>OX244005.1:17749364-18358319 GCA_945859715.1 Apamea sordens | reverse complement strand
TAAGACAAAACAAGAAGTCACGTAGAGTCGAACCATACTGAGGGAAATAAGAAAAGTGCTCAGTATCGCGACGGATCCTCCGCACAAATAACATTGAATAACAAGAAACTCTATTCAATATGTAGTTTTACATATTATTTTTCTTATTCGCCAGAAATATATTCCTTGGCAAGAAGTTCGTCACTGTTACACGTGTTCATACATTGTTTGCGGCTCGCTCCCAACGCTCCCATAGCTCCCCTCGCTCAGCTCCCGTGAAACGAATGACGCGGAGTTGTAAATATAAAATATTCCAGTTCAGATCCCGCATAAACTTTTGTACGTAGATATGGCTTTGTTCCATCTGTTCGGACACTGCCATTGTATGTCCTTGTTGTAGATACATGAATAACATAGAACGAGTCAATGACATTGGAACTTGTTTACTTTGTTGGTCTGATCAAATAAATATAAATCTCCAGGAAGTTCACAGACCGAACGCTAAAAGTGAATGAGCCCAGTTCGAAATATAGGACAATGGTTTCGCCTAGAAGCCAAGAAAATCTAAACATTCAAGGCATAGCTATGTTGATGATAGTGACTGGAAATCAGTCTGATGATTATGGGGGTTGAAACAAACATTGAATTGGGATAGTTGATAGAATTAAAACCAGGATACGGAATTTTAAAAAGAAAGGTGAGCCGTCCTAAAATTGTATTTGTCGCTTTTCAAAAGAATTGGTTTTCAGTTTCTGTCACTTCAGAGCGTATATTTTAGACAACAAGCTGAGAAAATGTTTCCTTATACCTAAACTGTCACACTAGCCGACATTGGAACCATGCCCAGTAGCGATACTGGGACAACACTGGGGTCTAATACCGAGCTTCGCAAATCATGAGTCCAAATCAAAGCTTACACGGGTTTCAAATAATGTTTTTTTTTAGTTTGAGTCTATATTTTCTATAAAACATTAGGTTACCGTTACTTTACCCCTAGGTATGTGTGCTAACAGCAATTATCTCCGAAACTGTTTTACATAATTATAAAAGACACAACGTTTAAAATTGTACCCCAAATAATTACAGACCACGACTTAGCAGTTATTTAACATTAAATTCAAGTGAACTATTAAACCATTGTGACTGTGACAACTTTACACCCAACTGAACAGTCACACGTCAGCGTCAGTGTGGAAAATTAGAATACGCTGAATACAACTCCAGACTAGCAGTAAACAGTTGTTGGACGGCTGCGGCCGGTACAGCAGACTCTCCGCGCTACACGAGACGACGGGCCGGGCGGACGACGACCCGCTCGCAAACAACTGTTTAGTATACATAGTCATGTACAGCAAGTATAGGGTGCTTTCAAACCTTGAACTTTAGTGCACACCACTGAAAACCTTTGCACTCGTACCTATGTTCTTCGCAAGTAAATAATTTTAATTTTAATGTAAGATTTAGGGGAGACAATAAAATTGCTCACATAGTATCGTAACCACAAAATTACAAATGGTCGTGCAGGTCAGATTCCGACAGTCAATTAAATTAGCCTAACGCACTCCACTTCCCGATATGGGTCTCGGCTCACGGATGCCAACTAGTGTGACCATCAAAGCTAAGGGTGTAGGCACCTTAAATCGGTGTTCTTTAAAATAAAAAAGACGAAAGATCTTGATAAAACTTGCTCACAAACTTTATTTCACTTAGTTTAAAGTCACAAATAGTTATATTGTGAATTGTCGTTAGTTGCTTACAAGCGGCAGCAAACAGCTTGTAATACTAGCTACACACTGAACACTTCCTGCGGTCTCGCAGCGATTAGATTATTAGCGACTAGCTTCTGCCCGCGGCTTCGCCCGCGTGGATGTCGGAAATTATCCCACAGGAACGTGCTAACAGGATAAAAAGTATGTGCTTCCTCAGGATGCCATCTATATCTATGCCAAATCAGAAGTTCAGTGGTTTAGGCGTGAAAATGTAACATACAGTTTCAAGTTCAAATCCTCCCCTTAAAAACCGAATTACCCGTTTTTGTCCCGTCAGTGGTAAATTTTCGACAACTTTACATATTTATTATTAATATTATTTTCTGTCAAAGTATCAATACTGAGTTTCGAGTTACTCAGACCGCGCATTCAATTTCTTCGACATAAACTTAACACCCCGATATCCCCCTTTGAGGGGTATCTTTGAAAAACTTATAATGATAAACTTTATTACTTACTTAGGCAAATTTCAAATTTATTAACTAAATGAATAAGATTTTTCATATAAACTGTATCCCCGCTTTTCACCCCCACAGGGGTGGAATTTTAAAAAAATCATTTGGGATGTATTCATAACTTGACTCAAAGTAAAATCCTCCCCTGAAAAGTTGACTACCCCATTTCAGCCCGTCAGGGGTAGATTTTCAAAAAACTCTGATACTCATTATTCTTTACTTTCAATATTAGGTATAAATACTGAGTTTCGAGTCAACCGGACTGCGCGCTAAAATTCTTCCATACAAACTTTGAAACCCCCCAATCCCTTATTAGGGGGTAGTTTATAAGAAAAAAAAACGGACAATCTTCATAATTTATTTAGATAAGTATTCGTGCTAAGTTTCAAGTTTACTAACTCAAGGAATAAGATTTTTCATACAAACTTTCATCCCCTATTTTATCCCCTTGGGGGTAGAATTTATCAAAATCCTTTCTTAGCGGATGTCTACGTCATAACATCTACCTGCATGCCAAATTTCAGCCCGATACCTCCAGTGGTTTGGGCTGTGCGTTGATAGATCACCATGTCAGTCAGTCAGTCAGTCACCTTTGAGTTTTATATATTTAGAAGATACTTTTCCGGCATAAAAAGTACCCAGTGTGGTGCCCAGGATATTAAAGAATAATTATACCAAGTTTCATCGTAATTGAACCGGTAATATCCCAATTAAAACTACAGAAACTTTAAACTCGCTCGCACAAGCTATTGAATTATTAAGAGCGAATTTCTCAGCCTGTCCTGTGGAATTTTAATTTAAACATAATTAATATTAACCCTATAGTCGTTTGTTGCTTAAATGCCTTTATAATAAAAGCATTTAAGCAACAAATCAAAATTACCGAAGATCTGTGGGGCATGACTACTAAAGTTTGTCAATCCATTATTGAGAAAATTGCACTTTAATATTTAATTTACGTGAAGATCATGGGGTATTCCCGGATTTAATGAAGATCAGTAAAGTTATTCCACTTTTTAACCGACTTCAAAAAAGGAGGAGGTTGTCAATTCGACTGTATTTTTGAAGTGAAAACTTCTTTAGCGGCGTTGTGCACTTTTTTGTGTTGGGTAAAAAATGTTAAACTCGCGTCAGGACACGTGACCTGATCGAAAATTCGTAAGACGAAGCTCGCGTCAGGACACTTGACCTGATCGAAAATTCGTAAGACGGAGGGAGAGTAGACCGCATTTCAAAATATCAAAAATGCACAACGTTAATATTCAAGTTTTCACTTCTGCCTCCCGTGCAACCCGTTTTTTTTTTTTTGTAAAAAAGTTTTCATGAAATCTGGGGACAGCAAAGACAGTAATAATTATAGACCCGTAACGGGTTTTCCGGTTTTCAGCGAGGTGTTTGTAAAAGTAATGTTAAATCAAATGCTCAATCATTTTAATCGTAATAACATCCTACATGATCAACAGTAACAGTATGGTTGTATGGAACAGTATGGTTTCACCAAAGGACTTTGTACAACCAACGCCGGTGTCACCTTGCTAAAACGCATCTTTACCATATGGGAAGAGGCACAAGATGCAATAGATATTATGTTTTGCAAGCTATCCAAGGTATTTGATTGCGTGAATTACGAAACACTGCTCTTGAAACTTGAGCATTACGAACTGGGCAAACTTGCTGTTAGCTTAAAAAAATCATATTTAAATTATAGATTTCAGCAAGAGTAAATAAACGGTGTGAATTCATTGAGCTTAAATGTCAAAATGGGGGCACCGCGGGGCTCGATATTGAGGCCGTTCCTATTTTTAGTATATATAAATGATTTACCTCATTTACTGAAAACCCGACCACAAATGGTGTTATTTTCTGATGACGAGCCTACAGTTTCAAGGACTACTTTATCTAAGACGATGTTGGGTCCTAGAATTCTAACATTCGTTAAGGCGAACTTTATACATTTCGTTTTCTTGGCTATCTGTAAATATTGAAAGTGCACTCAAAATCAAAAGTCATTTATTCAAATTAGGCTGAGAATCAGCACTTTTCGAACGTCAAAATTACAAATAACAGGCCCCCAAAAACGCCCGCCCTTCATTGTTTATGTCCTCTAAATCTTGTCTTTTCCTGTCTACTTTAAAAATAAGAGGGGTATCATCTGCAAACGGTACAACGTCACAGATGCCCTTCAAATGGAATGGTAAATCATTGATATATACAAAGAACAAGAATGGACCCAGTATTGAGCCTTGCAGAGCACCTAACTGAACTGGTAGCCCGGAAGATTTCACGCCATTAACATCTACACATTAGACCTTATTATGTAAATAAGAAATTATTACGTTGAGAGCTTCGTTTCGGACACCGTAATGACGTAACTTACGCAAAAGCGTGTCATGGTGCACGCAATCAAAGGCTTTGGAGAGATCACAGAAAACTCCAATAGCATTTTGCGATTTCTCCCATGCATCAAATATGTGTCTCAGCAGAGCAACACCCGCATCTGCAGTGCAATTCTGTAACCATATCACCGTGAAAGCTTAGGTCAAGTGAGCGTGGAGTGAGCTGTTATTCCAACTAATGCTAGGGATTAACACTATTGACAGCTCACTCTAAGCTCACTTCACCTAACTTTTCACGGTGAGATTTTTACAGAATCGATCGGCTGTAGTTGAACGACCTTTTGTAAAGCCATATTGTTCATTATGGAGGAGGCTATTAAAATTAAAATGTCTTAGTAAATTTTATGCTTGAGTAATAACTTTTCAAATATTTTGGTAAAAGCAGGTAAAATAGAAATAGGCCTGTAGGTAATTGCCAACGTCATTATTATTACTTGATTTAAATGTATTTAAAGATTATTACTTTTTTAAGTCAGAAAAAGTTCCTAAATCAACACATTTAAAAGTAACAGCTAGATAGGGGGCTACGATGTCTATTATATCACTTAAAAGTTTAATGGAGATGCCCCAATAATCACCGTTGTTTGTAGACCTAAGTGTATTAAAAATATTAACAAAAATAATATATATTTCGAGGGGCTTATAGGCAACTTGAGTGGTCAGTCAGTGAATGAATGAATTGTATTATGTAGATAGCCTAGTCTGTTCTTCGTCTTAATGTTTGGTTCACCACAATAAACATTTTGTTTGTTTTATATTAATTTGATGGTCACCAAGAAACAGTATAGTGCAAAGTTGAGCCAATTTCAATTGTTAAAACAGCCAATAACTTCCCCATATCTTTGTGTGGCATGTAGGTATTATGTTTATGCTAGAGTATGAATCGAGATTATAAACCTCAGAGCGAGCTGGCACCCGAGACATGCGAGAACTTGACCCAGTTGGGACGAATGAGATGACGTCGAGTATCGCGACACAACGGTTTAATTGTCACGAGGGCGAGCTCAGAAAATAAATCTTATTTCAGAATACGGGTTTGAATGTCTCTTGCTTTTGGAATTCTCTTTTTTTCTTGAGGTTCGTTTTGTTTATATATTTGGTTTATATGTAGATCTGAATGACCGAATGTGTGTTTGTGTTTGGTGTTATAATACAAGCGGAATTTGGGTTTAGTTTGCTTGCGACTTCATGCGCTAATATCGTACTCTCCTGTATGAAAAACTATCTCTTCCTCCACTCTCTTTAAAGAAGAGTATCCATGGAGATTCTTTCCTTCTTTAGAGTTTGCTTTTTTTCGTTTTTTTTTTGAACGAAGTTCCTTATCGCGTGTTGCGAAAGGGGACTAGACGGAAAAAATTAAGACCTAAAGTTGGAACGACACTTTTTGCTATAGTTGTAAGCCGTGCGGCGTGCGCGTGTTTCTCTCTCTCTCTCTCTCTCTCTCTCTTATAGAAAGCAAGCCAGTTATACTTCGTTCCATCCAGGTGTCCCTTGACACCTCTCAAGTTTTGTGTCCATGGAGTTTCTTGGAGTTGATTCTTTTAAATAACCGTTTTGTGCAGTCCTATTATTGGAATTTGAGATTATTTATATACAATTTTATAGTTGTTAGGATCAACACGATAAAATATTTTCATACAGTAAAAGGATTGATACTAATCAAACGAGTTTCACACTAATCAAACGCATTAACATGCTTCTATAGAAACTTAAGTTAGAGCAAAAAAAATCAGCAACAACTACCCTCCAGTGATTTCGGGGGTTCTTACTTTTTGCTTTGCTCACTCGATATGAAAAAATATATTAATTAAACAGCATCAATGCGACAGAGCACTGATACTTTTTTTTAAGGAATCATATAAAACGTTGTCAAAGTACAGGATTAATTTAAATAAACGTAGGGGCACAGACCCAATTATCAGCACTTTAAGAAGTCCTCTGATTTTAATTATTTCTTTTTTGGTATAAAACTATTATTATTCCCTAAATTTATGTTTCCATAAGAATTCTTGTCTAGTAATGTTTAATATTTAAAATAATTTTATCGGATTTTGCAGCTTATGAAAAAGCATTTAAACATTGCTGTATGGTTCACATACTAGGCAATCGAGATATGTAATATGTTTTGTCTTTTTAATATTGTATGTGTTTTTATTGTGTTTTTGTGTTTTTATTTTGTGTTTTCATTTTGATTTATTTTGAAATTTTGTATTTTTTTTTGTACCTATATGATCCACTGTTGGTCGAAATAAAAGATTATTATTATTAAACTACGATTGAAAAATGAACCTAGCTCCAATTATTGACACACTTGTTGCCAGTTATTGGCACCAAATTACCCAATTATCAGCACTTAGACTATGGGCAAATAAATTACATAAAAGAATATGAATATAATGCTTTTTATTATTATTAATATGTGAGAAATTTCTTAGAAAGATACTAAACAAATTACAATAATTGTCGATACTCAACAAACATAAGCCTTTTCGAAAAATAATATAAAAAAATGTTAGAATCAAACAATATAAAATTCAAATAATACAATGATTGACGATTAAAGTGTTTGTACAAATCTACTAACAGTAGTGCGATTCTGTAACCATCTCACTGTGAAAATTTAGGTGAAGTGAGCGTGGAGTGAGCTGTCATTCCAAATAATGCTAGGGATTGACACTATTGACAGCTCACTCTAAGCTCACTTCACCTAACTTTTCACGGTTTTCACGGTCTTTACAGAATGTCATCCTCACAGATAAATACAGCACGTAGGGTATTTAACGTTATTGTATTCAAAGTAATTTTTTATATGTACTCACTATGTATTAATTCTTGCAACAGATTTGGTATATAAGGAACCGACTTTTAGAAATATATTTCATACCATACTCAACCTACATCTGTGTCTCATTTTGATAACCTGCGTAGCCAACAGTGGTGACCCCGACTGAAGAAACTTCTAGAAGCCAAAATGAACCCGAGCAATTCAAAATTTAACGATGGAAGCGAAACATCATCACCGCAAAAAGAATCGCACGAACTATCAGCCGTCTCGTACAACCAACGGATACCGCCTCTATGGAGAAACAGAATCAAGCTTTGGTTCCTGCAATTTGAAGCGATCGTGTCTGCTGGAAAACTAAGCGACCAGGAACTATCAGAGCTGCTTATAAAATAATTTATCATATAACATAAGTCAGAGATCGAGGATTCAATTCCCTATTACCTAGCTACACTTATTTCCTAAAATAGACCTAACTTATACTAACTACTAACTATTCAGGTCATGGCACAGCAGTTGGAACATTTTTAGTAACCTTTAGTAGTTAAGGCAATAATAATTATTATGAACAACTTGATAGCTCTGGACAGAGAGGTGGAAACAGAGTAGGGAGACCTTTGCCCCGCCGTTGGACATTCATAGATAATAAAAAATATTAAAAAATGCCATTCATCAATGTAATATTATATTGTATTTTTTTTTTTTTGTATTACGATGCTGCCGTCATTTTTGATATTCGCATATTGAAAATGTTTCCACTGTATAAAGTAAGACATCCCTAGTATATTTTTTTACTTTGCAATACAAAAACCTTTAGGAGAAACTTATATTTTTAACTTATTCGCCGAGGTGTTGATAATTGGTGGAGTGCTAGCAATTGAGTGACACCCTTTATTTTATTTAAACAACAGAACCACCGTGTGACTATGAATACCGCAGCACCTTCGTAGCCGTTTCGTAGCGATAGCGCGGCTACTAAATACTACGCGCCGTGGACTGTATAAGACATTTTTATGTTTATAAAAAAAAAGTTTATTTCTCACCGTACGCGAATGCAACGAACGAATGAACGTTTAACTGCGTGTTATAAAACTTGATAGTCATTCCAATGAAAAGCATTTTACTTAACATAACTTCACGTCTGTAATTCCCGAAGGAAATCAATAGATTTATGTATGTATGTTGTTATGTATGAACATCCTTAATTATTATCTAATTGGTACCTTTGCAAAGAGGTATTATTGACTTTATTTTAAAGCCAAGCGCACATTACAGCCGCAACAACCCGCAGCAGAACTCATTTGGAATCAATAGATTTATGTATGTACTAGCTTCTGCCCGCGGCTTCGCCCGCGTGGATGTCGGAAATTATCCCACGGGAACGTGCTAACAGGATAAAATGTATGTGCCTCCCCAGAATGCCATCTATCTCGCGGGCCCTTTGTGGCTAATTACAATAGAAAACCAATTGTGTCTCATTAGTGGTGATTAAGAAGGTACCTATATGATATCTTTACCTAAGTACCTACCTAATTAAAAAAAATTACTCAATAACAGAAAATTAAATTAGATTAGTTATCATCAGAAATAGGTTTATTTAGGTAGGTAGGTCTACCTAAATAAACCTATTTCTGATGATAACTAATCTAAACTCAATAAATAAGCAAAATCCCTAAAAACTAATATCTATACGAATGACTAATCCTACCTAACAGTATTATAAAATAACCTACGGTCACATCGTATACTATCAAATATACTACCTATACTTTAAAATTAAAATCTATACCTACGACTTATATAAAAATAAACCTAAATAACTCTAAAAACTAAAAGGAATAAAAATGAACTCCATTGCATGACTTAACCTACGACAAACTTATTATTTGCGGTTGGTACAGTATCGGGTCTAGGGATCGAACCGCAAAATTAAGTTTGTTTTTTATTGTATATACTTTTCCGGGATAAAAAGTACCCAGTGTGGTGCCCAGGATATTAAAGAATAATTATACCAAGTTTCATCGAAATCGAACCGGTAGTTTTTGCGTGATGCCTGAACAAACAGACCGACAGACAGACAGACAAAAATTTTTTAAATCACATTTTTAGGTTCGGTGTCGATCTAGTAACACCTCCTGCCATTTATTTTTTTGATATTTTCTATGTACAGAATTTTCACTTCTACAGATTTATTATAAGTATATAGATATAGATGTTGTTATGTATGAAAATCCTTAATTATTATCTAATTGGTACCTTTGCAAAGAGGTACTAATAACTTTATTTTAAAGCCAAGCGCACATTACAGCCGCAACAACCCGCAGCGGAACTCATTTTCATACAAAAAAGTGTGGTGCGGGACGCCTATAGTGTGTGTAAGTTCAAAGCAAATGGACGAAGATGATGAAAGAGGATTTTTACAATAAGGTGCATATCGTCGCGGCCCGCCGTAATACTTTACAATAAGGTGCGTAGTATCGCGGCCCGCCGTAATGCTTTACAATAAGGTGCGTAGCGTAGCGGCCCGCCGTAATGCTTTACAATAAGGTGCGTAGCGTCGCGGCCCGCCGTAATACTTTACAATTAAGTGCGTTGCGTCGCGGCCCGCCGTAATACTTTACAACAAGGTGCGTAGCGTCGCGGCCCGCCGTAATACTTTACAATAAGGTGCGTAGCGTCGCGGCCCGCCGTAATATTTTACAATAAGGTGCAATGCGTCGCGGCCCACCGTAATACTTTACCTTAAAGAATAAATGCTTCATACATGCAGTTTAAAAGAAGTATTGATTCGTTCTGGAAATCCCACTCGTTTTCAGTTAGTTCAAAATACTACATATTAAGCTTAAAGATAACAAGAGGACGCGTGGAAAAAAAGGCGTTTGCATTTAAAACTATGAATTCTAAATCCCTGCGACGTCCTCTAAATATAAATGTTCGTATTTCTCCTACGTCGCTCGCCGACCATTCTTGCCATTCAAAGGCACTGAATAGAGTTTATTTTCTTTGAATACTCTTTATTTTTTACTAGCTTCTGCCCGCGACTTCGTCCGTGTGAAATGTCTCGTCCCCGACCCATCGCATCGCATCGCATCGCGTCGCATCGCAACGCATCGCATCGCTTCGCATCGCCTGCACTATTATTTCGTTTTCGCTTAGTTTTCCTTCTGACTTTTTTTCTCATAAAATCACGCTGGGACTCTCAGGAGCCAAGCAGGTCCTAAGAGTCCCAGCGTATTTTAAGTTACATATAGCCTTCCTCAGGAATTATGCCATCAAATGCAAAAGTTAGTAGTTCCAGAGATTAGCGCGTTCAAACAAACAAACAAACTCTTTAGCTTTGTTATTAGTAAGTATAGATTTATACAGAATTTCTTCTTCATAGAAAGTCTCGCACGTGTATCTTCTTCGACGTCAGTTTGTCGGCGGTTTTAGTTCTATGGTAATATTTAGACTACCTACTTATTTCCAACAGTCTTCACTGAAATGAAAGAAAATAAGGAACGAAGAACTAAGAAAAACCATTATATTTTTTTCAAAACCCTCCATAATTAATATTTGATTGCGTACGTTTTGAACGTTTACAAAAATGTAACCGAGATGAAAGTTGATTTGCCAACAAAGGCGGCGCGCCGTGAGCACAAACATCAACAGGCATTAACTGCGCGATATTTGTGTCTTTCATCTTTTATTACAAAAGAAAAGCTCCAGCCACGTTCCTAAGAACACACACACACCAAACATAGGCACCTACAAACACACACACACATAAGCACATCTAAATTACAGATACATAATAGGTATCTTTCGAGACGTTTGAGAAGCCTTGGGATATGTACTTAGATGTTTGCAAATTCCGAGCATATTTTTATACCATCTAAACTCTTTCTTTTCGTCTCAGACATTACGAGTTAGTATTTATTTGTCAACTTTACCTTATGTTTGCCTTATTGATCCGCTTTACGTCTGAAAAAATATCCGACACTTGATTTCAAATACTTTTATGTATTTCTACGTGAAATTGTCGTCATTCCGCGATTCTTTCAGCAGTGCGATTCTGTAACCATCTCACCGTGAAAACTTGGGTGAAGTGATTGTGGAGTGAGCTGTCATTCCAACTAATACTAGAGATTGACAGCTCACTCTAAGCTCACTTCACCTAACTTTTCACGGTGAGATTTTTACAGAATCGATCGGCTGTAATGGTGATTTATTAAGCAGCTTAGATTGAATAGGTTTGAGGGCGCAGCAAGGGGCACCCTCTAGTTTCATTACGAAGTTACTGGAATCGTCGAAAAGATCGGATAACAGTGACATTGACTGGTTACTGTCACTCTATCAGAACGTCGAATCGATGGTTGCGTGGCGTCTGTCTTCTGATGACCGAGATGATGTCAGGTTAGCCACTGTCGTACCACGTCCGCGACGAACTTCTATATTCCGGCACAATGTTGATGATATTGAAGCTACTGAACCACTAATATGATTTCCACTTCTGGTAAAGGCGGTAAAGGCGCTACGCCTTTAGGTTAATAAAATTTCTATAATAATAAGTAAATATATATTGGCATCAATAAGTACAAAATACGAGCAAATATATCTTGAGAACATTATTTTGTAAAACATTTCGAGAGGTTTGTCACGAGTTTTATTGAATTTGTGAATGTCGATAAGGACTAAAATAAATTCATAAAAATGTGTTTGATATGTTTTTGGGAAGTTGTTGTGTTTAGGTTGATAGGTTTGATTGATATAAAGGGACATAAAAAATAAATGTTTCTTTGAACTGTTGGTAAGAAATTTAACAAAAAAATTATATAAACATCCGAATTGAAAACCTTTTTTTGAAGTCGGTTAAAAAAATATAAATACCTAAATCTGCTGTCAGCATAACATACTATTATCCAAATACTAACACATAGCCTGGACCAATTTACAGGAATAATTTCTGAACTAAGTTAAAATTCATAAGCAGTTTCTATAAGTAATATTTCAAGGCAGGCTCCGCAATAGAATACGTTTTGTGGAGCCCATCACGTGTCCGCGTGTTATATTATGTCCACACCCTTTCACTGTCTCAGCGCCTTCCATTTGAATACGGTAGCCATAACACACCTTTCGAAAGTCTTTACATAGTGAATAAACTGAACAGTAGCTCAACTATATAGGTTCCATTTGAAGAATAAGTGAATGCTAACGCTTGACCAAGGCTCACACCACAACTCTACACGGCTGCATGAAAGTCCACAGCTGCATCAATATTGACCTTGATTGTGCCCCTGGACCTCAAATGAATAGTCAGAAAATAAGCGTTTGTGTAAAAGTGTACCGCTTCTTCGAAGTTACACTACTGTTTTTGCCTTTATTGTGGTTTGCCTTGAAATTCGAATAAGGCATTTTATCGGTAATGTCATGATAAGGCTGGGCAGCGCGCGCTCGAGTGTTTTGTATGAATTATGGAAACAGATCGAGTGTGCGATAATGTGCGGCCGAGAGAGTTCTCTGTTCAATGTCCGTATCTCTGTGTAAACTTTGGTGGTCACGCTCATGTTGTCTTAGGCCTTATTTCAAGTGCTCTTCCAGACAGAAAAAATATATCTATCGTTGACTTATCTCATTTTCTTAGAAATCACAAAGCCTTCGTCGATAGAAGTTCACATGGATACCAGATAATATAATTTATAATATTTGAAATGTGTGTGTGTATTATCTGAACTCTTGTTCAATATCAACAATGAACGATAAAGTTGACTGTCAGAATATTTCTCGAATGAGAAATCTGAATAATGTAGACCTTAGGCCTTCACCTGTTTTGTTATACTTTAACTAATATTAACTATTAAACTGTAACATTTAATAGCAGTGGGTGAGTCTATTCTACACCAGACACTGTGTTATAATCGACTAAGAATTTGTCAACTAAAGAATCTAATAACAGTTTGCAATACCCAAAAACAATGAAGGTTTATTTAACGTTAGTACCTATTTACAAACGTATTCGCATTCGAAGGATACAGTTAGCACAACAAATACATAATAAATATTTGTAAGTTTGAAAACAAACACATAACAATAATGCGTACGATATTAAAATAAGTTTTCACTTGGAGCGGCAGACCGCACTCCGCAGCGGCAGACGAGAGGACATACTTGTGCTAAACGAGTCGTTTACTTTTATGAAAACAAACTGGAATCTAAAAACACTACACAGAGTTGTTATTGTCGTATTTACATAGAAATAACGTTTAGAATGAGGCTATTTCGAGAAAAATGTAGATTTAACTGAAACTGCTGGTTTTATTTGATTATTTTGGTGTACCATACCGTGCAATAAACCCCGTCTGTCCCAGCGGACGGACGGGCGGGTCTCACAGGGGCAGCCGTTCCTCAGACACTTGATGTCAACACGACAACTGTCTCAGAAACGGCTGCACCTGTTAGGTTGAAGTGAATATATATAATTTTATCGATTAATTTAAGGTCACCCTCCCAGTGTCTGGGTTGTGGAGGTCAGATAGGCAGTCGTTCCATGTAAAATACTGATATTCAGCTACATCCGGTTAGACTGAAATCTGATCCCAACATCGTTGGGAAAAAGGCTAAGTAAGTAGATTGACTTCAAGGCCAACATTATTTCGTGAGAAATTAATATTCGTCCTCTAGCTTATAATTATATTATTAGTAAATGAATACAGTTATTTCTGATCGCATTAGGTACAACGGCTGGCAATATAGTAGTTTTCGTCGAAATATATGGCTGGTATAGATATCCTCTTCTGAAGAAATAATATAGGTAACTAATATAGGTGCAACATTTCTTTGTAGTGATTGAAGTAACGTCCCACACGTTACTTCAATCACTACAAAGAAATGTTCTCTTTATCGTTCCCGTTCTCATTTTAAGTGTTCCCTTTGTCATCAAGGAAAACTACTTACATTATTCCTCGAAAGTTCAAAGTCAGGAATGTCACTTCATCAACACCCTTAGATTAAATCAACAAAAAAAAAATGTTTTAACAGTAATTCATTGTTATACAGTAAAGTAAAGTAAATGCTAAGACCGCTGTAGCGGTATCTACAACGCCACATGCGAACAACGCGTCATACTGACGTCACGCAAATCCTGCATCTCGCAAGCAGAGTTTACCGCGCAATTAGCATAGATACGATTTCCCAACATCAATCGTTGGGCAATTGCCCGCCAGACACAACACCCGTCTGGTCGGAGGATCCTCCCTTTTCCATGGAGGTTGAGTGAACTTTACACCCTGTTCCTCATGCCTCCAAACTGGTGACCCCGAGTATGAACGTCAGCGCAGCCTTCGTGCAAACACTTCAGCGTGACGTCATCATCATCACTCCCGCAAGCTTCAGCGGCGAGTCTCCCAGCCAGCCAGCATCCACGGCTTCAACGGGTATCCTGACCACCAGCATGCAACGTCCGCGCATACCTGGTCATCACCCTCAGCCTCATCAGCAACCTTGGCACAAGCACACTGCACCTTCGGCCGGTCAACAAGCAGAGCACCCTCTCCTGGTCGACGCAGCAGCCAGCCTCAACCCGGCGCTGTACGACATCCGACGCACTGGAGTATAACGCAGCGCCACCCCGACTCACAGGGGACATCTCCGCAGACAGTTCCGACTCACCGTGAACTATGCGACAACCGGTTCCGACTCACTGGAACCTCAGCTGGCCTGGCAAGCGTCGCAAGATACAAGACTCAGCCCACTATCGACCTCCGGTCTCCGGAGGGGAGTGATGTAGCGGTATCTACAACGCCACATGCGAACAACGCGTCATACTGACGTCACGCAAATCCTGCATCTCGCAAGCAGAGTTTACCGCGCAATTAGCATAGATACGATTTCCCAACATCAATCGTTGGGCAATAGCCAGCCAGACACAACACCCGTCTGGTCGGAGGATCCTCCCTTTTCTATGGAGGATGAGTGAACTTTACACCCTGTTCCTCATGCCTCTAAACCGCTATTGTAGCCTTAAATAAAAAATATCATATATCATGATCATAATTTCAGCCGCTAGACGTTCACTGTTGGACATAGGCCTCCCCCAAGCACCGACACTTCGACTCGTTCTGTGCTTCTAGCATCCAGCGATTTTGTTTATGAACTGTGTTTAAATTGTGGTTTCCAATGTGTGTATCTGTATTTTTCTGTAATGATTGCAGCGATCCGTGTCCACGATCACCACTGTGTTGTAATTACAGCAGAACTATAAAGTCAATGCACTTAAGTCTGCAAGTAGCTGGCTTTAGGTATACCATTTATCGCAATTAGCACACAAAGCAGCTGTATCGCTTTGAAGTTAGTCTTCAGTAGAGGACTTGTATGGTTTTAAAGCGCTTAGCTATTAGTCGTGGAAGTCTGGTACTATTTGTGTAAGTAATAGGGGTTAAAGTATGAAATTGCCGTTTTATTGTAATATTTACTTCGAATTGACATAGAACCTTCATGGTTAGAGATTTTTGAAAGAAACTTTTTTCCTAAACCTATGAAGTTCTTCTTTTAAAAAAATGTGCAACAGTCGATTATCGACTTACAGTTGTTTTTTTTTTATTCAGCTTTGACAAGAAAGATGGATACTTAAAAAATTCGAGTTATTTTTGAATACGAGTTTCGACGCGGAACTAACGCGGCAGAAATAGCTCACAATATCAATGTTGCGTTTGGAGAGGGTACTGCTAATGAACGCACCGTGCGATTTTGGTTTAAACGCTTTCGTGATGGAAACTTTGAAGAACGAACCACGTGGAAGACCGCCCACACAGGTGGAAGCCGATCCGAGCCAAACTACCTAGGAATTAGCGGCATGGTTTAATGTTACCTTACCAACAATATTGACTCATTTCCGTCAAATCAATAAAATAAAAAAATATGAGAAATGGGTGCCACATGATTTGACTGATCTGCAGAAAGAAACGCTTGTTGAAAATTGTGTTGCTCGTTGAATCGATACAGAAATGAAGGAATATTGGATCGAATTGTGACATGTGATGAAAAGTGGAAACTTTACAATAGCCGTAAGCGAAAAATGCAATGGCTGACCCCAGGTCAAACGCCGCAACAGTGTCCTAAAGCAAAGCTTACCAATAAAAAGGTAGGTAGGTAATGGTAACTGTTTGGTGGTCTCAGGATGATGTTATTCACTATAGCTTTCTCCGATCTGGTCAAGCAATAACGGCAGATGTCTACTGTGCCAAACTCCGAACAATGGTAGCAAAACCAGCAGTGAAACAGCCCCGACTCATGAATCGATCTTCATCATTATTGCTCCATGATAACGCGAGACCTCATGCAGCACGAGAAACCGTTTTAACTCTACAGGAACTACAATTAGAAACCATTCGTCACCCTGCGTATTTGCCAGACCTTGCTCCAACAGACTATCATTTTTTTCGTGATTTGGACCATTTTCTACGTGATAAAAAGTTTTCTTCTCAGGAGGCAGTACAAAACACATAGTTTGTCGAATCTAGATCACGAAAGTTCTATCGCAAAGGCATAAATGACCTTCCTATTAGATAGCAGCTATGTATAGATAATAATGGTAATTATTTTGATTAAATAGATATGATAAATTAAAAAAAAAACGAAGTTCAATTTTTCAGTACATAGCGGCAATTTCATGCTTTAACCCCTATATGTTTTAAACTACCAATAAATATTAAATTGTTGGAAAAACTCCAAAAGACTTAGGTACTTTGTGTGCAAAGTTTTAATTAATTAATTAATTTATTTATTCATCCATTTCTGTCCCACTACAGGGCAAAGGCCTCCCTCCCCTCCTTCCACGTATCCCTATCCACTATCCCGTGCTGTTAAACGCCAATCCTTGTGGAAAGAGTTGAGCTCGTCCCGCCATCTCATTCTGGGCCAAAGTTTTAATCTTTTAATTGAAGGTTAAATATCGTTCGCTCGGGATAACGCTACCTGTTTCGGAGACACGTTATTCAGGATGGCAGTCATTCGGCTCAATTATTTCAGGCTCAAGTTATTGTAATTTTGACGATTTAACCGTCTATCAGCCCCGATTATAAGAATAGTATTGTAGCAAAATGTATCCTAACTTTACGCGTAGAACGGTTTATCTGTACCTAACCATGTCGTAACGTAATACATCACAAACTATGAGTAATAAGAGTTTCGGCAAAAACTCGGAGAAGTATTCAGCACAATAAACACATAAAAGTAGTTGTTATTGTCAGCGAAGCAAGGAATGCTAACACGGCGCAGCGGACGAGCTGCTTGCTTGTTGTCACCGAATGAATCATATCGGTCGGGGGTGGGCTCGGTCGCGTCGGCGTTGTTAGTCGTGGGCGGGACCAACATGTATGTGTAAGCGTTTAGACACTTATTTGTGATGCCTACTGTACTTGTTTTGAAGTTAACCTCAACTCTGAAAAAAGCATTTTTTCACTCTTTACGCTCTTTCTATTTCCTTTTACATCGTGATTTTAGAGTTCTAAACGTGCCTACGTGACGTAGGTGTTACATACGTGTTGGTAATGGTATTGGTAGAATACTTCAACGTTAGGATGGAGCTGTTATAAAGATAACAGTGTTAATTAACGCATTTAGAGTCTACTAAACTATTTTATTTTTCTTTATACATAACATAATATAAAGGCAAACAAGCTATCGTAAGATACTATTGTTTGGATCTGATATAAACAGTAGTACAAAAGCAAATACGAACGGTATTTACGAGAAATATACATATGTAAAAGCTAGTTCCCAGGTATCCGCAACCTCTCTTCTATTTTTGGTAGCCACGCAAACAACATGAAATTAAACGTCAAACTAAAGAATAAAGAACAAGTATTCTTTGACGTTCTCTGTAATATAAAATAAATTTCGAAGAAACAATTGATTCCCGGCGATAAAGTTTAAAAGAGCTTTAACTTTACATTTATTTGAACCAAACTCGTAATGTGAGGATATTCTGATATTTCAAAGCGTCTTGTAGTAATGCCACTGAATAGCCAACTACAGAATTACAACACCGTAGAATGTAGAATAATGAGCATAATTATATTACTATGAATCGCTCGACAATAATATCTAATTTCATGATTCATCCATTAATTAATATATATTATCGTCTAGCTAGATGACGGAAAATATGTATTGTGTGATCATTTGTAGAAGTCACAAGTGGCAGCACAAATATGTGGCATCTAAGGCACACCAAAACTATCTGACTAGACAAGCGACGCTAAAATATAGGATGCTGTATCGGCTTGAGAAAGACAGAATGCTGGCAACTGAGTCGATGTCGACTATTCTGCAGGTATTAACAACTACCCAACTTAAAGTAGGTGAGTACCAATTTCATACTTGATAATTTTTGATCACAACTTGACCATAGCAACATGTATCTCTAGATCGATAGGATGTAGATGCAGCAGTTTAGCTGTTAAACTTGGACCTTCTGCGTATTTTTTTCGAGGTTTACAACCGTCTTCTCTTAAAGTGGGGTAGAGGAACCGGTTATCGGCGCTGAATTCGAACGTTGACGTGCGGATGCTGGCACACGGCCAGGCCGAGCGCACCGCTATCTAGAAGCGTGGCAGCTAGGACGATATGTGGGAGTGCTACCCTACCGACACTGGAGTGCGATGCCGTATGATTGCTGCTCGCATGCTAATGTGCAGTTTTATGACTCTATAACATTTTATCTTAAACGTATTTTTGGATAACTAAGTTCATAAAAGTATTATAACACATTTTATTTGGACAAGCCAGTGAGTAGATTTACACGATTTAATTTTTAAAGTCTAGCAAAATAAAATAAAAGTCATACCACAGAAGCTTGTACCTATATATAGTATATATTTATTTTTAAATGGCTACTGTATAAAACAGGAGAATACTTGCATTTGAGTTGACACCATCTTTTGGTAAAACATGTACAATTTCAGCAACGGTAACACAAGAATGAATACAAAGGTAGCATAAAAGCGAATGTTTCGAGACCGACCAGTGCGGTGGGCGCACCGTACTGCCGTACTTACGGCTAGTTTCAAATAAATCTCGACTGCACTGCGATAAGACAAAGGATTGTGTTTGATTCGAGCCAATAGCCCGCAGGCATCGAACAGTTTATATTTATACTTGTAGTCGCAGAGCTTTTGTGAAACAGTTGTTCAGGAGCTATGCCGGCGGCGGCGCCGTACTTTTGTCTATCGCTAAGCACGTTTAACTGCTTGCCGGTGAATTTACAGATACATGAGTCTTCATAACATGCCAACGGTACACGGCCACGGTAACAAAAGTTACATTTTAATAAAATATCAATCAGTCCAGTCCACAATTACGGCGGGACAGCAGACAGGGTTGTGATTTTCTCGCGCATCTACATAAGTGTCTTTTCTACCGTTATTTGTGTCTTTGCATGGGGGGGTCTTTATACCCTCGAAGCATCCTAACTCCTGAATGGGTGTGACGTGAGCTGTTTATCGACTCGTGTGAGTTGCGCGATGGTTTAGGCGTCATACGGAATGTCGTGAAAAAATAAAAAGTATTATGACCATGTGGTGTCTTAAATGAAAAGGGTTGAGGAGGTGATTCCAAAAATATTATTATATTTTTGGAATCACCTCCTCAATCTTTTTCAAAAGAAATCTTTTCCTTTTCCAAAAGGTTTTAAATTATATGTTTGACTAAACTGTAGGACATCGGCCTTTCTAAACTAGAACCAAAAACCCGGTTCACTGCCTTTCGACCCCAACCTGCCTTTGTCAGGTCGTCGTTCCATTTAGTCGCAAGAACCCACGCTTTGCTTTCACATAAATATGAATAAACAAAATCCAACAACACGCGTATTTACTATGTCACAGGCCTTTTGTGGAAGTTCTACAACTGCAGGCCGATTGTCCAATATGTAACGAATCTAACAAAGTTGGACAACCAGGACAACGCCAAGTCGGACAGATTCACGCACAAACACTAGTGTAGGCGAGTTAGACACGAGCCACGAGCGGTTCTATTGTGTGATACGGGAATTTTTGTGTTAGAATGTTTTTGTTTAACTCACTTCTGTATTCCGCGAATAGCTATGATAGTACCGACACTAGCAAGCCTTCCAGTAGGTATGATAGTACCGACACTCGCAAGCCTTCCAGTAGGTGTGATAGTACCGACACTCGCAAGCCTTCCAGTAGGTGTGATAGTACCGACACTCGCAAGCCTTCCAGTAGGTGTGATAGTACCGACACTCGCAAGCCTTCCAGTAGGTGTGATAGTACCGACACTCGCAAGCCTTCCAGTAGGTGTGATAGTACCGACACTCGCAAGCCTTCCAGTAGGTGTGATAGTACCGACACTCGCAAGCCTTCCAGTAGGTGTGATAATACCGACACACGCAAGCCTTCCAGTAGGTGTGATAGTACCGACACTCGCAAGCCTTCCAGTAGGTGTGATAGTACCGACACTCGCAAGCCTTCCAGTAGGTGTGATAGTACCGACACTCGCAAGCCTTCCAGTAGGTGTGATAGTACCGACACTCGCAAGCCTTCCAGTAGGTGTGATAATACCGACACTCGCAAGCCTTCCAGTAGGTATGATAGTACCGACACTCGCAAGCCTTCCAGTAGGTGTGATAGTACCGACACTCGCAAGCCTTCCAGTAGGTATGATAGTACCGACACTCGCAAGCCTACCAGTAGGTGTGATAGTACCGACACTCGCAAGCCTTCCAGTAGGTGTGATAATACCGACACTCGCAAGCCTTCCAGTAGGTATGATAGTACCGACACTCGCAAGCCTTCCAGTAGGTGTGATAGTACCGACACTCGCAAGCCTTCCAGTAGGTATGATAGTACCGACACTCGCAAGCCTTCCAGTAGGTGTGATAGTACCGACACTCGCAAGCCTTCCAGTAGGTGTGATAGTACCGACACTCGCAAGCCTTCCAGTAGGTGTGATAGTACCGACACTCGCAAGCCTTCCAGTAGGTATGATAGTACCAACACTCGCAAGCCTTCCAGTAGGTGTGATAGTACCGACACTCGCAAGCCTTCCAGTAGGTATGATAGTACCAACACTCGCAAGCCTTCCAGTAGGTGTGATAGTACCGACACTCGCAAGCCTTCCAGTAGGTATGATAGTACCGACACTCACAAGCCTACCAGTAGGTGTGATAGTACCGACACTCGCAAGCCTTCCAGTAGGTGTGATAATACCGACACTCGCAAGCCTTCCAGTAGGTATGATAGTACCGACACTCGCAAGCCTTCCAGTAGGTGTGATAGTACCGACACTCGCAAGCCTTCCAGTAGGTATGATAGTACCGACACTCGCAAGCCTACCAGTAGGTGTGATAGTACCGACACTCGCAAGCCTTCCAGTAGGTGTGATAATACCGACACTCGCAAGCCTTCCAGTAGGTATGATAGTACCGACACTCGCAAGCCTACCAGTAGGTGTGATAGTACCGACACTCGCAAGCCTTCCAGTAGGTGTGATAGTACCGACACTCGCAAGCCTTCCAGTAGGTGTGATAGTACCGACACTCGCAAGCCTTCCAGTAGGTGTGATAGTACCGACACTCGCAAGCCTTCCAGTAGGTGTGATAATACCGACACTCGCAAGCCTTCCAGTAGGTGTGATAGTACCGACACTCGCAAGCCTTCCAGTAGGTGTGATAGTACCGACACTCGCAAGCCTTCCAGTAGGTGTGATAGTACCGACACTCGCAAGCCTTCCAGTAGGTATGATAGTACCAACACTCGCAAGCCTTCCAGTAGGTGTGATAGTACCGACACTCGCAAGCCTTCCAGTAGGTATGATAGTACCAACACTCGCAAGCCTTCCAGTAGGTGTGATAGTACCGACACTCGCAAGCCTTCCAGTAGGTATGATAGTACCGACACTCACAAGCCTACCAGTAGGTGTGATAGTACCGACACTCGCAAGCCTTCCAGTAGGTGTGATAATACCGACACTCGCAAGCCTTCCAGTAGGTATGATAGTACCGACACTCGCAAGCCTTCCAGTAGGTGTGATAGTACCGACACTCGCAAGCCTTCCAGTAGGTATGATAGTACCGACACTCGCAAGCCTACCAGTAGGTGTGATAGTACCGACACTCGCAAGCCTTCCAGTAGGTGTGATAATACCGACACTCGCAAGCCTTCCAGTAGGTATGATAGTACCGACACTCGCAAGCCTTCCAGTAGGTGTGATAGTACCGACACTCGCAAGCCTTCCAGTAGGTGTGATAGTACCGACACTCGCAAGCCTTCCAGTAGGTGTGATAGTACCGACACTCGCAAGCCTTCCAGTAGGTATGATAGTACCGACACTCGCAAGCCTACCAGTAGGTGTGATAGTACCAACACTCGCAAGCCTTCCAGTAGGTGTGATAATACCGACACTCGCAAGCCTTCCAGTAGGTATGATAGTACCGACACTCGCAAGCCTTCCAGTAGGTGTGATAGTACCGACACTCGCAAGCCTTCCAGTAGGTGTGATAGTACCGACACTCGCAAGCCTTCCAGTAGGTATGATAGTACCGACACTCGCAAGCCTTCCAGTAGGTGTGATAGTACCGACACTCGCAAGCCTTCCAGTAGGTATGATAGTACCGACACTCGCAAGCCTTCCAGTAGGTGTGATAGTACTGACTTTCAGTATGTCAAGTTTTGCAGCTTAATATCAGTCTACTTTCGCTGATTGTGTATACACAATCAGCGACACAGTCCTTCAACAACATCTGAAAAACAGGTTAGCTATAGCTAACCTGTTTTTCAGATGTTGTTGAAGGACTGTTCGTGATTCTGCACTTCCGCTTTTCTTATATTATCTCCTTAAATCTGCAGTGTAAAGCTTGGATAACACTGTCACTGATGTAACAACTTATTCCGAGTGTATTTATGTACTTTTTCGATACTTATACCACTAAAATCGATTATTAATTAATTAAATTACACCGGGCAATGTTTGACGTTTCGCATGACATTGACATTTTCAGCAAGCCTACCAATGGTTTTGTATGTGTTACTGCCACACAAATTGGCATTAAATTATCCGATATAAGAGCGGAGAGCGGATCTTCCTCTTAAGTGATCTATGATTAATGGATTGTTAATTTTAAAGAAAATAATGACGCTCCTTCAACTATGTAAACGGAAAATAAATACGTCAAACTTTGCATTCATTGATCTTCATCAAAACCAACCCACCAGTAAAACATAGCCTCAATTTGTCAGAGAGGAAGGAGTAAAAAATTGATATCTATTAGCCGGGAGTCAAATTCGGTCACGCGCCACCGCTCCAGTATAGACTTGGTCGTTCAGGACGCTGTGATTGATTCGCTCAACATTCACTTATTAATCGAATGTAGGGCTGGGCAATCCATTATTTTTTATTAATAACTAGCGGACCTTCTTTGATTCGCACGGTTATTGCGACTTGACAATACATCGATTTTTTTTTATTAGGTAGGTATATGTAAGTTTAATATTAATCTGCTGCACACATAAAACTTCCAGAAAAAAATTGATGCTTGAAACTGCATCAAAATCTGTTGCGTAGCTTAGAAAAATAACGCGGTCACACAGACAGACCCGAAAGGCGAGTTTGATTTATAATATGTATAGATTTATAGATATGTAGTATATAAATAATATTGACGTGTAAAAGTGTTTGTACAAACCTACTTACAAAATAAAATCATTTATCATTAATAAATCATATTTATTTGCATATACAATGGTGTTAAATATAATGAACGTGGAACAAACATGTTCAGCTAGAATATAAAACAGTATGCACAGGTTCCAGCAACATGTTACAGGTACAGCTTTTACTCGTGAATTCTTCTTCGTTCTTCATTTGTTTTTCTTTCTATTTATAATTTGATTTTATTCAGTTAGTTTTACTTAGGACTGATTTCACCAAAGTCAGATATCTTCTACCCGTGGAATATTGAAATTTATTTTCAGGATGAGACTAATTCTAGGTTTAAAATGTTGGTGAATTATTATAATAATTATTTCAACATGTATTAAAACTCAATTAAGTTTTATTTTTGTTAGTGATCCTATTTTGACCATTGTTTCTTTAGTAAACTAAAAGAAACCATGGTTTTGTGTTTAGTCATTTTGATATACTTACTTAAAAAAACGTTTAATTAGGCCAAACGGTTTGTTTTTTAACTGACTTCTAAAAAAGGAGGAGGTTCTCAATTCGGATGTTTGTATTTTTTTTTTTTTAAGAAGAAGCGATTGTTTGTAATCAGTCTGCCGACCTTCGACTAATGGGCGAAGTTTTTGCTGTATTGTAAGAATAGCGTAGAAGAATAAATGTAGCAAACAAACGTCAAGTTAGTATTTTGTTGGAAACAGAAGATTATGAATCTGTTGCAAACAATTATCCTAAAACACGAGTGTGTTATGGCGCCCAACATTAAACGGCGGGAGCACACGCCTTCAGCAGCGTCCACCGCAGGTATCACAACAATCATTGGAAACTACACTTTAATAGAAAACTATTTTAAAGCATTATTATGTTTATTGGGAAAGTTTACTGTAACAAAACTTTTGAATTCACATGCATAAAGCCTGCTATTATGGTACTATTTTTATCTCAGATTGTTATTAAATATAGAAACTGAGCCCTATAATATTATGTAGGGTTTTACAAAAAAAAGACAAAGTGCTACAATAACTAAACGACTAATTGCCAACCCTTTTACAAACAAAAGGATATTATTAAACAACACCCTTTCTAAGTATAACTTACAAAAACCTTCCTAAGAAAATGAATGAAAATAAAGATAAACTTCTCGTTTTTTGTTCAGAATTTCGTATTCCTGTAACGGTTCTCGTATTAAATGTAGCGCTCACCAGTATCGGGTAACTAGTGCGACTAGCACACTCCGTTAGATGCGCGTCGCTTAGTGAAATGTTTCATCGCAGGAAATATTAATCGGGACGGATTTATGAGGGAATTAGTTACGGACTGAAATAGCTGGCTGTGCATCAAAGTGTGATGTTATGTAGCCATTTTGATACTGTGTATCACAACGAACTATAGCAGTACTAATGAAAAAGAGTACGTACTGCGAAGCTCTTCTGTAAAAATCTCACTTTGAAAACTTAGGTAAGGTGAGCTTGAAGTGAGCTGAAAATAGTCAATCACTAGCATTTGTCGGAATGACAGCTCACTGCAAGCCTACCTCTCCTATGTTCTCACAATGAGATTTTTATAGAATAGACGAGATCATGTTGCGAATAATCTCAACTGAACCTTGCTGTGATTTGCACAGAGTCCTTGTGGTTCCCAGAACTCATGTGGTTTTGATTTTAAGATATGAGAGAGACACACGTACGAAATATTTTAATTGCATCAATTAGCTTGGCAGAACATCGACAGACCTTCGTTCTGCGCGTGTCTATAGACAGAAGAAGCTCTTTTCAGGTCATTGGTTTTGTTATTTGGAAAGTTTTACAAAATTCGGGTGTAAAAGATGATAATCTAGGAAGGAAGTGAACACTAAGTGACGGCTGATAGATATGTATGGAAGAAAAAGACGTAGCCACTGCGTCGACTGCAAGTCAATGGGGTAGTGGCAGGAGGATGATGGCAGGTTTTGGAGGTTCTAATCATAAAACTGAAACATAATTATTTTAAACAAGATTTAAACCCAGTCTATCGAACCAACCATACCTGTAATATCAATATCTCCTACTAACCGAGCGATTCAAGCGAGCGTACATCTCGGGGAGAGCTTGGTACTGGCAGTTTGAGCTAATGGCTTAACAAGTCGGAACTATCGGTCGCCATGAGTTATAGCTCTGAGAACACGACGAGGGAGGTGAGCGAATTATTATTGTTCTAGTCGTGACTTAGGTCCGCTTGCGCCACAAATCTCTAAACACGTTTAGCGCTAAATAGTTCACTAAGGAGATAAAAACTGTCTTATGTCACGGGTGCTATATTATCAAGCTTCAGATTCAAGCTCGCCCAAGACGAAAACACCTTTATCCCCGAGGAGAACACTGTACTTTATCCCCAAGGAGAACACTGTACTTTATCCCCGAGGAGAACACTGTACTTTATCCCCAAGGAGAACACTGTACTTTATCCCCGAGGAGAACACTCTACTTTATCCCCGAGGAGAACACTGTACAATATCCCTGAAGAGAACACTGTACTTTATCCCCGAGGAGAACACTGTACAATACGCCTGAAGAGAACACTGTATGTACTTTATCCCCGAGGAGAACACTGTACATTATCCCTGAAGAGAACACTGTACTTTATCCCCGAGGAGAACACTGTACTTTATCCCCAAGGAGAACACTGTACTTTATCCCCGAGGAGAACACTGTACTTTATCCCCGAGGAGAACACTGTACAATATCCCTGAAGAGAACACTGTATGTACTTTATCCCCGAGGAGAACACTGTACAATATCCCTGAAGAGAACACTGTACTTTATCCCCGAGGAGAACACTGTACAATATTCCTGAAGAGAACACTGTATGTACTTTATCCCCGAGGAGAACACTGTACATTATCCCTGAAGAGAACGCTGTATGTACTTTATCCCCGAGGAGAACACTGTACATTATCCCTGAAGAGAACGCTGTATGTACTTTATCCCCGAGGAGAACACTTTACATTATCCCTGAGGAGAACAATGTACTTTATCTTCGAGGAGATCACTGTACTTTTTATACCTTCTGCGAGGTAATAAGAAGCAATAGGAGTATAGATAACCCGGTTAGACCCCAGGGTTATTATGAGTAATTTTAGGTTAGGTGGTGCGAAAACATCTGTTTCTGTCAATCGTTTAAAGATGACAAAGACAAAATTATATTTTTACTATGTACGTATTGATCGAAGATGTTATGCGCTAAATTTATTTAGTGACTTATGATGCAAGCGGGACTTACTCTTGAAGGGTAAAGAGTGATGTCTGTGTACCGATGAAGGTATTGATTGGCTTACTTATGCATAGAGCCATAAGGCAGGTTCAGTAAGATAAGCCCAATCCGTTGTCTTGTAAGTATCGTCGGGTCTATCAGGAACGAGAAACATAACATCGCGCCTGTTGTTTACAGAAGGGACGGTATGTGTATGTATTCACATTTGTCCAGTTTTGTTTAAGTCCCACGTATTACAAGTCAAGCGTCCGGGCTGCTACAGTCAACATCTAGAAACTACATTATCTTTCTTCTTCTTCCTTTTTCTTTCTTTTTTTTATAAAAATACTTTGCCCCACATTACTCGTGAATCGCGGGTGCGTTTACAAACATTTAAACTCACATACACAAACAGCCAGACCCGGAACAACTACCTGTATGTAGACAATACAAATATTTGTTCCGTGCGGGAATCGAACCTGCGACACGCAGCGCAGTAGTCGATCGCTCAGCCAACCGCCAACCGTGTCGGCTATTATAACAACGGGTTCTGTCGACGGAAGATTAGGCAAAATGACCGACGCTACGTGTGCCGAGTGTTTTCCTCGTTCCGTATAGGAATATTACAGAATTCCAGTGATCAGTACGGCACTGATACCTTATACTTTTCTACTCTACGTTATCTTTTTACTCAATCGCCGCTGTCTTATTAAGCCACGAACCTACACATTCCATTCTGGCTGGATTATCATAAATTGTCGTAAATATGTAAGTAACCTTATTCTGGGCCTATCTTTTTACTCAATCGGGCGCTCCTCAATTTAGTCACGAACCATACTCGCTGGCAAATTATAATTTGTCATATACGTAAGTGTCCGTATTCTGGGACGCGCTGGTTAGTCGACGACACGCCGAGAGTGTCACGCGCGCTGATAGAATTGGCCCGGATCGTGACCGCACTCCCGATTCTACGGCCTACGTGACGAGCTACCAAGAGGTATGAAGGGGATGTAGAGCGCTGGTGCATGGTGACTTGAGATTAAGATGTGTGAAAAAAAGTGACATTGACGCAATTGATATTGAAAAAATATTCATAAGCCAGACCTTATACATACGATAGGACCATCGTTGATATGTATTGCTGAACTCGTAATCAGAAGGCGTATTCTCGTAATTTAAAACGTTCAAAATCTAGTCGCAGTCTCATCGCAGCGACAAACAAATGTCAAAAACTTGTCAAAATGTAGGGAAATTAGAAGTATTTTTTGACAGATTGAGACTGAGATTAGACTGTGAACTGTCTTAAAATTACGAGAATTGCCCCTCAGATTTTTAATCTAACCTATAAAGGTTAAAAAAAAAAAGTGACCAAGCAGACAATAATGTCTGCTTGGTCACTTTACAGCTGGTTCACTTTTTCTGAAAACTACATATAAGGAACACTTACCATACAAAAGTGAATCAATTTGAGCACTGAGCAATGGAAATTATTCACTGCTAAACATTGACTTCCTAAAAACTGACCGGCGCAACAAACGGGTAGGAAATAAGGCATATTTACATAATCGCACTGCTTTGTCTGGCGTTATGCTGAACTGGACAATTTGGCGCAGTCGTGCACACATGACCTATTTTTTGTGACAAGCTTTTTGATTGTGGTTTATGCTATGCGTCTTTTTATAGCTAAACAACCGTTTGTTCTCTATTTGCACGATATTTTCCGAGCACAAAAACAGCTTATTCTGTATTTGTAGGTAACTACTATTCGAAAACTATTCGAAAAACCACTGCGCATGCTATTGTCAAGCTTTTTTACAATGAATTATGTATATGTATTACCACTTTGTTATCATTGTTTAACTTTATGTACATAAGATATGCTTTTCTTATTCATACTCGACCAGGTAACCCTGTTTATCGAGCCTACCTTATTCTCGGTATCGTTAAATGAAATAGAATACCCGCAATACAGTTTTCATTCGATTACATATCCACTAAGTAATTGCGGATACGTTTTACGAATACCGAAAGGTTTAGTAAACTGTCCGTTCCTAACAGTAAGTGATATTGACGGTATATTTTTTCTAGTTTCGACTTGAAAGGTTTTACGTGCAATGCATATGGATGTTTTGTTCAACTATTTTGGTACCATTTAGGCTAAACTCGAACAAAAAGGTTCAGTTAAATTTTATATTGGTGATAAATTGTATCATGTTTTAATAGCCACACAACAATTCCCTATTGAATCCGATGTAATCCGATCCCAGCCGGCGTTTATACATACATAAAATTGGGGAAAAACCTTTGGAAAAATAAATAAGGCGAAAAGCGATGACCGCAGGGGCTCGGGGAGTTCCGTGGAAGTCATTACGAACCGATTGGAGTCCATGTATTTCGCGCGCTCGTTTGTTCTAAGCTTCAAGTCGTAATTTTCCGCCGAGCGGGCGGGCGGCGGCGTTTTTGCTGAATCATGCAAAAATTTTAATTTCCTCCGCCGTACGCGCCTGTAGTAGGAAGCGGCGCGTGTGCGATGACGTCACGGCTATAAATCACGTCAAACTTTTCATTCCGATCGATCGCCGAGTGATGCCAGCATACGGAAAAATAGCTCCGCTCTCAATTGCGAACGTAAAACGTTTTATGGCAAAAAATACGGATTGTTTATGCGAGTGATTTCTTTGTCTCGTACAAAAAATGTTTGTAGTATCGATAAAAGATAGTGTTCGCAAACGAGTCTATTTGAAATGCAAATATGTGTCGTCGCTGCGCCACGTCCCCCGCGCCAGGGACCATGCGTCGGTTGATTGGCTCGTTCAGTCGCGGTTTATCACACGTTTTATTCGCACCTATAAAGCTCAGCTAAAAATCTGCTTTTAACATCCTCCGATCGTTACCGTCTTTACGAACTTGACTTTGTTAAGTGTCAAGGGCGTACCCCGTCACGAAAGGTAGAGGGCAACAATATTTAAGACTACTAAGACAGTATATAATATATACTACTAGCAGTGTCCCACGGTTTCACCTGCATAAGTTTCGGTCGTTATGGTTTTAACCGAGGCAATGGTCAAGAACTTAGTTGTTGTCTACAATACCTTTTTATGACATGGCATTGCTACTTGGGTTTGCACCCTGCCGTACCTACTTAATAAATCAACTGCCCGTCTGGCGGAGTGTGATCATGGTGAAGATGGTTAAAAAAAATCGAGAATTAATGCACTATTTAGGTGTCCAACGTTAAAAAAATCAGATTTAAAAAAAAATATAACCGACTTTCATAAAAACCCTACATAGTGCAAAATAACCTTAGTTCGGTAATTCGTTGGCAAGAAATTACAGACTTCTTCGTAAAACCAAAGGTCTTTTGTACTTTGAAGTATTTTGTTTTTGAAGTCGGTTGTATTTTGTTTTATTTCATATACATTCGCGTAAGTAGGTGCTGCTTTATATTAGATACTCAGCAACTGTCTTCAATTTCTGTACAATACGTGTACTGTACGTTACTGAGGAGTTCTATTGTCAGATCTTCACTCTATTAAATGGGACCATCTCGGTCTAAAACTCTTTCAAACAAGAAATAGTGGACTATACACAACAAGTGAAAATACGGACGGTATACGATTAGATTATATGAGGAACCCTAAAATAGACGAATCGAGGACTTCTTCCTTTTTTAAGTCGGTTATAAAGATGCCTCAAAGAAACGTTCAGTTTTTCTTCTAATTTAAATTCGATTATAAAGAACTGAGGAAAGAGGAAGAGGAAGCTTGAGTGAGATGAGACCTCTAGAGAGAAATCCAAAGCCAAATATTCTAAGAGCCAGTTCCACAGTCCAAAACCATCACAGCATCTACTTCTCTACAAAACTACTTTCTTTCCAACAATTTTATGACAACAGTTTCAGTTATATGATTAAAAATTGTCTATAAGAATATTGTACATAATATATAAAAATAAAGGTCACTCCTGCGGAAAATCTCACAACCAAAAAAAACGTGTGTGGTCAGACCCCGGCAGGAATGAAGTTCAAAATAAAAATCCAAGATGGCGGCTGCGAAAATTTCAAAATAACGAAAATCTGTACATTTTATGCAGCCAATCATCTTGGACTTTCATTTTGACCACAATATCGGTTTGTGAAACAAAAACTAATAATGAATCCGGGTTCTACACTATACATATTTGAGCATACAAATTAACCATATTGGTTTGGTACTTTTTAAGTACTCCCTGTTCATGTAAAATATCTCACATCCAAAGAGACAAACCAACAAACAAACAAAAATTCCAAAAAATATTGAAATGGCGTCTGTTGGTTAGCCTTTAACACCCCAACTATTTTTTTGGAAATATTTTCAATGTTTAAAGTACAGAAACGTCAGAAAGTACAGAAACGCCTCGTCTGTAATAAAACATGTACTTATAGATATAGAATAGATTAAGTAGGACTAGCAGCGCCCCGCGGTTTCATCCGCATAAGTGTCGATCCCGTAAAAATATCGGGATAAAAGTATCCTATGTGTTATTCTAATCTATAAGCTATATTACTGTAAAGTTTCATCAATATCCGTTCAGTAGTCTTTGCGTGAAAGAATAACAAACATCCATCCATCCTCACAAACTTTCGCGTTTATAATATTAAGTAGGAAGTAGGATTAAGTACTAAATAGTATAGTAATATATAGACCATTAAAGATATACAAATAAAAAAGATAATTATCTAAGTACCTAATTATAAATGATCTCAAGAGTTTATGAAACAATACTAATATTATAAAATAAAAACGCGTCGTGTTGGCAGGGTTGTTTCCTTGGCTTTCAAATAACAAGTTTAATGCCCCATAGTTACATGGAGGGTAAATAGTTGGTGAGAAACTAATACACTCGAGCAGGAACCTCCACAGAGGGCTCTTAATAATCGTTATTGTTTTCTTTATGGCCATTATTGTTAATGAATTACTGACATTAATAAAGGTTTCTTTTGTTTCGTAAGTTGTTTAGTTTAGTGCAGGTAAAATGACGACATAACGATTCCATTAAGTAACTCCATATTGATAAATTGCAATTTTAATGGGTCAGGATAGATTCTACATTATGATTAATACTTTCACGGCACTGAGTCATACTTAATTGTGACTTATGAGATAGAAAAATGGTAAAAATAATGGAAAAATACTGGTATTCAGCTGCATCCGGTTAGTGTGCATACACACGAGCACCACGCGGCAACTGCCGTCAACTGCAGCCGGCGACACCTGCCGACGGCAGCCGGCGACGCGCATTGGGTCTGTCATTGACGCGTGTCGCTCGTGCGTATGAGATAAGAGAACTTAGAGTAGAAGCCGACCCCAACATAGTTGGGAAAAGGCTAAGCAGATGGTGAAGGGGCAGAGAAATGGTTAGTCAGTATCGCGATTCTCATCCACGTTTATAAGTGTCAAAGTATAATTACCTACATTACGCAGAGCCCCAGAACTGAAGCACTGCTATCGAAGTCATCGAAGCCATAATCGAGGTGGCAGCCCATGGCCTTTTAGCGAGCAGAGATCTGTCAACAAACTAGTTAAGACACACAGCTTCTCGACTAACAACTCGCTGCGTACCATAGATCAAACATTCACTAACCCCCTTCTCCAAATCTCGGACACGTGCAGATACTCTCGAAACTTATTCCTTCGCGATATATTTACCTTAAAACAACTCCTGTTACCTGTAGTGGCACTCCATATATCTCCGTCGAGTTGTCATCAATCAGGGCTCCTTTCCACGTGAAACTCTTTTCTAGCCTTAATCAGAATAAAAAGTGACCGGGCGACCTTCGTGAAGAACGAGAACTCAATGAACGTACTTTTATTCATTCATTCATTGTTCACTCACACATAGGGCCTTTTCACATGCATACGGTTGCCGCCTAAACGGCTCGGCGCCGTGCCGTGCTAGCTTTTACATGTACACGGCTTACGCACGATCGCCCGGCGGCGGCGTGACGGGGTGGAATGAGACAAAGTATACCTGTTTTTATAAACCTAAAAGTGCTAGCGGCTAACATCACAGGGGCCTGGCCGTTTTCCGCAGAATGTCTAACGAAATCCAAATTGACGTAAATGAGTTGATTTCACTAGTAGAAGTGCGGCCCACCATATATGGGACAGTTAGCGGGCGAATGGCCTTCTCCACGCTCGCTGTGCCGCTTTGCGCTCGTGTCATGTGAACGAGTCTACATAAACAAGTCAATACATTACTACAAAGACAGTTATCGCGTCGAAAACCGTGTTTATAGTGGATAAGCACGGTCGCCGTGCCTCGTGAAAGCTGTCTACATAATATGTAGCTCATACATTTCTACTTTACCGTATGCATGTGAAAAAGTTCTTAGAAATCAGTCGTTTGTGCGAGAAACAAATGAAGAATGCGAGGGGATCCTTTCGCTTCCCTTCAAGTCCCGTGAGTATGTGTGAGGTGACCGACTGTGTGTGTTGTGGATACCTCTCGCGACACATGATCTTGGGTGTTTCTCGAGTCTTTTATTGTTGCTTAACGTATTACTTATGTCTGGTTACCACTGTATTTTACTTTATTGTTATTTGCTTAATAGTTTTAATTTAGATATTTTTAGATTCATAATTTGAACGTTCCAAAACAAATAATGTACTTACGTACCAAAAATAACCATGATAGAGAGTAAACCTTTAACTATTTAACATAAAATCAATATTCCCTTTAAGGCATCCTCAGGGATAAAGGGAGGAGCGTCTTATAATATCAAATAGGAATGAGACTTATTGACGTACCTACTTGGGTCGAATGTTACTCCAAAAATTGTATTAGATAAAATGGCAAAAAGTAGTTAGTTTTAGGGCTGAATTTTCCATCGCCAGATAACTGTCATTCAACTAATAAAATTGACGTTTGACAGTTTTTGTATGAAATAACTGTCAAAAATTCAAAATTATTCCTCGAATAAAGTTATCAGATGATTGAAAAATCAGATGAGTTAAATTTCAAGCAAAAACACTCGGCTACGCTGACTAGCTCACCCAGTGGCGTGCATTGGTTTTCAGAATAAGTAGGCAGGAATTTAATTTCGTCGCATTAACTTGAACGAGTAAAGACCAATGACAATGTGCGAATAGTACGGAAGCCGAGTAGGCCGTCTGGCGACTGCCTACTGCCGCGCGAGTTTGTATGAAGATTTTGTTCCTTGTTAGGTATCTATGATAATTTAGTGAGTTTCTTAATTGTGGGGCACACACACTAAAATGTAATTTACAGGCTTATGGTGTATCATTTTATCGAGGTAGGCACTGCTTATATGCCTATATGCAATGCACGCCACTGACTCACCAGGCTATCCGACGGCTACGTTGACTACACCTATTTATTCTAATCTATCTACCTAGTTAGTGTTTCTATTCAGTACTTGGTCTGAATTTGATAGTTGCATAATAAATGAATATTCATTTTCATACGTCCAATAATCATTTAAACTAACTCCAACTCTTCATAAAATATGTTGTGTACTGGTTTACTCTGGATTAGTCGTAGCTAAACCCTGGTTCTATAAATAACTAGCAGTGATGCAAGTTATTCTACAGCACATTTTCTCATTCCACGCTGCAAAGTGCCTCAGCTATCATCAGCATATTCTTCAGTACACATGAATGGAATGTAGAACAATTACCTACAAGTTTTACATTCTAAACGAAAATAGTTAAACGCAGAGAGCAAGGGGGGAGGCTCGCGGAGAGAGCAGCTAGTTAACATTCATTGAGTTGTAATTGAAGCTGAGCAAATAGCGCGGACATGGAACATGAACTGGACAGAAGGCTTATTACATGTTACAATTAATGCCCTTAGTAATGCGGTGAAAATACTCGTACCTATATAAATGTACAGGCAACCGTCGTGCATTACAAGTAAAGCACATGACAATATGAACTCTAGATTGACATTCTGGATTGTCTAATTGGATAAGTTGGTTGAACCTTCCCCCTGGCTTCGGTTTTTGAGCCTAAGACACGTATTTCAGAGCATCAGTTGGTAATTAGCAAACACAAATACCTACTATTATGATTGAGACAAGACAAATCGTACTCCAACAAAAATATACAGGCCAAGTTGTCTACGATGAGAAGTAAAAGCAAATAAAATTATAATATATGAATATCGAACATAAGCAAGTAAGCTGTAAGATGCAACGCCACCGCAGTCGCCACAGTGTAGATACTTAGGTATGTACTTTGCATCTTTTCAGTCCATTACCCGGGGAAAGTAGCCAACTTTTAGCACGGAGCCAGTCGTTTGAACCTTCTGCAGCTGTGTGGTCGGGGGCACGCAGTGTGCTGGCAATGTGTTATGTTGACGTATGCAGTGCTGCGATGTATGCAGTGCTATAATATTTGTTGACTGCACGCCCTTTTGTGGTGAGCCGAGCGAAGTGCGACCTGGTTACGTAAAGGGGCAGTTATGTTGTGTGCTAACTGAGCTAAGTGATGTCAGTAGCACATTACATACTTGCGTTTCTCCTGGGCTGAACATCCTTATACGCAAAATCTACTATATAAAAATAAGTCGGGTTTTCCTTCCTGACGCTATAACTCCAGAACGCACGAACCGATTTCCACGGTTTTGCATTCGTTGGAAAGGTCTCGGGCTCCGTGAGGTTTATAGCAGGTAGGAGTAGGGTAGGAGTAGTGTAGGAGTAGGTTAGGAGTAGGGTAGGAGTAGGTTAGGAGTAGGGTAGGAGTAGGTTAGGAGTAGGTTAGAATTAGGGTAGGAGTAGGGTAGGAGTAGTGTAGGAGTAGGGTAGGAGTAGGGAAGGAGTAGTGTAGGAGTAGGGTTGGAGTAGGGTAGAAGTAGAGTAGGAGTAGGGTAGGAGTAGTGTAGGAGTAGGGTAGGAGTAGGTTAGAATTAGGGTAGGAGTAGGGTAGGAGTAGTGTAGGAGTAGGTTAGGAGTAGGGTAGGAATAGGTTAGGAGTAGGGTAGGAGTAGGTTAGGAGTAGGTTAGAATTAGGGTAGGAGTAGGGTGGGAGTAGTGTAGGAGTAGGGTAGGAGTAGGGAAGGAGTAGTGTAGGAGTAGGGTAGGAGTAGGGTTGGAGTAGGGTAGAAGTAGGGTAGGAGTAGGGTAGGAGTAGTGTAGGAGTAGGTTAGAATTAGGGTAGGAGTAGGGTAGGAGTAGTGTAGGAGTAGTGTAGGAGTAGGGTAGGAGTAGGGTAGGGGGTAGGACACCACGCGAACGAAGTAGCGCCGGGCAGCTAGAAATAATTTATATGGCAAAACAATGTTTGCCGGGTCAGCTAGTTACGTTATAAATATAAAGTCTTGGAGACGCCTTTGTCAATCAAACTCTTTCTTTGCTCAATAAAGGGGTACAAAATAATCAGATAAGAAAATGCAACAACGTTTACTTAAATGCAATTTGTTCCGAATCAGGCGCCGTCTCTATTTCCTTACCATCAGATTCTGCCCTTACCATCAGTAATGGCGGAATCTGATCATTATTTTCACTTATCCTTCAAAATTCAAAAGCTCTGAATACTAGACGCTTTGACGCAATTTTACCAATCATGGATCTCAATTCGTAGATTCAGAGTCGGTTTTTGACAAATGAAATAATATTAATATCCATCTCGTCATCCACCGCGACCGAGAAACGGTCATGGCAACCAATCTCAACGGTGACTAGCCAACTACACGGTAGTGCAGGAGTGCACCAGTGTGTGCGCTACTACTAGCGCACTCTATGTTGCAGTCCGTTGGGACAGCAATTCGACACGATCGGGGAGAGGACAGACCGACTACTTAACGTGTTCTCCGAGGGTCTCTCTCGATATACGTCACGCGTCCATGGACCAACCGCAGCAAGCGAAGCTTATCGTAGCAGATCTGTCGATGCGCGCGGTTATTGCTTAGCCAGAGCACCTCAAACGATGCCGACGACTGAAATAGGCATCTCAGACACGAGGGAAAATGTACAAAATGTCAGTAACTAATTACATCGGCAGCAGACAGCAAAAACGCGAACGCTGTTGGCGGCAGACATAGCTATGTTGGTATTATCCGTATAAAAAATGAAACACCTCAAAGTAAACTTTTCACATGATAAAGTCCCCGCGGATACCTCGTAGTTTAACTGAACTAACTCGGCCGGCCGTAACACTATAATATGGCGGATTTAAAGTTCACGCTACCTAGTTAGCCGCGCTGAGCCGCTCATCGCCTCCGAGGGAGTTCCGAAGTTAGTATTACATGTTAGCTGATATTACGGGCAGGTGAGGTGCTCTAATAATCTTCGATGTGTTACGAAGTTTGTGTCGCTCGGAGGCGGGGTGGCTTGAAGAAATTGTAACAATTATACATCAAACCTGAGTGTGAGTAAGTAGAATCAAAGCATGAACCTAATATTGTAGAATGCATAATAAATGAGTGTGTGTATGTGTGTGTATGTTTGGTGTGCTTACTTCAGAGGTTTATTTAGCGACGTTGCTTAAAGTTAGGTGACGATTAAAAACGTATGCTTAAGCAAACGTGAATCATTACTTTTAGGCAACGCCTAAATAATAAACCCTTCTGGGGTTTATTGTTTGAGTAATGATTCTTTATTTTTAACCCCCGACGCAAAAAAGACGGGGTGTTATAAGTTTGACGTGTCTCTATGTGTGTGTATGTCTGTCTGTGGCATCGTAGCTCCCGAACGGATGGACCGATTTTGATTTTGTTTTTTTTGTTTGAAAGGTGAATTTGTCGGGAGTGTTCTTAGCTATGTATGATGAAAATCGGTCCAAGATGGCCGCCACCACAAAATGGCGGGTTACATATTTTTTCACAACTCCCTCAATATGGGTATCAAATGAAAGGGCTTGACTAGTAGAATACTATACACTATGAAAAATTTCAAATCCAAGATGGCCGCCACCACAAAATGGCCAATTACAAAAAACCTGATTAAACACCAAATTACCTGAATTTTAAAACGCAAGAAAATAAAAGAAATTAAATAATAAGGAGTCCCTACAAAAAGCATGAAATAATAAATTAAATTAAAAATTTAAAAAACCCCCGACACAAATTACCCTATAAAAGAAAAAAATAACCTCGAAATTATGACCTTACGTAAATACGTATGAAATTTTTTAACAGAACGTTAGGCTAATAATTAGAGCGGTCCCTCAACGGGACAGCATTTAATCAAAAAAAATTATACATAATTACGTAGGGTCATAATTTGAAGGTTATTTATTTCTTTTTATAGGATATTTTGTGTCGGGGTTTTTTTAAATTTTAAATTTAATTTATGTTTGTTTGAGACATTTTTTTTTTGTTAATTTTAAGTTGAGTGAATTATTATTAAGTATTGATTTTTGCTTAGTAAGTTCAACTAAGCCGTCGAATTTGACTTAGATTTCGCTCATGTCCGAAACTATTCGTGCCAATTCGGGCAGTAAACATTCTTACATAGACTTGGTTAGGAAACGATGAAAACGATACGATCAGGTAATTTATCCAACAAGAAACTTACCACGATTGTTTTACCACCAAAGCGTGTATAAAGTAATGTAACAAAAAGAAAGTCCCCGTAGCCAGTTTACGGGCCAGTGAAAATAAATGCCGGCGGAGATGCAAGTACTTATCGTTTGCTTTTAGAGCGACACAACACTGCTTTCACCGCTCTCCCCGCTCTCGCTCCATATAACGCGATGTCTTCGAGAAATGGGCGCATTTGCGACTTGCATACTTTACTGGGTAGTGTTATATAGACTGGAAGGTAGTGATGCACTGATTTACATATTTCGTTCGAAAACTGACTCAGGTTTTCCAATCAAAAGATACGAGGTAAATTTCCGGACATCGAGTATTTTACTGTGCGATTTTTTAAACGTGTGAGAAGTCCTTAATAATTCAACTTGGATTTTCTCTCTCTAGAGTTAACCGGATCATGTTGTGATTAGTTCTTAGCCAGTCTCCGGCCAGCAACGCTGGTGCGCGCACGCACACATAGTCGAGTCACACGTTAGTTCGCGCTGAAGTTTCTTGATTTGGCTATGATTACCCACAGGTAGAGCAGTGACCTTTTCTTTTGGTCTAATATTATCACCGTGCGAAAAATACGAACGTCTTAGGTTAGTTTGAGGTGTAAACACAGTACGGTATCCGGAGTCCATAGATTGTGAACTGTTCCCTCGTTACTGTGTGACGGAGCGGAAAGGCTAGATGTGGGGCGACGTGCGCTAAACTTGTTATAGCTTCTACATCTTATAGCTACCTAGTACCTAGCGTCTTTGGCTGCGTTCACATTTGTGACCGAACAGCTCTCAGTGACACATTAGCCACATTTCAACGGCTGGTGCGTTCTATGACCGAATGTATGTACTCTATATCACACAGCAATCCATTCCAATGCCTCATGAGATAACACGAGGCAATCTCACGACCCCCATTCAAATTAAGCGAAGCTAGTACTGAGATATTGTCACAGAGTATCGCCAGTTGAAATGTCACGAACGTGGACGCTGCTTTATGTCGCGTTGACGCATTCGCTGGGCGGGCAGCGTCAGCGGTTTGGATACGGTTAAAGTGGGGTGACGTAGGGGAACAGGGGGAGTTTGGGGTTTAAAACCAAGATCTTTTTATTTGAGGGTGTCGATTAGAGGGAATTCGTGCAGGTTCTGTTTGTAAACGGGAATTTTAAGAAGACGGAATAATTATGTATCCTTCCAAAATGTTATACTTAGGGCTGATTTTTCAATCATCTGATAACTTTATTCGAGGAATAATTTTGACAGTTATTTCTTACAAAAACTGTCAAACGTCAATTTTATACCTCGAATAAAAGTTATCTGGCGATGGAAAAATCAGCCCTGTTTGTTTTTTTTGAGGATGGGAAATCATCAAATGACTCCTCCCGCTCTGGTTGGAGCAGGGGGGAGTGTCAGACTCTTACTGACTAAAACCCACCCGTGTTCCTTCCTTAGCCCTTTATGTACCAGGGCAGCGGTAAACCTTTCGGATAATCCCGCTACCCAAAATCAGCCCTTAATATATAAATCGAAAGTATTTGATCGATATGTTCATACATAAATTTTGTGAGAATATGACATAACTGCAGCTCCAAATCAAACGATTAACTGATCATTATTCTATTATTATAACGCAATCAGTGGGGTAAATGCGTAACATACTAACGGTAGAAATGGCTTTCATTTTGAAACTTCACCAACATTCATTGCGTTATTTATGTAGTTGAGCAGACAAATTTCTCGAACATATGAAGCAATGGATTAGCAATATCCTTCAAAATGATTCATGATAGTATCTTACGCAATTAGGGTGCTGCAGGCAACTGAAGGGACACGGGTGGGTTTTAGTCAGTAAAAGTCTGACACGCCCTTCCGCTCAGCCCAGAGCGGGAGAGGTCATGTGAATGTTTCCCATCCAACAAAAAAAAAAAAGGTCAGCAGATTTCAGAGACATCAGCTTACGAATTAGGCCTCCATTGTCATCTGATTCACAGAAACAAGCCACTCAAAAAGTCATCATAATGTAAAAGGAAAGTAAGAAATCCGATTACCGCAATTCTAACACTATCAACTAGCTTGACTTACGTTCTAACACTATCAATTAGCTTGACTTACGTTCTAACACTATCATCTCGCTTGACTTACGTTCTAACACTATCATCTCGCTTGACTTACGTTCTAACACTATCATCTCGCTTGACTTACGTTCTAACACTATCATCTCGCTTGACTTACGTTCTAACACTATCATCTCACTTGACTTACGTTCTAACACTATCAACTCGCTTGACTTACGTTCTAACACTACCATCTCGCTTGACTTACGTTCTAACATTATCATCTCACTTGACTTACGTTCTAACACTATCATCTCGCTTGACTTACGTTCTAACACTATCATCTCGCTTGACTTACGTTCTAACACTATCATCTCGCTTGACTTACGTTCTAACACTATCATCCATCTCGCTTGACTTACGTTCTAACACTATCATCTCGCTTGACTTACGTTCTAACACTATCATCTCGCTTGACTTACGTTCTAACACTATCATCTCGCTTGACTTATGTTCTAACACTATCATCTCGCTTGACTTGCGTTCTAATACTATCATCTCGCTTGACTTACTTTCTAACACTATCATCTCGCTTGACTTACGTTCTAACACTATCATCTCGCTTGACTTACGTTCTCAGATTGAGAAGCATCGGACATCTTCATTCCTATTCTTCTCCAAAAGGGATTTTCTTCAGAATCCGTAAAGTTTGTCCGGATCTGCGCCGATGTTAATATTGTGTTTTGAACTTTACCTTATTTACCTTTTTGTTTTATTCCCAACTAGCTTCTGCCCGCGGCTTCGCCCGCGTGGATGTCGGAAATTATCCCACGGGAACGTGCTAACAGGATAAAATTTATGTGCTTCCCCAGAATGCCATCTATCTCGCGGGCCCTTTGTGGTTAATTACAGTAGAAAACCAATTGTGTCTCATTAGTGGTGATTAAAAGGGTACCTATATGATATCTTTACCTAAGTACCTACCTAATTTAAAAAAAAACTCAATAACAGCAAATTAAATACCTACCTAAATAAACCTATTTCTGATGATAACTAATCTAAACTCAATAAATAAGCAAAATCCCTAAAAACTAATATCTATACGAATGACTAATCCTACCTAACAGTATTATAAAATAACCTACGGTCACTACGTACACTATCAAATATACTACCTATACTTTAAAATTAAAATCTATACCTACGACTCATATAAAAATAAACCTAAATAACTCTAAAAACTAAAAGGAATAAAAATGAACTCCACTGCGGGTGACCCAACCTACGACAAACTTAGTATTTGCGGTTGGTACAGTACAGACAGTGGTAATCGGGTATAGGGATCGAACCGCAAAATTAAGTTTGTTTTTTATTGTATATACTTTTCCGGGATAAAAAGTACCCAGTGTGGTGCCCAGGATATTAAAGAATAATTATACCAAGTTTCATCGTAATCGAACCGGTAGTTTTTGCGTGATGCCTGAACAAACAGACAGACAGACAGACAGACAGACAGACAGACAGACAGACCGACAGACAGACAGACAGACAAAAATTTTTTTAATCACATTTTTGGGTTCGGTGTCGGTCTAGTAACACCCCCTGTAAATTATTTTTTTGATATTTTCAATGTACAGAATTTTCACTTCTACAGATTTATTATAAGTATAGATGATACTAAAATGAGATTTTCATGTTTTAATAAAATGGGGAAGTTTTGTTTCCGGTCTGCTAGGGAGTTTGGCGAAGGATTTTTGTTTATGCGATACGCATGTTATCGCTGAAAGGATGGACTTAGATTCACATAATATGCACTAGCAGTTGCCCGCGACTTCGTACGCATGCATTTCGTGATTTGATTAAAGGCTTTAGTATACTTTATTTTCACGATGATTTCATGACCACAGTGGTATTTGCGAAATTTAACTTTTCTTATTCGCTTCGTACGACCGGTCGGATAGTCAATTTGACAGTCAACTGCACGTCCGTGCTACCACTTGAAAGCATGTTTTTCGCTTTTATAAATACAGAATAGATAGAAAAAGATATAATCTAATATAATATACTTACATAGCAGCTCAATACTGTGTCATCGATCAGCCACACACACTCATTATCGCGCCTCTTCTTGTGCCGTCACGTGCGTTCCGGTTCATATCCGTGCCGCACAATCAGGCGCCGACCGGTTTCCGGCATACGTGCAAGACGTTCTACGTTTAAATCGAACACACGGAAAACCTTCGGTGAGATAGACCGAGAGTGTGTGTGTGCATGGTTTTGTTTATGTGTGCGAGTGGTGTCACTGTTACGTGTCACTGTCACGTGTCACTGTCACGTGTCACTGTCACGTGTCACTGTCACGTGTCACTGTCACTGACACGTGTCACTTTAGTGTTATTTCCTTCAAGTGCTGGATGGTGATGACGTACGATGTGTGGCCAGTCGTTGTCATACAGCTGTAAAAACATACTACATATTTGAAATTGTGACAAAATCTGTTTCAGGTTGTATAAATCCAGTCACAGTCGTAGAACTTCCAATTAGTTACAGACGTAGTTGTCATGCGTTAGGTAAGCGAACATGGGTTGTAGACTTTTACTTTTAGTTACCTATATTTACATTTCAAGCACCTGAAACATTAGGCTCAGGTGTTGTGGATTCTATCCTAAGAGAAAAAAGAAAGCCTAGAAGGCGTATCATGAGAGGGGAGAAGGGTCGAGGTTAATGTCCTTCGATAAGATCTAGTGTGCTCCAGTCCCCGATTGTGTTTATTTTTTATTTTCTTATTATTTATAAAGAGTTGACTGTAGACTGTTCTTAAGACTATGCCCATACAATATGGTTTATTGGATACTTAATCTAATAGGTACAGTCAGCAATGGAGATAAGTAACCAGGGTCGTCTGATATAGTTGAAGTATAGTAAGAAGCCGATGGATGTTTTTGAATGAAATTTAACGTGATAAATGAACTGTTTGTTTTCTATTACTTAAATTTAATTTCATTCGTAAACATCCATCGGTTTATTACCAAACTTCAACTATTTCAGAGTTTTTTAATTCTTACACACTATTGTCTAAATTTCTTTTTCATGATACCATTCTCAGGTCTGCTGGAAGAAATTTCTTAAGAAATAAGTACCTTTGTACTCAATACTAATATGTCGTATCTGTATCCATTTTACTGTGTGTACATAAATAATAACATAAATAAAAAGATTTAAAATATTTTTTTTTGCCGCAATATGTCGGACGAAATAATTCCCGGAAATATAAGTATTGTGAAACCATTTGATTGCTTCTCGTATGTCGCAGTAATTGGCTAACACTTACTGTGCACGAATATTCAAAATTAAATAACATTTTCATTGTGATATTTATAACTGATATATTTTTTGCCAGTGTTATAAGTCCATCAATTCTATTAAAACAAAAACAATAAAATAAAACAATTGTCTGTACTTTTCTCCTGTATAACGGAATATTGTGTTTCTCGGCAATGAGCAGGCTCCCCCTCCCTTAGATGTCGTAAAGAGAGTTCAGCCAGCTAATAATAATAAAAGCCGTCCGTCAAGCATGCTGACTTGCTGACTGTAGCTATTGCTTTTGTGCTGAACTGCCAAACTTGAAATGATGTTTTTGGGTACCTATTGTCTTTTGTGTTAAACGGACGGGGTCCTATGACAGGTGACAGGTGACAATCCGACTCAAGTTTCTTCCATCGTCTGTTTTATTTAATAGCACCACTGTCGTGATCATCAATTGTGTCGCATCGTCAGTTACTCTTGTTATATATTAATAGGGCCCAGAAGCATCTGTGCTTCTGGGCCCAATTTCTGAGCAAGAGTCAATTGAAGCATTTGTAAATTAGCAGACTTGGGGCCCAGCATGTTTGTAAGTTTACCATTCTGAACATCCACACTTACCTGCATGTTTGTAAGTTTACCATTCTCAACATCCACACTTACTTGCATGTTTGTAAGTTTACCATTCTGAACATCCACACTTACCTGCATGTTTGTAAGTTTACCATTCTGAACATCCACACTTACCTGCATGTTTGTAAGCCGGTGATTAAATTGTGCAGGTAAGTTATTTACGTGCGCCCACAGGCAGCCGGATATTACAATGAGATTGTTTCGGATTACGGCGACTTTCACTTCGCTGCTTACCGACGAATAAATTCCTTATATTTTGCCTCGGAGATTCAGCGCCATTGTACCTAACTGTATTTATCGTATACGCAATATTGTTGTGGAAAGTTTACCGGTTACTTACATACTTACATTATAACTTGAGAGCTGAATGAATGTATATTTACTTCGTGGTGAATACTTACAATTAAACACCAACTACTTACATGCAGGACAACCACTTAAAAAGCACTTTTGTTCAATTTTAAAAAACTTGGAAATTATATAAACTACTAACTGTCTGATCTAATCACTCCCACGCTAGGTGTGTAGTGTGTCCCAGCATTTTTTCCGTGACGTAACAGTTTGTTTGCGACCCCAACCCGCAGTGTTGCTCTGTTTAACTTCTCTCTTTGTACCAAATTACAGTTTCCTAAACGTCCCTTCAGTGACAACAACTATTTTATTAGTTCCCGCTCACCTCTGCATAATAGCGTCCTCTTCTGATAAATATTTATGAACAAACTTATTTAATTTAGAGCCTCTGTCCACCCCCTGTATAATGTGGCGAGAACACACAGCAAAACTTTTAGGGCGTTAGCAGACATGCTGCGTTTAGCATCGCAAATCAGTCAATTTATCGCTTTTCGGAAATTAAGTACTTACTTAATTTCCGAAAAGCGATAAATTGAATTACGATTGAAAGTATACTTATTTATACTTTAAACACCGTATACGTCTAGCATTCGTTATCAGTGGTTTTGACGCAAAAAATTGTATACAGTGAGTGCCAGAAAAGCAATATTCTGATAGTAAACACGTAATCTCGATGCCGCACTCAAACGCAGAAAAAGAAAACGTGCTGCAGAATTTATGATGTGGCGAAATCGCCGATCGTCGATACTAAAAGCAGCATGTCTGCTAGGGCCCTAACCGAACCGAGCCCGCTTGGCGTCGGTTGTAGTCCGGCAAGTTTCGGAAGCCGAAATCTGAATTCTTTAGCCAGTCGTCGCGGAATTTTGTACGACTTGAGTTGCCTTCTTTGTCGTGTATTTTTAGGGTTCCGTACCCAAAGGGTAAAAACGGGACCCTATTACTAATACTTCGCTGTCTGTCCGCCTGTCTGTCACCAGGCTGTATCTCAAGAACCGCGATAGCTAGATAGTTGAAATTTTCACAAATTATGTATTTCTGTTGCCACTATAACAAAAAATTCTAAAAACAAAATAAAATAAATATTTAAGGGGGGCTCCCATACATCAAACACGATTTTTTTGCTCGATATCAATAATGGCAACAGGTAGGCACTTGAAATATTCACAAAATACTCAGTTGTATTTTTACTTTAATAATAAGTAATTAAAATAAAATAAATATATAAGGGGGGCTCCCATACAACAGACGTGATTTTTATAGATAATGGTACGGAACCCTTCGTGCGCGAGTCCGACTCGCACTTGGCCGGTTTTTGTATTTTTCCAACTGTATGTAACTGTGGGGCTGAACTGCAAGAGTGCAGTGTGGCTCAGAGCAGACGGTAGTTTTCCTAAAGTTGCTGCGGTGCTTCTTGTAAATGTTTACGCTTTGCTTTTCTAACATCAAGTTCAAAACTTATTTACTTATCTACTTTTCCAATTTAATATGTAACTTCTAAGTTGGTTTAGATGTGAAATAAAGGTATGTAACAGTGACGGATCCCGTATAGGCAAGCGTAGCGTGGGACACCCCTCAGCTAGATGGACCGACGACCTTAAGAAGGTGGCTGGGACAGACTGGATGCGGAAGGCGGAGGACAGCATTACACTGGGATAGGCTGATTTGATTGAACTGTGACGGAAAACATCGTGTGAAACCCAAGACCTAGAAGGTCTGATTCAACATCATGTTAGATGTCTAGTGTTGCATGTCTAGTGATTGGTCCTTGTAACATTTATAATTATAAGAAAAGAAAGGAAATTAAGGCTGCTATTAAGTATGACTACTCCCCAAACATTCCGCCGCTCGCTCTTCATTATGTGTTAACGCCCTGTTACTATCGGATTGCGGCTACATTAGCATTCAAGTCTTGAACACAAAAGGTCGAAATGCTAATATTTATGAAGAGCGAATTTTATAACCTCGAGTTTAAGCTTTTAACAACGATTTATAAACTGTTTTAATAAAGATAGGGTTATAAAAGGTGCCTTTTAATTTTGAGCTACGTTTTAAGATGAATATTGATCATTTTAGGGTTCCGTACCCAAAGAGTGCAATAGGACCCGATCACTAAGCGTCCACCGTCCGTCTGTCCGTCTAACAACAAATTATATAAATAAAATAAAGTTTAATTATGTAGCGGTATCTACAACGCCACATGCGAACAACGCGTCATACTGACGTCACGCAGATCCTGCATCTCGCAAGCAGAGTTTACCGCGCAATTAGCATAGATACAATTTCCCAACATCAATCGTTGGGCAATAGCCCGCCAGACACAACACCCGTCTGGTCGGAGGATCCTCCCTTTTCTATGGAGGATGAGTGAACTTTACACCCTGTTCCTCATACCTCCAAAATGAATTCATTAATTAAAGGTTTTAGTACAATAATTATAACGAGACAATGTTCCAAGCTACCGTCAAGCATATACATATACTAGCTTCTGCTCACGACATTGTCCGCGTCCAATGTATTGTTCCTCCGAGCCTCCGCCCGTCCATGCTATTACCCGTTATTCGTTTTCGCGTAGCGTTCTTTCTGACTTTTTTTCTTTTTACTCAGTTCCTAAGGGTCATAGCGTGATGTTAAATAGTCAAAAACGGGGCGAATAATGCGACAAACATTTTATCAAATCCGACTGATAGTTCCAGAGATTAGCGCGTTCAAACAAACAAACAAAAAAGCCTCTTCAGTGTTATTATTAGTACAGAAGTTTTATTTTATTAATGGCTGATTTTTCCAACGCCAGATAATTTTACCGGAGGAATAATTTTGAATTTTTGACAGTTCTCCCGTACCGTACGTAAACTGTCAGACGACAATTTTATTCCATGAATAAAAATTATCTGTCGATTGAAAAATCAAGGTAACAAATAACTACTTTTTGAAAGCCTTCCTTACAACGAATACCATCATGTTTCACAGCCCAGTACTTGTCGACAGGCCCACTCTGTCCTCCCATACCAATTAACAGTGTAATTAGAAAACATTGTAAAAGCCAATTATTTTTAAAAGAGTAACCGTGGAGTTTCTTGTCGGCTCTTCAACGACCAATTGGAACCGTACACCTAGCTTTTGACGTTTCAGAAGTGCCCATGTAGGTTTATGTGAAATAAAATATTTGACTTTGAATTACTGTAGAAACGCAATCCCATTAAAATATTTATTATCAAAGGTGCTTCATTGTAGTCACATCGAATCTCTCCTGTCTCTCCAGGCCCCCACCACGCACCGTGGGGCCGGCGGGTCCCGTGAGCCGCGGGGCCGGTGGGACCCGGCACCCTCGTCAATCAACGCCATCTGTCGGCTGCGCAATTAACACCGGTCTTAGCCCCGCCAGCTATGCGCACCAATTACTGATACAATTTGTTGATTTATATCTAGGCGCCGTTATTTATCGATTGTCGGCTGGTGGCTGTTTGTCTTTATTTCTGCGGGAAAGGACTACTTAATGTAGTGCGGGGTGTTTGGTTTCCTACCAAGATGAATTAAATCATAATACCTACCAGCCTATTCTTGTCCTTGCCCAGATAATTTAATTATATATGGTGTTCTCCTCTAGCTAACGGAGAGTACTTGCATAGACACAACCTTGTAGCCAGGATAATTCATCAGCAAATTGCTCTGAAATACAGCCTTGTCGATTCTAAGGTGCCGTACTACAGGTATGTGTCCGACCCATTTGAAAATGGAAATATCAGATTGTACTGGGATCAATCCATCATCGCTGACAGGACTATTTTTGCCAATAAGCCTGATAAAGTGGTGGTGGATCGATCAGAGCCTCGCGCAATGATTGTTGACATAACCGTCCCGCATGATGAGAACCTCGTGAAAACCGAGAAAGATAAACAAATCAAGTATCTTGACTTAGCTCGCGAGATTGTCGACATGTGGCATGTGAACTCAGCGATCATTGTCCCGATAGTCGTGACAGCCAATGGGTTAATAGCCAAGAGCATCGACCAACACCTGAGGAGGCTCTCGTTGGGCAGCTGGATCAAGGGCTTGATTCAGAAAGTGGTACATCTGGACACGGCTCGCATTGTCAGCAGGTTCCTCTCTCTAGAGCCCTGACCTTGGAGTAGCTTGGACTCTGTTCCCGATACCGGTGGGCTACTATTTTTTATATTTTTTTATCATTTTGTTTATAAAAATATTTGAAAATGTAATTTATGAGTATTTAAATGGAATAAAGAAAATTTAAATAAATAAAATTATAAAAAAAAATCAATCTTTGACCTTTGTAATTATTTTAATTGCATTGTATTGACATTTTATTTTATTTTGGTGCAGTATTGTGAAATTTTATTTTATGTGTGTTTTGCTTGAATTAAATTATTTAATTTTATTTTTACTAGGCCAAATTTCCTCACAATGTTAACGAGCTTACATAAATTATAATCTCGTATCTCTGTCAGACCTGTTCAAGGCTAATAGGTAAACCCCGGCACGAGGTCATCACTTTGTTTACTATAGATCTTAATCTTATAAACATCGACTGGATATGCGCGTAGGTACCCTATTCATAGTAGCTGCTCAACCCGGTCTAAGCCCTATTAGTTTAGACTATAAATAGTACCCTCCTGTCTGTTAACAGTGCCAGTGAACGCCGACCCCAGCTTCAGTATATGTATAAAGGTACTGTCTCTCTAAGGTCTTAAGTAAAGGCTTAGTTATTTGAGAGAAAGCTAAGGCGACTCCAAAACTGCAAAACATCTTCGACTCGATTTTGTTTGTTTTAAAAACCCGAGTTTTACCCGAGATTTTTGCAGCTAAAACTCAGTTCATTTAAGTAAGGATGCCACTGCGCTCCGTTTCAACTCTGCAAGGTTGAAACTTCAAATTGTAGCGAACTCAATTGAAAGTAACAACCTTATCTCTTCTTCAACTGTACTATCTACGGAAACTAATACACAATCTACAACTTACGTCCGAACTAAAGAAGTTAGACGTAAGTTGTAGATTGTGTAATGTAATGTAAAGACATTGCCTTTTTAAGTATTCTGTGAAAAACCAATACTGTGGACAGTACGATTTTAAATTATTATATCAAAGGTCTCTTTGGTCCAGTGGTTCCAAGACAACCAGTCTTACCAAGGGTATGGTATTACCCAGTAACTGGGTTGTGGAGGTCAGACAGACAGGTGCTCCATGTAAAATATTGGTATTCAGCTGCAACCGGTTAGGCTGGAACCCGGTGATTGTCACAAGTGCTACCGCTGAGCATGAGGTCCTGGGCTCGATTCCCAGGTCGGGTAAAATGTTATTGGGTTTTTCTATCAAGAATTTCTGAAAAGCAGCCTGGAGTCTGGAGTCTGGATGTGTGCTTCGGTTGATGGCAACAGACTCACCCCCTATAACATGAGGCTTCAACATAACGAGCGAAGTGTGGCTGTACAGTCAACAGCAAAAGTGGATGATCAAAATCAGAAATTTAATACTAATGAACGGAGTTCGCGTCAGAACTGTGTGGCGTCGAAGTGATTCAAAAGTATGTGATTGTAAATTATACCTATCATTTACTACTAGTACAGCTGCCATATAGCTGCGAACTCCGTTCATTAGTATTGAATTTCTGATTTTGATCATCTACTTTTGCTGTTGACTGTACTAGAGACGAACCCCTGCCTAACCCTTCGGGGATCACAGGCGTGTTGTTATGTTATAATATGTCGTTTCTCGATTATCCAACATAGATCGCGTTTAAACAATACGAAACAGATTAACTCTTATGTTAAAACGTTATAAAAAAAGGATTTGAAACAATCTAAACTTATTATAAAAAACTCGATTGATAGATAAAGCTCCTTACCATACATGTTCCCCAGGAGTCCAGCCGGTCGATTCTGTAAAAATCTCACCGTGAAAACTCAAGTGAAGTGAGCTTGATGGGAGTTGTCAGTAGTGTCAATCCCTAGCTTTATTTGGAATGACAGCTCACTCCACGCTCACTTCACCTAAGTTTTCACGGTGAGATGGTTACAGAATCGCACTGCTGGTACTAACCGGGTGGGTAGGTACTTACTGAAGATCTGGATAAAATTCGACCTTTCAAACTTGAGATACGTATTTGCACGTCAGCACAACGGCGGCTTTTTGGTTCGTTTCCGATTGTAGACTGTGAAAACGAACAAAATTCAATCGAAGTGTAAAGTTTGTGCCAAAGACAGGCTGCCGTCACAAATATCGACTTCAGATTTCCTGGAGTCAATTATAAGTTGTATTACAACCAGCCCAAGGTTGAACATCCTGTTGGCACAAACATGTTGAACAATACTGACCTTTTTGCGCAAAACTTTTTCATTTACACAAAATATCGAAACAATGTTCAAGTACTTTGATGTTAGAATACAAACATGTACCTACTCAAAATTTATGATACAACACAATTTAGATATAATTTCACATCCATTGCGTGTTTTATTCCCTTTACTGTTCAACATCATTAAGAGAAGACGCAATGAATTCGAAAATTGTGTTAGTTTCTTTTTCCACGTTAACTTAGTACAAACAGGTATGGGTGATATTTCCAATATGAAAATTAGGGTTACGGCAGGGGTTAAAATAACATGTTAAGTAGTTAAAACAATCGGCTTATAGGAATAAATCTTCGGTATATTCGCTTTAACGATCCAAAAACAACGCATTATGAAGTAGATAAGGGTATGGGAACGTGGATCCGCGCTCTGTCTTCGGCGGATCCTGATTTATTTCCTTAATATAACATATTTTTATTCGACGTGGATATGTTATTTGAATAAATCTGATATTGTCTTCAGATGTCCGTAAGAATCAAACAGACGTGCCTTCATGGTATACTCACCCACAGCCGAGCTCCCAAAGGGTATGTTATGTAACAACGTAAGAATACTTCTTCAATACATGAATGGTCCTTGGCTTTAGATATTACCTTCGTTTAATTACTAACGTGGTAAATTAAACTAATTAATTCATAGTTCAACACAACGAACTATAAACCTTCTGCAAACTTGTAAATGTGATGAAACTCGCATAATTTGATAGTAACACATCATCAAGTCATCCCTCGTCACTTTGACGAATTTCCTCTAAATAGTTACCACATGACGTCATGCTATCAGTTACAACCACACAGTAATAATAAGACAAGCTATTAATAGTCGGCAAAACGGTCAAATGAATGAACCCGCCGTAGTGAACAACTTCATAGTGAACCACAACGTCCTGTGGCGGCAGTAAAGAAAAGAAAAAAAAGCATTTATTTGCGGCAAACATGACGCATAAAAAAAAGGACATAAACACAGAAAAAAAAAAACAAGTTGGGGATAAACATGCGTCACAATCACGCAAAACAGCCATCGCTCAGCATAATGCTAAGACCAGTAAACAGTAATCACTTCTAGTTTCATCATTTGCGCCCGTAATAAAATATACTTTAGTTTTAGTTTATTTTTAGGCACTTTATCTGTATGGAAATTTTTTTAATAATCCAAAAGTCCCATTTTTTTAATAATTTTCCATCAATTGCACTTAGCTACAACTTGGTTTTTTAGCCTTAGATAGTGACCTGCTCCATATTCGATCCATAACTTATCTAATTGCTACTCTAAGGCCAGGCCACATCCTTCATTACCATGTATCTCCCTCGCGGAGGCGGCGGCTATTGATCTCGAACATTCGCGATTTGTTGAGCTTCCTACTGATATCTTGTATGGTATGCCTTACTTCCATTAGGGATAGATTAGCATGTGCTTGAGTTCTATTAAATTAAATAAAAATAGCAAGAAATAGAAATCATTTATATATTTACTAGCTTCTGCCGCGGTTTCACCTACGTGGATGTCGACCTATATGTTACTCCATAACATCAGCTATCTGCCAGTGAAAGTCCCGTCAAAATAGGTCCAACCTTTCCAGAGATTAGTCGGAAAAGAGACTAAAAAAATTACTTAAGTAGCATAGTTACTTTCCTATGCATTTAGTAAAAAGCTGCTTTTTAGACATTACAAACAGACACTTCAATTTTATTTATTTGTATATATTGTATAGATAATGTAGGTATCAGATAAGATGGTTACATTGTTTGAGAAGTGTTAAATAGTTTATTAATAACTAGCTTCTGCCCGCGGCTTCGCCCGCGTGGATGTCGGAAATTATCCCACGGGAACGTGCTAACAGGATAAAATGTATGTGCTTCCCCAGGATGCCATCTATCTCTATGCCAAATCAGCAGTTCAGTGGTTTAGGCGTGAAAATACAGTTTCAAGTTCAAATCCTCCCCTTAAAAACTGAGTTACCCCTTTTTGTCCCGTCAGTGGTAAATCTTCGACAACTTTACATACTTATTATTAATAGCTGTGCATTGCGGGTGATGTAACCTACGACAAACTTATTATTTGCGGTTGGAACAGTAATCGGGTCTAGGGATCGAACCGCAAAATTAAGTTTGTTTTTTATTGTAAGTATATACTTTTCCGACATAAAAAGTACCCAGTGTGGTGCCCAGGATATTAAAGAATAATTATACCAAGTTTCATCGTAATCGAACCGGTAGTTTTTGCGTGATGCCTGAACAAACAGACAGACAGACAGACAGACAGACAGACCGACAGACAGACAGACAAAAAATTTTTTAATCACATTTTTGGGTTCGTTGTCGGTCTAGTAACACCCCCTGCCATTTATTTTTTTGATATTTTCAATGTACAGAATTTTCACTTCTACAGATTTATTATAAGTATAGATAATATCCTTACCGCCGTATCTCTGCGTGAACATCGTGGTGGGGCTTGCGCGCTCCTACGTGCTCTAGATCTGTGCCGGTAGGGTTTACTTTGCCGAAACAGGTCTAAGGTGAGGAGCCAGTCCAAAAGAGATACAGAAACCTGCAGGGCAGTATGTAGCAAGCTGTTGGGCAGTAGCGACTCGGGAGAAGTCTTGTCCCTCATCTCTGGCGTGCCTTCATTAACAGACCAGGAACAGAGTGAATCCCACCGATCCGATAATACGCACAGGATGCTGTTGGTACTAGCAAGCATGCGTGCTAGGACGGATGTGCAACGCATAAAACCGGCGATTAGCAGAAAACAATACATATGCAAAACGCAAAGTGAAGTGGCAGAGGTGGCCATGTTTGTCGAAGAACCGTTGGCCGATGGAGCAGACGATTCTTGGAGTAAAGACCGCGTATGGACTGGCGTAGTGTGGGATGCCCCCCAGCTTGATGGACCGACTATCTTAAAAAGGTTGCTGGGACAGACTGGATGCGAAAAGCGAAGGACAGGGTGTTGTGGCGTAGCCTGAGAGAGGCCTATGTCCAGCAGTGGACTGGATTAAGCTGAGTTGATAAAAATAAAAGGCGGATTATACGGCCTTTGAAACTGTAGGCAGGGTACTTAGTATGGCAATAATATCGTGGTAAACGAGCGTTTAAATGAGATATTTCACCTGTACCTATCTTGTGATATTATACATTCCTTCACTATCTCATAGGTATTCTTCATTGGCTCAAAGTCATTCCAGTAGCGATGGAATTCGGAGCTGTCTACGTGTTTTCGAGGCAGAATCTTATTTCTAGTGGTACCTAAATTCTATTAGCCCACTGTCATAGGATATTTTGTTCTCATTTTTTTTTTATTAACCTGTTCTTGTTCAATCCCATTAAGGTCCAATTTCAGCTTAACGTCCAAGTTATCTATAAATACTAATATTATAAAGAGGTAAAAAGTTTATAATGATGTATGTAGGGGGTAATCTCCGGAGATAATGAACCAATTCAAATTTTTTTTCCACTGGTAGCATTCTTCATTATTTCTGAGTGCTACAGGTTGTAAATTATATTTATATCTTGCATTTTAGCTGAGCTATCACAACCTTTGTCTAGCAAGTTGGAAAGAAATACCTCTTAAAACAGAATTATTTGCAAGCGCTGTTTAAACAGTTGTATACAGTTAAAACAATGTATTGCCATCTGTACCCCTACCAGGAGTTGTATCGAAAATTTCCTCGCTAGGGTTAAACTCGCTAGCGTATTAACGTGGATCGAATAGATTTCGATAATGCTTACACCATGAGTTTTACGGAGTCTTACGCAGTCGCTAAAGTAAACTCGATAGATCGTGTCTACTTAAGTTTTGTTTCTTTCTTTCTCAGTAATATGTAGTGCTATCGCCTATGCTAAAAATGTTATAACAACGTCCAGTGTTTGTACAAACGTACTTACAGAAATAAAACTTCGTCGGGCATTGTCTTTCCAAAATTCAAAAAATAATTTACCTATGTTACTTTTTCGCTCTTATAAAAATACGTTCTGTTCTCAGTTGGAATTTTAAATTGCTTCACTTAGGTATTTTATGTATTAAAAGTACATTACTTCCTTCACTTTTAAAATGTTACTTGAAATTAAATACAATATTTTTCTCATTTTTCCTGCAGTTCTTACAAGCGACCCTCAGCTTCGCACGGTTTTCTAAGACTTGAAAAACCATCGATATTTCATGATAATACGAGTATTATGAAAGTTTAACATTAGTGTATATTATTTGTAACATCACGCCTTGCTTCCTCAAAGGGTGGGGCAGAGGTGTACGTATAGTAGGTACCCACATTTCGTCAATTATGTTTAAGTTCCAAGTAATCGGGTGCGCGTCTATACAAATCTAGACTCCGGGCCGTTACTGAGAAACTCCAGATAAAAAACCCAGTAAAACTTTGCCCGACCTGGGACAGGAACCCAGGACCTCGTGCTCAGCAGCAGCACTTGCGACCACTTCATAAACAGACACGACTTTGTATAACGACGGCATGGTTGGCGCAGTGCTTGAGTGATTGACTGCTGCGCTGCGTGTCGCGGGTTCGATTCCCGCACGGAACAAATATTTGTATGGCCTACAAGTAGTTGTTCCGGGCCTGGCTGTTTATGTAGGTATGTGAGTTTAAATATTTGTAAACGCACCCACGATACAGAAGTAATTCCTAGTATGGGGCAACGTTTTATTAAAAAAATAAATAATATGTATGTAGATTTCATTTTCATCTAGCTTTTTGAATTCTTCTCCAAAACTAAACGGAAAAGCGAAACATTTCGCTTCCAATTAAAAGCAACCTCCGCGGCAACAGCAAGTGATGCGATCTTTTAGAAGCACACAATGAGGAAAAGACGTCGTCTGAATAAAAGATAAAATCTTTTTATGCTAAATATTTGAAGGAAACTGAATACTGGCGTGTTTTCGGTGCGGAGTTTTTACAAGCTCTTGTTTAAGTACAAAGAAGATACTCATTGAATTATGCTTCTTTAATGCTAGGTGAAGATGGTGGAATGTACCGGACTCCATAACGAATGAATTGGCCGACGTGACCGGTGAACAAGCTAGTATTAACGGATGGTTATTTTTTGTAATTACTGGAAAAGCCACAAATAATTAAAAAATCTGATGATTAGAAATATTGCAGCATTATGCTTAGATATGCGCCTTCCTGGCCTCGCAGAGATCTTTTTTTGTTTGTTTTTTTTTTTTTTTGGTTGTTGTGAATGCTCCTTACTTGCCTGGGGGTGTCCCAAATAAAATATATTTATTTATTTCTTTTATCAGTCGAGAGATTATACTTGCAGACCATTCTATTGAGGAGCTAACAGGAAAGCTAAAAGGTCTCCTAATAATTAATATTAGACAACCATATTTCTCGTCCAGCATCCCACACAAAACGTCACCACGCAAAGTACACACTTAACAAAACAAGATAAGTCACGTCTAAGCCTGCCAGCTCTCCCCGCACCTCGAGAACTCGCTTACAAAGAGTTTCTCTGTTCTTCTCTGCGAGAGGATTACGCGGCTTATCAAGGCCGCGGGTCAGACGGATCAGCTCGGTACACTACCGGTTATTATCCACTAGGTATTGAAGAAGTTTCAAATATACTGGTTGTGATCACGTACTGTTTTGTTTTCTTCAAATTGTAAGTACCTCAAATAATAAGCCAGTTGTGATAGTCTTGTTTATTATACGAAAGTAATTGCTATAGTATTTATCTTTACTTCTGGTAACCAACAGAGGTTGTGATTATACACTTGTAAAAATACGCTGTGAATGCGTGCATGAAGATGAGTAACGTTAGCGCATAACACACACACATGTACACATACACACGCACACACACAGTTCCGACTTCGCCGTTGTCGCGGGCGGTACCGCGAGCTCCTGCACTGTACACTTGGTAACCACAAGTAAAGCTCGCGTCGCTTCGTGAGATAAAAGTACTGTAGAGAAGAAAGTTAAGTCACATGAGGCGTTTAATAATTTAACCTTGCATTAACTGATGAAATTATTGTGATAATTTTATTAAGTAACTAACTTCACATTAAATCATACCTTATTTAACCAACAATTTTCCTCCAAGATAAATTAATTTAAATTAAAAACCCTGCAGTTGAACTCTCACAAACATCCTGCTAATAAGACCGTTAGCTTATCTGCAGCGTCTGATAACAGACGCTAATAATATAATCAGATCGCCTGACCTCGCCATTGTAATTACACCGTCGGCGTCTGAGGTATGCATCGCCGGTCTAATTAAACGCCAGTGTAAACTTACTGACTTAACTATTGAGAGTAAGTTTAGTTTATGTCATATTAGTCAAAGTTATGTCCAAGTGGAAACATTGATCATATGAGTTGCCAATATGCACAAAAATCCCATAAAGCAAGTATAAGATTCACAAGACGCGGCACAAATCACTTGAATGCACAATTTTATTTATTTATTTCATTCAAATAGTTGTATTGCGAGCACTTCAAACGATTTCCTAGAACGTAACAGAAGTCATTTTTCAATCGCTCTGTGCTACGCCGTAGCAGTGCTACGCCGTAGCAGTGCTACGTGGCTACGCGGCTACGACGTGCTACGTGTGACAGAGCGAATCTTTGCTACTGTGAGTAGCGAAATGCCGCAAATGGCTGATATATTTATGTTGGGTTAAGTTATTTGTCACGAGTGGAGGGAATACCAATGTCGACGGAGATGTGAGTGTAGTGTCTGCTGTCAGAACCTTTTCACTGTCTACTGAGTTATGCCAATGGAGTAACAGGCGAATGATTTAGGGACGTAACATTAAAATGAAAGATAGCGCTTTTACATTTAAATAATCAAAATTAGATGAGTACTTAGATGAAAAGTAAAACAAGCAACGCAAAAATGCCGAAAAAAACTCGTATTTCTAACCCCTTTCATTTTTAACTTTAATTATTACTAGCTGCGCCCCGCGGTTTATTCCGTTGGAATATCGGGATACAAGTATTCTATATGTTAATCCTAGTTATAAATCATCTGTGTGCCAAATTTCATCCAAATCCGTTTAGTAATTTTCGCGTGAAAGAGTAACAAATATTCATTCATCCATGCATCCATACATAGGATATTATGTTGTTATCGCTGCTATAGAAATACACACTCTGAAAATTTCAACTGTCTACCTAGTACGGTTCATGAGTACCGCCCGCTGGCAGACAGACGGACGGACAGCGGAGGCTTAGTAATACGTTTGGCACTCTTTCGGTACGGAACCCTAAGAATTGAATAATTTGTTCACAATTTCCACTTCGTTTTGTTCCTCAATACTCGCCTTTTAAAAGTTGTTATTATATATTCAGTAACAGCTCTTAATATAAATATTAATAACAGTCGACGCGTGTATTTTGTGTCGCTGAACATAAAATTGCTCAATAAGTGAAGCAAATTGCCTTAATTATGTTGTTTGGCAGCCAGTCAGCTACTTTCAGAATATTGTTATTAATAATACTAATAATAAGGGCCTCTACAAGTTGTCTTCGGCCCCTGGACCGCCTTTCAAAGGTCCGGGACCCCAGGGTCCCGAGAAATGTGAATTTCAATAAGTATTTATTTTTTCTCACCGCAATAAACATTACAGACATTGTTACACATGATATATTATTTGTTTTAGTTTACTGTGGGAGACTGGTGCCTAAGCTAGGCTTTAAGGCTAGGCTAGGCTAGGCTAGGAGTTATGCTACTCAACATATAATTATTTTTCTATTGTCAACTTTTGATTATTTATTAATTTTTAAAGACTATTTTAGCTCTTTTCGCCTGAAACACAGGATTACCTAGTTCAGGCACGTAAGTCTTAGAAATATAATTTAAATTTAAGCAAAACTGTACTAATTTTTATGCCTTATAATTTTTTGAATAAATTATTATTATTATTAAGGGCCTGTGTCAGGTCACCAGAGGGGCAATTCTCGTAATTTTAAGAACGTTCACAGTCTGATCTCAGTCTCAATCTGTCAAAAAAACCTCTAATTTCCCTACATTTTAACAAGTTTTTGACATTTGTTTGTCGCTGAGATGAGACTGTGACTAGATTTTGAATGTTTTAAAATACGAGAATTGGCCTTGTGGTCTCCGCCCTCTAGCAGTTCGATACATTGCATGATAATAATAATAAAAGTAAAATAACAAATTTTTGATTAGGAGGTTGTATAACTTAATTGGTACTTTTGATCACATGATTAATATCCAAATACTTTTTACTTAATTCAATTTTTAACGTGGTCCGCCACGGGATGATGAGGATGGTGGGACCACTCTCAGTAAACAAAGTTCCAACAAATGTAATGAGGACCAAAATAGCTTAAGAATTAGTGCCTAATTGGTACCTAAGCATATGAGAATGAAAATTGTCCACTCCAATATCTTCTCCAAATCTTGTCTTCGTTCACTTCGTTCAATGCTGAATGGGTCTTACTATATAATAGCCTTCTTTCTCTGTGAGAGCGAGAAGAAATCCTTGGAAAATATTAAAAAAGGAATAATTCTTGTCTCTAATGTTTTTGGATTAAAACGGCTATTCCACTATTTAAAATCTTACTTTAGCTTTAAACTGATGAATTTTTTTTACACTTTATTTACATCACGCCGTGTTTTCCCGAAGGGTGGGCAGAGATGTACCTATGTACATATTGTACTAGTATATTTAAGTCCCATGCAAACGGGAGCGACCCTATTGCCATCATATCCGGAATAACTCTTTGACCGACCTTGGCATCGAACTCAGGACCTCATACTCAGCAGTAGCACTTGCGAGCACTAGAGCAATGAGGGAGTAAGCAGTATTACTGCTACTGTATAAAAACAACATAATAAGTAATGCAATAACAACAACGCTGACCAGCCGCCATACACACCGACATAGAACACAAACACATCTACGTATGGTGAAGCTCTGATTACGACCTTTGGGATAATTTAAGAGGCAAATAGTAAAGCTGTTCACAAACATTCGCTACGCTTCCATGTTATCAAACAATACCGAATGTTGTCAAAGGAGTACTCTAAACGCTTTTCACAAATCCGAAACCAGATTTTTTTTTCAGTTTAAACCGAACGCTACTCTTCCTACAGCTATTAGCTGTCTGGGACCAGGGAAATCGGGTAACCGAAAATGTGTCATTTTCAATTCGGAAGCCTGCCGTTTGGTTGTGAATAACAATACAGATCTCTTTGGTAACATTATAAACTAACCGTGCAATGTAACATTTATGTGCGATTAAAGTCATGTACATTCTTCATGAAATACCAGTCGTGGCTTCTCACAAATGTATATATCTACACCACCAACAAACAGTTTCTTCCTGCTAATATTAAGTATTACAAAATAGTTCAAGAAACTAAATCATATAATATTAAACATATTATCTACGCATCGTTTGTTACATTGTTACTCGTCGGTGTGTAGTGCAGCGCTAATCCAATTACGAGCTGCATCAGCAGCGTATGCATATTGCGGCGATTACTTGCAGTGTATCGAGTGCGTTGTTTATATACCGTGCTAAATATCAGGCGTATTGACATGCACAATGCCTCTACGTGCACAGATACACGGACAGGAAATCACTAGGAATTCGAAAATATATGGTACGTATACCTTGTTATTCAAAAATCCAGTCAATTTGTCATTTATTTAGTCAGCTTTCACAAAAAGCTGCCAAGTTCCAATTTATTTTACACAATAACAAAAAACACACACACCTTTTTAACTAGAGATAATACCATTTCAAACAAAACATAAGACGATTAAAATAACATTATAGCAGTTGTTCGTTTAATAAATTAAAGCATTAATCATATGACAAGCCTGCACACGTCCAGTCCGCTGTTGTGTGAGCAAGTGTTTCAGTAACATTCAGATGAGCGGATTTATCTGCGGAATTATCCAGCGCAGCAAGATACAATGTGGACTATAGGAGTCAGTTATTGGTTTATTTTCAAGTGAGATAACGGTATTGGTAAACGTAAGCCGCAAGTGTCCGTTTCGATGGCGCGGCCACGACGTTTTTTTTTAAAAAAAACCATGCCAATATTTTGTAACAATTTGTAAAAGTTGATTCCCAAAACCATAAATTTGTCAAAGCTATGGTTAAAAAGTTATAAGGGTTTGAACGTGGCCGCGCCATTGAAACGCGGCGAACCGCGCGGCCACGGAGATCTTTAAAACTAAGCATTGCAGAGACCTGAAATTTAGGTAAATAACAGATTGAATTTGTAAAAAATTTGTAAAAATATAGTAAAAATTCCTGGGTTTATATTTTAGGAGCTGCAAGACTTAAAACCTCATGGCCGCGCCATCGAAACGGTGTGAAACACGTTATGGCCGATATCTCGCTGAAAAAGCATCGCAGACGTCTGAAGTTTTTTGTAAAACCCAGATTTGAATTTGTCAAAACTAGTAAAAATACAACAAAAAATCCTAGGTTTATATTTCAGGAGCTATGAGACTAAAACCCCATGGCCGCGCCATTGAAACGGTGAAAAATACGTTATCACCGATATCTCGCTGAAAAAGCATCGCAGAGGTCTGAAGTTTTTTGTAAAACCTAGATTTGAATTTGTCAAAATAGGTAAAAATGGACAAAAAAATCCTAGGTTTACATTTCAGGAGCTGTGGTACGGTATCGGGTAGAAATAAGTCGTGATTCTCTTTCGATGAAAGTAAGTGATAGCGAGATCTTTTTTTTTGTAAATAACACCTATGAATATGTAGAATTACCGACAGTAGGGATTATTTTTTTTACCATAATAATATAATTTTTAGTGCGTCTTGAATATTTCAATAAGGTGACCATGGCTTATCTTTTACAGAAAACTTTGCACGTATTATATTAGAATAACTCAAGGATTCTAAATTAAATGAAAATCCTTACTAAATATTATTATATATGTCGGAGATGGTATGTCTGTCTCTCGTTAGCATCAGGCATAATTTAATTACTGTGGGCGTACTATGGGTAGTGTTGGTTATAGCACAATGGAAAAACGGTTTGCAGTTCAAATCAGATTATAATTCACGAACAAATCAGTCACACTAGCGAATCACACACTGTAGGTACACATTTAACGATACGGAACGCGACAGTTTCTGAGCACATGTTGTTCGTACGATGTCCAATGTTTCAATGATCTCCGGAGCTCTGCTTACACCGTCGTAGCGGTCGCTCCCACCACGAACTCAGGCTAGACTCTGTCTAGCGCCACGAGATGGCGCTAGCGTTCCGAATAGTCAAACGAATGACTCCGACACGGCCATCCTGCTATACACACGTCCTCGTGTGTTAATCTGTAAAGAAACATACCCGCAAAGTATCACATAGCTCGGCCACTCCTGACCACATTTGGTACAGGCAAAAATACAATGAAAATTCGAACAAACTAACAATAGCAGAGTTCAGAGCATTACCCACTATTTGATTCCCAAATCTCAAGATTACAATCAAAAGAATCAACTAAGATGCATGTGTCTCATACTATCTAGTAACCTCTAGTTACTCAACTCGTCAAATTAATTTGCGCATTCCCATCGAATCGCCAAGTCACTCCTGGACTTTATGGTTTCTCACGAAACCCCACACAACACACACAACTTAATCTCTACTCGGTTTCATCAACAAAACTATTACTGGACTTTCTTCAAATTCGTTAGTAATACTCCGATCCAAACTATCATCGATAACAAAAGATTCCTCTAAGCCTTAGTAATAATTGGTCAGAAACTATATCAACTAACTCGTAGATTACATACAACGCTCATGGCTCGGCTATCCAGACCAACGTCAGGGACATTATCACAAAAATAATTGGGTCAAATTAAACCGTCTGAGTATTGCGTTTAATGCTTAATTGATTGTGAACCAAACAGAACACTAAAATGAAAGAATAAAGGCACTCAATTAAGACAGTATTTTGACTCTACCAAACAAATCCACAGCACTTAACCAGCACCATGCATCACTACTTACCCAGTAGTGAAATTCATTGAAGTACTTAACCAGTACTTAACATTTTAGCGCTTAACTAGCGTTAAAAATCCTATCACTTAACTAGTGATAATAATAACGCTTAACCAGCGATATTAACCCACTAACGCTTAACCAGCGAAAGCACATCATAACACGCTTAACCAGCGATTCAACAGCTAACGCTTACCCAGTGATTAGACTACTAACACGCTTAACCAGCGATTGTCAACATAACTCGCTTAACCAGCGATAATGTATTGGGAAAGAGTAATGTAAACAAATCATAGCAGAGCCATGTACCATCGTTATCCACATTAACAATCATTTTTATCACTAAGAGCCTTAGACACCTAGAAACCCACACACGAGTAAACCACTCTAACGCCACGGCTCTCGAGCCGACCAGCAATCGCATTGCTCTCACACATCAAGCTCATGGATCCGTGTGTATCACCCTGTGACACCACACAACTTTACTACGGCCGATAGAGAACCCCTACTCGCGTGCTTCCCATAATGTAGGCTTGTTCATCACCAGTGTGATCAGTATCTACTTCGACTGGTACATGACCTACTAGCATCTTTCTTTACCTATCGTGAGCATACTTATACCTACGCCTAGAGTTGAAGGCTTTTAGAGTATTGATTCAACCAGAGTATTGTAAACAAATTTTGATTATCTAATCATAATCATTTTAAATTTAACTTAATCCTTTATCAAATTAATCATTTAAATCCAAAATTAAGTTAAGTAACAATTGTAGGAATGCATGAGTGACCAAGTACCAATGTCATATCAACCTGCCATTAGCAGTTATCGTTAAGTTATCACAAAACAATAACACAAAGTGTGAATCAGATTCGTGGCCTGTGGCTTTTCACTAAGCCCTCACACACTATTGCATTCCCTTGAACGCCGAGTCCCACGGACTCTGTGGTCTCTGCAAGACCCGACCTCCGCCAGAGTCACCCGCGCACCGCGCATCCACGGATTACACAAAGTAAATACAGACTTCTAACGGACTACGGCTACGAAATGGCTACTGGTACGGTCCGACCAACCGAACTAAGATTCACCACTATCACTCAACTCAAACTCTTCTACTTCAAGCGGTACTTGGCACTCAGGCACTCTCTTTAACCTATCAAGAGCATACTTGTAAGGTTAGATTTTAATGTTTTTAACGTATAGCGATCACCCGCCAAAACTTCTGCTTCCGTAAACGTACCTCTGAACTTCTGATCTAACTTAGTCTTATAATCTGATTTCACTTTTCGTTTTCTAATAACACGAAATCGTCAACCGAACATTTTGTTAGAGCTGCCTTTGTTCTATCAAATCTAACTTTCTGCTGTTGACCGTTTAAAACTGAATTTATTACAAGAGCTAAGCTAAGCAACAAAAACTCTGTCGCCGACATGTTAATCGAAAAGCCTAGGTTCAATATTTCACGTACTATCATAATATTAATTTGCAAGTAAATGTCGGGTAGATCATAGTAATCAAATCTCAAGCCGTTTCTCGCTAATTGCAACACTACACACGATTTGTTCTGTGCTGAATACACATGTTTGACCAATACCAGTCAATGCAACAACATTATTAACTCGTTTGCCACTTAATTTGGCTGCACAACTCGCTTTTACTAACGAGCATTCAGCACCAGAATCGTAAACAAAACAATACAGCTCACCTTTAATTTCCAAAATGTCTGTGGGGTAGTTGCACGACGTCCACTCGCCGTTCACGACTTCCAGCACGTTGTCCACCATCCGCTTGGCTTGGCTGCAACTACTTGTGCACCCGGCTGCGATATGTCCTGGTTTCCCTCACTTACAGCACACGAAAGGCTTCGCTGACGGCTGCGAGGCTGCTTGGCTCGATCCTTAGTCACTCCACGTAATTCCATGGTATGCTATTTGCGATAGTCACGTTGATGCTGCTCCTTTGTGCGTCTTACTGATGTTGTTGTTGTTGTGACAAGTTGACCACCTTGCAGTGAATTTTTGGCAAAACAAATCAGCTGTTGCGTTTGCACACGCCTTATACTGCGTGTTCAACGTGTACGGGTACGTGATACGTCGATCTCAAACGCCGGTTAGTGATAGTGTTCTTTTTTTCAAACATGGCGGTAGGCGCTACAGTCGCGTCACTCGGCAAAGGTATTTTTGCATACAGCCTATGCCCAAAACAACATGTATCATGCTCGCGCATCCGTATCAGCTTTGTCTAGGTCGAACTTGGACAGATCCACACGATTATTAAGCGTTCGCATGTTTGCACTTTGTTTTTCAAATGTCAACGGTCACTTTCACTTTAAGCATTCTCATTTTGTGCATGAACCAACACGAATCCCACTTCTGATGTCGGAGATGGTATGTCTGTCTCTCGTTAGCATCAGGCATAATTTAATTACTGTGGGCGTACTATGGGTAGTGTTGGTTATAGCACAATGGAAAAACGGTTTGCAGTTCAAATCAGATTATAATTCACGAACAAATCAGTCACACTAGCGAATCACACACTGTAGGTACACATTTAACGATACGGAACGCGACAGTTTCTGAGCACATGTTGTTCGTACGATGTCCAATGTTTCAATGATCTCCGGAGCTCTGCTTACACCGTCGTAGCGGTCGCTCCCACCACGAACTCAGGCTAGACTCTGTCTAGCGCCACGAGATGGCGCTAGCGTTCCGAATAGTCAAACGAATGACTCCGACATATATATATAATATTATAAAAGCGAAAGAAGTTTATTTGTTACTATTTCACGCCTAAACCACTGAACCGATCATCCTGAAACTTTGCATATAGATTTTCAGGTGTACGGAGACGGGCATAGGGTACCTTTTATCCCAAAAAAAGTAGTTTCCGAAAAAAACAATCAAAACGTGTTTTTTTATCGTAGAAGAATATTTTCTTCCAAATTTATTGTCAAATTCTCAATTAACGCGAGCGAAGCCATGGAAAAAATCTATTGAAACGATAAGATACAAAACTATGTTTATTTCTTCAAAAATAATAAACCTTTTTTATTTAACCTTAATAACTAAGTTACATTAGTTTAAGAACTTGGTTATTAAGGTTAAATAAAGAAGGTTTATTATTTTTTGCTTTTCAGTTTTTTCGGCGGTTTAATTTTTTTGTTAAAAAGTTTTTATTTTATAATTTTTTGTGGCTATAACCTAGGTACTAATTGTTTGCCAAAGGGCAGGCATATGTGGCACTGAGTAGAGTAATAATACACATCTCAGCATGCAAATCTGTGTGAACAATAAATCACCCCTATTTTCCCACCCTTAGGGTTGGAATTTCTTTTCCAAATTTATATGGGACCAACTTTGGGGTATAATACCCTTTCCAATAAAAAAACCGGCCAAGTGCGAGTCGGACTCGCCCATGAAGGGTTCCGTTACGTTACGATTTATGACGTATTAAAAAAAAACTACTCACTAGATCTCGTTCAAACCAATTTTCGGTGGAAGTTTATATAGTAATGTACATCATATATTTTTTTTAGTTTTATCATTCTCTTATTTTAGAAGTTACAGGGGGGGGGACACACACATTTTACCACTTTGGAAGTGTCTCTCGCGCAAACTATTCAGTTTAGAAAAAAATTATATTAGAAACCTTAATATCATTTTTGAAGACCTATCCATAGATACCCCACACGTAAGGGTTTGAAGAAAAAAAAATTTTTGAGTTTCAGTTCTAAGTATGGGGACCCCCAAAATGTATTGTTTTTTTTCTATTTTTGTGTGAAAATCTTAATGCGGTTCACAGAATACATCTACTTACCAAGTTTCAACAGTATAGCTCTTATAGTTTCGGAAAAAAGCGGCTGTGACATACGGACGGACAGACAGACAGACAGACAGACATGACGAATCCATAAGGGTTCCGTTGCCATTTGGCTACGGAACCCTAAAAAAAGAATGATCAAAATCGGACTACTCTATAAAAAGTTATGTGTGGTCGTATATAAAAAAAATATATATATACGCGTCGAATTAAGAACCTCCGTTTTTGTTCGTCGGTTAAAAATAGCTGGAAAGTGTTTTGTAAACAATAAGCCATGGTCACCCTATCGACATATTCAAGACGTATTGATGATTCCGTACACAGCTCCTGAAATGTAAACCTAGGATTTTTTGTTGTATTTTTACTAGTTTTGACAAATTCAAATCTAGGTTTTACAAAAAACTTCAGACCTCTGCGATGCTTTTTCAGCGAGATATCGGTGATAACGTATTTTACACCGTTTCAATGGCGCGGCCATGGGGTTTTAGTCTCACAGCTCCTGAAATATAAACCTAGGATTTTTTGTTGTATTTTTACTAGTTTTGACAAATTCAAATCTAGGTTTTACAAAAAACTTCAGACGTCTGCGATGCTTTTTCAGCGAGATATCGGCCATAACGTTTTTCACACCGTTTCGATGGCGCGGCCATGAGGTTTAAGTCTTGCAGCTCCTAAAATATAAACCCCGGAATTTTTCCTATATTTTTACAAATTTTTTACAAATTCAATCTGTTATTTACCTAAATTTCAGGTCTCTGCAATGCTTAGTTTTAAAGATCTCCGTGGCCGCGCGGTTCGCCGCGTTTCAATGGCGCGGCCACGTTCAAACCCTTATAACTTTTTAACCATAGCTTTGACAAATTTATGGTTTTGGGAATCAACTTTTACAAATTGTTACAAAATATTGGCATGGTTTTTTTTAAAAAAAAACGTCGTGGCCGCGCCATCGAAACGGACACCCTATATAATCGTCAGTTGTAATATCAATTAATGTAACCAGGACTTAACTTGACTTTACAGGAGAGGCAAAAAAACTAAATTCTGTAAACAAAAAGAGTGGTAACTTTTTGTGTTTTCATCCTATTGCAATGCTGTTTAGAGCATTTTTCTCTTAAAATGTTGCTATCTGAAAGAAACCTTAATGAAACCTACTATTGTATTTTCGAAGATGACATGGTGGTTAAAATTGTAAAAAGTAATTATATCATTTTTTATATTAGTAAATCCAATATTCATAGTTTGGCACGAATGAACAACGGTAAATAATTTACCACTATTACCCATAACTTCACAAGATCAAAAAACATAAATATATTACCGGATTTTTCAACCTAATGTATGTAAAACTACAAGAATATAACTTATTTTATGAATTTGAACTCAAAAATCACTTACTAGATTTTTTGTTGAACAAAACAAAAAAAATTTTGGGAACGTCACAACAATTTAATTTTTTTTTTTCACCAAAATGCCGATTGGCGCCCTTTGACTTTGACGCACATAAACGGGTGACGTTTATGAATAAAATATTGCCAACATTTGGCTGTAAAAAAAGACATCGTTTTACTTACTGTCAAATTCAAGTGTTGCCCGTGCAGGTAAAATATATTTTTTACAAAAAACTTAAGTGGTCAATATTCTACCTTTATTTTAATAAGGATCGTTATTATAAGCAGATTAATTTGATTTTGATTTTTAACTAATCATCCAATAACTTTGGATTTATGTGTTTTGTTAATTATATTTGTGTACCTATGTGGTGTACATTAAAGACTATTAAAAAGTAAACTTTGTTATTTATTTATTTCCGAATTTTTTAATTGTCATCATGTTTCTATCATTGCAACTGTTGTATTCATAACGAAGAAGCTTTTCCTTAAATTAATTAAAAGATAGAGTTTATTCTAAATAATACCTTAGTACACACGGCTACACATCAAGCTATGCAAAACCAGTATTAGCTGACAGTTCATTGTGAGAAAATATCATACAAAGTGAGGCCAAGACAAACTGGTTTTGTATAGCTTGACGTGTAGCCGTGTGTACAAGTGAAGTAACTCCTACAATCAAACTATCACAACGTATGCCCACGCCTTTAAAACTGTGTGATATACGTTAAACTAGATTTTATATTCTATAAGTTACGTTAAAGTAACAAGATATTTTTAAAAAAAAAACGTAACCACCATGTCATCTTCGAAAATACAATAGTAGGTTTTATTAAAGTTTCTTTCAGATAGCAACATTTTAAGAGAAAAATGCTCTAAACAGCATTGCAATAGGATGAAAACACAAAAAGTTACCACTCTTTTTGTTTACAGAATTTAGTTTTTTTGCCTCTCCTGTAAAGTCAAGTTAAGTCCTGGTTACATTAATTGATATTACAACTGACGATTATATAGGTGGGTACTTACTGTATCAGTTATATTTCCGAAGATCTCATATTATATGGTCACCCTACTGCACTTTTCTATAACAATAAAATTAAAAATGTAATATCTCGTAAATTAAGCTGCCTACGTAAATTATTTTTATGTAAAACTTTAGTCAAAAATTTGTACAAAAACTTATCGTAGTTTGTGTAAATCAATACGAAACAGGTAAGTTACCTCTAAGCATTCTTATGGATCACTCAGTTCAGCAAATTTAAAAACATTGAATTCCTCATAAATTTTTAACAAAAGGTATTTGTGTTATGATATTTATTGTACAAATATTTTCGGAATTTGTACATTTTAGGATAAACAATAGATCTATAAAAAAAGTCATCTGAAACCTTATTACAAAGATCTCTCAGACGAAATGGTGTCTGAACTGAGTGATCCAATGATACTGTCCAAAGATACCTGGAAGAAGCTTTAAATGCCTTGATGGGCTTAAAAACGGTTGTGACTAATTCTTTACAAATTTTTAAGATATAAATTTAGTCAGTAGAGTAAGTGTTTGTTGAGATTTCGCTCATAGCCGTTTTTGCAAAATGTCTGAATTGAGTGATCCACATTTTCGGCAATAACTGAAGACCCTTGAGAGTGACAAATTTTTTACTTTGGGCTATGAGTTTTGACTATTTTTGACTAAATGTACAATCACATTTTGTCACGAAATAAAAAAAGATCACTCAATCCAAATGCACATAATTTAGGTATATAACAGATTGAATTTGTAAAAAATTTGTAAAAATATAGAAAAAATTCCTGGGTTTATATTTTAGGAGCTGCAAGACTTAAAACCTCATGGCCGCGCCATCGAAACGGTGTGAAACACGTTATCGCCGATATCTCGCTGAAAAAGCATCGTAGACGTCTGAAGTTTTTTGTAAAACCCAGATTTGAATTTGTCAAAACTAGTAAAAATACAACAAAAAATCCTAGGTTTATATTTCAGGAGCTATGAGACTAAAACCCCATGGCCGCGCCATTGAAACGGTGAAAAATACGTTATCACCGATATCTCGCTGAAAAAGCATCGCAGAGGTCTGAAGTTTTTTGTAAAACCTAGATTTGAATTTGTCAAAATAGGTAAAAATGCACAAAAAAATCCTAGGTTTACATTTCAGGAGCTGTGGTACGATATCTCGTAGAAATAAGTCGTGATTCTCTTTCGATGAAAGTAAGTGATAGCGAGATCTTTTTTTTTGTAAATAACACCTATGAATATGTAGAATTACCGACAGTAGGTATTATTTTTTTTTATCATAATAATATAATTTTTAGTGCCTCTTGAATATTTCAATAAGGTGACCATGGCTTATTTTTTACAGAAAACTTTGCACGTATTATGTTAGAATAACTCAAGGATTCTAAATTAAATGAAAATCCTTACTATATATTATTATATAAATATTATAAAAGCGAAAGTAAGTTTATTTGTTACTATTTCACGCCTAAACCACTGAACCGATCATCCTGAAACTGTGCATATAGATTTTCAGGTGTACGGAGACAGGCATAGGGTACCTTTTATCCCGAAAAAAGTAGTTTCCGAAAAAAACAACCACACATATGTGTCACTGAGTAGAGTAATAATACACATCTCAGCATGCAAATGTGAGTGAACAATAAATCACCCCTATTTTCCCACCCTTAGGGTTGGAATTTCTTTTCCAAATTTATATGGGACCAAATTTGGGGTATAATACCCTTTCCAATAAAAAAAGAATGATCTCGAAAGAAGAAATCGGACTACCCTGTAAAAAGTTATGTGTGGTCGTATATAAAAAAAATAAAAGTATACGCGTCGACTTAAGAACCTCCGTTTTTGTTCGTCGGTTAAAAATAGGTGGAAAGTGTTCTGTAAACAATAAGCCATGGTCACCCTATCGACATATTCAAGACGTATTGATGATTCCGTACACAGCTCCTGAAATGTAAACCTAGGATTTTTTTGTGCATTTTTACCTATTTTGACAAATTCAAATCTAGGTTTTACAAAAAACTTCAGACCTCTGCGATGCTTTTTCAGCGAGATATCGGTGATAACGTATTTTTCACCGTTTCAATGGCGCGGCCATGGGGTTTTAGTCTCATAGCTCCTGAAATATAAACCTAGGATTTTTTGTTGTATTTTTACTAGTTTTGACAAATTCAAATCTGGGTTTTACAAAAAACTTCAGACGTCTACGATGCTTTTTCAGCGAGATATCGGCGATAACGTGTTTCACACCGTTTCGATGGCGCGGCCATGAGGTTTTAAGTCTTGCAGCTCCTAAAATATAAACCCAGGAATTTTTTCTATATTTTTACAAATTTTTTACAAATTCAATCTGTTATATACCTAAATTTCAGGTCTCTGCAATGCTTAGTTTTAAAGATCTCCGTGGCCGCGCGGTTCGCCGCGTTTCAATGGCGCGGCCACGTTCAAACCCTTATAACTTTTTAACCATAGCTTTGACAAATTTATGGTTTTGGGAATCAACTTTTACAAATTGTTACAAAATATTGGCATGGTTTTTTTTAAAAAAAAACGTCGTGGCCGCGCCATCGAAACGGACACAGCCGCAATGGCCGCCATCTTGGGAGAATTATGACGTAATCCAAATTGCTTGGAGCTGGATTGGTGATCGATGTATTATGTTAAGATACAGGTGGACCCTGCTACGCATTGAATTAATTCATCTTTTTCATCATTCGCAAAGATAAGACGATGATATACTTAGATTTATAATCAAAGGAAGTACTTATTTCATTCAAAGTAATAAAAACGATGCCCGCCCTAAGCTTCTATTAAAAACATTATGCAGAGAAATGACACGTTTCATAAATAAATCTTATGCGAGTCGTTTGGCCTCTATGTCAATTGAAGTCTTTATTTTCCTGCTGTTCAGCGCTTTGCTGTGAGTGGAGTATGGGTGTGGTGGGTGGAGCACAGCATCATGCGGGCCATAGTTCACTTAACGACTCCTTACTTTCAAACCACGTCAATTTCTAAGCTGATTCCTCCAATTTCGCGTTGATTTGGCGCGGTTTCGTTCATTGTGTCATACACAGAATGACGGCCCTAAGTGGAAGCCTTCTTGTCGCAGTCACGACGTGCCGCTGCCGACTACGTTTGCTCTGTGCTCGTGATTATTGATTGGTTTTGTTTTTTGATTCGAGTTAACTTATCTCTTTGTTGCATATGCACGTGTTCTGTGACAAATAAACCAATTCAATTCATTTTTTAAATTAAATATAATAGTTTTTACAAAACGAAATAATGAATATGTAAACTTCTTATGTCTATTATTTATCTCTTCATCTTATTACAACCGCTCATTACCTACCGAACGCTCGACAGGATCCTAGCATGTTGTAGGTGCGAGCGCCGCATGTGCGACTGGCCCCACAGCCGCGGGCTGACAGTCTAGCGTGCACTGACTCGCGACTCGCTGTAACTGGGGGCGATCATCGTCCAACTGTAATAACGCAATAGTCACCAAATCAATGTTCCCTTGCTGCTCAATTGATACGTGATGCTGGAATTGAGATACGAGTTCCTGTAACCAAGTTGTGGCTAAAAAAATGTACTACCGAAAAAGTATCCTGCATTAAAAAAAAACTTTCATATTTAATGGCGATTAAAACGAGGTGTAACACATAGCTGTTTGTAGCTTCATTATTTTTTTTATATTAACTTTTTCATAGTAAGGTCTAAATTAAAGTAAATCAGAGAATAGTCAAAAACAGCTACTAGAATTCATTAGTTTTTATCTATATATATATCTATACTTATAATAAATCTGTAGAAGTGAAAATTCTGTACATTGAAAATATCCAAAAAATAAATGGCAGGGGGTGTTACTTGACCGACACCGAACCCAAAATTGTGATTAAAAAAATTTTTGTCTGTCTGTCTGTCTGTCTGTTTGTTCAAGCATCAGGCAAAAACTACCGGTTCGATTACGATGAAACTTGGTATAATTATTCTTTAATATCCTGGGCACCACACTGGGTCCTTTTTATCCCGGAAAAGTATATACACCGTGACTTTTTAGTCGTCTGACAACGGCAGCCCACTTCATGTATCCAATGACTACTACACATTCATAACAAAAAAAATGGCATTTAAGAGAATAAAAAAAGAAAAAAATATTCATTATTATGATGCATAACGTAGTTGAAACATTCTGTTGCGAGCGAAGATCTATCTACTCGACTCGTGCGATGGTTAGGTATGTTCTACTGTTTGATACGTAAACATTATTAACAGGATGTTTCATAATTCTAATGTATTAATTATTTTTCCTTGTACCTATTATCTTAATTAATGGTAAAAAAAAACACGCCTAGAGGTATTTTATGTCGGATACATTGAGTGGACCACCTTTGTCAGACGACTTAAAAATCACGGTGTATAATAAAAAACAAACTTAATTTTGCGGTTCGATCCCTAGACCCGATTACTGTACCAACCGCAAATAATAAGTTTTTCGTAGGTTACGTCACCCGCAGTGAAGTTCATTTTTATTCCTTTTAGTTTTACAGTTATTTAGGTTTATTTTTATATAAGTCGTAGGTATAGATTTTATTTTTAAAGTATAGGTAGTATATATTTGATAGTGTACGTAGTGACCGTAGGTTATTTTATAATACTGTTAGGTAGGATTAGTCATTCGTATAGATATTAGTTTTTAGGGATTTTGCTTATTTATTGAGTTTAGATTAGTTATCATCAGAAATAGGTTTATTTAGGTGGGTAGGTATTTCATTTTCTGTTATTGAGTTTTTTTTTTTTTAATTAGGTAAGTGTTTAGGTAAAGATATCATATAGGTACCCTCTTAATCACCACTAATGAGACACAATTGGTTTTCTATTGTAATTAGCCACAAAGGGCCCGCGAGATAGATGGCATTCTGGGGAAGCACATACATTTTATCCTGTTAGCACGTTCCCGTGGGATAATTTCCGACATCCACGCGGGCGAAGCCGCGGGCAGAAGCTAGTTTAATAATAACATAATAAATCTAGGTACAGCAATTGTTCGAAATGCCTTCCTCTAGCGGCAATACACATACGACATCGTCTAATAAAATTACGTCGCAACCTACGAAATGCGTTTCTGTTGCGTTTAACACTTTCTTTCACTATCTTGATTTTGTTTCTTAATTCTTGCACTGTCTGGTTCTCTTTTTCGTAGACCATCTCTTTAAGTATCCCCACAAAAAAAAATCTATCGGATTTAGATAAAGTCGCGTGTTTTCAAAGCTATTTCAAAGGCGTTCTAACTTTGGTAAATCACAAATCATATCTGTTATTATTTTCTTTGATAATTTCCAAATTTTCGTTTCTTTTGATCAGCCAAAATATCCTTGTCACATCTATTCGTTTAATATAAATGGTGCCAAAAACTCTCTGATCTGCGAGGCATACCATTAGTAATAGTGCAGGTAGTTCGGAGGGCGTTCCTACAAATATTAGCGTACCCACCACGAGATCAGATTTGTATGAATAATTCAAGTCTCGCCCCCCAACCGTTTGTCTTGCGAGACGGCTGCAGAATTCGATAGCGCTTCAGTGCTGCACCGCGTAGAGATTAGATCATGCAAAAATGTTCCTCGTATTATAGCAGATGGTCGCTGCAAGCGCTGAATTGTAATGCGCTGGTTGGTGGTCGGTTTATGATGGCGATGATTTGCGGAGATAACTCACAAACTAAAAGTCTCTTTGCACTTCTTAGATTTCAAGATAAGTTAGACCTCTGAAATTATAGGCTTTTTAACTTTGACTCTAAGGTCACTATTTAAAATACAATAATTATATTTATTTCAAATTAATAATAATAATAATATAATATCCCTGGACATTTCACACAGCGTCATCTAGTCCCAAGCTAAGCAACCTAATGCTTGTGTTATGGTAACAAGATGGCTGATAAACTACTTATATACATTTTTTTTTTTTTGTAAATACATACATATTATAGATAGAAAAACACCCAGACTCGAAACAAATACATGTAGGTCATACAAATATTTGTTCCGTGCGGGAATCGAACCCGCGACACGCAGCGCAGCAGTCAATCGCTTAACCACTGCGCCAACCGTGCCGTCGAAATTAAACAACCAAATTGCTCATAGTGCAGCAACGCCTCGCATTTTCGACCGCGGTAACTTAACATCAATCCATAAAATGAGAAAAATAAAACCACCAACTAGTGGGTGCTGCGCGAACAAAACATAAACGTTGGTTAAAGTTCAATAGGAGGGTAAGCGTAAAATTACACCGCTTGCAGTGGCTTGACGTCATCGCCGCATCGCCGGGAGCCGCCGTATTTATAAATATGCTTTTGTTCAGCCGCAATAATGGAAGCTGTTATCATTAGTTTAGTTATTGTAGATACGGATAAATGCATATGCAATTAAAGGCCATTTACAAATTGCCACTGATAAACACTTGAAGCAAAAATGACAACAAAAAAAGTCAGTACAAAATACCTATAACATAAATTAGGAAACAAAATACTCGTAACACGATCGATTAATACAAACTAAAAATTAAAAATTTAAAGAACCCCCGACAACGTGAAACCCTATTAAAAGAAAAAAATAACCTTGAAATTATGACCCTACGTACGAAAGTACGTAAGAAATTTTTAGCTTAAATGCTCTCCCGTCGGGGGACCGCTCTAATTATTAGCCTAACGTTCTGTTAAAGTTTAAAATAGTAGCGGTCCCCCGACAGATCAATATTTAATAAAAAAAAATCATACGTACTTACGTAGGGTCATAATTTCAAGGTTATTTTTTTCTTTTTATAGGGTTTCAAGTTGTCGGGGGTTTTTTAAATTTTTTATATCATGCTTTTTGTAGGGACTCCTTAATATTTCATTTCTTTTATTTTCTTGCGTTTTAAGATTCAGGTAATATGATATTTAATCAGGTTTTTTGTAATTCGCCATTTTGTGGTGGTGGCCATTTTGGATTTGAAATTTGTCATAGTGTATAGTATTCTACTAGTCAAGCCCTTTCATTTGATATACATATTGAAAGAGTTGCGAAAAAAAAATTTAATTCGCCATCTTGTGGTCGCGGTCATCTTGGATTTGAAATTTATCATCGTGTATAGTATTGTACTAGTCAAGCCCTTTCATTTGATACCCATATTGAGGAAGTTGTGAAAAAAGATGTAATCTGCCATTTTGTGGCGGCGGCCATCTTGGACCGATTTTCATCAAACATAGCTAAGAGCACTCCCGACAAATTCACCTTTCAAACAAAAAAAAACAAAATCAAAATCGGTTCATCCGTTCGGGAGCTACGATGCCACAGACAGACATACACACACACACACAGACGCGTCAAACTTATAACACCCCGTCGTTTTAGCGTCGGGGGTTAATTATAACACCCCGTTGTTTTTGCGTCGGGGGTTAAAAAATCATTACCAGCCAGCATTTTATAATAATAATATGTACAACTGTTTGACAACGACTCTCAATATAAAATTTTAAACCATCTGAACAAATCGCCTCTGATATCCACTGCAAGCAGCTTACGCAAAAGGACACCGTGGTCTATACAGTCAAATGCCCTGATATAATCAGTGTAGACCACATCCACTTGAGAGGGTTCAGGTATGGTGGAGGACAAGTAGTCGGAATAGATAAGCAAATTCGACATAATAGACCTGTTTAGGAAGCCATGTTAATAGTTAATAAGTGATTGTTTAATAGCACTATAAACTGAAGGGTAAACCATTTTTTCTAAAACCTTCGAAAACAAGCAAAGCTTAGATATTGGCCTGAAGTCTACATTGTCTTTAGGGCCTTTTTTATGCAAGGGGGTAATAATAGCTGTCATCCAAACATGTGACACCACACGCAATATTATCAGGGTAAGTGGTAAAGATAAGCTTTGTGCACACCTAATATATTTTTTCCTCACGGCAAAAATGAAAACATCATAATAAAAAGTAAAAAATAATAATAACATCGAATAAAAAATACTAATACTATCATCAAAAACGCTTCTGTGAACTAAAGTTGCAGAGGAGTAATAGTGGCAGCGGTGGTAGTAGTAGTATCAGCAGGAGCAGTGGCAGCAGTAGTAGTAGTAGTATCAGTAGGAGCAGCAGTAGTAGTGGCTGCATTGTACCGCACCCTGTAGTAGGAGCGCGCGAGTCTGGCCGTGACCGCGATGCCCTGCCACGTCTCCTCGTTGATTTGGTCCACGAACTGCGGAGGCACCAGGAAGTTGTAACCATAGCCGGGCAGCTCCAGGGTGTACGAGAAAGGAACGCCGGTCACCTGGGGATAAAAGTAGTATGATAAAAGTAGAAATCAGTAAATTATCAAGCGGTACCTGACAGCGACCAATTTCCAAACGACCATAAGGCATTCTTGGTTCTTTCACGGGCTGTGAAGGAACGAAGAACGCCTTATGGTCGTCTGATGCGCCATATTGAATACGTGATAAAAGTGTGTTTCTACAATAAATCAGCAGAAGTCGATGCCCATCATAACATCGCTATCAAAGGTTCAAAGTCTGAGAGATAAGATTCGCAGACGCGTTCGCGACGAAACATCAACGAGTGAGCGCGCACGTACACGTACGACAAGTGGTCTAGTATTAATCAAATACCTACTGAATCGTTTGTGGAATTTTTCAGGATTAAAATTACGTGCATCTATAAAAGATGTTTCATGTGATGAATGGATGAACAAATAAATAAAATAAAAGTCTAATAATTGTCTGCTTTTTAAGTGAAACAACAAAAAAAAATCTTATTAAATGATTTAGGTGTAAGCTGATTTACCTGGCCATAATCCTGAGCACTTCCCGAACTACCATATAGCATAGTTGCACTGTTCCCTATCCGGTAAAAAAGAGCCTGTGGCAGTTTCAGCGCATCCATGGCAGCTCCCATGGCGGCGGCGACGTGGTGCACTTGTGCGGCATTCGGTGGCAAGCTGCGGTCCCCATAAGCGAACAGTACCCAGTTCCCGTGACTGTGAATGTCCATGTACAACTGGATCCTGTCCACATAATTCTGCAGTATATCCCTGACGTACCGGGTCTCTGGCTCCGAGAAAGCGTGAGTTCCAGGATAGGTCAAAGCGCAAGGGTTGCTTGAGATTCCAATGGTACCGAAGAGGACGTCGAAGTTCCTGTTGCCGTCAACTCCAAAGCAGGTGTCGCTGACTTCCAGGTTGATAGATCTTGTCTTTCGCCAGAGGCGATCCTGAAAGAAATATATTGATTCAATATAATATAATTATATTCATTCATTACAAGTCTATTTTGGTGTGTGGTGGACGAATGACCCGGTAATAATCACCAGAATTCGTAGACTGATAGAAGCACTAGACCGGCCACTGTGGCGATGCTGTGGCAATGCTATATCCAGCAATGGATGTGTTTCGCATGGGTGACGATGATATTAAACACTTTATTTACTCACATAAGTAAAAGTGTACTCGTATCCATCAGGATTGACGAGCGGCATGATGATCCAGTCCACATCGCTGAGCAGGTCATTGTCCTCGCTCCGCAGGTTCTCTACCAGCCTGTAGATGGAGTACAGCGCCACCGGGGTGGTCACCCACTCCCGCGCGTGGATCATTGCGGTCATGAAGTAGATCGGCTTGCTTGGATCGTTGAAGTTCGTTGTTGATATCTAGTAGACATAAATAACAGCAGATTGTCAGTCTACGATTGAGATGTAAGTAAAACATATTTAATCTGACTTACAAAAACTGTCCCGCTTTTAGTTGATCCGATAAATCAATTACAAAGAATTGATACTAGATTCATAGAGTTTTTTATTAAATTGAAACCAAAAGCAGTTGAACTAATATTCTAAGTACAAGCGCCTTAGCTTCATGTTATTAACACGAGAAAATATTGATGTACAGGTGTTTGGTAAGTGGCTTTATTTTATAGACTGAAAACCTAACTATTTGAATTTGAACATTACACCAAAGATCAGAAAATAAAAGAAATAAATGTAAATGACTCTAACCTTTAAATATTTGATATCTCGACCTTCATAGCTCTTTCCAGAGTTGACCAGTGTCACCAAGTTGGGATACTGTGCAGCTATTCTGTCCATGTGTGCATCGATCTGAAAAAGATAAATATAACTGATAAAAAGATAAATATAAGAACGAGGAGGTCTGGGTAAAAACCCAACAGGGCTGAAACTGACAACGACGTTCATATTTTGATGTTTTTGGGATAAATGTGAGTGACGGCTTAGACTGTTTGACGTTTAAAGAAACAATTAAAATTCAATTTCATTGTAACTGAATTGAATTGAATTCAGTTAGAGAAGAAAACCGTCTAAGTGGTCAACCAAAAATCGAGGCCCACAATTAGACCTTGAAGAAAAACGATATCATAAAATATACCTGTCTGTAGAAAAGTAGGTATACCTGTTAAATTGAAAGCAAATCCCGCAAAGGTTTAACTAGCAACTAAATAATGATTGCGAACTAGAATGTATTCCATTTTGTGTTCAATCACACAAACATCGGATTACGCATGATGTGTCATTTGGGGATTCAGTTAATATTTCACAGCTCTAATTTATAACAGATTATGTGTGTTTATTTTCGTGTATTTAAATTAACTTTTTGTCGTTTCAAATACCTATCGCATATATTTTCTAAATTACACCTTGATTATAACCTAACCTAACAATTATTTTAATCAGGTCTCTCATTAGTATATCTGAGTCAGGAATTATGTTTAAGATATTTTTAGGTACAGACAGATTTCCCAATCAATATTGAACCTAATGCGTTAGCGATAAAGTTGAAAATCTAATAAAGAAATTTGACAGATTGTAGTAGCTTGATGTGCTGGCGTGTGTACATGAAAAACACGTTTTCCTTTTCCGACAACATTAACCAACATTCTAATGTATGACTCTGCCCTACATTTTACTGACTGTTCTAAAAAGAGCTCCTCGTGGTGCTACTTTTGCCTTTCCTTGTCAGCTACTTTCACCACATCTTAATGCCTAACGCATTAAGATGTGGTGAAAGTAGCTGTAGTAGTTTAGACGAGTACCTCAGCATATCGCCAGTAACCCTGGAATATCATCCTCTGGTCTCTACTGCTCCTCCACATTGATATCTCTTCATTGTGTTTCTCGATGGCCCTGTGAAAGAAAATAATAAGCTAAACGCAGCTATCACCCGGTCGATGGCAATTGTTGAGGGAATTGGTTGCTTTTACTCTTACTTTTTTGTGTAATCACTTATATTTTAGTTTATTGATTTTAGGATTTTATTTTAAAATCATTAGATACCTACTGAATCATGTTATTGCTCAACATTTTTTGGAAAGAGTTTCTTTAACTTGTCTTGCGGTAAGAGTTGTCACGTAAAGAAAAAGCTTTGTTCCCCTTCCAGGTGACTTTTTCTCTTTCTATCTCTCTCTGTATCTTTCTTTCATATACGAGTGCGTGCGAGTGAGTATGGCGTAAGGAATTTATTTTAATAAATCTAACACAAATCCTGTTCTTACTTGGCGACATCATCCACATGCACATAATGCTCGATGCCCTCATCGTCCAGCGCCTTCAAGAGCTCGTCCTTGTTGCGCGGCGCCACCATGAGCAGCGCGTCCCTCTCCCGCGGTGCGCCCGGCTGCCACAGGTCCAGCTCCAGCTGCGCTTGCAGCCGCTGCAGCAGCTCCGCGTCAGACGAGTTGCGCAGCACGACCCCGTGCACCGTGTGCCTGGAACATGGAGTAGTTCATCTGATCAGTTGAGCATCCCTTTGTGCAGAATGTAGGCATGGAAAAGGCATAAGAAAGGCAAACGAGTGGACATAAACCAGGAAGTAAGTATTATTCTTGTAAAGTGGTTGTTAACAGTAAAGGTTGAGTAGTAAGTCGTAGAGGTTACTTAAATCAGCGATAGACCTACCTTCACGAGCTGAATGGGATTTGCAAAATCAAGAACGTCTGTGTTTAATTTCACGTTTAGTACACATTATTATGGACACGGTTGGCGCAGTGGCTGAGCGATCGACTGCTGCGCTGCGTGTCGCGAGTTCGATTCCCGCGCGGAAAAATACATACTTCAATTGCCTACAGGTAGTTGTTCCGGATCTGTCTATTTGTGTATGTGAGTTTAAATGCTTGTAAACGCACCCACGTTATAGAAGTAACTCCTAGAGTGGGGCAAGGTTTTTTTTTTTGAAAAAAAAAACAATTTTAGCACTTTATAATATTAGCATAGATGACAAATGATTTTATTTCTCCAAGTAAGTTTGTACAAACACTTAAACAAGTCAATAATAAACAAAAAAATAACTTGATGAGGTCGGCGTTTCCTATCTGACTACTCTGAGATGAAAGTATAGTTTGAAAGTAGGTAGTTTTGTTTTGTATATAATAATATGTTACGCGATATCTTCCGCAATTGTGGATCGATTTCAATTTTTTTTTTTTTTTAATTAATTATGTTTGGTCCCGTATATTGCAGTTTTTGACTTAGCTTCGATAATACGTATTTAATTCACTTTATGTATCTTGTTGATGTTCTTAATGTAGTTTACATATAACTAGTGGTATACGAATTGGTGTTGGGAGGGTACCATAACTAAAAAAAGAAAAAAAATGTAAAGGCTTAGCATTTTACACCTTATTGCACAGTGTGATAAAGAATCGAATTTGAAAACTGATAAACATTTTAATGCCGTGACTGTACACCAGATAAGGAAAATGACACTCAAAAAATTGCGGATAACAATATGGAAATGGGATAATTTATTGCACATCAATATCGTCATCGTTGCAGCCGAAAGACTTCTGGTGCTGGAGCAGGGCTCCCCCAAGCGTCGCCACATCAAGTAGCGCGGTATTAACGTAACACATTAACAGTAGGAATGGCAAAAACGCAACATTCATTGAATTACTTACGTTTTTGAACTAACAAATTTTTCGAACATATGAAGCAATGGATTAGCAGTATCCTTCAAAATTATTAATATTGACTGATAGAGTGTTACGCAATTAGGCTGCAGTTTTGTACTTTTCACTTCCAGCAGACGCCTGCGGCCCTCACGAGGTTATCGGTCCACCTTGTGGGAGACCTTCCAACGCTACGAAAACACACGGATCATGGATTTACTACAAAGTTACAGGTAAAAAATAACAGTCATACCCGGAGTAGGCCTCATGGTTTCCGGCGCTCACCAGGCCCACCACAGCCGCACACAGTATCAACAGCTGTCTGGTCTCCATCGCTGCCCACGACCGTCCTACTTATAAACCGGTACAGAACATAACACAGCTCCAGTTTGTTATCGTAATTCTTTCATCATTATCCTCGTAGGTATTCGGTTACCAATTAGTCGATGGAATGATAATGACCCTTTTATTGTTCGATAAAGGCTGATAATCATTACAGATGTGTTATGTTAGGGAACGTGTGTTGAAATATTTTATGTCTTCATTTGCTGATATCAACAGATTGATTTTGAATTATTTATTTACTAGCCGCGCCCCGCGGTTTCACCAGCATAAGTTTCTATCCCGTGGGAATATCGGGATAAAAAGTATCCCATGTATTAATCCTGGTTACAAACTATCTGTGTGCAAAATTTCATCCAAATCCGTTCAGTAGTTTTGGCGTGAAAGAGTGTACTGCAGGTGTAGTGTAGTGAGTGTAGTGCAGGCTTTATGGTAAGCAAAGCCGATGTCGACCATTCTCTAATGTCTGTCGAGTGAACTGGAAATGCAAGTGTGTGCAAGTCCGCCATCTTGGATTTACATTTCGACGTTACGTTTGGTGTTAAAGTCATTAACACCCTCGAAAGCTATGAAAACGACACATATGACGAAAAATATGAAATTTTCGCAGCCGCCATGTTGGATTTTCTCTTTGACTTCACTATCGAATTTAACACCTTCGAAAACCACGAAAATGACACCCATGACGAAAAGTTTAAAAAATTCACAGTCAACATCTTGAATTATATTTACAAATAGGCCTTATTGTCTTATCCTTACTGTCCATATTCATACTGTGCCTATGTCCTGCAGTAGGACAGCAATCGGCTGGTATGATAATTAAATGTCAAAGAGAATATCTTTCCACAAACAAAAATGGTTCGCGCAATTTAAGAAACAGTTAAACAATGGCATTTTTGTCATCAAACTCGAGTAACAGAAACAAACGGTAGAACAATATAGTAATGTAAATAAATCTTTCGCGTATTTTTCAGGTATCTCAGGTAAGAACAATCTGGAACGGTATTACTTAGGACGTTGTTTTAAAGTTTCTCTCGTTGAAACAATTCAGCTAAGTCTTAGCGTTCCGTACGTGAGACGTGATACATGTGCGCGAACTAGTTGCGTGCCACAGACTGAACGGAGGGAACACATCGCGAGCAGGCTGCGCTACAAATTAGTGTGACGAGATAATTATTACATTGACAGAATCACAGGATATTTTGTTGGAAGGAGGATGGTGGAGTTTCTTGCCCATTCTTCTCCATACGAAAACTACCTTTTGGAAGGGATGACTAGAATCAATCATATTTTAATGTAATTTTGGACGTTCAAAAGTGCCTTTTATGTGCCTATTTGAAATAAATGATTTGACTTTGACTTTGAAGTAACATAAAGTGTGAGACGTAGTACAGTCACAATCTGTTTAACCTAAAACTACTTTCAATAAAGTTGCAAAATAAGATAAAAACTGCATTTTTTTTATTTTGTTTCCGCATAGGTTGTTTGTTTGTGGAGTAAATAAAATGGCCATAACTAAACTTAAAGCAGAGCATGGTTTCCCAATAAAAAAATAGTAAAAAATACTCGTTTTCATCATGGTAAGGAAGGACAACTAAACCAGTTTAGTATTATAAAGAGGTAAAATTGTTTGTTTGATTGTACGAGGTAATTTTTGGAAGTAGGTACTGATCTAAATACAAAAAATTCATGCACTGATAGGTAGTGTTTTATAAATGATAATAACTATAGTATCTTTGTGCACAATGATAATTTGACTGATAAGCCTGATAGTGCGCACGATCCACACTTACTGCTGATAATTTTACAATTAGTACGTCTGATTGTGTACAGCTAGCTATCAATCATGACTATTGTTTTGTTTCTGTCCGTCTACGATTAAAAGACTGAGCTTAGATGATAACACTGGCACGTGTTGGAATCTGTGCTCTGAGTGGAATACCTCAGATATCGTCACCGAAACCACCCCAGTCACCATCGGCACATGGAGCACCACATCCTCTAAAAAGACCATCTTCAGATCTCTCCAATGCAACGCCTTTTAGGGCAATTCTCTGGGAGGTTCAGTGTAATGAAAAATAAAGTAAGAGTTAGGCCTTCAAATACTTTAGTTTTGATTTAGTAACTAAGTCTTTATAATATGTTTTTTTTTATGCCTGGCTAGTTGGCCTAGTAGTGGTTGCAAGCGCTAGCGCTGAGAATGAGGTCCTGGGTTCGACTCCCGGGTCGGGCAAACTGTTATTGGGTGTTTCCATCAGGACTTTCTCAGTAGCAGCCCGGAGTCTGAATTTGTGTCCCGTTGATGGCAATAGGCTCGCCCTAATACATGGGAGCAAACATGATGACATGTGGGGGCGCTAAGAGGTACACCTCTGCATAACCCTTCGGGGAACACAAGCGTGATGTTACGTTACGTAATGTTAGTTCGTATGTAGTGAGTCGCCCTGTCTGTCGGTGTGTCACGCGTACAGTCGGCAACATAAACTATCGGCGATATTGAACCGCTTCCGACCGACTGTTATCCCGAGCGTGCCTGAATCCGGATATTTTTAACGTTATTAACTTTTGAACATCGCTCTGGGATTGTTATTGGAGTGCGGACGCCATTGTTTCAAACTTTTACTGCACGTTACACTGAATTGGTATGCACTGAGTATATCGATGCCCGGTTTTAACTACCGTTTGGTAAAATCTATTTCTGTTACAGTCTGCTACGCTGAAATGAGATTGGGCGGGATGTTGGGTGAATGGGGTCAGATGGGCCAGTGATGCGTCAGGTGTCGAGGGAGCCCATGAAATCGCTGGCGTGCTGAACTAAGTGCGTTTACGCGAGATTGGTCAGAGAAGGCAACGTACAAGGAACAATGGAAAGTTATGGGGGAGATCTTTGAACAACAGTAAGACAAAAAAAAAAAAAAAAAATCTAGACTAGAAAGCAACCATGTTGATGGCTACACACTAGCTCAAATAAACATAATTGGCGTAACTTTACAGACGTGATAAAGGATTTTTAACCCATAATTTATTTCAAATTAGGTACTACACACTGAGTTTATGAAATTATTTGTATTTCTCTTATCATCAACATCATTCATCATCGAAACTGATCACATCTGGGAACTCCACTAGTCAATTTAATTTGACCTTGTGTAATTCGGAAAAGCGGTTTAAGGTGTGATCAGTTTTAAAAGACCAGCCGTACATCTGATTCGCCATCACATCATTCAGCCGTACATCTGATTCGCCATCACATCATTCAGCCGTACATCTGATTCGCCATCAAATCATTCAGCCGTACATCTGATTCGCCATCCCATCTTTCAGCCGTACATCTGATTCGCCATCACATCATTCAGCCGTACATCTGATTCGCCATCACATCATTCAGCCGTACATCCGATTCGCCATCACATCATTCAGCCTTACATCTGATTCGCCATCACATCATTCAGCCGTACATCTGATTCGCCATCACATCATTCAGCCGTACATCTGATTCGCCATCACATCATTCAGCCGTACATCTGATTCGCCATCACATCATCATTCCGCCCGTCAGCCCTTTTCCCTTCAAGGCGCGATAAGAAGCAATTTTTTAGGTAAACGTAAACAGTGCAGCGCGGCAACAAATAAGGTTAGTAAGTTGATTGAATTCCCTTTATTATCATTACATAAAATATATTACGATTTTTTTAAAATTAATATTATTAGTTTACGTTTAAAATTGTAAGAATTATGCGACGAAAATTATTTTTTGAGCTCTGTTTTACGATTGTTTTATCATGATTGTTTTCAAACATTTGACAATACACTATTTTATTTCTGGTTTTTAATACTCGCATGCACCAATTATATGCCTAACGTGTGCGACAAAAAACTTAGTATTTTACGGTATCCTACGTTTGGGCAGCGCCTTAACGTCAAACCTTGCAATTTAGTACGAAAGGAATTTATGCACACAATAACTTACTTCAATTCTGCGCTACATTCACTGTTCTAAAGTGCAATTTCTGAGTTCTAGTAGTTGGAACTACACGAGGTGGTGTGACGCCTCGTGCGAGCTTTAAATTAGCCGCAGTTATTACATCTTGGAGATAATCAGTCGCGCGCGACACCCAGTACTTATACAGGGAGTGTAAGGTCGCGCTTATACAGGATTATTAGAAAGTATTGAAAGCTAAGGTTGGCTATAACGTGGGTGAAGTTATTCAGATCTAAAATGATGATGTGTTGTTTTCTTTAAGCATTTTTCTAAATAACAAAATCGCAATATGGTATCACAGTTATGTAGGTTTTGATAAAAAAAAAAAAAAAAAAAAAAACTATCTTTGCATTGTATAAACTCAATTGTTTTAGAATTGTATAATTGCATAGCACACGTGTGAGCACTATGTACCTTCTATAAAGCTACCATTTACTGGGTACGTCTTTCATTGACTCGAATGTGCCCTGGCAGCTGTGAGTATGTCATGCTCACTCAAATGTCTCGCTGGTGGTGGCGTGTGTGTTGGATCATTAAGTTCCCTCCAAAATGGTTGAGCTGAATGGTGCTGATCCATACGTCATGTTCGTGAACGGGCGCCGCCAGTAGGGACTGGTCATCTCTTAGCTGTCTCGGCTTATTTTAATTTCTGAATTGTTTTTGTTTTTTTATAACGGACGCTTTTAACGTGCACGTATTTCTACATCGTTCTCACATGGTTAATTTCAACACGAATGATGTAATCAAATATTTTGTAACAATTTTATGATTTAAAAGAGTGTCCATGGAGTTTCTTGCCCGTTCTTCTCCATAGGTACCTACGCTTTGGAATGGGCAACTAGCTTCATCTTTCTGACTGACCGACCCTTTGACAATTCAAAAGTACCTGTAATTGGTTTAGTTGAATTAAATGATTTGAGTTTGAGTTTGAATAAAAATAAGCATGGATCTAAGGTTTGCTAATTCCAAACTTGAATTTGAATATAACTGTGAATGATGGAAATACCTAGTCGAAAAGAACATAAAACTGTGGGTAGAATGATTTCATGAAACTAGTTTACTTTTCACTGGTGAAATGTGTTCTAAAGGAAGCTATAATCGTATTCTATGAACTACTAACAAGAATTCCAACATCCCCATTTAGCATACAATAATATATCTCACGTCACTCTGTCTATTTAGCTCCTAATTTAAATTAACAGTGGCATTAACTTGAAACACATTAGCACGGACATGGAAACTAGCCAAACATGAACAATACGTACAATAACGTGCCTTTACAAATAATGACCTGTAGCCTGACCCTTTGTTCCTCCTCCCTGCCTTCCTTCCGTACCCTTGAGGTAGTTTTGGTCCAGTGAGCCGGTAAGTTTGGGAGAAAACTGATGAACCTTTGTGTATTTATGAAGTTGGTTAAGTAACAGCTGTGGAGCTATTTACAGAAAAAAATAACAATAGTTGTAAAAAAAAATAAGTTGTATAAAAATTTACTACTGTATACAGTAGTAAATTTTTATACAACTTATTTTTTTTTGTTTTAGTTGTCACATAAAACTCCAATAAATAGATGACAGTAACTACATCATCACATAATATTACGCCGGTAATCTCGAAGGGTTAGGCAGAAATGTACTAGTACACCCACATATCGTCAGTTATGTTCAACTCCCATGTAATACGGGGCGACAGTATGTATTTCAAAAGGTTGTAAACGCTAAACAGTGGATATTTTGTATCATTAAGATGACTGGGTCAATGTCAAATGAATCACAGAAATTGTACTACAGTTGACCTCATTCTTGTTGCCAAAATCTAGTTGTCAACTGAATCCTGAAGGTTCAGTCCCTTGGTGTTTCCGTTGTTTATGACTTTACTACTTTCTTCGAGGTTGGTTGTCGGTCTGATTCTTCTCTTATAAACTTTAAAAAAAAATGTTTCACTTTACACATTGTAAAGTGCAAATGTCAAAGGTGAATAAATACGAGCACTTGCACTGCATCAAACATTATCTTTCACTTTGAATTTGCAATAAATATAACATTTATTCAGGAAGGTTCTTTTAAAAACTTTCCTAAATATTCGTTCGCTGCTCGAGATAAGAGACGCAAGCTTCAATATCTATTAGGAATGCAATCTCTAACCCACTTCCGCCCCTCAGCTCAAGTTCTACCAACTTTACAAATATTCCTACTCTTTCGCTTCCTGCCAGTTCATACAAGAATTTATTTGAAAGAATAATACTTATGTGAATTTACACATGAGTGGTTTACGGGGATTCAATTTCACAATATTAACTTTTGCTTATTACTTCCAATGTTGTCAGTATTAAAATAAATTGAAATGCATTGTTTTTATTAGACGCGCCGTCTGGTTGGTCCTGCAATGATCAGAGGGACAATTCCCGTACTTTAAGGAACGTCCGCATTCTAATCTCAGTCTCGATCTGTTAATCAAAAGTGAAAAATAATATTTTATTCACTTCACTTCACGTAACACCTTGTCATAATTTTAAAACAATAATTTAGGATCAAATTAAAAACCCAAATAATACCTATTTTAAATATTTTTTTACGCATACGACGTGTACTAGTTTCGTGTGAACATTTTTACTACAACTAACCTTTTACTAAATCCTACTGTAATTTTGTCATAGTACTAACCCACTTCGACAATCGGATTTATGAATTTTTAAGTTATAATATTGTATTTTGTCTGTGAGTGACTGTAAATCTTTTGAGAAAATAAATGTCTAAAACCAAAATATTTTTTAAGGTTGGCGCCAAGTCCCAACTTTACTAAACTATTTATTTTTATGTAAATTAGGCTATTGTAAAAAAAAAAATATTTCGTGATTGTTTATAGTTATAATACTATCCTAAGCAATTATTTTTTACTGAATTAGGCAGTTAATATTGGGATTCTCCTTTTTTTGAAGTCGGTTAAAAACATTTAAATTACCTACATTTTAAAATCCACAGCGGCACCAACATTATCACAACCCACGAGCTATTCAAGTCACCGAGTTATCTCTTCTAATTTGACGAAGTGAGAATCGAACACCTGACAGACAGCAGCGCAATGATAAAACAATACAATACGTAGTGTATTGGTGTGTATCAATACAAATACAGGTAATGAATAACGTGGAACCCCGCCGGAGTGTTCGCTGCCATTTCGCAACTCAAATGATACTCCATTTAAATTATATTTTCCATTTTGTTTTACGTCGCCTGTTCTGTCAATATATGGCCGTTAACTTTAAATTGAAACGTCGCTCGCAAACATTGAAATAAAACGATGATTCAATTATACGATGAAAATCCGTATCTCGTACACTGTACGAGCAACTTTTAAATTAGGTCAACTCCTTTAGCTTCGGACTCGATCTGCGATAGAGCAGGTAAGATAGACCTTATCACTGGTCAGAAGGAGATAGAGGATGTTCTTAAGTGTTAGGAGCGCAATTTAAAAGTTTGTCGTAAGATATAGCTAGGGATGGGCGCAAGACATTTGTCAGCGCAGTCCTAATATAAATTGAGATGAATGTTGGACAAAATGTTGGAACCTGGTGAATCTGTTTAGTGCCAACTTTTGAGTCGTCGTCCGCGCGGAAATCGTTTCTTGACAAACGACTGAGTTGGGAACTACGAGTAGTTATTGCATTTATCGTGACATAAAAGGCTGCTGAGTTGCTCTTTTTTATTTATGTGCAGTTTTGCTTCAGCGATTTTATTTACTGAAATTACACAATGGCTTTTTGTGATTTTTTTAATCAGTTTTGGTATAGTTTTGAGAATGAGTTTTATAAACAAACTAGCTATTCCCCGTGACTTCGTCTGCAATCCAGGATAAAAAGCCTATATCCTTACCCAGGTCATGAACTATCTGTGTGCCGAATTTCATCTAAATCCGTGCAGCTGTTTTAGTAGCGTGAAATCGTAACAAACAAAATTACTTTCGCATTTATAATATTAGTTAGGGTGTTTATCTTTGACTTGAATATGTCTTAGTTCCGGAACTGAGATATTGGTTGTAAAATATTTATGGACAGCACCTAACAAAGATGTTATCTAGTACGTCCGATGCGATGCTACAAATAATAATATTATGAAGCGTTTATTTTTTGTACCGTCATTTTCCCTTTCCGGCTGGGCAGTGTTCCAAGGCTCCATGTCTTATCAGAGGCAGTTGAATCAACATTGTCCTTTCTTCCTTCACAAAATACATAAATGAAACTATGAGGCACATATTTTTGCGTTCAGTAAAACAACTTGATTATTTGTTATTTCTTTAAAAAAAAAACAATCAGTAGAAAATTTATGAGCCGCTTGCTTTCTCTCAACCATTACATTTTTATTAGATTGTTAATAGACAAGTTTCAGGGGAGAATTTTACTGCTTCATTTACCCCGGTTTTCTGCCCGATTAGCTCGCAAAATTGTATGATAATAAACTTTATTTATTCAGACCACAGTGTTACTAACCAAAAAATAACAATAATCTTAGAAACAAATAATGGAAACGGAACAAACGATATTTTCAAAATCAACCCTCGTTGGGGTTAAATGTGTGTACAGTTGATATGAAAAATCTCATTTCTTCGGTTTAAAATCATTAAACTTGCCAATACCTATCTAGGCAGGTAGGTATAAATAAAGACCGTTATGATCTATTTTATTTTATTTTAAATTATCCTGTATAAAGGTGGAAGGGGGTGTTAAAGTTCAAAGGGTAAGTACAAAATCCACGCGGACCAAGTTGCGGGCTAAGAGCTAGTGTATAATAACGATTAAAATATCAAGTATGTTAAATGTCTCTAACAACAAAATAGTTCCATTTAAAAAAGTTGTAACAATATAGACCATCCCGAAATTTGTCGTCCCGTCCCGCTAAACAATTGTGGTGCTCGTCACTAGTAGTGGCACATAGTGACCGCCGGAGATTAACTGCGTCTAATATGCGCACACAAATCAACATGGCCGACATGTTTATTGCTTATTGCAGCCACAGACCGCTTTAAATAGTACCACGCTAATTGTATTCTGTATTTTGATTTTGGATGTTTAGTTTTTGGGCAATGGTTTCTTACCGTTAATATTTGTTAAAGGAGGTTGGTATCGCTGCAGCGTCCACCTACACATTACATAACACATCATCGGCCTACAATGTTCCCACTGCTGCAGCTGGGACACAGGCCTCCACATGCAGCCTACACATTTAATGAATCATAATTAGGTACTATAGCGCTACAAAATCATTTGGCGCGTGGCCAAAATCCGAACTAACACCGCCATCTTGTTTTTTTAATACATTTTAAGTGACACTTCCCAACAGCGCCAGTCACCGTCAGTCAAGCGCCAAAAGATCCTTGTAGCAGGGTAGGTTCTGACGGAATTATTTTTACTAAGGCCTGAATTTTCCACCGCGGGATAATTTAATCCGAGGAATAATTTTGAATTTTTGACAGTTGTTCCGTACAAAATTATCTGTCGATTGAAAAATTTGCCCTAAATAATTAAACTAATTCAAAGGCTTTTATTAGGTAGGTAAATAGATAGCGGCTGCCGAGTACTAAACATGATTCACATGGCTTTGTCTCCTATGTCATTAATCATCTACGAACATGTTTATCACCTAGAAGCACTGAACTGAACTTTGAACAGTAAATAGGTCCTGCCGGTTGCCACTACACGTTACTTATTGAAACAACTCAATGTATCGCTTGGAGGCACATCGAACACGGAAACACAAAACAGTACGGTACAAAAGGCCGGCTCGAAACAGCAAGCGAAAATGCACGCATTCATAGACAAGCTTCTACGTATAGCGAATGCAAGCCCTCCGGGCGAGCGGCATTACTTTGACAGAGTACGAGATGGGCGCCGCCGCCGTCCGTTCGCGACTATGTGTGCGTGCGCCTGTTTCCGCTCGTTACATAGAGCTGGTCTTCTGTCCCTATCTATTTTGTGGAGCAATACAGAGCACTCCGCAATCAGTAGTCATTGCAATAAAATCAACTGAGTCTCGCTGCTGATCGTATTTTGTTTTACTTTGTATTGTACAGTTAAATCACAGGGGAAGCAAATGTGGGGCTTATTTAATTTCTCCCTTACTGTAGTATATCTTCCCACTACTGGGCAAAGTTCTCCCCCATATTTTTCCACTTTTCTTTGTGCTATGCCTTTTCCGTGTTTTCCGACGCCCGTCTTACCCACTGTGTGAAGATCCCAGCTCATCTGTTTAGATGCACCCTAGAGGTGTGAGCCGCCCAATTTTCCCAAGTTTTGGGAAAACAGCATTTAAAATAGTACTTATTCGCATTCAGCATTTAGTCCGCCTTTGTACCTTTTTGTGCTAAAAGTTTAATTAAATAAATAAATAAAATACAGTCGTGCCACGAGTAGTGACACGAACACTTCAGCGTCGCAGACTTATCGCCAACATTGGGGGAAATTGTCTTGGAGCGCATTGTGGTGTTGCGATTTTTTTTCCTATGGTTTGGTCGGTAAGTTGATTTTAAAGATGCTCCGCTCCATCACTCTTTGGAAAAGCTTGAGTTTGGACATCTGAGCCTCGGCCTAAAACCACGTCTGAGCGCCTACCTACCTAAGCAGTTACATGGCGATCGCCATGTTACTGCATAGGTTGGACATTGTATTTCCACAAAATGGATCTAACTGGAAAACTCGTTAAAATTCTACACCAAAATTTTACAGCTACTGAACAACATACAATCCCTTTAATTAGAACGAGGCCATGTCTCAACCGTATCGCTGTGCTATCAGTTATCTACCTACCTATCAAACTACTTACAACCCGTATCTACTACAACTTAATTTGGTGCTCGATTACTCTGAACGTAACTCGCACTTGCCGCCGATAGATGGCGTTAGCGACGTTAGGCCGGCTACACACACGAGCCATCTCCGGTTATTACGCGCCTAGTGGATTTGTTGGTTGTCATTATAGTTCGCTAGTGCAGAAGACTATGAATCGTTTGTGTGTGACAGTTGCATTAGTGCGGCCGGCTGATGTTCGTAACATTTGTAGTCGGTGGCTAGTGGCGGAATGTGGCACAATGCCATTAGGTAATTTACTTCAGCCTGTGGCGCGCATGCACTGATTATTTTAGATGGGTGTATTAATGCAACACATAAAACGAAAATATGGCTGTAATAGTCACAGGCAGGAAGCAGGATGGGAGAAATTGAGAGCTGTGTTTGCACTATTCATAAATAATAAACTTCAATGCGTTGTAGCGTTCTATGGTGTCTGTTCAGCTCATATAATAAAGCAGAAAAGTTTGTTTGTTTGAACGTGCTAATCTCTGGAACGGGGTTGAAAAAATATTTTCTTTCTTAACATCACGCTACGACCCTTAACAGCACAACGAGACAAGCAAAAAGGAAAAAGTCAGAACGAACTCGAAAACAAACTAGGTATAAGCGCGGGCGGGCTACAACTTCACGCGGACAGGGTCGCGGGCAAGCTAGTGTTTAATAACTGTAGATTATTTATAGACAAGGATTTATTTAAATACCCAGTATTTTGATAAATCCATTTCTATATGGTATGGTATAGGCGACTTAAAGAAAATAATATAAACCTTTTTATTTATTTTAGTGGTAGGTATCAATCCGTGTTCGTACGTTGATAGCTAACCGAGCACAAATATTCGTTTTGCTACATTTTGCTGGAGTCTGATTCAACATAAACTTGTAAATAATAGTCATCCGGCTTTCCCCACTTTTCCGACTGTAAGTCAACATCCTAAAACATGGCTGAACTTTTTAAATTCAAGATTTTCCTTTTCCTTGCGGATTTGTTTTCAGAAGAAGGAAACTTCCAAAAAGTTATTTTGGTCCATTCAAATTCTATTTTACGTGTCCGCTTGTTTACCTGCGGCGGGGTCTGTGTTCCTGGAGTTTTATTAAAATAATCTGATCCCACAATATTACTTTTGACTTCTTCCTTATGTAAAATAACTGCTGAAGGTTATACATATTATATTAATAGAATAACGATATTGCCATTTGATTTGGGAAACTAGATTTGGTTTAGTAGGTATTATCGTCTTGATATTTTGTGACATTAATTTGTAGTTGGTGCACAAAAACGTTGGTGGCTCAGTGGCAGCGCCGCGACTAACGAGTCGTAGGCAGTCAATTTACACCCGGACACGTGCTTTACTTTGTGTGATTGATTTCATCGCCACTGCTCGGGAAACATCGTGAAAAAACTGGCATGTCCTAAAACCAAAAGTTCACAGCGGGCCCGCGTGGTAGATCTCGGCCCACTCTCTCGCACCGAGAGGAGGCATGTTTCCCAGCAGCAGATATATCATAGACTGATTATGCACAAAAGCTTAGCATAAAAGTAGAATACAATGAAAACTCTTGATTATGTCCGCCATTGAAATGTAGAATCAACATCATTCTATGATAAAATATCTCATGAGTAAAAAATGATTAAACCAAATCTTTCAACTCAACATTAACTTAAGTAGCTACCACTTGGACTTACCTACTCGCTGTGTCATCAGCAGTAGAGCTAAATTTTTTTCCCGAAAACAGTAGGTAGGTACATACACTGCACTTACAGCGCAATAAAAGAACATAAATCAGATATGCAAATAGAGAAATACACGTTGCGAACATTTTGCTAATAACGTTCCCGGAATATAGTAGAAACAGCGAAATGACAAAAATTCATTTGGCCGATGTCCACCGCGCACCTGCTGAGGGAATTCCTGAAATTATCCTAAAATTCTCGTTGCTTCGGGGAGGATGGAATTATTAATATTAATGACTGGTTTTGGGAAGAATGTCGATGATCTAATTTAGTTACTTAACTGACTGAATTTGGTACTGAAATATCTTTATTACCTACTGTAGGTGTCGAGTATCGCCGTATCCTAACTTCTTTGGTTTGGAATAGACGGCAACCCCGTGTGTACTCGTATTGATGATTCAAAAGCAACAGACATGATTGTTTTTCATTTTACATTTCAAGGTATTAAGATAACTGAAAAATATTAGTAAATCACATACTATTTATAATATGCATGTGTCTATGACTAATTATGTTCATTTCATTCATTAACTAATTATGTAGGTTATGATTTAGGATATTGTATGTAATTTAATAGGATGTAGATTAAGGATTTAGCATGTAAAGCCCCGCTATCGCATTGGATCGCTGATCTGTAATGGTAGTTGTAGGTAAGATTTGAATAAATAAATAAATTTATTGCGACAAAAGTATCATTTAAAAAAATAAAAAATAATCATGCAATCGAGATTCTAGTCGCATATTAATGAAATAAATATTAACTAGACTCAATTGGAACTATCCAGTCTAACTAGACTGGATAATTCCAGCCGATCGATTCTGTAAAAATATCACAATGAAATATTAGGTGAAGTCAGCCTAGAGTGAGCTGTCGATAGTGTCAATCCCTCCATCCATTAGTTGGAATGTCAACTCACTCCACGCTCACTTCACTTATGTTTTCACGGTGCGATGGTTACTCGTACAGAATCGCACTGATGGAGTCTACTCAGCTTTTCATACATGTTTAAGTTTTGTTAAAAAAAAAAACAAAACATTAAATTTTATCCAATCATAAGTTTGCATAAAACAGTTTTTCACCCAGAACGTCCAAATCTTTCAAAATTCAAAGTTAATCAAGCGCATAAACTTTTCGACATATCATAGAATCTCACGAAACGGTAATATCTTGTGTAACCAGCCTGTGAGCCTGTGAGTTGCTCAGTGGGCCAGCAAAAATGTCCAATATCTCGCAATGGCGGGCGTCTTATTACCCGGCTAATTTGTATTGCCGCTGTATTGGCTGCCGGGGCGCAGGGAGCGTGACTTGTGAATTTATTCGGGTTATATGGCTGCCTTTAATGGGGGTTGATATTGAAGTGGTATTGAGCTGTTGATGTAGAATGATTAGTTCTAGAGTGAAGGTTTCTTTAGATATCTCTTTAGTCGGGGAAATTATAGCTGAAAGGATGTTGAGGACCTGTTCCAGCAGCTGGCTACTCTTGGATTTCTCCTGAATTATGTTAGTTGCAGACACAAGTGTGAAATGTAGGTTGTATCCACCATGTATGACTATATTTTTAAGATTTTCCTATCATTCATACCAACTCATAAAATAAATAAATACAAAGGTTTCTTCTACACAAAATGTAAAAACGTTTTCCATAAAAAGCCCGTCTGTATCAATTCACAATGAAATAAAAACTAAGCCAAGTATCTAACAGACTGTCACATACGAAATGTTATTTCAACGACAGCAAAAATAGCTCCAGAACAGTTCGCAAGCACGATTTCATTCAATTTCAATGTTATTAAAACAAATACTCCACAAACTGAAAAAACTATCACCCTCTAAAAATAACTCCGAAAGTTTGTGTAAAGGTTTGTTTTCGGGTCTAGAATAAAATAAACAAGAGGCATCAGCTGCCGCCATTGAATACTAGTGTTATTTAAATTGCTTCCATTTTTAATTCTAAGTGTAGGCAGGGCGGTTCCAATTCCAAGCCATTTACTTTATTACTTTATTTGGGAGTAGGTACGTTTCCAATCTACTTGGGATCGACTGGAATTGGTGGTAACAGTAGCCGACGGTTGTTATTGATGGTCGGTAGAAGAAGCATATACGCACTACGCAGGTAGACTTTTAATAGGCTGACCCTCTGACGATGACATTAAACTTGAAACGTAGAGAAGAATTTTTTAAGAAAGATATCTTTTTCTCTGTAATTTGGCCTATTATTCTAAGGAATAGTCCGACAGAAGCAAAATGTGAGAATAATCTAAACAAACAACAGCGAAATAATGCTGAAAATAAGTTTCATCTGAAACTACAATATTTTTATTGATATGTTCGCGTTTCACAGACGACCCCCGGAGGATTAAGTACTTATCCCCGCTGTACAATGTTTTTGACAATAAATTCTATCTTTAGTAGCAACTTCACGAATCGTCACTGAATAGAAAAGATCAGAAGGTTCACTGTTGTCACACATAAATGCAAGGAAAAACAAAAGAATAACGATCTCGGCGTCGTAACCGGCCTCATCAATCTTGCTTTCTGTAATCGAAGATTTCGATTGGATTTTACAAAGTTTTACGACAATCAGGGAAAACGTCTGACGCGCCCTACTTGTCAATTGCATTCTCACCTGCACAAACAATTGCACAACGTTAACTCATGCTGTGGGACATTTAGAAGACATTCAGTAAGATTAATTTCGTTTCTTCATTAATTTTACGAAGTGGACCTTTTGTGCCAGTCAGGACAGTTACGTTCAAAAAAGTTTCCCAAATAATATTTTTAGTGCGGAGACGAGTGTGATATTTACGAGCCCAATGCTGAACTAGAAGTGTAGTAAGAACATAGCGAATAAAACTTTATTGTGGGCGATTTGACAAAAATATTGAACTCCCGAGCTCTGCGATGTGGCTCGTATGTTTTGACGTTTAGGACTTTATGATTCTACGTTCTTCCGGTGTTTTCTTTGAAAGTTCGTGATAAATGGAGCCACTGTTGTCAAACGTTCTTAAAATACTGTTGTACTTTATGTCCTTTTTGTTTCATATCATTGAAAGGAAATGAAACAGTAATATTTTTTTTTCTACATGACTGCATATAGTTATGGACCATTTATATAATAGGAGAGGAATTTTTAAATACGTTGCACGTGTGGGTACGTAAAATGTCTGCGTATTGTCATGTTTATGATGATGGCTTGATCATAAAGCATTTTTAATACTTATAGGTGGACTGGTATGATATTAGTATATTAACTCTCTTTGAGTGAGATTGAGATCTATCTAACTACGTATTACCCCATAAAGTTCTCTAGTAGATACAGCATACTAAACGGAGTTCAAGTGCCTAATTTTACTTTAATAAGGAGTCCAATACAAAGTCTTCAGTGAACAAAAGTGCTGACTTGCACAGAAGTGGATCCTGTATAAAATAAGCCAATACCGTTTAATGTCGAAATCAGACATTCTGATTGAGCTTCAAGTATTCTTAAACAAGTATTATTCTACATTGCGATTTTTGATGTCCATCTACCACCCGCCGTTCAAAATTCAACCCTATTTTTATAGCAGTAAAGTTGGTTGCTGGATGGAGGGTTCAGTTTCGTAACTTCGACAAAATGTCCCAGTTCAGCCCGTCAAAAAATACTAATTTAATTCTCCAGTTCTAAGACAAAGGCTTTTAACCGTTTTTTTGGGTCGTTTCGGAGGAATCATAGGGTCTGACGAGCCGGCCATCTTTGTGCCGCAGTGAACAGGCGAATTTGCAATAGAAAGGGAGAGGCTATATAGCGGGGATTAGCCAGAGCGAGTAAGGAAATAGATTTCTAAAAATAAATAACATGTAGCAGTGGCGTCCGAGCAAGATGAGCAGATGGCGTTGTTGCCATCGTGATTAGGACTGGGATGAGCGTGGCACAGGAGCGTGGAGATCAAGAGAAGCATAACTCAGCGTTGGCGAAGTCTGGGTAGTCGAAAAATTCACGGATCGTAACAAAAGTATTCATTGGTACTCGCACAGGAAGCGCACACAATGTAACATAGTAAATTAAAAAGAAAACAAACTACAAGAAAAAAAACATGAATTCCTGTACGAGGCCAAAAGCCCCGTATTTCGGCATGATGCCACAATATTTAAAAATAAATGTCGCAGCGCTGGTACATACCTATAAGAAAGTCTATGCGGCTAACCTACCTACCGCGAGACACCACTAGTTTGTTGTCAGGCAAGAAAACAAAAAGTTACACGATCCGTCGCGGGTACATCTGTCCGTCAGACACAACAGCCCTTCTCTTTTCTCGTCACAATCCAAAACACAGAAAGTGTCACTCGTCGTAATCCTCTTTTAAGCTGAATTCAAATGTTTTGGACACCTTAATATGAGTCCTCTATTTCACGTAAAATAAATTTACGTAAGCTGGCGATAGAATTGTAAGAAACGTACCTATCTGTTATTGGAATAATATCAAACATGTTTTTACAAATGAAGCTGTTTTCTATTCCACACGACTCTAGGCTACATGTCCTATAGCTACCTCTCTCTGCCTAACACTTTAGAAAATAAAGACGTGACATATTATTTGTTTATGTTATGCAGCATTCAGATATACAACCTCATTGATTCTTTTGTATCAGGGCCCGTATTCCCGTAATTTAAAACGTTCAAAATCTAGTCGCAGTCTCATCTCGGCGACAAACAAATGTCAAAAACTTGTCAAAATGTAGGGAAATTCGAAGTATTTTTTGACAGATTGAGACTGAGATCAGATTGTGAACGTTCTTAAAATTACGAAAATTGCCCCTCAGACTGTGAACGTCGTTAAAATTACAAGAATTACCCCTCTGTTCTCTGTCTTGGAACGTCATCATCAGCATCATCATTCTCCCAATATATTATTTGGGGTCGGCGCAGTCAGCGCTACGTTTATTTTCTTCGTCGTCATGTCGGTAGTCACCCCCTTCCTAGCCATATCTTTAGCCTTTCTGTCTTGGAAAGTCGAAAGTTAAAATATTTTATGTTGGGTACTTCGTAAAGAGAGTTTACCTGTTCGTTTTTAGTTGCAAACAATTACGCTCTCCTTTAAGTGCAAAAACTTTAAATTTGGGGAGCTCATTTACTTTACTTCAGTGCCCGTTATTTTAGTGCCGCATCCATTCCGCGTCACATCGCCTCACTATCGCAACTAACACAAACCGTCGGCTAAGTACCTACCCAGGGTACGCAAAACATCGAAACGTTTTTGAACTTTAATTAAGTCGTGCAGAGACAGATTGTCGGTTGTCTAAAGCCCACACATACATATACTATGTAACGGTTTGTGCTGTAGTTCAAACGGTCGGAACACACTGTTGGCGGAGCTGCGGTGACTCAGATTTGTGTTCACCGGGTAAGGACGCGCTTTGATGTGTTACGAGCTTTATGTTATGTTATTTAGGAGTAATTAATGAAAAAATAGGCTTTTGCCAATTAGTAAGTTTGGACAACTATGGGCTTATTGCTTACTTACTACTTAATCTAAAATAATTGTGCTTTTTTAATTAATTTCAAGGTAATAAAAGAAAACATAACATTCCTCAGTAATAAGTTCCAAACTGCTCAGTTTTGCCCTTCTCTCATCGACATGTACAATTTCTGTGGTTTACTACCTATACGTAGATTTATTGTTTCAAGTTTTTTTTTTTATACAGCTCAGTCGCAGTTTTAAATACAAAACAACATGCTCAAATATTCCTGTGAACAACTTTCGATACTGTTAGTTCCATAATTGCGAATTGCTGCAAATACCCGCGCGAAACTGAAAATTGCTTAGTTTTGCACAATCGCCATTCAAATCCCGCGCCAGTCCGGGATCCGGGAATCCCGCAAACACATTCCGTACGTGTTACGTCCGCTTTACCGCTTATATTGTTAATTTGTACATTGTTCCGCTCGGTAAGATATTTCGAAGACCTTTTGCAATTCTGTTGTTTGCATGTTCTGCTAATTTGAGTTGGAAATGTTGTAGATTATGGATTTAAACTTGCTTAATGGTTATTTCTTTCTGTGAGTAAAACTTAAATCAATTACTTACTTAAGACTTATTCCTAATTAGAAACCTTTGATGACAAGCTTTAGTAGCTGTTTCCAGTATTCATTTTCCTTTTTACACATCTGAAAATGAATACTGAAAGCATGGGCTCAAAGGAGCCTAAAGTTTTGAAATACATAATCCAATTTTATTTATATTTTTCCAATCAGTTTCCACGGCAGAATTTAATCTAGAAAAATAAATGCAATCAAGTTGGCTAAGCTGGTAAACTAATTAGGTAATATGCAACAGATTTCTTTAGATGCAAATTTTTAATCAAAAGTTTAATTAGTATTTAGAAGATTGTACTATAAAATAACGTGGCAGATTATTGAGAACCGTGTAAGTAACTAATTACGTGAGTTGCTTAACATATTATTGTTATATGTGCCGAGAGCAGGACACCGTTGTTAACTAAACAACGCAACGCATTGCAAAAATCCTCCTTTATCTCTTTTGCACACGTACATCTTGTATTCAATGAACAATAGCACTCCACAGGCGGGCCGCACCGGGCCGCTGCGCAACGCACTGGCATGGCGGATCGCTCGTCAGGAGTATTTTTGCGGCCCGCCTGCAGTGTGCGATGGTTTATACAAAATATACGAAAGTGATGAAGGAGGATTTTTGCAATGCTGGCACGATGCGGCCCACCGTGACTGTGCGGTTGACTATACAGAGCAAAGCCAACCCCTAGACGCTGGGCTTATTTTAAACAAAAGTTGTCCGACTTGCAACATTCTGAAACCTAATTCCCCGGCACCCGGCGCGGTTTTGGTGTGTAGATACCTTCATGTGCGTGTAGCTTTAACCACTTTTCAAATCGTGAAAACTTTCAAGAGAACTATAAAACCAAAGGAACCACTTGCGGCGCCTTCCAACGATTTACGATAGCTCGGTAATACCGAATTATGTAAATGATGCGCTCCACTTCCGCGTGTAACCGAGATTGTTCGCGATCGTCTCCATTGTATATATTCGCCGAATTAAGGCGTTTCCTTTACACGATTAATGATGATTGATGTTACCTTGCTTTGGTATATTCAGTTAAGTTCCCGCGCGTTTGGGAAGCGGGAATTCTTGTTCATGTTGTTTTTGTTAAAGGTGAAATATACCTTGTAATATTACCTTGTGTGAGGCATTGACGAGGATCAACAATGAATACATCTAAAATTACTTCGTAAAAGGGCTGTCAACCTGCTCATACATAACTGAGAGAAATGCCAGCGTCTGTGTTCCCTTCCATATTTAATTCGTCTACCTTCAAAGCAAGAGTGAACAGGCATCTTCTGGGCACGCTCGTTCCATCATAGCCTCATCAATCGCTTTCCGTCAGGCGTGATCGAGGTCAAGAGCAGGCCCATTCAGCAATATTCTTTTTTAGAAAAAATGTCCTTGTGTTTTATACCTTAAGGAACAAAGTCGAACCGTCTCATGAGGATTAGTCTACATTGAGTACGGTTATTTGATGTATAATAAAAGAGACGAACATCTTATCGATAACATTAAGGTATACATATTACTCGGGCGTATCAATAAATAAGTAAACATGATTTAAATGAAGTGCTCATAGAAAACATTCCAGCTAAATTAATTTTATGAGGAAAACTTCTGAAGTAGAATTTTCTTCATCTATCTATACTTGTGTGTCTAAGTTGTGTCTGTACATTGAATATATTTAAAAAAGAATAATTGAGGGGGTTTAAGAAACAGTAATAGAACACGAATCTAATAAAAAAAGTCTGTCTGTTTGTCTGTTTGTACACGCTAATCTCCGAAACTACTGGTCGGATTTGAATGAAACTTTTTTTGTTAACTAGCTATAAAGCCTGGGCAACATATAGACTATAATTGATTTTGGAAACTGGAACACCTGATGCAGAACCGCAACAGACCAGCTAAACTATAAGAGTTACATAAATGGCGCCTTAGAAAAAAATGTTGTGTCTGATGAGCATTTTCTGTTTAGAGAATAAAATTGAAGATCCGGAACACCTGATGTGGAACTCTTAGAGCACAGCTAAACTATAATATATATAGATTTGACATCTTAGCAAAAGTTATTCAGTCTGATGAGTATTTTCTACTGCGAGAATAAAACTCGAAGATCGGAACACCTGATGTGGAACTCTAAGAGCACAGCTAAACCATAACATATATAGGAATGACATCTTTGCAAAAGTTGTTTAGTCTGATGAATATTTTCTGCTGGGAGAATAAAATTCGAAGATTGAAACATCTGATGTGGAACTCGGAGAGCACAGCTAAAATATGGCATATACAGACATGACATTTTAACAAAATTTGTTTGGTCTGATGAGTATTTTCCGCCGAGATAATAAAAATCAAGGATCAGGAACATTTGATGTGGAAATCAGTTTATACTAATATATTAACATAAGCTAGGAGTACCTCCACGCAGTGAAGGCGGTAACAGTTTGGGCCTTCTTTTCGATGACGATGGTAAATTCATTGAAAACTTGGCTTCACTGGCTAAATCATAATATAATAGATATGCCTTCGGGCTTATGTTATTTGAGTGTTTAATTTCCTTTTCCATTTATCTTCGTGACACGGTAGCCTACCCGGTAATGCAGGGGAGCAGTCACTTAGATCTTAATTGCAAAGTTATTAAAGTACATTAATAACCATAACCATGCCACGAAAGAGGTCAAATCTTTCGCAATGTTCGAAATTTAAAGATCATTAGATCCCAAGAATCGAATGAAGAACGCCAGGCAAGACTTGATGCTGTTCGACAACATCAGGCTGTATCTCGCCCAGCGGAAACTTCTTCGGATCGTGAAGCACGACTTAGCGCTGATCGTGAGCGTCATGCATCGTCTCGCGTTTCTGACACTTTCACACAAAGAGAATCACGCCTGCGTTCTCAGCGTATTTACGCATCTACATCTAGGTCTCTAGAGACCAGTGAGGATCGTGATGCGCGACTGATCGCTGATCGTGATCGTCATGCATTGTCTCGCGAGTCGGAAACGTTAACGGAAAGAGAATCACGCTTGAGTTCTCAGCGTATTCTCACGTCGACTTCTAGGTCGTTAGAGATCAGTGATGAACGTGAAGTGCGACTGGCCGCTGATTGTGATCGCCATGCATTGTCTCTCGAATCAGAAACGTTCACAGAAAAAGCATCACGCTTGAGTTCTCAGCGCATTCGCACGTTGACTTTTAGATCTCTGGAGACCAGTGAAGAACGTGATGCGCGACTTACGGCTGATCGTGATCGTCATGCATTGTCTCGCGAGTCGGAAACATTCACGGAAAGCGAATCATGCTTGAGTTCCCAGCGTATCCGCACATCCACTTATAGGTCTCTAGAAACCAGTGAAGAAGTGATGCGCGACTTACGGCTGATCGTGATCGTCATGCATTGTCTCGCGAGTCGGAAACATTCACGGAAAGCGAATCACCCTTGAGTTCCCAGCATATCCGCACATCCACTTATAGGTCTCTAGAAACCAGTTAAGACCGTGATGCGCGACTTACGGCTGATCGTGATCGTCATGCATTGTCTCGCGATTGAAGACAGATACTGAAAGCTGCTGGTGTTGATTTGAGAACCGGCTGTTTTTCTCATGGCCAACTTTATGTTGCTTTCTCAAGGGTTAGCCTTCCGGGTTTTATATTCTGGCACCCGACGGAAAAACCAACAATATAGTTCATAAAGATTTTTTTTAGAATAGTTATGTTAACTAATTGATATTAATTTCGCTTCATAATTTCGGAATGAAAATAATTCTACCTTTTTATTTTAATGAAGTTATAACCTACCTATTGTCTACAACACTCAATCTAAGGTATACCAAACAAAACCGATGAAGGATTTCGATTAAGTAACGCACAGTTCAAACTCTTGCCGAAATTCCTATCGGAACGAGAAAGGGACTGGATCCGCGTACGAAGTCGCGGGCAGAAGCTAGTAATAAATATATACTTCCGACCTCACCTTGTCACAGTAAATTCTGTTTTATATTAACATTAATTAAGTAGTGAGTCCTTTGACGTCTATGTCGTCTATACGTGACACTTCAGAATGAAAACCTGTCACTTTTCAACCGACGATAACTTCCTACTTCAACTAAGCTCGCTACTTAACTAATGCAAATGTAAACGAGTCTTGAGAGCCTTTCAATCTTCGTCTAACTATATTAATGTTGCTATTCCAAAATGTGACGAAAGTACATAAAATATTTAATTATTACGTCAGCAATCATCATGTATTCGGTGAACATTATTCGGTGTTTGCGCTTGCAACCTCTGTGTTCGTATCGCGTTCTTCATGAATTTCCTTACTTAAAAAAAAACAAGTATTAATGGAATAATAAGCACTAAAGCTGTAAAGCTCGAGGCTTATCTTTAAGTGTAAGAAGAACGTTCACGCCTCAAGCTTTTAAGAAAATAATAAAGTTCTATGTTTACGTAAGTTTTATTTAGTACCTACTTTATGGCTGTTTAAAAGCTTGTGTATAAAAATAATAATATTTATATTTTATTTTGTAGTTTTTAGCACAACAATTTGTTTAAATATCTGTTTTATCACCGAAGCGCTACAAACGACTTCATAAAATGGGAAAGTTTCTTTTTCATACCTTTTGTTAAAGCCAAAGTTTTTTTTTTCTTTTTCGTCAAATCCGGTAGCACTTTTGGCGGAGGTGACCGAGGGAGTACTTGATCGAGCTGCAGTAGAGGTCCAAGTGGCGCACCAAGGATACTCCATTGTAACGTAGAGCTGCTGTAGAAAGACCACTGACCATCATTATGTTGGTGTATGGGCCGCACCAGCTCAAACTCACTAGGTAACGACGCGGCTGACGAGCTGGCCAGAAGGGCCTCAAGCACGCCAGTCTACGGACCGGAACCAGTCGTGCCCATCCCCTTCAATCAACTACGCAGGTGGCTACAAAAGCACACCCACACACAGGCAGAGAACTGGTGGTCCTCGTCACCGGGCTGTAGGCAGTCCAAGGAAGCCATGCCATCATTAGATGGCAAGCTAACCAAGAGACTGCTACGTCTGGACAGGAAAGGCCTGCGCCTGGTGACGGGGACCATCACGGGACACTGCTCACTGAACAAACACTTCCATACGATAGGCATAACGGACAGCCCCCTATGCAGGGCCTGCATGGAGGCTGATGAAACCGTTGCGCATGTGCTCTTTGAGTGCACAGGCGTCACCCAGATCAGATCAAAAACCCTCGGGACACCCAGATCCTACACAGATGTTCTCGACAGACCAGGAGACCTAATAAGCTTCTGGAGGGAGGTGGGCTGGTTGGAATAACCACCGACGGCCACCATGGCTCACGCACAATGGTCCACCTGAAGGACTAAGTGCGGAAACCAAACCCATAACATAGAACATAGAACATAGAACCAGCTCAAACTCTTCCCTGGTCCATATGGAGTATATCGCGTAGTAGACGTACAAACCGTACAAGAATGTCATCGGAGCCTTCAAGCTTAGCCCTCTGTCAGCGATCGAGTATCTAATTGAGGGTTTATGTATGGATACTTTTAACGAGGCAAGCTGTTAGTCTTAGTCATCTTATTTGTCAAGAAATTCAACACACACATGTCTACCTCAATCGTTCGCCTGTTACTCCATTGGCGTAATTCCGTAGAAAGTGAAAAGGTTTCAACAACCGCCACACTACACTCGCACAGACCCGTATCTCGGTCGACATGGGTATTCCCTCGACTTGCGACAAATAAGTTAACGAAACATAAATACGAGTATTATCATCTATTTGCGGCATTCCGCAACTCACAGACTTGCACAGATTCGCTTTCACGCGTAGCACGTCGTAGCCGCGTAGCCACGTAGCACTGCTACGGCGTAGCACAGAGCGATTGAAAAATTACTTCTGTTACGTTCTGTATGGAAATCGTTAGAAGTGCTCGCAATACAACTATTTGAATGAAATAAATAATAAATTCAAGCGGTTTGTCGAGCATTTTGTAACGTTATTTTGAATTAGCTGAATTGTTTCAACGAGAGAAACTTTATAACACCTAAGTTTGTACCAGATTAATACTTGAAAGGTTTATTTATATAACCTAGAATTTTATACCGTTTGTTTCTGTTGGTAACGGATGATACTTGTTTTTGATGACAAAACATTGTTTAACTGTACTTAAATAATAATTGCGTTTACAATTTTTATTTGTTTCACTGTTCAGACTCATACCCGCCCACAGAAAATTGTTCTCTCTGACATTTGAAACACAATTATTTTTGGTAACAAAACATAAAGAGTTTTTATTTATAGGAATATTTTGTAAGCCAATATGAGTAGTTAAATGAAAAACAATTGAACTGCCAACATTGTTTTTATCTGTCTCTGACAAAAAAGCGTGTATACCTTTCTGGCTGGTGTGAAGTCAAATTAAAAAGATATCGAGTTATGATTAAAGATAATCCATGAATAAAGTAATCTTTTTATATCTATAATAGTTATCTATCTACACAACTATTACGAAGTCATTATTGGCGTTTATCAAACATTAAAAGTGGCATTATCTTGTTCATCGATTATCTCGATCATAAATAACATTTAAATAATCATTTAGATTTAGATTAAAAACTAGAACGACTTTGTATTATACTGAAGTAGGACGGTCGTGAGCAGCGATGGAGACCAGACAACTGTTGATACTGTGTGCGGCTGTGGTGGGTCTGGTGAGCGCCGGGAACCATGAGGCCTACTCCGGGTATGTGTTTATTGAAATATCATCTTCTTATCCGCTTTCTATCTCTTCAACGCGAATTTGAGAAGGTAGGGAAGAACACACTGCCATTCGCTGAAGTTATATTTTAATACAACATAGTTTGAGTGGTATTCGATGTCTAAAACGTTCTTAGTCTTACTAATCCCATTCAGCTTGTGAAGGTAGGTCTTGCGATTAGCAACCACTTTACAAGAATAACATACGTACCTCCGGGGTTTACAAGAATAACATACTTACCTCCGGGTTTCTGTTCACTCGTCCGCCTTTGTCCCTTTGATTCCTTCATTCTACACAAAGGGATGTTCTGCATGGCATCATACTAATAACCATCTTTTTTTGTAATTTTTTACCTGTCTACTGAGGCCGAGTCGTCATTTTTTTTAAAGATTTTTTTTGTACACAATCTCTTAACAGGATGCACTATTGCATTAAGATTTACACTGTATTTCAAAAAAATATAGTGGTTTTAAATCAATTTAAGTCTTTTAATAAATGTTCAAGTGGCGGTGGGTGGGAGTTACTATCACAACTTTTTTTTTAAATCACTTAATTCAAAAGCCAACACTAAGCTGTCAATTAATTATTTGTTACTTGAAGAAAAGATTGCCCATGGTGCCTTCTTCTTGAAGATGAACTACTCCATGTTCCAGGCACACGGTGCACGGGGTCGTGCTGCGCAACTCGTCTGACGCGGAGCTGCTGCAGCGGCTGCAAGCGCAGCTGGAGCTGGACCTGTGGCAGCCGGGCGCACCGCGGGAGAGGGACGCGCTGCTCATGGTGGCGCCGCGCAACAAAGACGAGCTCTTGAAGGCGCTGGACGATGAGGGCATCGAGCATTATGTGCATGTGGATGATGTTGCCAAGTAAGTTTACAAAAAAAAGGTCAAGACGTGCTAACAAACAATCTTGACTTGGCACAACCAACCAAGCCTTGGATCGCAATCTCTGGTCTAGAAAAATCCAATTTGCACTAGTTCCTTATAAAAATGTAATCGAGGAAGGATTTCTGAAAATTCACAGTAAAATTCAAGGGTCACAACACCGTGTCCTCCTCCTTCTGCATCCAGTTTGTCTCAGCCACCTTTTTGTGGTCCATCGGTCTATCTAGCTGAGTGGCGTCCCACACTACGCTTCCCGATACGCGGTCTCCACTCTGGGACTCGTCTCCTCCATTGAATTTTGGTCCTACGATAAACACGGCCAGCCCACTGCCACATCACCTTGCTTACCCAGCAAGCTATGTATGTCGGTAACTTAGTTTTGTTAATTTAATAAATTACAAATATGGTTTCGAAAATTTTCTGCAAAAACCCAATATAAAAATTCAATGAATAATCTGAACGTTAAAACGAATACGAAATCAATAATCAAACGCCAGCACTATTTCATTTTCACTGCTGACAATTTGGCGAATTGTTAGCTATGAATGAAATATGAAAATAATGCTATGAAAATAGACATAATTCAGGTCATGGGTATTCGTCACGCTATCTATTATAATAATTGCCTGTATCAAATCACAGAAACAATGAGTCAAAATTCTGTCCATTTAAAGTGATGTAATTAATTAATTTCTTTCATAGAGCCATCGAGAAAAACAATGAAGAAATATCAATGTGGAAGAGTACCAGAAAGAACAGGATGGTGTTCCAGGATTACTTGCGATACCCTGAGGTAATATTTGTCTTGTCTAGTAGCGTGAAAATGTGGTGAAAGTATAATATATAAGGGTCGACAACAATGAAAATAGAAAGTGTTTATTCACAGACATTAAATAATTTATTTACAAGGCACCTCTGACAAACTGCAAGGCAGTTTGTTGGCAGACGTACCTATAGTTCCTTTTCTAGTACAACATAATAAAAAAATATATAATTATGTGTAATAGCGCCGTGAGAAGCTTGGTTATGTAGTAATTCACATATTATCGTGTATGTGACTGATATAAGGTAAGTGTGTGATTTGATTTTAGCCTTATGAGAATCCCACCATCAATATGAGCACAAATAATTAATGAATAAACACACAAGTAATCTTTTTAAATTAAATCTGTTAAATATTAACTGTATCCTCAAATATCGCTCGTAATCCGATGTTTGTGGGATTGAACAAATGGAGTAGATTATGTATCGCGATCATTATTTAGTTGCTAGCTACGAGTAAAACCTAGGCAGGATTTGCTTTGAATTTATGAGTTATATGAGGCATTTTCGATATTTTTTATCTACCAGTCGTGGTACAATGGTCAAGTTTTTTTTACCGCCCTTTTGAATTCGTTTTATTCTCTCTAAGTTTACATCAATCAGTCCATCGCTAATAAGTGCCTGTTACAAAAATCTACCATAAAAAAATACAGCGATATTATTTTTTATGCTAGATTTTTGGCGCTCAGAGTTTTGTATCCATTGTTCCTGATAGGATAACTGTTATTTACCAAGCTATTCATTCATTGCAATGGAAAGACTTCCACAAAGTGGACCGATGACTTGGTGAAGGCTGCAGGAATCCGCTGGACGCGAGACGCACAGAACCGATCGAAGTGGAGGTGCTGTCTTTCGGATAAAATAATGATGATGATGTATCTATTCATCTCTATTCGCCTTGTCTTACAGATCGATGCATACATGGACAGAATAGCTGCACAGTATCCCAACTTGGTGACTCTGGTCAACTCTGGAAAAAGTTTTGAAGGTAGAGATATCAAGTACTTAAAGGTAAGTTTAGTTTATTTATTCATAATTATCAAAATTATAGGCAAATTCTCACAATGTCATTTAGTAGTATTTAAGTACCTATATAAAATCACCATCATCACACAAACATAAACCAATAAAAGTTTTGAACAAATAAATAATTCGATACACATATTAAGCGTTTAATATCAACTAACAAAAATAATAAAATAAAGCGCTATGTTCAAATTCAAATAATTAACATAGTTTGAAGCGAAATAAAACCATGTCAAAATATAGGTACCTACCCTTAATCATTGATGTTCTTACCCTGTTCATACCTTCTCGTGTTAATCGCATTAAGTTAAGCTGCTTGTAATTGGATCAATATGTAGTTCAGTATGTTTTGGTTTTTAATTTGAATCTTCTGTATCAACTCTTTGCTTTCGGAACAAACCAGAGGGGCAATTCTCGTAACATTAAGAACGTTCACAATCTGAGGGGTAATTCTCGTAATTTTAAGAACGTTCACAGTCTGATCTCAGTCTCAATCTGTCAATAATACGTCAAACATTTTGACAAGTTTTTGACATTTGTTTGTCGCCGAGATGAGATTGTGACTAGATTTTGAACGTTTTAAATTACGAGAATTGGCCTTTTGGATTCTGTACTAACTTGCATTTTTCGTTTTGAAGTGATTGCTATTTATTGTCTGCTATGTTTGTCAACAAGATATCAAGCACCGGCTTCAACGATCCAAGCAAGCCGATCTACTTCATGACCGCAATGATCCACGCGCGGGAGTGGGTGACCACCCCGGTGGCGCTGTACTCTATCTACAGACTGGTGGAGAGCCTGCGGAGCGAGGACAGTGATCTGCTCAGCGATGTGGACTGGATCATAATGCCGCTCGTCAACCCTGATGGATACGAGTTCACACACACCGATGTGAGTAAATAGAGTGTAAAATGTCATCACCACACAGGGAGACATTGTTTTGGGGATGCTTATGTTCAGCTGTGGGCCGGGCATAAGCATCGCCATAATGGTCGGAGCTGTGCTCCTAGCATTCAACGGAATTTCTTTACCTTTACTAGGTCATCGAGCCACCTCGTGGGAGGCCTAGTCCTGTCCTAATACAATACATTCCTTTCAGACTCGTCTCTGGCGTAAAACAAGATCATTCAACCCGGCAGTCAGCAACATCTGCTACGGAGTCGATGGCAACAGGAACTTCGACGTCCTCTTCGGTACCTCAGGAGTCTCAAGCGATCCTTGCAATTTAACCTATCCTGGAACCCATGCCTTCTCGGAACTAGAGATCCAGTACGTCAGGGATATACTGCAGGCATATTTAAACAGGATTCAGATATACATGGATATACACAGCCATGGTAACTGGGTGCTGTTCGGGTATGGGAACTATAGTCTACCACCAAATGTCGCTCAGCTGCACCACGTCGGAGCTACCATGGGAGCTGTCATGGATGCGCTGAAGCTGCCACAAGCGGATTTCTACCGCGTCGGGAACAGTGCGACTATCCTGTACGGTAGTTCGGGAAGTGCCCAGGATTACGGTCAGGTAATTCTGCTAACTCATACATTATAATAAATAAATCAAATAAAATGAGCCTTTATTGCTGGTTCTATAATGTTTTTAAAATTATAAACAATATATCGGCGGTGCACTCTTTGTAACCTACTTGTCTTTCGACAAAAGCCTCCTCTAAAGCTTTCCTTTTATCTCTCTGTCTCTCGCCCTTTGAATCTTCCCTGGACCAGCTACTCTTTTGACTTCGTCTTCCCAACGTTTCGCTTGTCGTTCTTCGATACCTTTTTCACCTTCCTTGGGTACCACTCTGATAATGATCTGGTCCATCGCCATTTTTCTGTTTTACATACTTTTTGTGCATCTTTAAACTTGGTTATACTTTTTATTTCTTTTAATCTTACTTTATCTCTTCTCTTCTTTTTAAAGTATTTTGACAGACTTTTCTTTTCTGACCTAATTGTTCTGTCAATGCCCATGTTTAGCAACCATACGCCAAGCACGGCAGAATACACATTTTGTAAATTTTCCTTTTATCTTTGATTGGCATGTCTCTGTTCTTTCTTACTTTGCTAAGGAACCAAAATCTAAGCCATGTGTACAATAACTCATTCATTATTTAACAGAAAAATATGAATAATTTTTATTTTGTTTCTAAATTACAGCAATGAATCAGAGTTTTATTTCATTTGAATCCCAAAATTGTTCAGCCATGTATGCTCAATGAAAAATCTTTCACAGATGCACGTTATATGTTTTTAATCCTAAAGCAATCCAGCAACAGTATCCCAAACAATAACGGTCCAGTGTTTGATTAATACTCGACCATTCGGCTGGACGTCTGCTGCAATCTATAATCTTATCTCTCAGAATTTATTGTGTTTTTGATAACGACGTTATGATGGACATCGATTACTGGTGATTCACTGTAGACACACTCTGAGCACGTATTCAACATGGCGTGTGTTGGTGGAGCTGCGATAGATATACAGAACGAATCATACATACATAATTGGCAAGGCTGTCTTGGCAAATGATCCACCCATATTTTTTTATTATCGTTGAAAATGTATATTTGCAATACATTGGCTGATTATGACGAAATAATGGGATAGTATTTTTCTTTCAAATGATAGTATTGTTTGTTTCAATGACTTGTATTTCTCACACTTGCTTAGAATTTTCTAAGCAATTGCGAGACATCATTGAAACACAAAATACCGACATCGACTCTTGAAAGATTAATTAACAAAACTGCCAATAAAACTATCACCGTTAGATAAAGGAAAACAGAAGCCGGGAAAATAGTTCGAAAGCAGATGTTTAGACAAACGTAGCGTGTCGCTCAATGACGCGCCTCCGGGGAATGCGTGCGTGAAGCCAGGACGGAGCAATGGTGCGGCGTGATCGGCGCGGGCATTACCGTCATCCACATAGGATCACGGTAATGAGGAGGTTCGGTATTTGGGGCTAGAAGCGATATCTATTTGTTAGCTACCAGATGGTAGGGATTGCCTGCCATCTTTTGTTTTAGATTTTCTACTTCTTTATACCTTTTAGGGTTTTTTTATCGTGATTGTTGACGGCTGTTTCTCGGCACGTAGACATAACTGGCGGAACGTGGTGGTATTATACTCTTCTGCCCTGGCGATGGCGTTACTATACTTATTTTTATTAGTTTTATTTTCCTTTTTTTTCTCCGATAACATTCTTTGTTCTAGATTCTCAGCCCATCATTCTTTGTATTAGGATAGTGATACGATGGTATTCTATTTATTTATATTTTTTGTTTTATCCCCAGGTGATCGGCGTTCCTTTCTCGTATACGCTGGAGCTGCCCGGTTACGGGAACGGCTTCTTGGTGCCTCCGCAGTTCGTGGACCAAATCAACGAGGAGACGTGGCAGGGCATCGCGGTCACGGCCAGACTCGCGCGCTCCTACTACAGGGTGCGGTACAATGCAGCCACTACTACTGCTGCTCCTGCTACTGCTGCCACTACTGCAGCTACAACTACAGCTGCTCAACATTAGATTACAGAAACGTTTTAGATTAATAAATACATTCCTTTTTTGACATATTATACTGGGTTATAAAATAAATTTGATAACATGACTTGGTTTGGTACCTGTATTACAGAAGCCAGATGATTTCATTATTTTTATATTGAAATAATATTTCTTTATTTATCATTGTGTATTTTCTTGGGCCGATGTACCTTTTGGAGAGTGCTTATGACACAGGACAACACACTATCACGTGCTTCTATGGTAAATTGAAGGCATATTACCTATTCAAAATATATTCTCTAAAAGTAATATCATTTTAACAATTTTAACATATTTATAAACAATAAGCAAAATTGGGATAATCAACAAAACTTAAAATCTACACGTACCTACAGTTAACCAATCAAACCCACCGAGCGCCCCATTGAAGGACAACCAACAGAAGACGTTATACAACGGTATGACGCAAATAGTTTTGTTGGCGACGCGACGTTACAATATTGAACTGAGATTAATCCTTATTGTTTTAACTTGTTGATTGTCGATGTCGTCTCTTGTTGACCTTAATGATTGCGATTATTGTGATTTTAATGTAAAGTTATCACTTGGCTGCAAAATTTAGAGAAAGCTTAAAAATGTGAACGATATAAGCACTATACTTTGAAACTACACATAATTATCATACTCTTATCTGAACGTTAAAAGAGATAAATTAATTCAATACATAGCAGTGTTCACCTGCGTTAAAGTAGTAGGTACAGCGTTTACCAATCCAGCTCCAAGCAATTTGGATTACGTCATAATTCTCCCAAGATGGCGGCCATGGCGGCTTATGTTTACCAATACCGTTCCATCTCCCTTGAAAATAAACAAGTAACTGACTCCTATAGTCCTCATTGTATCTCACAGCGCGGGATAAGTCCGCAGATAAATCCGCTCATCTGAATGTTACTGAAACACTTGCTCACACAACAGCGGACTGGACGTGTGCAGGCTTGTCATATGATTAATGCTTTAATTTATTAAACGAACAACTGCTATAATGTTATTTGATAGTGTTTTATTTCGTTTGAACGGTATTATCTCGTTGTTCACGGCTGTTGGCTTTACAGATGTATATTGGTGAAAATATTTCATTGTTTTTGTTTATTTATTTATGGATTTCACGTAACATTTCAAACACTATTGAACATTTTTACAATTTTGTTTATGAATTTATTTGCGAAAGCTAACTAAATAAGCCACAAATCGAGTGCTCGTGGACAAAATAGTGCTGAAAAACGAATTTACATGAATTTGTTATTCCTGAATTCTGGTTCGATTCGTATGTGTTTCATATTTGCAGTTCTTTCCTGTCCGGGTGTTTGTGCACGTAAAGGCATTGTGCATGTCAATACGCCTGATATTAAGCACGGTATATAAACAACGCACTCGATACATTGCAAGTACTCGCCACGATATGCATACGTTGCTGATGCAGCCCGTAATTGGATTAGCGCTGCACTACACACCGACGAGTAACAATGTAACAAACGATGCATAGGTAAGCTCATTCAAATTGTTATTATGTAGTCAAGTTTATTTAGTTTAGTTTTCAGTAACATTCATAAATTTTCAGGGTTCTGTACTTCAAAAGAAAAAAACCGAACTCTTATTTATTTATTTACTAGCTTCTGCCCGCGGCTTCGCCCGCGTGGATGTCGGAAATTATCCCACGGGAACGTGCTAACAGGATAAAATGTATGTGCTTCCCCAGGATACCATCTATCTCTATGCCAAATCAGAAGTTCATTGGTTTAGGCGTGAAAATGTATAACATACAGTTTCAAGTTCAAATCCTCCCCTTAAAAACTGAATTACCCCTTTTTGTCCCGTCAGTGGTAAATTTTCGACAACTTTACATACTTATTATTAATAGCTGTGCATTGCGGGTGACGTAACCTACGACAAACTTATTATTTGCGGTTGGAACAGTAATCGGGTCTAGGGATCGAACCGCAAAATTAAGTTTGTTTTTTATTGTATATACTTTTCCGGCATAAAAAGTACCCAGTGTGGTGCCCAGGATATTAAAGAATACTTATACCAAGTTTCATCGTAATCGAACCGGTAGTTTTTGCGTGATGCCTGAACAAACAGACAGACAGACAGACAGACCGACAGACAGACAGACAGACAAAAATTTTTTTAATCACATTTTTGGGTTCGTTGTAGGTCTAGTAACACCCCCTGCCATTTATTTTTTTGATATTTTCAATGTACAGAATTTTCACTTCTACAGATTTATTATAAGTATAGATTAGATTTATTTTGTAGACTTAACAGGTCAACCCAAGACAAACAAGTTACATTTAGCAATATACGCGTACAGTTGTTTTTAACATAGGTATACTATTATTATTAAATACTAATGCTTAGCCACTAACTTATAGTAAATACAGCTTAGTTTAGTTACGTGAAACACGTATTCTAAAAGATAAATAATTAAATTATCTTTAAAGTGGTGAAAGTTTTATGAAAATAGCTCTTTTTTGCACTATGCAATATAAACATAATCTACAACATTCTCATGTTACTCGTATGTTATTAGGAAAATGCTCTTATTTAACTTGTAGGATAAATCGTGTATCTATCTGTCCGTCTGCTGCAGCCAATTTTCAATTTGCTCCAAACTCGAACGTGTAACGTTAATAAATGAATTTTGAATATGGGGTTACTTTTGGGGGGCAAACCAAAAAAATTAAAAACAAAAGTTTTATATAAGTACTGTACTGTGTGCCATATCAAATGAAAGGGTTTTGTATAATTTTAAATGAACAGTTTAGGTATTTAAGAATATATTATATGAAAATTGATCAATCCCCCCTTTATCTCCGAAACTTCTAAGCCTAAGATTTTGAAAAAATACAGAAATTAGTTCTTTGCTTACAGATTACATGAAAAGAAGTATATGGTCTCAAAATACCATGTTAAAGCTTTCGATATTGAGCGTACAAACTTACAATTGCAGTTGGAATGTATGGGAGATTATAATTTTTAACTACAATGTTACCTTTGTTCTCGGGATAAATTCATTCCATTTACAGAGCCCTTGATAGTGCGTGGTCTGACACGCACTTGGCGGATTTTTTATGCAAGATTAAAGTTAAGAGATATTTCTGCTACTCACTATATTACCATTAATACTCCATTGCACAATATTAAGACAGTGACAAAATATTCTTAACTTTTTTGTTTTTCGCTTTGGCTCTCTCTCACTCTCTCTTTGTTTAGCCTTATCCCATTTAATTTGGCATCGGCTCTGTTCGTCATTCTTCGCCAGATTTTTGGTTCTGGGTCGTCGAGTCATTCACTTGTTCTTGAATTTTACTGAACTTACAAAAACACTTTTCCAGTAATTTTATTTTTAGCCATTCATTACAAAGTGATCACGGTCACATCTTTTAATCGACAGGTTGCACTATTTTTAACCGACTTTAAAAAGAGGCGGTTTCTACGTAATTACAGGGTCGATTATTGTGTTTTTTTTTTTCATTTGGTTAAATTATCAGCACTGAGTTAGTTTCCATAATTATGTTCGTCTATGTGGATGGTGCTGTTATCATAACATAGCATTGTTACATGAATTTGTATAATAACTTAGTGAAAAATAATGTTGGTTGCAGAAGTCGGTGGCAATTTGGTAATATACAATGACAAACAAAACAAAATCAGATAGTTACAATAATGTTTCATTTTGTAAGACATCGGTTTATTTGGAAGATGATGTTATTTTTATAAAATATTTGTCCCATAAACTGAGCTGCTCAGTATTAAGTATCAGTTTAGCAGTTTCAGTGCTCAATATGATCATTTCTCAGCGTTCATGATGCACTTTAGCCAGTTTGTGTTCTACGTCGGTGTGAGTGGCGGCCGGTGAGCGCGTGTAGTATCAAATATCGCAGCGCTTGGTCAGCGGTTCACGCGGTGATTAACAGTCGTATTATGTTAATGAGGGCTGCGGGTGCCCACAGCGTAGCGGTCGTTAATGCATTATTATTGTTTTATGTTTTTTATGAGTTCTTGATTATACAGCGTGTAACAAGAACAAGACCCATAATGAAGCCGTCAACTACGCATCGCATTCAGTACATCAAACTAAGTAACTTTGTGCGAAACTAATTGCTGGGAAAGGACGTTTATTTTTGGTGTAGTGTAGTGCGCAATGTGATGCACGCACAATATTGTGCTTATGGTGCTTGCAACGGTACCCAGGTATTACCCAGGACCAAAAATATATTTTACCAACGGGAAGAACAAGTGACTCTCAGCTTCGTGAAGGTCTCACCCGTCATAGTCTGACTTTGAGGTCTTTAGCAGCAGCCAGAAATGGATCCAAATCCAACTGTCTCCTTCCTACCTATAGAAGTCTAGAATTTAGCCTTTACTTTATGTGTAACTAGAGATTCGTCCCTGCTTCGCATGGTTTTTCAGACTTGGCCAAACATTGAGATTTCTTTAATATATGATAGTTTAATATTAATGTATTGTAACACATGAACCTTCTGCAATAAATGCTCTAAACGATTATTAAAACCGAGTTAAAATCTATTGTGTAGTTTAGAAGATCTAAGCGATCACACAGACAGACACGAAATGCAACTTTGATTATATACTAGATAGATTACGAGCATATTATGAGATATTTTAGTTTTGTCTTTAGGGTACAAATCGCTTGGAGTAGAAGTTGTATCTGATTTCAAAAACTGAGTACTTAGTACTTAGTAGAGACTGCCAAATAGCAGTCTCTTACATAATTGTTGTCAACTGAAACTTCATTATCAAGTTTTAAGGAGCCACAAACCTTGAGACAACTTTCTATCTTAACCAACATTTTCTCAGACCCTACCTTTCAACGTAAACAAGCTTACCGGTTACTTAAATATATTTGAAGTGAAACTACTTCAACAACTCGTAAGCCTTATAATAGTAGTGTCGTTGAACGGGCAAGTTCTTTTTACTAAACCCTTACTTAAGAACTAAAACGTTCAGTTCACACTTTGAGAAAACAGAGTTCTGCAAGTAACACTGAGTTCAGATACGGCGATTAACGTGCGGTGGAAAGAGGCGAGACTAGAATCGAATTTTTTCCTTTATTTTGACAGAAATTATTCTTCCATTCTTTTTAAAGATTTTGCAATTTAAATCAGTATTTCAGTGGGACTATGAATGGTGCAACTGATCCCAATTTATGTAACACACTTTTGATTTCCTCAAAAGGCCATCTCAGACATCGATCTACTTACATGGTTTTCACATGATCTGACCAAGATTATGTTTGGACTTTAAAAGAGACTTTGAGGTGAACAAACTCAGAGGAAGTTTGTTTCGGCCATTCTTCTCAGAGTAGTCAGATAGGAAACGCCGCAAAAAGTGTTTGTGCAAACCTACTTACAGAAAATAAATCAATAATTATAAATCATTTGTGAAAACGCTCTCAAGGAAAACACACCATCTTACTTTAATAGATAACGTTTTGGTGACGTACACCGGTAAATTTCGGACGTTATGTGGCGGTCACCGTTCTTCTACGAAACCGTAGCTTTAAAGCTTAACTATTAGCGGAAGTTCCTGCGAAATGTGGCTTTGTGGTTGTATCATTAGCGACGTAATCTTTGAGCAGGATCGGCCCTTTTCAATCCTACGATGTTCATTACTTCCATGGCAGTCTCCAAAGGTCCTATTATCACAGCATCTGTCCCCACGTGTGAGGCGCCCGTCTCGGTCAGTCTTTAAGCGGTTTATAATGTATCGCAGTTCGCGAAGTTTCTTGTCAACTTGTAACATGCTGTTGGCTTGCCCCAGGCTGTTTACAATATAAGTTTGGAAGTAGCACGTTTGGTTAGTGATTTGTTTAAAGTTTTAGTTTTTGAAAGTGCTACACTTGCCATGTTCGAGGAATAAGTTATGGTAACTTGCTGTTTCTTTTGAATATTATTAAACTAGCTAAAACTTTCCTTTACTAAATATTTAGCAACAGGATTTCAATTACTACAACCTTTCACTAGAAATACTTATCCGTCACATAAGGAAAGTACTGCAAATACCAATATATGCCTTGAGGCAACAAAAACCACAATAAATATTAGCCACAATATAACTCAAGAGGCACTTCAACCAACACCAACTGTAGAGACACTTTATTTAAGAGAAACAGAAAGTCCACTCCGTAGACAACACAATGTTGCACACATGCAAGGGTTTTCATGTACTCGTATGTCCTTTTACTGACACTGCTCACAACATGACACTGACAGATATTCGAAACCATACGATGACGACAGTTAAGTAGGAGTGGCATTGACGCAGTTCTACTGTTAGCATTAAATCAATCAAACCGTGATTTCATGTGAGATCACATTTCATGTCAGTGGCATTCAATTTATGAATGCCACTGACATGAAATGTGTAACACAGGATTCACACACAAATAATTGAAAGAGGTTCCGTTAACGTCCTTGATGCCAGCTAAAAAAATGATTGGCTTTCGTAATTCCCTGCACTGTGACACAGTCGAGCTGCCAAACGTGATCTCGAGCCGGCTTGCCAAGTGTTAAGGAAGGTGTTCTGGCAATTTGTGCAGCCGCCGTGAAGCCAATTAGTCAAACCTTTCGTGAGAGAACACACTCATTTACAGACCCACTGTATGTAACACAAGTACCTCCAGTAAGTACAACCTGCCTATATGCGGACATATTGGACGTATTCGGAAATTCTATAAAAGCATGGTTCTAATTATTTTTTAGTACGGCCTGCTAAGCGCCTACGCGCTACCATGCGCAACTAAGCGCCTACCATGCATACGTGGGTTCTGTGCTCAAATATGGTGTCCTTTTTTGGGGTAATTCTCCCAACAGGGAATCTGCGTTTAAAGCGCAAAAAAAAAGTATTAGAAGTATATGTGGACTTAAACAAACTGAGACGTGTAGAGCAGTGTTTTCTAGTTTGAGAATCTTAACTCTTCCGTCATTATATATTTATGAGGCTGCGGTGATGATAAAACGCGATATTGGCAATTATAAAACATTAAGAAGTACGCGACATAAAAATGAATTGAATGTTATTAAATGTAGGACAGTTAAATTTAAAAAGAGTATATTTGGGATAGGGATAAAAATTTATAACAGACTACCAAATAGTATAAAAAGCATTGAAGAACTGAATATTTTTAAAGCTAAACTCAAAGAATTTTTAATAAGTAAAGCATACTACTCGATCAATGACTTCTTAGATGATAAAGATGTCAACATAAAAACATTGATATAAAGTATGTGAATATTAAATTAAAGTTGGTTTATGTGTATTTTTACATTTATATTTAATGATAATATATATTTAAATGAATGATAAAATTAATGTATATTGACATGAGTGATAGTATTAATTAGTTATTGTGTATTTAGGCATGAGTAATATTAATTGACTAGCTTCTGCCCGCGGCTTCGCCCGCGTGGATGTCGGAAATTATCCCACGGGAACGTGCTAACAGGATAAAATGTACCTATGTGCTTCCCCAGAATGCCATCTATCTCGCGGGCCCTTTGTGGCTAATTACAATAGAAAACCAATTGTGTCTCATTAGTGGTGATTAAGAGGGTACCTATATGATATCTTTACCTAAGTACCTACCTAATTAAAAAAATAAATAACTCAATAACAAAAAATTAAATACCTACCTACCTAAATAAACTTATTTTTGATGATAACTAATCTAAACTCAATAAATAAGCAAAATCCCTAAAAACTAATATCTATACGAATGACTAATCCTACCTAACAGTATTATAAAATAACCTACGGTCACTACGTACACCATCAAATATACTACCTATACTTTAAAATTAAAATCTATACCTACGACTTACATAAAAATAAACCTAAATAACTCTAAAAACTAAAATGAATAATAATGAACTCCATTGCGGGTGACCCAACCTACGACAAACTTATTATTTGCGGTTGGTGCAGTAATCGGGTCTAGGGATCGAACCGCAAAATTAAGTTTGTTTTTTATTGTATATACTTTTCCGGGATAAAAAGTACCCAGTGTGGTGCCCAGGATATTAAAGAATAATTATACCAAGTTTCATCGTAATCGAACCGGTAGTTTTTGCGTGATGCCTGAACAAACAGACAGACAGACAGACCGACAGACAGACAAAAATTTTTTTAATCACATTTTTGGGGTCGGTGTCGGTCTAGTAACACCCCCTGCCATTTATTTTTTTGATATTTTCAATGTACAGAATTTTCACTTCTACAGATTTATTATAAGTATAGATAATAATGTATTTTGACATAAATAATGATAAAATGAATTTTAAATGACTACTAGATATTGTACACCCTATGGGTATGTTACAGCGATCGTTGTATTATCATGGTAAGAACTGCTTTTTCACCTGTAGCAAACAATAAATGAATTTGAATTTGAATTTGCTAGTTTCTTGTGAGCATACACACGACACACGGTACACGTCGTCCATACAATAAGGGAAGCTTTAGTTTAGTGCTTTAATCATTTCAAATTTTTGGTTTAATTAACATAGTGCACGTATATTTCCCGACGAGCTTGGCAAAAGTGTATAGTGGTACACCCACATTTCGCCAGTTATGTTTAGTGCCCCGTGTAATGGGGGGCGAGCCTATTACTTTAGGTTTAATAATTGTATTATAATTTATGTACCGTGCCTGCTTTTATTAATAAAACTATGTTGATATACACAATTCTATAAAATATTCAGTAAATCTTTAGAAGTTCTACATTGTAAGATTTTCCCACGTTTCGTTACATTATACATAGGTGTTCCGTGCGTCTCAGAGCAAAGATAAATTCTGAGAAATATCAGTATTATAGTAATTGTAGGAACAATAAATTGGACTTAAACACAATTTATTGTATTCAAGACACCCAGCCTGACGCCTCACTCACAATAACTAAAAGCTAGCTGCGTAGAGGCGACAGGTAATAAAACTCGTCGAATCATATTTCTCTCATTGTTCTGTTGACAACTATTTATGTTCTTTGAACATTCGTCTGTCTGTCATTGTCACGAGTTACAACTACAAGACACAAACAAACAATAATGTGGCACTTTGGGAAGAGTATGAAAAAGTAGTAAAATGTAAACCGAACATTTTCAGTGAAAATTTTCTATGGTGTGGAACTTTATTGTACACTTCCAGAAACCATTAAATTCGGTTAATGTCACATGACACCCGTGTCCAGTGACTCATGAGTTTCCTTAGTAGAATGAGCCAATAAAATATATTCAGCTCCTGAAAACCTGAAAAGGCTTTCAATGCCAAATACAAGCTGCTGATTGGTTGAACAAAAACCAATTACATATTACTTTTACTGAAGGTAGATTTTACTGTCTCCAGTGTCAGTGTTGATGTTATCAAAAGGCTAAAATAATAGCTCTTGTGGGAATATTAACATACCACCGATCAGACTTCCAGGCATATGGTACAAGTTACGGTAACAAACGACCATCTCCCCTCTCCCAACGGATAGAGATTCACCTTTAGATGATTATTCCTTCGGTCAGTGTGTTTTTCGCTATATTTTGACCTTCATTATAGGAAGCTTAGGCCCATTATTTTTTAAGCAGAGCAGGTATTGATCGTACCTACCAGCTTTAAGGCGGAGTTCTTTAATTTAACGTCATTTAGCGTCCGATAACAGATGAAGTCGCAAATGAAAGAACAAATAACAAACAAAATAAAAGAGTGAAACCTTTCAGTCTTTCGTGTCAGAAAACACGTCACCGATCGTAATCGGTGACGTATTTCTGACGCATAAGTGATAGAGTTCTATCACTTATGCGTCAGAAATACTTCACCGATTGTTGGCTACCTGGCTACAGTGGCTAGTGGCTAGAGTGGCTGACGAGACCTCGTCGTCTATCGCACTGTCACCGGCAGAAACCAATTACATGTAGTTCGCGCTAAAAGCCGAGAGCCTCTAGCATCAATTAGGGAACTCGGTGTCGCTGGCACCACGCCACCGTGTCGCGCTGAGCCGACACGCTTCACTCCCTAAGTACCACTTGTTCACTATTTCCCCAGATTTTTTGTGACACTGTGAAGTTGGAAAGCGGTTTAATGGGTAAGTGGAATTGATTCGGATTGAGCAGTGTACCGAACTGCGACGTTGCAGTTTTTTTGGTTGGAATGTATCGGCCATTCTGTAGGGTTAGACTTTTTTTAAACTAGTGACAAGGCAATTCTACAGAATTAGGTTCAACTTTTCTCTTTGACCTAACGTAAAGAAACTAGTTTCAAGCAAAACTTCAAAACGAAAGAACTTCATTACCACTTTCATACCATACATAGAGTTGATTTTAATTTGCCAAATCTGCTCCTCCATACATCGACCAGATGCGTTTTGCTATTACAATAGTGAAACACGATTCTTGAAATTTCTTCTTCTTTTCTAATTTTTGATCCTTTTGTATCCACCACCAGCGCTACGACGTAGCGACGTAGCTAATTCGCTACGCCGTAGCAGTTTCCTTCAAACATTAACTAAATTCATCTCTCTGTCAGTAGTAGCTTTGCTAACGCTAACTGAACAGACAGCTGTGCTGTTGGGGAGTTTCTTGCGCCGCGCCACTTCTTCTTCCCAGCGTTAGCACTAGGAAGTGGTGAAGTGCGGCGCGTTTTTGGGGTACTTTCTTTTGTAATTTTGACGTTCGAAAACTGCTGATTCTCAGCCTAATTTAATGGTTCTCTTCAGGGGTATCATTCATCAGGAAACACCTTTCTGCAATACGACCCGACTACGAGGCGATGACGATGCGAATTGAATATAAGTCTTAACGTAGATTTTAAGTTCTGGGCATGCAAAATACCTAACATGTAAACACACACAGGAACCCACACCTGACACCTCGGCAATTCTCAGTCAGAGTATGGTTTTTACTAATTATCTTGATGATCATAATAATTAATTGGCTCACATCATTTTACTAAATTAAAAACTAGGATGGTTCTAATCATTGTGTGATTTCAGTAATTAGCAATTTCACCTGCTGATTGTATTTCAAAAGACAAAAGAAAACCACAAACAAAACCTTAATTAAACTATATAAAGAAAAATAGATAATTATTGTCTCTGCACTCATCGTTTCGTTCAAATAGTTCCTGAATGGAGATCACGTACTGGCAATACTATCCGTATAAAAGCTACATTTTATAATTGCTATCCTCATTCACACTTTTATAACCTTTATAGCTCACGTATAAGGTTGAAAATTGCGTGAAAGTAGTAACATAATACGTTACTGGGATAATTGCAACCGTCATTTACTCTTTTATGATACTTATTTGACGGAAGTAAGGTTGAAAATTGTGTGGCGGTGTTGATAGATTATGTGTGCTTGTGTAGCGATGCGTCTGAAGTCATAATTTAGTTCTTTATGTTCCTTATAACGTTGTCATAAGGTTGGTTATTGCGTGAATGATGAAGGGATATGGCTGCGGGTACGGCAATGTGTCTAAAACAATGGGAGGTCGTTAGCAGAGTGACGGGAGGGCTCTCATTGTGCTTGAGAGGCGTTCTAACCTTGAGAATACTAATGAAACACACTCGACTTCAGTTACACGATTGAAATCTTGTGAAGTATGAGGAGTGGCGACAGGGGCTCGTGTTTCACCGCGCACTTAGAAACCCGTACGTTTTTAAAGATGGCAGTAGTTTTTTTCAAGAGATCTGGATTCTATTCATGTTTGTAGGGGTAGCATTATACTAAGATCTTTGTCCCCAATAGGTTTTACTGATTCTTAGCGAAGCTAGCTCTTACTAGTTTATACGCTGATAGTTATGACACGTTCCGCTAAGCAATGTAAAACAGTCCAACAAAATACTTAACACTACATTTAATAAATAACAGAATATCGTGAAAATGGCCTCAGCTTAATAATACCAGCTTACACAGTTGGTTTGTTTTACTTACGGTTGATTTTCCAACGCCAGATAATTTTATCCGAGATCGCGAATTTTTATTGTTAGAATAAAATTAACGTCTGGTAGGTTTTTATTTTATTTATTCAGGGACGATAAACAGCTACAATGTGTGGTGGTACAGAGGAAAGATAATACATAATATTAACAATATTGCAGCCCACTACATTATCCGCATATTAACTAGAGAAAATATAATGAGTGCCACTAGATAGGTAATAAATAATTACATCATATTAATAATAAATACTTATAGTAATATCAATTAGTAATCATTAAATAAACGAAGTATTAATTACAACATGCAAAATAGAGATTCCAATTAATTTGATTGTTTGGCAACTGAGAAATAATTAACAGTAATAATAAATAAATAAATAATAAAATCTAGATTAGCTTACATTCCTAATAACATTATTGGCTAATAATCATTTTCATAACATTAGATTTAAATTTGGATTTTGAGCATACAAAAATATCAACATTAACAAAATTACAATTATAAGATTCAACCATTCGACGGATAGGGCAGCGCAAACCAGAATTAGTTCGACAGGTATAGACAGAAAATAGGGTACCTGCTCGAGTACTACGCATGTTAACGGTGCGTGGGACAACATAACATAATTTGCTCGTGAGATCGATGCAATCAAATCACCAAGAACAATACCATACAGTACAGAAGCTTCTAAATATTTACGTCTAGATTCTAGGTTGACCTGCCCATATTTATCCAGCAATTATGAGTACGACAAATACGTTTTCTGGCATCTATAATGCATGGCTCGTAGAAACTTACGCTGGACTTTTTCGATCTCGTCTAAGTATTTCAGGTAAAACGGGTTCCAGATAGGGACGGCATATTCTAATTGTGATCGTACAATGGTCTTGTATAGGTAAAGAGATGTGGAAACCCGCCTGAACTCAGTGGACGATCTCATTACAAAACCATACATCCTAAATGCTTTATTTACTACTTTTTCTACATGTGTAACATAATGTACATACTCACAGTTACCTTCAATCATTCCTCCAGGTCAGAACAAGCATTCTGTGACCGTTAGGCGCTGATCTGATTATTTCTTACGACACGTTCTATCCACAATCAGTACACAGACACAGCTTCCAACTTTAACATGAGTCTACGACGATTTAGTGTCATCCAAGGGTTGGTAGTTTCGCCTACATTGATGGATATCATTTTTCCTATAAACACTATACTTCTAATACAAAATAACTATAGATTTTATTGTATTTTATTATAATATATTTTATTATGACAGCTTTGACAACGACGTTTAATACGTCGCCATAGCAACGTACCTTTCAAATTCTTACCGGCCTGTATCTTTTTAGTGGATTAGATATGCAAACTCACGTAAAAGAATTACTGGCTACGTTCCTATCTCAAATTCATATTTTCTACATAATGTTATTCTACGAGTTTTCTTTATTGATCCACGCAATACAAGGATCAGTTCTGGCTTCGCCTCTAAAGCGAACACTACAAGGAGCCTGATACTCCAGGGTCTCTTATCCCGGAAATACCCAGCGTACCTCTCCGCTACGGTTCCTGACGGACCCTGCCTACGCCTCCGTCCTCCGTCCTCCGTGAAGAGGGCTACTTCATCTATTGGGCCGCGCCTCACCTGAGGGCCGCCTTACCTGGCGGGCTGACAGCGTCTCCGCCGTGCCTCTCTCTCCTGCTGCTGTGCTGCGTCCTGGCCTGCTGCGTGGGCCCTCCTACGGGTGTCCACCGTGTTGCCACGCCCTAGCACCTGTCTTCACCTGTTCCTGCTCCTGATCCTGGATCGGCAGCTGTACCTGCCCCTGTCGCCAGCACCTGCCTCGCGACTACCTCCTCAACCCACCTGTATCTTCACCTCAACCTTCTCAACCCATCTATCACGCATCTTCACTTATACACCCCACCTCCACCTACTACACACCACTCTTCAGTCCATCTCCATCCTTTTCTTATAAATATATATCTTTAATTGTCTTCTACCTCCCTTTCTTTTTATCCTTAACCTACAAGCTTAGCTTTCCTTGTCGCTACACCACACATGTTGGTTTAGGGACAACTTATCATCAATCAACACACCAAGATCTTTCACAGTAGATACATTACTGAGTGCTGTGTCGTGCAATGAGTATTTAAAATTGATGTAATTGCACTTGGAGAGACTAAGATGTAGTTTATTTTTTAGACAGTAGTCAGCTAGACTGTCCAGATCTCTTCTATTTCTAATATAGGATGAGAACCAGTGAAGCAAATTTCCGCGTATATCATTGAACGCAATCTTATTCAGTAGTTTATGGAATAACTGTCAAAAATTCAAAATATTTGCTCGGATAAAATTGAATTAAAAGATAAAATAAAATTGAACTGAGTCAATGAATGTTAGGTATCATAATCGCAAAAAAAAATCAACTCATCACCTGCCCACTCTTTTCCTAGCTATTTTGGGGTCGGCTTCCAGTCTTACCAAATGCAGCCTGCAGAATACCAGTATTATACGTGGAGTGACTGCTTATCTGACCTCCACAACCCAGTTACTGGGAAAGACTGGTTGTCATACTCTCGGGCTTCTGACGACCTGTAACGATTGTCAAAAATCCACGAATGACAGCCAACCTGGGGCCAATCTGCTGTCCGGGGCGCGGAGGGGTCAAGGTATGTAAAGATGGTCGCCCATCCACGGATCGACCGCAGCAAGCATAGCTTAACCTGATCTTTTAACGCCTGCGGCTATTATAACTTAGCCGCGAGCCCCAAAAAAATATCAACTGTCCCGTAAAAACTTCAATATCTGCTTACTCGACCCAAATGTGTGATTATTTTTAGCGAGAATGATGTTGGTCCTACCCATGGAGACCGTCGTCGTTCAGTTGGTCTGATGGTCTCACTCTTAAATACAGACCACATCGTTCTGATACATGCTGTATAGGTACATGCAATTTTCAGCAGACTTGGCTACTCTATATCCAGGGTGATTATTGAATAACATTTTTCAATGTAAAGAGATCCAAAGCACATCGTTCTGCTGCCAGTTTCCTGGTAATCGGGAACGGAGCCAAAATTCAGCAAGTCAACATTTTCACAATTACCGCGAAAATAGCTGTAAAGTTAATTACGTTTTCCATTGCCGCCCACTTCCAGCAGTTTGGATAAAATGTTACTCTGACGACATTAACTTGGAGTTTTATTATTTTAAGCTTTCACATATTTCTTGTACAGAATATTTTGTTTTGGATCTCTATTTTATTAAAAATACAACATAAACGGACAATATTTGAAATGTTATGGTTTAAAGATATTTATTCTCAAAAAAGACACAATGTCACTTAAATGAGAACAATGCTTAAAAAATTAAATTATATAAATGTTACGTTCGTGAACTTACATACAGTATTCAAATTAAAACAAAGACGTTTATACCATAAACCTTTTCTGTTAAAATAATATTCCACTACTTTGAAAAAAAAACTAAAGTAAAAAGTTTAATATGAGATAAGTTTATTTGATTATTTTCCTTTTCTTTTCATATCCATCTTTACACATAGACAACTATTTTTAAATCTAGACTAATAATAAAGCTGAAGAGTTTGTTTGTTTGAACGCGCTAATGTCTGGAATTAGATACCAGTTGGATTTAAAAAATCTTTTTGCATTTGAAATTCTTAAAGGCTTGAAAGCTATTTAACACGTTGACTGCCAGACAACAGACACTATAGAAAATCTATTGTTGGTGGACCCCGGTGACCGCGGTGGCAGTCAATGACTTAATACCACGCTAGGCCCCTTAGGAGCCGAGCAAGTAGAAATAAACTCAGAAAGAACACTAAGGTTACACGAAGTAATAGCGCGCGTAGGCGATGCGATGGGGTGGGGTGGGGGAACAATAAGTTTCACACGAACTTCGTCGCGGGTATTCCATATAGAGCACAATAAAATAATGTTTTTAAATAATTAAGACTTAATATTTTGTATGAATTAAATCCGAACCGTATTCTCCTTAAGTTGTTATTTTTGGCATAACTTAAAATAACAAGAAGCTGAATAAACTATAAGTTGTTAGAACTTGGCGCTAGTTTGGGCCGCGCCTAATTTACATAATCTTTGTTTTACGGTGTTTGCGCGAACTTCGGACCGTTTTTATTGAAATTAGTGAAAATTCTCTTTTGTTCACGTGTACAACTGCTGAGAACTACTTGAATAAGTTTCGTTTTAATATTGCACTTACATTTCCTTGTTTAAGATGAGTCACACTCATTGTTTTATGAATAGGTACTCGTTTTCATTATGTTATTTTTTAATATATAAGTAAAGGAATTAATAAGAAATGAGTAATAAGAGGAAGTCTGAAAGTGACAACAGTGTCTGAAATGATGTGTGGAAATCTGTAGTCATGGTATAGGCATGTGATGTGATGGAGAGAAACGAGGAAAATTCGTCAGAAAAGTTTTGAGTACAGAATGATGTGGATAGTAATACGAGTAGGAGAAGAGCAAAGGAACAATGAATGGACTGAGTGGAAGATGATACGGCTAGAAAGGGGGTGACTACCGAGATGACGACTAATAGAGAAGTATGGAAGAAAAAGACATGTAACGCCGACCCCAAATAAATTGGGATAACGGCAGGGGAATGATGAATGACGTAGATATTTTTTTATTAATACGACTTGGTCCTGAACGGACTTGTGAGATTACAACCTATATCGGTCCACTGAAAAGACTGATGGTCAATTTGACGTAAAGAATGACCGGATCAATTTTGTCAGAGCCTTTAATGCTCCTTTTTATCCAACAAGGGTCGATTGCGTAAGCGAACGAACATCGATGCCTAACAATTAATGATGTTGATGATACTGGTTTTATTACTCCAATTATTATTTGTACTCTATCTCAGCATAATAACATGACCCGTAGCTAATAAAAAATGTGGTATTAATACAAAAATACCATTGTTCATGTTTTCTTTATCTAAATATATTGATATTTAGATAAAGAAAACATGAACAATCTAGAACGAGGCTGAAGTCTGCCAGACTAGCTCGCGGCTATTAAATAATAGCCAATAAGTTTGATGTTAAGAATGCTAGTCTATTATTTTTGTATCAACAATGTGGTGCTCAGATAGATCAGCAATAAAATAAACCTGCCTTTTCCACAGAAATTATTAATAACAAAATATTTTTTTGAGCAAAACTCTTTTATTTTGTACAGAAAACTCTTTGCAATAGTCTCGCCACCCTAGCATATGGGACTTACACATGTGGTTACAGGATGTTACGTCATGTGTGCCTCTTGGACCAACGTACGTCCGTCACCCTTCTCCTTCCTCTTCCGCTTCTCCATCATCAATTTAGCCACTTCAACATGACATCATCTTATATTTACATCAGGCATACAGGACTGTCTATTTCAACCCAATCGGATTACTGAGAGTGTTTGAAAAATCTCAAGATTCTGACTGATACTGAATTATTTCACTCAAAATATATAATAATAACCATAATTCAGACCTTTTCAATGCCATTACTAATATCTTCACTTATTTAGGAAACTTGAGGATATGAGTAAAGGCACATAAACAATTCCTTTTCTTGGCGTATTCTCTGAGCTCCTACGGCATCGTATCGTGTGTAAATGGAAATTATGATGGCAGCTGACAGATAAGTGACGTAACCTCCCTGACGCTTTGTGGCTGTTCCACGTACCACACCTTTCTGATACATGCTGTATATACGAAAGGCAATTGTCCCTAACGACACATCAACGCCCAGTCCAAACCGCATTGGGTAGAAATTAAAAAAAAATAGCTCCCTGGTGACATCAGAACAAGAACACTCGTTTAAACTGTGTATGAGAAAAGGTATTTGAATAGCAATGAGATCTGAGCGCAATGGAACCTGCCTGATATTATTACTAGATTACTTTTAATCAAACCGTAGTAAATTAGTCCGTCGTTCGTATACGTACCACCTGGGTAAACTTTCATTCATTTCCATTTACATGTATGGTAATTTGAAACCACTGCCGAGAGTGAATTTTGGCACAGTTTTCGCCATAAATTACTATGTTTTTGTGAGGCAGATTCTGTGCACCTTTTGTTCGCAATCCTACATGCGCGTAGCTAGTTTTTTTTACAGTTAATTAAAGGTTTTGTTTAGTTTCACTTTCCCAAATTACATAAACATAACGTCAAGCTTGTGTTCCCGAGGGACTAAACAGAGGTGTACTCACATTTCGCCCGATATGTTTGATTATAATGTAATAGTGGAGAGCCTGTTGCCAAAAAACGTGCCTAAAACCACACTTCAGATTTTCTTGAATTATTTACTTTAAATATTTTTAAACAAGAGGACAGATGCATTTAGGGTGTGAGACTCCGGACCATATTTTTCACTTTCAAACTCAAATCACTTAATTCAACTAAACCAATTACAGGCACTTTTTAATTGTCAATGGGTCGGGCATTCAGAAAGATAAAGCTAGTTGCCGATTCCAAAGCGTCGTAGGTACCTATGGAGAAGAACAGGCAAGAAACTCTTTTTTTAAATCATAGAGTTGTTACAAAATATTGATTACATAATTCTTGTTGAAATTATCCATGTGAGAACAATTTAGAAGACGTGGACGTTAAAAGCGTCCGAAATAAAAAAGAAAAAAAACAATTCAGAAGTTAAAATAAGCCGTGGCAGCTAAGAGATGACCAGTCCCTACTGACGGCGCCCGTTCACGAACATGACGTATGCATCAGCACCATTCAGCTCAATCATTTTGGAGGGAACTTAATGATCCAACACACACGCCACCACCAGCGAGACATTAGAGTGAGCATGACATACTCTCAGCCGCCAAGGCACATTCAAGCTATTGAAAGACGTACCCAGTAAATGGCAGCTTTATAGTTTAGATCCATAGAGCTCACGTGTGCCAACTTTATCTTCTTATTTATTGGAACAACAAAGAAGTCGAAAGACCTCGCTTGAATTGCACAACTCATTGAACAATTGATTTCCCCAGCAATACATCTCTAAACAATTGCGCAGTTAGTGCAGTATCCATGCATCACGGTAACAAATAAGCCCAAAAAGTTCATAAAAATATGTGCTACATCACTGTCAGTCCGTAAAACTACTAGTATCGGTAGTAAATTACGGAGCAGCTACTGGAAATATCCTAGTATGTTCCAGAGCTAGATAGATTGTATTGCAGCGATACAATACGTCACGAGTTCAATTATTACGTTACGGATACAATGTTGCAGCACGAAAGAAAGAAACTGATGATATTTATTTATTTATTTAGGGACAACAAACGGTAGAGTAATAATAAGGAAACATAGGTTAGAACTTAATAATAGAGGTCACAAATACACTGCTCAGAACTAACATAATATTAATATGATATCTAGAACTGATATTTTAATGTAATGATGAATTATTATTTTTTTACAACAATCTACAATAATTCAACAACAAAAACTATTGATAAAAAAATCTGTTAATCAATATAATAATAAGCCTCCTGTATTATTATATTGAAATTACTCGATTTTTTAATCCTGGGTAACTTAATTAAAAAGTGTGGGACTGCAAACCTCACATAACGAAATAGTCTTATACGTAGATATGCATTAAGTCACACTTACAATCATACACGTTATTTATTTATGGGCAAAAAGAAGTGGTTTACACGAGCCTATTTAACAATGCTTGGATTATGCTAGTTAACATTTAAAATAAGATCTGTTTGTTAATAAATACCTCCACAAATTAATCAATCAATTATAAAATAAATGACGCGAAAAAATAATTCATAGAAACCGCATAAATGAATAATATTAAACAGATTAAAACGCCAGTGATTTTAATGTTTCATGATAAGGTATCAATTTTTCCATGGAATACTAAAATCACTTTTCCAATTCATTTCGCGTGTACACAAACCCCTTTCCCAAATATTTATTATTCATTCATATTTTAAAGTCATTCAATATTGATTCAATGTAATAAAGTTTACTCTGTTACTGAAATTAAAATAATATTTTAAAATGCATGCATCAAAAATGCAGTAGGTATTATTTTAAATAAATGAATTTGCTGTGTCCGACCGGACGGCAGTCGGACGGACGTCGGGCGAGTTTGCGTAACCGGTTAACGCGATTACCCTTTGACTCGTGGTTGCCATGGTAACGTGGTTAACTTGCTAGGGAGCCCTAAGTGCTGTAATTAAGTGTGCAGTGTGTGATAATCAGGCCTGGATTGATTACGCTGAGTTGTGTCTGATGTACAACGGGATATTCAGTTTTTTTTTCCCGATGAAAGCTCGTTGGAATGTTACATTTATGGGCATAGCTTCGATTTAATTGTTCCCTTTAGATGATAAATTTGGCACGGTTGGTAAAACCTTGTGAGGGTGAGCGAAGGGGGAGACGGGCGGGCGTGCCGGGGACTGTCTTCTGTAATTTTGACGTTCGAAAAGTGCTGATGCTCAGCCTGATTCTGATTTTGATTTTAGGGAGATCATAATTACTTGTACCCACACACACACACATCACCTGTACACACACACACGCATCACCTGTACACCCACACATACATCACTTATACACACATACATCACTTATACACACACACATCACTTCACGCCTGTATTCCCTGAAGGGTTAGGCAGAAGTGTACTTAGAGTATACCTACATTACGCCAGGTATGTTTAAGTCATGGGACTTAAACATAACTATATAGGGGCGATCTTATTATCTATAACCTTGCATTAAAAGCAAATTTTCATGAATTACAATCAATGTATATTTTAAAGCCATCAGTTTACCCTTAGCCTATTAGACTAAAGCACAACACTATAAACAAGCTCCGCAAAAAGACCATCAGCGCATCACTATGATGAGTTGACGGGGCCATTACGCAGGTACACCCACGTTATAAGTTATACTAAATGCGTGTTTACCATCGTTAAACCCCAGTGTGTTTATTAAACTAATTTCCTTCGTAAAGCTCGCTGTGGACTAGGCGATTAGCTGGGTGGAGAATCACTACTAAGATTTAACTTATTTTGAGTACACCTCCTAACTGAAAAATAATAATAATAGAGTAGCTACCATACTACTAGGCAATACCCATATCTTCGATCCTCTTAATAATGAATAATGTAGCTATTTGTTGTTCATATTTAATAAAATAATATAATATAACGGAACCAACACTTCAGTAGAGGCACTTTACCTCTTTAAACGTTAGGCAAATCAGAGGAGATCAAAATTTATTACATCGACAAACATACCTTGCAGAGACAACAAGCCAAACTGGCAGTGGACGGACAATGTTTTGGACTATACTGCAATGTTATGCACTGCGTTTTATCTCGACTGTTAGATAAAATAATCGCCACATGTATGCCCCCCCTTTGCTCGCGACCTACCCTCACCTAGGCCCGGTATTAAAACGATTATCGTGGACTGACCGCTAACCAAACGCTTATCACAATTACTGGGCGAACCCCAGTTCAACTCAATTACTGGGTTAAGGTGACGTCTTGTAAACTGTGACATTGTATTTACAGGAGTATGCTTTGTTTGTTCAGAGTTCTAATAAAAATCTTGTTTCCTGAAAGATTCTTAACAAAAGGTATTTTCCAAGCAGATGTGGGTGGAAACGCCGGGAGGGGACGCCCTAGAGGACATATTATAGTAATTCTTCAGAAAGGTCTGGTGCGTAGCACTCGCTGGGCGTGCCTGTATAGATATATGAACGAAAACGAAATAAATAACGTTGTAAGGATCGTAGTAGGTGGCGTTCTGTAGTGTCTGCCTGCCCCCATCATGGGAATAAGGCGTGAATTTATGTATGTATAATATTGTTGGTCTTCTTCTAAGAATTATGCAATCTGAGATATAGAAAAAAGGAAAAGAATCATAGGGCATCAATAAATTTGTCCGCATCTCTGTCAACAGGAAAAGTGCCCAAAAGGCTGGCAACATGTTTGCCGCTTTGACGTGAAGTGCCCAAAAGGCTGGCAACATGGTTGCCGCTTTGACGTGAAGTGCCCAAAAGGCTGGCAACATGTTTGACGCAGTCCTCTGGTCACGTGAAGAGTCGACCAGTCGCTTGGCGATGTCCCGAAAAATCAAGTGGCACTCGGACTCCAAGGCCCTAGTATTTCAACCCCAAACGGCTCGAACATATAACTCCCAATAAGTCATACTTTTTCACGTTCCTATCCATCTGGAAGTCCATGTGAATGATACAGTCAGATAAACGTAGATGTATAATATGGACTTGTACAACTTGAGGGTGGGTGGGAATGTTTACATAACTACCTCTGTGAGTGAAACTTCGACAAGTGATGCCTTTACTACTTTACTTATTTACTCTACTTTCTGAATATATTTGTTTATTTCCTTTTACTTTGAATAAGTCAATAGCCAGTGGATAACCATGTGTAAATAATTTTCTGCAATCACTCCAAAGACATTTGATGATTCTTTACATGCAACATGCAAAAGGTTTTCATAAAACACAAATACCTAACTATGTTAGTCGTTACAAGAAAACAAATGACAACATGGTACATAATGAAACAAAATGAAGCTTCTTTATAAAGCAATATACGACCAATGTAATTAAGAGCTTTGTCCTCGCTTTAAAGTAGAATGTTTGGAAATTCAAACATGATGTTCTTGTAAAAAGACTATTTTAACTTAACTACTCGTACAAAGCCATTTGCATTTGGGTCTTTAAAAATTAAAATTAACGAGACCAATTATCAACGAACACGCATGGAAGCCTTACACACCGTGTCGTAACACGAAACAGGATAAACAAATTCTCAAATTAATTAATATTCCTATTTAAAACACCTTGATCCATCATTTTGATATCTAAGGAAAAAGTGATAGATTTTTCTAGGTGGGTATATTTTCTAGGGTTTTGTACAACGATAGTAGTTAAAAACTAATAAGGTAGGATAGACTAATACATGGGGATGGGTACTAAACCTTATTTTCTTGTGTAAATAAGAAAGCGGGTGGTAGAGTTTGCTCCGGTGTGACACGCAGCGACCTTAATTTCCCTGCCATTCTGTACAGCAAGTAATAAGCGAAGGAAGCCACTCATTACACAACCGCATCTGTCCTCGTTGCTCTGTCGCAGTGCTGCTGTCCTGGTACTCGACTGCTCGTACAACGCAAGCCTCTCATCAAGTTTGCTTAGTTATTTAGACTGGAATAGTTCCCGTAATTTCAAAATTGGATACGTGGTGGGTTTTCTTTAGTGCTTCTCTTGTTTGCTTATGTTTTCCTGGTAGATGAAAAGAGACATCATGTCTGTGTAGTATTCATTTCGAAGCTTTCATTGTGATGAGTTTTTTAATTAATTAACATCGTGGTTAGTTTTATTATTTCCGTAAATACCTTTGAATTTGGGTTGTAGGTTGATTCCATTACGAACTGTAATTCCTCTCGCGTATTGCACAGGATGTAATAAGTGAAAGAGCTACACTTAGCTCAAAGAAGGTTCAAGGCATCTTTGTGGTTCCCATTTCTGTTTTGCTGCCGAAGTACGTGGACCTTTCGTCATTTTGTCCTGTCTTTTGGGCTTGATTACTTACTTTACTCCTTTTTGGTTCTGCTGCCTTGGTAGGCCGAGACAATAAACATGATATTAATCTCAATTAAGTATTTCGTTGCAAAAATATTTTTATTAAGTTTCCATTAAAAAAATCATATACAGCTGTGTATAATATAGTCCTAGGCTTAATCGCCTAAGACGCCTTTAATGTTCGTCCTATAAAGTCCTCTGTAAGCCTAAATAAATAAAAATATTATAATGTAAACGAAGATAGATTACCCGAGACGACTCGGTCAGGAAATGAGTCTCTAGCACAGCGCTGAGATTGCGTGGCCAGAGAAACATGGCCCCGTATACAGAGTTAATTGAATTCTTACTGCTTTTAGTACTTTATTTCAGAGATTTTCCAGCAAAGATTCGACGGCCAACTCTCCTACCATGGTATCTTCAAGATTAATTGCTCCTCCATTATTAGAGCGTGGTGGTAATTATTTCCTAGCGGCCATGCATTACAGTAGTCTAAATGGAAACCTTTGTCCGCTATGAACAACAAAGGAGAACTTAAGATTATATAATAATTATACTACGAGTTCTTAGAACCAGTTATCTCTATTGCCAAACGCGGTAGTTGTAATTCCTTATTATTTGCTAACAAATAACTTAGTAGGAACTTAATTTCCTCTCTGAAATTACTTTACATTATTCTCCAACTTAACAAATCCCGATGTTACTCAAACTGTTTCTAAGTTAGCAATCCTTTTCACCGGATTCCCCTAATCTTGTGCGCAACAGAACAATATATTTGTTCTTCACACAGTTGTTGATGTTCCGTATTCTGTCCCTAATCCCGGCTGAGGGGATTAGGCTCAAATCCTTTGTACAAGGAGTCACCTAATAGTCTGTACAGATCTAACAAACTATTTATTTATATCGGACTTTGTGAGATTTGTTCTTTGGCGTCGTTTATGATTTGTTTATCCGTCCACTAAAAAGTTTTACAGCTACGTCACAATAACACGTCATTTATTCCCCTTTAGTTTACCAGACGGATTGGCGATCGCAGTGTTTATTTTGTCACTGTCGTTGTTGCTGTAATAATATTCTGTATTCATGTAATTTTTATGCTTTAGGGGGATGCGCTAAGATAGCCCACAAAATTCAAATTTTCTAACGTTTTTTTGCAATTTACAGGTCAGTGTCAGATCGTATGTTGATTAAAATGTGATTCATGACCGTAAGAATTATGACTTTACATAATTATAATCATTAGAATCAGCAATTCTCCTTGACTTAGAATTGGCTTCAAATATCAAGATTGAAATAGCCATTTAATAGGGTATTATGAACTTAGAGAGTTGTATAAATAATTTTAATTATTATAACTCTTTAAATAAACATCTGTTATGTACGCGAATACTATTTAGATCAACATACAATCTGATACAGACCAACAAATTGCAAAACACGTAAAAAAAAAATAACTTCGCAGGCTACCCTGACGCCTTCGGGTTATAAGCACGATCTCCTATCGTGCCAGTAACCCACGATAACTGCAGCAAATTACAATCTACCTTTCAACTTCTCAGTTTAAATCTCATTTTAAAAGTCTAGGGTGCAAAAGCTTTTCAAATAAAGAAGTTAAACCCTCGGGCACTGTGGGAACCCTAGCGGCGGGGAATCTTAGCTCATGAATTATTTATTCAATTCGCTCGAGTCGAGCCGACCAGCCGCCGTCAGTTTCCTTGTTCAAGCTGTCGGTCGTGCCAACCCTAGGAGCGGCCGGCCAATCATTAGCATAGTATCACGGAAAATATAAAGAAGGTTTGTTTTACGCTCTTAGAACTACTTTCTGAATCAAAACAGAAAGTAGCTGTCAGGTAGTCACCTCATTTAAAGTGTTATGGTTGGCTGTTGTTATTGGAGTCAGCCAATCACTGCACTTAACATGAACTGAAACCGGGAGGCACTGATTTCGGACCGAGCTTAATACCTACGAGAATAGGTGATGTGGTGCTGTTAACGTTATCAGCAAGGTTGTGCAGAGTGTGCCCCAGACGTAGGTACGAGGGTTGTTTAGCACGGAGCCCGTCATCAGCCAGTTCGTACCATTAAAAGTGAGAAAGAATGTTGATTCTTTGGTGATTAGAAACGAGCTAATCAGCGTAGTATACTACATCACACTTCCATGGAAACAGTTCAACTTCAGCAGCCCCTTTTTTTGCAACAGTAAGGTCGGTTTTCGTAGTTCTAGTGTTACTACATAGACTACACTACACACCTGAACATACATAAGTATATTTTTACTTAGTTTAGGTGCCCGCTGTTCAATCTGTTTTTGACCACTGCTTGTGCAATCATGTTTAGTGCATGTTTAACTTTCTGTCTTTTAGCCTTTTTAGTACAACAAATGGTTATAATTTATTTACTACAGACGTGTGGTTGGCTGAAGGTACACTCCCTGATCAAAGCGTACCTTCTGTATTTACTCACTGAGGGACAATACCCCGTTTTGTTTTTCTGCAGCCCTTAGAATTATCCTAATGCCATTTTGAATAACAAATGAGTGTGCAACTAATAATAAACCCTTGTTGGTGTCGATCTGCGGTGGGACGACGATTATTATTAGTTTGATTCGGTAACATCTGCGTTTGTGTTTGTGGAGCAATAGATGTCGGAATTGTGGCTGAGAATCTTTTGTTAATATTACGAGTTAATTTTTCTAATCTTGAGGTACTTATTGCGGATCTGAACGTAGCATAAAAGGAGCGGTCTGTGCTCTACGTACAGAACGGCGACTTAGGCTCAATTAGTTATAATTATTGTTATAAATATAGTATTTTTTTTACCATTACTCACAATCACCAAAATAACCCATACCTATCAAATTAATCACAGAACACTCACCCCATAGAGAAGACACTATCCATAGCGATCCCGCCATCACTCACGAGGCCCGATCAATCAGCCTTTGGTGCGGGGTAGCTGTGCACGCCATTCAATAGGAGAGGCCGCGGGGCCGATCGTGCCCCGCGTCGCGCTTCGTGGCGAAGACGGCTTAATAAGCAATTCATCTCTCGACCACTTCAATTTGTGCAAATAAGTTCAGTAAACAAGATTTATAGTGTTCTTGTGGAATGGATTAACAAAATGTAATCCTGTTTATTGTTAACCAAATGTAAAACGATTTGTAATTTTGTATTTACGAGTCTTCGGTCAGCTGGACCTGCAGTGCGATTCTGTAACCATTTCACCGTGAAAACTTGGGGAAGTGAGCGTGGAGTGAGCTGTCATTCCAACTAATGCTAGGGATTGACACTATTGACAGATCACTCTAAGCTCACTTCACCTAAGTTTTCACAGTGAGTTTTTTACAGAATCGATCAGCTGCTCGCTATTGGACCACGGGTTCACTTGACCACATAATTTATTTTCTGTATTTTTATTGCTTATCTGGAGCCACGTTCAAACTTTAAAAAAATATCTAATGTAATAAAACAAAAATGAAGCGATAAAACTCAGCTGTTCGAAGGTCAACAAGAATGTTTGAAGTTCTAAGTGTCATGTCAAGTGCCAATGAACTGTTGGCTGTCTTTATTTAACCAATAACAACGCTGTAAGGATATTTTGGCTTGTGGCCAAAATCGGAACTAACGGTACCTTATTTTGTCAATACAATTTCTGTGACACAATTTCACAAATGTTTACCAAGATCGAATGCGTGTCAATGTCATTCAGGCGCCAAAATATTCGTGAAGCTCTCTAATTATAATTAAATCATCAGATTGGACAGGTAGGTTACTGAGAGTGTTTTATCCATGATACATAGCACAAACAACAAAAGCGAAATATGAAACTATAAATAAGTCAGTACACGCACACTAATTAAAAAATGAATACCTACAGCCGGCAGTTCCTTGATTTATCTCCATAAATTCCAATCCAATTTTTCAAACACAATGAAAATTCTTCAACCCTTCAATGACAATAACCCAAGATGGCGGGGGCATTAAAACAGTCGGTCCGTGGTGGAGACCGCCTGACCACTCCATTACGCCTCGGCTTGGCAACCGATCCATTTCGCTCAGTAACGCCACATGAGCTCCGAGAAAGGAGAGATAATCAGTCTTCATAGTAATACTAATAACTACACAGATGTGCTTTAGAATGTACTAGTGTTTGCTTTAAAGTTGAGAAATCATAGTTTGTAACAACAATAATTTGGACTGTTTCTAGGAATATCGGAATAATTTTGAGGAAATTAGGCACATGAGAATTTTCAACTGTCTTTGATGTGGCAAAAATGTCAACTCCAAGGTACTGAGAGAACTTATTTAGTGTACAACAAATATGTACGACACAAACATTAATTATGTTCCAGATGAGAATATAAAACAAGTAGGTATCAGATTTGGCTGCCAGGCCAAGTGACGAGGATACAAATGTAAAAACACGTAGAACGACTTCTAGGAATAATATTGTACATAATAATATATGACTGACTATGGTTTATTGATTTCTCCCGGTTTCCTGAGAGCTCGTGAAGTTCTGACAGTACCTACTAAAGTACCAGTGATTAAAGTAAGTAGTGATTTTTAAAAATCGACCACATAAAGAGTTTAAATAGGAGATGAAATTCGTAGGTATGTAAGTTTGTAATTTTTACCGATGAAAAATCTTATCCGGTACACAGTTTGTATACTTATAAAGTACATATGTCTAGAATAGCAATATAAACCTAGTAGACATTAGAATGGACAGATAACGGATAAGATAATACTCGGTGGATGTGAGAGCAAATATTTTATGACTTTTCAATAGACGTAAAGAACAAAACAATCTACCGAGTCTTTTCTCAACTGTGTATGTTGTGCTCGGCTTCCAGTCTCATCGGATGCAGCTGAATACCAGTATTTTACATATAAGTACCTACCGACTGCCTATATCTGACATCCACAACCCAGTAACTGGGTAACACCTTGGTACGACCTCCAGATCCCTTGATAAGACTGGTTGTAGAAATAAAGAACTACGTAGTCATTTTTATTACATTCTATCAGACAGAATCATAAATGAAAGGAGTGGCATTGCTGCACACAATACGCGTACAGAGCAGTGCAATACACAACGGGTCGTTCTGCACAGCGATGGCACTCACGAGTGCAGCGAACACAGGTCTCCTAGGACCGGCCACTTCAAAATCAATCCGCTTCCAACTACCTTAATTTTACATCTGTTGGAAACACACGTGTTATATCAGGTTGTTGTATACGTTCGATTTAATAGGCATACGATATTTATTTATACAGTTTTGCTTATATTTACCAAAGCTTGTATACACTGCAGAAACAACAGCAAGCAATGGATAATAAAGTAATAAATGTAACATACAAAGGATAGATAGGATAATTATGATATCTGTACCCATAATATTTAAACATTTTTAGAGGCATGAGGAACAGGGTGTAAAGTTCACTCATCCTCCATAGAAAAGGGAGGATCCTCCGACCAGATGGGTGTTATGTCTGGCGGGCTATCACCCAACGATTGATGTTGGGAAATCGTATCTATGCTAATTGCGCGGTATACTCTGCTTGCGAGATGCAGGATTTGCGTGACGTCAGTTTGACGCGTTGTTCGCATGTGGCGTTGTAGATACCGCTACACATTAATAATAATAACACCAGCCTGTTACCGTCCTGCTGCAGGGCAACGGCGTCTTCTTATACAGAGAAGGTATGAGCATTCATTGCCAAGTTTATAATATTTTAAGGGACGCGGAAAGGACGACGGACAAAATGTAAAAAAAATAACGCGGAAAAATTGTTCATTCAACTTTATGTTTGAATTTAAACAGAATATACCTTTGTAGTATATCTTTAAACCTGAGCATGGACTTCCTGATGGCAACAATTAACACTTGACAGACGGTTAAGTGATCGTAAAATGTTTATGTTAGCAGTAGGACAGTGTTGCCTAACTTTGTAATGTAATTAATCCCTTAATTATCTTTTACGACCCCCTTGTTTCGTATTATTATGCAAAGGGGTTGTCTATTAGTCACCTGTAATAAAATGGAAGTACGCGGACGTTAATGTGTGTGTGTGTAGTGTTCGTTTCTATCATTGTAACACACCTGCGTGACAGTCTCATTCTAGAATAGAATACACTTTACCATGTAGGTACACCATATGAATTACAGAAATAAATGTTGAAATTTTACATAAGGTCACACAATGGGCGGTCCTTTCGCTAAAAGGGATCTTTTACAGACGACCTTTGGATGTATTAACCCATTCCCTGTCCCATGAACCACATATGGTTCAGGTTGATTATTTAACTATTGTGTCTACTTTGTGGACAGTAGAAGTGTTAAACGGAGAGGGAGCGACAATACTGCAGATAGTTGTTGTGGTGTACCATTTACCTACTTTTTTTATTTTACGGATACACGTCGATAAACAGACAAGAAAAAAAAACAGAAAAATAGGTAGAAAGTGTACATACAAAATTATACAATAAATACATACATAACACATATACGTATTAATATATATACAAGTAGCTGTTGCTAGCGACTTCGTCTGCGATCTAGGATGAAAAGTAGCCTATGTTGTTTTCTAGGTCAAGATCTGAAAACTCTCTATAGAATTAGATGGTTCCAAGACAATTTGCTTACTGTTAATACTCTCTAACTAAATTAATACACTCTAAAACAAACTATATTATTATACTATACTATATTACTATATTTACAGAACTATATTCCTAGAACAGGAACAAAAAAGTCGCAAATAACTCAAATCTTTACGTAAATAACGAACCTATAACCCAAGTTTCTTCGGAGAAGTATCTTGGTCTGCACCTAGACAAGCATCTGAATTGGCAGGCACATCTAGATAAGTTAAGATCTAAACTATCTTCAGTCATGGGCGCGCTTCGAGGCATCGTCCGCTGCTTGCCGACATCTGTTAGGTATATCATTTACTTGCTACTATGGTAAAACCTCACCTAGAATACGTAATAGAGGTGTGGGGCACTGCAGCTAAAACCAATTTAAAACAAATCGAAACATGCCAAAACAAAATAATAAAACTCTTATTCCATTACCACTACCTAACTCCGACTGAAGAAATTTATAAAGAAACTAAATTGATGACGCTATCACAGATACATAAATATAACACAATATGCATACTAGTACAAAACTATTAAATAAAAATATACACTCAAAAATAACATTTACAAAAAAAGGAAAACACAAAAACGTAGCACCAGACGAAAAAACAACATTTGCTTAAGACCACCACGAACTAATTACGGAAGAAAAAATATACTATACGACGGAGCAGAGTTATATAATACACATGACATTAAAGAGACACAATCCTTTACTTTATACAAGAGAACCATAAAACACCACATCTTAAAAGGTTTCTCTAGGTTTTAAATTTAACCCACTATACGAATTTAATTTACATCCCCATCAATTAGTATTATTTACTAATTTGCTAAGTATTAAGAAAACTAGAATACCTCCCTGTATTTCCGAAACATTACAGTACATACAAATAGTAGGTATAATGTGTAATTGCTATTGACTTGCCTTCAAGAATCGATATTTATGTAATAGTAAACCAACGTTTTCCTTTTACCTGCAACATTGTAAAAAATGTGTGTCTACTAACTAATTTATTTACGAATACCTTCACCATAAGTAATTCTTATATTTAGTTTTAAGATTACCTTGTATTTCTCATATTAAGTGACCGTAGGTCCCAGACCTATCTGTCAAATGATATAGCGATCCATTCAGCCTTTTTGCGTGATTGAGTAACAAACATACAAAGTTAATGTAACGAGCTTCTGCCCGCGACTTCCTCCGCTTGATATGTCTCGTCCCCCGCCTCACCGCGTCGCATCGCATCGCATCGCCTGCCCGCGCTATCACTTCTGTTTCTTTTAGCGTTCTTTCTGACTTTTTTTCCTTTTGCTCAGCTTCTGAGGGTTGTAGCTTCCTAGAGAGTTGCTCGATTCAAAAATCAATCGTAGTGATAGTTCCAGAGTTTACCCCTTACATACGAGTATAAACTTAAAAATAAATTTTACCTCTTTATAATATATAGAAATAAAGATAGATAATAATCATAAAACAAGAGCAAATAAAACTATATTCAGCTCAGGTCCATAATTTTGTTACTATTTTGTTGTTAGTACTGAACAATAATGCTTATGTAAATAGGTTAGTATTGTTAGTTTTCAAACAGTAATTATAATTATTATTAATTCAGACTTAGGACTGTCCCCACCCAGTGTCCCTGAAACAGACAGTCCGCTCTGGCAGCGATCATTTTTAGAATGCTAGTGAATTTTAAAAGGGGACAAAGATTCCATAAATCCATGAACATAAGACGTGACGGCACGGTTGGCGCAGTGGTTAAGCGATTGACTGCTGCGCTGCGTATCGCGGGTTCGATTCCCGCACGGGACAAATATTTGTATGACCTACATGTGTTTGTTCCGAGTCTGGGTGTTTTTCTATCTATAATATGTATGTATTTACAAAAAAAATGTATATAAGTAGTTTATCAGCCATCTTCTTACCATAACACAAGCATTAGGTTGCTTACCCAGCGCAGGACACGCCACGATAGCGGCGGTAAGACCCCTCTTTGAGTAGTGGCTAGAGAGACGTCACGGCGTTCTCACCTACCGCCTGACGCAGGTCCTCTCCGGACACGGATGTTTCGGGAGGTTCCTGCACATCATCAGGCGGGAGGAGACGCCCGGGTGTCACCACTGTCAGGATCGCCCAGAGAACACGGTGGAGCATACGGTGGAGGTCTGCCCTGCTTGGGCAGAGCACCGCCGTGTCCTCGTAGAGGCGATTGGCAGCGGCGGCGACCTCTCGCGTCCGGCCCTGGTTCAAGCCATGGTCCGGGGTGAGAGGGAGTGGGAGGCAGTCACCTCCTTCTGCGAAGCAGTCATGCTAGCGAAGGAGGTGGCGGGGTGGGCGAGGGAACGCACTTTGCGCACCTCACGCCTCAGCCGCCGCGGGAGACGCTCCGGGCGTCGGGAGCCGCGTGACGACTCCCGGCCACCGTAGGCGCGGGCCTGCGGGCGAAGAGTAATGGGTAGCTCTCCGTCCGATCAGGACTAGGCCCGTGCCGGACGGCGTGTACGTGTTCCACGCGCGCCTCAAAGAGATGTCAGCAAAAGCGACGGGGCCCCATAGGGCCGAAGCCTACCAGGGTAGCGGGAACATCCGAAAGGGTTTACCGCTGCCCTGGAACATAAAGGGCTAAGGAAGGAACACGGGTGGGTTTTAGTCAGTAAGAGTCTGACACTCCCTCCTGCTCCACCCAGAGCGGGAGGAGTCATTTGATGATTTCCCATCCTCAAAAAAAAAAAAAAAGCATTAGGTTGCTTAGCTTGGGACTAGATGGCGCTGTGTGAAATGTCCAGGAATATTTATTTATTTATAAGATTCTAATACTCGATATGCCATTGTAACTTCCGGGTTCCATATTCATGAGGAATGAGCGGAAATCAACAGAATATCACATAATGTCCAAAGTTCAATTCCTCCTCAGAATACGTACGTATAACTTTCTCAGGAATCTTAACTCTCTTAAAGCAATCTACTTAAAGTTTTCTCATAACTCGATTACTGTGTTATGTTAAGAGATAAGTTTGGGCGAGGACCGTCTTAAGTATTATCCATAGTTATGAAGTTATTCAAGTATTGTGTCGTTCTTGCTACGATTAACGGCACCTTTTTGCTATAGTACTAATTAGTTCTGTAAAGGTTTATTATAACGGTACTGTTAAGTTTTAATTAGGTTTCAAAAGGGTTTAATTAGGTTTCACTACCATATGAGTGAAGAGTTAATATTCTTAAGACCTTTGCTAATAGCTATAGGACACTTTATGACTTTGTCACTCCAGAGAAAAGGTCTCTTTTATTACGGACAAGGAATGAGAATTAATTACCACGCTCGCTCACTCATCATCATCCTCATCAGTTAAGGATTCACCTACCCTTGCTGTTGGATATACCTACACCTTTTTTCTTTTCTGTTATATTCCCGGGTTTGTACGTCTCTCACTCACTCAGTTGACGTAATTTCTAGCGTGACCTGGGCAGTACGACCTGCTGCGGCGTCATTCACGTACTCCACAAGCCACAGCGTCTTCTCCCATAATACCCGCGCGTGTGTCACCAATCTCAACTAATTGTCACATCGCTCTGTGCAGCCGCCGCCGCCGCGCCGCCGCCGCTGCCGCTCGGGTTGAACCCGACACTCCCCGCTAATTACTTAAACTACCACCATTACCTGTGTTTGGAAACGTTTATTTGCCTTATTCCTGATCATAGAAATGAGTAGTAAACCCGACCAGGTTTAAATGTTTATATTATCCACTCTTTTTACCCGTCCTAGGAGGGACCAGCTAGTGCTGTGATTGTGCCCTTGTTTGGACTGGAATCATGATAGCATTAATAGGTACTTCATATCTCAGCCCCAAGAAATGCAGAAGTGTGTTAGGTACTTACGATTGACGCAATACGATATTCTCTTTCAGTCGTTTTGGCCAGATATCGCCTTATTAACTACCTCTGCAGATAGATGATATGATCTGAGGTGAATAGAGTGGAATTGGAGAGGCCTATATCCAGCAGTGGACTGCTGTCAGTCCACTATTAATTTCATGATTATCTCACGATCTCTGCTACTCATCCATTTGGGATAACTTGTCGTCTTTTACGATATCACGACGATATCAAGTCTATCTATAGCCAGATTCTAACAGAGAGAAATTCCAGAAAAGATAAATTTATTATTCATAGATATCGTACAAACTTAATAATATGTATTATCAAACCATGTTTGTCTCAAATTGTTTAGTCAACAAAAAGCTAAATACCACGACTTGTAATTTCACACAACACTAAAACCTACGCAGCAAATTCAATTGTAATTTCTAAATGTAAATCACAACGTAAAACTAACTTCTCTAACGGAGCGGCAATAGCAAATTCATTACAATATTAGACTGGAAACTCTCAGACTAACTAATAATAGAAATTGGAAACATTTCCAACTAGTTACACTAACTTGGATAAGTTTTACACGAGTGCCAGCCCTGGCTACTTTTAATCGTGTGATTACTTTAGATTGTGTCCGTGTGAACCAATAGGAAGACGCCGTTCTATGTGTGCGTGTGAAAAGATGACGTGTAACTGACGGGCTGTCAATCTACTCGAATATTGTGGAGTATTTATTTTTACCTTTGATTCAAAATGTGATTTATTCTTATTGGGACTCCAAATGTTTGTGGAGTAAAAGGAAAATATTGAATGTCTCAGCTATTTACTAACATGAGTCAATCAACTGTGACATTGTTTGTTTTATTTCGTAGTCAATGGTTTATTGAATACATTATTCGATGGCGTTTCGTATCAAATAATGTATTCAAGAATAGGATTTCGGAAATGTTATTCTCATATTTGACTGATAATACCTACATTCCGTATATATTTGCGAATCTGATTCCAAATAACACAAGAATCTACTTATTTCGTCGTTGAATGAAATGGTAATAAAAAAATGCTTGTGCGAAAATATGTTTTATATTTTAGCATGGCTAGACGAATTGTTTAAAATTTTATCTGAATCAAATAAAATTAAGTTTCGTTTTATTTCTAACAAATCCGATAAAATCCAAAATGATGAAGATATAATTACAACCTCATGACCATGAGACAGCAGACCGTACTTACAATGAATTAGTGTCCAGTACTGTGCCATTAACGGGTGGTAATGCCGTGACCCTATTTACTCTGTACCTTCAGACACCTTGGATACGAGGACCCATCTCAATCCCTTACATAAAGCGATATTAGGTTATTAAGCCTGTTATTATTAGCCCTTCGCAGCACCTGGCAGATAGGCACAGAACTTCCACTCGCCCCAAACCATATCTTAGAAAGTTAAAAGAAAGAAGAAAGATAAAATAGAGATGAAGAAGTGGGGATTAAAAGTTAGAAACACAAATGAAGAGAATAATTAAACAAATAAAGTCAAAAACCTTACCCTCCTTTCGAGTTTCGCGGCAGTCGGGTTAAAACGAGTTGTAACAAACATACAGTGCCTAGTGTAAATTATCCAAAGCACTATGATGAGTGGCATCATAAACTAGAAGACAGCAACTACAAACAATTTCCGTAGACAAGTGACGCCATCTACAATCTTCTTGTGCAATAATCTGCGCAAACGCCACCCCGCGAGTTATCTGCACCACCACTACAGATGACTACATGTAGAGATTGTGCACACATGTAGAACCAATCCGCCTTTATAAGCAGAGCTGTCTTCGAAAAAATCATCAGTCACTAGCAAGAGGTTTCTGAGCTCGGTAGCCACACAGCCAGCTCTGATCCTTAGTACGACTAGTTCAATAGCCTAGCAGTCGACAGGAAACTAGCCAGCTAGGGGAGGTCTGAAGGGCGATAGCCACGCAGTCCCTTTCATCCCTCCACTTAGGGTTGCCTCATGATATAACTATATAAGTTGTAACGTGTAACGAAAAATAAGTTAAGTTGCCAATAAAATATCATGAAGTTTAACTTTAATTTCACAGGAGTTAATTTTATTAATTAAATAATAGCAGCCTTTTCTTGTGCCGCTTCAGGGAAAAGGCCTCTTCTCATACAGAGAAGGTTAGCGAAAAGAATAAGAAAAATATTATATCTGTCCTTGAATAAAAAAGGTTGTAAAAAGAGATTTTTTTATGAGAATGGTCAAGTTTGATCTAAGTATCCTATGCCATGTGTAACATCACTATGTAATATTTTATGCAATGTGCAACAAGACATAGTGATGTTACACATTGCATAGGAAAGATCAATCTTGACCGTTCTTTTAACCGACATCGACATCATCACTATGATGTCAGTCATTTGGTCTGATTGGGATAAATACAGGTATGGGGCATCCTAAGGTGCTTTAAATAATATAGACCCTTGCATATTAGACAGACGTTACTTGCGGCTCCATAAGACAGCACAACTAGATGTCGTGCCCAGGACAGACAGTTGAAGAATGACGAGCAGAGCTGAGAAATAATGGGAATAGGCTAGCAGAGAGAGAGAGTTCCTACAAAGAAAAGGATCCTTTTCGAATAGAATCCTTGATCCTGAATGGATCTTTTGGCACCCGAGACGTTGACAGGTGGCGCTGTTGGTAAACATTAGTGCAATTATTTTGTAAAATGTCACTTGTTGATGTATTCAAAAAACAAGATGGCGGTGTTTGTTCGGATTTTGGTCACGCGCCAAAATAAACTTGTAGCGCTATTATATAGTAATTTATATCTGCCACTTCTATTGTTGCCTTCCTAGTGTTAGCACCTCGCGCATTAATCAAGAGGCATCACGGGAGTTACATTAGGGCGCGGCCACATTGACAAGGGTGAAACACCGCGCTAATTGAAGCGAAACTATTCACTGCCATGATGCCGTGTTTTTGTTTGTTTAGCTTTAATGGGAAGTGTTTCTTGTCTTGTTCTACCAGATGACTAGATGAATAGATAGAAGTCTACATATATATAAGTCTATCGTTGCTCTTTACTAACTGACTTTAAAAATGGAGACATCGCCACCATGAGCGGGAACGTTAACCATTTGTTTATTGCAGGACTATGTGGTGCTTATTCCTCATTTGTAAGTGTTCGGATCTACATGAAAACAAACAACACTGAAGAATATCATGGTAATTTTGGATGACTATCTTATGTACCTATGGTGAGAAGTGGTAAGATCGACGACGATGTATCATCATCATAATCATTGGCAGCCTAGTTCCATCCACTGTTGACTTTAGGGCTCCTCCCTTTAAGGCCATGCTTCCATGGTCTTGGTACGAATACTGAAGTTACACTCTTGTATGACAAGAGTGTAACTTCAGTATTCGTTCAGCCCCTCAAGAGTCGCCCGAAGAGAAAGCGCACATGTAAAAACAATCAGGAAATACGGCTTAGCGACCAATAGCATTAGTTTCTATAGAGTAAGTTCAGTTAGGATGTGGTATGTGACCGCACGACCTGCGGCCCCATTGCACTGAAACGGAATAATTAATTATCATGTTTTACATAATTATCGTTTTAATACTAACACGAACGCCATTTCCTGAATGGTTTGTCAACCAAATCGTGTAACAAAAGCTAGATTTTTACATATAAATTAGGTTTACTTAGCTACCAAAAATGTTGATTATCTGACCATAATTGTATTAATTTGTATGATTTCTGAATAAATATTATAAAACTTCGTCGTGAGAATACCCAAGTTATATGGACATTTAGTAAATTCACCTCTATCTACCCAGGGAAATACATGCGTCATATCAAACATACTACAATATAATGTAAAGCGAAAGATTCACCAGGCGGCTGGATTCTCTGGGTTGGAAAATCTTGTATGAAATAATAAATTCATGTCAAACAAATTTTGAAACGAAGACATCTCTTAAGTATCTCAAAGAAAACTACCTTTCATAGTGACGTTATGTTTACCTTAGCTACCAGGCGCACAAAGCTCTTAGGAGTCAAATAAAAATATAATCCTCAAGTTTACGTAAGGGATCCCCTTATGGCTTTTACGAGTATACGTGAATTCTAAACGGCTTTTACGCTAGGAAATTGCTTGTATAGACCCTTTCATAAACCTGTCTTTTTTATAGGTGGACAATGGGGCAGCTGTTACCAATTGATGTCAGTAATATCTAAGGCGTCTATACTCATCAATCTGAAACAGAATTGCTGCTTGGTGGCAGACATAGGTACAGTGTAGTACTTCGCTAGAACTTCTTTAATGAGCACACTTCTTACGAGCAGTACTTTTATTGAGTTCTACTACTGCTGAAACTTCATCTTGCCGTCAGTTAAGAATTAGTAACACCACGGCTGCACTGGAAATTCCTTTTTTCCGGAGAACAATCCATGCAACCGAAAACTGACTACATCTTACCGCAATTAAACGGATTTTCTTTCTTTCCTTTCCTTTTTATGTAGTAGGTAGGTAAATAAGCTTTAAACATCACTACAAAAGTCTTCTATGGTAAAGCAATCTTGCCAGAATGACTTTGTGAGAACGTGGACATTGTGGACAACGTCTTTCTCATTCGTCATTTCGTTATTCTGGCAAGATTTTTTTTTGTTATCCTACCTTTCACTTCCAATACGGACGGAAATAAGTACTTATACTGTACAATTGCACAAATTGTCTTTAGTTGCGGTCATAAAAGATGTAAAAACCTTAAAAGTACGTAAAAAATAATATCATCAAAAATTAGGTAAAAAAATTTGGAACCCCAAGATGGATTCTAAAAATATTTCGTACTAGCTGCGCCCCGCGGTTTCACCCGCATAAGTTTCGATCCCATGGGAATATCGAGATAAAAAGTATTCTATATGTTAATCCTGGTTATAAACCATCTATGTGCCAAATATCATCCAAATCCGTTCAGTAGTTTTTGCGTGAAAGAGTAACTAACATCCATCCATCAATCCATACATACAAATTTTCACATTTATAATATTAGTAGGATAGAGACATAGATTAATGCCAGGAACATAGCGCAGGTACTTCCATTCCTGGGCAGCATTTGGACCAAAGTTGGGCAATCTCCTTTCAATGATTCCTCTTGTTCTGTAATACTAGAAGTGTATGGTTCTCAATTAACAGAATAAGCCAAAGGAAAGTTGTTGTTGACATTTTATTTAGCTTTGGTTATCATACAATACATTAACAGCAAACTGTTTATTCCTTTAAAGAGATAAAGACAAAAGTGTACAACAACAATGTTGTTTAGTTGTTTAGTATGCGGCGCACAGTGCGGCTTTGAACGAGCCAGCCGTAATTCGATTCACTTTAAAACAGTTTGAAACTCGTCAACTGGGAGGTCATAAATTCAAACAAGAAAGGGTTCACAAAGTAATTTGTGAAAGAATGTTGCGGGAAAGGAACGGTTTAGGGTTAAAAGGACAATTTTGTAAAGATTTTATTCGAATAGAATGGGAATTCAGTTTTTTTTAGGAAAAGTTTGTTTGGAACGATTGTTTGAACGGTTTAATAAAATATTGTTATAAGAAGAAAAAAAGGAATTGTTTCACAGAAAATCTGAATTATCATACTTCTGATTTACATCATCATTATCATTTCAGCCGAAAGACGTCCTCTACTGGACATAGGCCTCCCTCAAGCACAGCCACTTCGACCTGTTCTGTGCTTCCTGCACCCAGCGGATTACTGCGGCCTTCACAAGGTCATCGGTCTTCCTTGTGGGGGGCCTTCCAACGCTACGCCTACGTCACTCAAGAACCTTTCACCCCCATCGACTCATGAGTGACCAAGTAACTCATGTTCCGTTACAAATCAGATCATTTGGTCTGATTTGTAACGGAACATGAGTTCACCTATTCATTTGAATAGGTGAAGTTTTTCTCATATTTTTGTGGTATCTGTTTCATGAACCTGATGCCGTCGACCATTCTGCCAATGTCTTAAGTTAGTTGGAAAAGTAATCAAGTTATGGACTGAGGTTTCCGTTTCTAGCTGTGCAGTGAATACAGACCGAAAAGGACTAGAGAGGCAAAGCGAATGTGCTGTCAGTAGATGTCTCTTTTTAGAATGCGGATTGGTCCACGTCACTGGCGGTGAGGAGTGTATCGTTTTGCGCTGCATGTACAACTGTAAGCCAAAAGAGACAGGTCTTAGCTATACACTCGCGCTTTGTCTGTTTCTAGAGAGGGGTCACTTTTGTGAGGCTAAGGCTCATTCCATTCTCTTGTCTTCCAGTCTATGTTATATCTTATACGTATTATGTCAAACTCATAAAAGTCTCTTCACTATGACAGCTGTTCGCACAGATAACACATTTTTTTTTAATATGCGCAGACAAAGGTCTTCAACCAGTGCGTCCTGCCCGTCATGACATACGGTGCCGAAACATTAACTCTGACGGTCGGACTGCTCCACAAATTTAAGGTCGCTCAGCGTGCTATGGAGCGAGGTATGCTCGGAGTTTTTCAAAAACCGAAGTTACCTACATGGGTTGCAGAGTAAGCAAACTGGCAGTGACAGTGGGCTGGCCATGTTTGTCGAAGGACCGATTCTGAAGCGGAGACCTCGTATCGGCAAGCTTTGTGTGGGACGTCCCCCAGCTAGACGCACCGACGACCTAACAACAACATTTTGACTGCCATTAAACTTTTGTTACGTGTGGAAAAACAAAAGGAACTTCATTCCAACCGGGCGACACGACAGTACAGTCTCGACTGTGTTATTTTTAAATTTGCTTATCTAGGTTTTCTTTAATAAGGGTAGGTTTAATATACTTTGCACCACTCGACGTCATCACGTCAACGGTGGCATTCGCTGAAAACCAGCACTGCATTCTGTTTCGTACAAGTCGCAGGATGTCACACATACATATGTTCCTCACTGTTATTGTTCTTTTTTGTGCTTATTTTTTACTTTGCGTCTTATTAGACGCAAATAATCGTATTTTCTTTATTTATAGATCAATTAAACATTAGTTATTCTGATCATTAATCAATGAGTATCAAGTGGATCACCTGCCTATAACAGCCATCCTTGTTCCATTACAAGCGTGTCCCTATTACGTCAAGAATTTCCCCTATGTTCGGGCAGGCGGCTGCAATTCCGCCGTGCCTATATCCGGCCTGGACGCTACGTACACGGCGGTGCCCTGTTAGCTAAGTTAATAGACTGGCAGTCTTGGTAAATGCTGGAGCCAGGATACTCTCCGGACATACAATTACAGCGATGGCTTTGAGCGTCCTCGTCGTGCTACACAATGTTCATTGGTTATAAAGCAGAATCCAGTTTTTTTTTGTATTGTATATCTACATGTAAGTGATATTTCTGGTAGAAACTATCTTTTTATGCCTTTTCGGTTATGAAATGTATTTCTACTAAAATGGTAGACACTGGCTACAATGTTAGTAGTCTACCAAAGCATTTTTCCACAGTAAAATAAAAAATAAACAACATGAAAAAGCGATCATTGTCACTCACCATTTGCCGCCACTAATACCCACCACTTCACTCTAAATATGCAAATTAACCAAACATCCCGAATTCCCGATACGTTGCAATTTGCATTTTACCAATTTTTGCAACTCTTAAAAGGTTAGTTTTAGACCGACGCAAATTGCTGCTGCTATCAAACAGAATTTTATGTGAGAGGATTAGTTGTGATCGTCTGCCATATTGGATCGCGTGTAACGGTCACCGGTTCAATTCAAATTACGAGATTGGAATTCCGAACGTTTGGAATCCCAACAATCACGTTCTGTTGTCATTTTAATGTCAATTATTTGATTTGCTGCTATGTGAATGTCAATTATTTGTTTTACTGCCATGTGAATGTGAAATGTGTGATGTGTGTGTGGAGATGAAACACTTTTCAATATCATAGCTGCCATGTGAATGTGATAACTCGACAAAACAAATAATTGACATTAAAATGACAACAGAACGTGATTGTTGGAATTCCAAACGTTCGGAATTCCAACAATCACGTTCCTTTGTCATTTGTCATGAGAAATTGTAAAGTGTTTCATCTCCATAGACTGGAAATTATAGTATTCTGTAAATACAACAAGAATTAAAAACGAATATCTTACTACTGGTATTAATTACTATCCAATAGAGATTTATAAAAAATACTGTGAAGACCCCGTTAATTCTATCCACTGCACAACTCTACTCAAACTCAAAACATTTGTTTCAAATAAATCAATTACTAGGTAGGGAGAAGAACGGGCAAGAAACTGCACGGACACTTTTTTATGTAAAATATTGGTTTCATCATTCATGTTGAAATTATACATGTGGGAACGATGCGGAACGTTAACAGGATCCGTAATAAAACTACGCTTCAATCATTCGAATGGAGCTGCATGATATGCACAATTACTAAAAAAATTACTTTCATTAGATTTTTATATCAAAGGAACGTTCCTCGCGACGTATCGCTTTCGTCTGATCCCGTCTAACTCGACGTAACGACCCGCCATTTGAATACCCTTAACGTAAATATTATTCAACAACACTTCGTACAAAGCCCTGAGCTACCCTTCAAAGGAAATCTCCATCACGAAAACCTAATCAAAACTTAAAGACAATATCAATTTAGTGAACAAACACCTTTACTTTAGGGCAGCCTTCAACTATGGCGGAGAACAAACAACTAGTGAATTAGCAAGTTGGTGAATTTACCTTAATTATGCATTACCCCTGGACGGTAACCGGTGCGGCTACCTGTTCAAACGTCACAAGTTTGGACCGCATCACTTGTTTACTTTGCAACCGATATATAAATTAATGTACATGGCTCATTAATGAGGAGAACGATTTCTAACCATCGTAAGCAAGAAAAGTCATAGATCTAAACCCATGACCTTTCTTGGGGTCAAACTTTAGAATGAATCGACTGCCCAGGGTGCAATGGACATACATGATACAGTCAACCGCAAGCGCACAATAACTAGGTTTTGATAGCGCCTTTATTGCGCAGCGGTTATTGTAGTTCACGTTGTGTTACTCCTGACGTGTGCTTGACTATAGGTACTTAAGGATTGTCAGACATGGACGCTTGTTCACCCTAATTAATCCGATCCAGCCTGTCCCTTGCTGCTTCATCCAGCGACGCCCTAAGCCGAGATCCGTACCCCACAGAGGGTGACGTTAGCGTTAATTTTTAAGCCCTGGCTAGAGGACCTTAATTTATTGAGGCAGCCGAAGGCAGCAGAAGCAGCCGACAAACGGTTGACCTGCCAGAAGCCATTAACAAAAAGGAGGCGTGTTCAGTGCTCCGCGTGCCAAAATAACTCATCTCCAAGTCCTCGTCTTTCATCACGACCTTTTACCAAAAAATTCCTTTCATAATACAATGAAAAAATGCAATTTACAAAGTGGTTGTCCGCGCCCTCGTCTTCACTTTACAAAACTTCTTTTGTCTCGAAAACTGCATAATAGAAGTAAAAACGTTATTATGTAGCCAGCTCACCAGTTATACCCGTATTCTTTCTAATTAGTATTTGTTCGTTAACGCTCCTGCAGTCGTAAGTTAATTAGTTTTTAAACTCATATATCACTGGCAACCAAAAGTTTACTAGTTTAATACAAACGATATTTCCAGTGTTCTTTACTGCTAATGTTTCTGTTTTCAAATGATAAATAAATTGGTATTCGTGCTGTATTAAAACCAGATATTTTTTCAATATCTGGTACTGTATTTACTTACTTAGCTTGATACTTCAAGGTCTGATTGATATTACATCATAAACGATTTCACAAGTCTTTATTTATCTCAACATCATATTACAAGCACTGGTAAATACAACACAAACACTTAAATAGAGAAAGGTGTCTGAAGTAGGATGTTCCCGAGTTACAGATTACCCGGCTCTCTTAGTTAGGACATGTTGATTTACAAAATGGTTAGAGCCCAGATATTATCGATTATCTTTTAAGTTTAAAGTTCGTAAGCACATTCGCAAGAAGCTGGCAGTAATGTTGGCACAGCGGTAATGTATTCTCATTGTTTATCTTATTTCTTTTTATTATATTAGTGTATATTTATTTGCGCTTATATTTATAAGTAATTAGATATGTATATTATATTTATAGTTTGAAATAGCTGTATGAGTATCTATATATTTTAAAATATATTTTTAAATTTTCATGCGTATCTCTATATTTTGTAATGATCGATAGTTTAGGTCTCGAGTCCAATACTAGATGGCGTTACTAGGCTCGCCACAATAGTTTTAATAACATATTATTGGACAAGGGACAAGTGACGGTAGCGGTAAAATAATTAAACCCGAGTGAGGTCAATGGGTGAAAAGACTAAAAACTAATGCGTTGCTCCGTAATTATATGCATAATTTCTGTAAATTAAAGCCATCATTATTTGGACATTAATAAGGAATAAACATACGTGTTATAGTTGGTGCAATATTGTGAATTTGTGTGTGAGTAATGGAAGTAACGGGGTAAGTGTTTGCGTCTATTTAACGAAGTGTAGCTTGGATAATTGGAGATGTTTTGCAAGGCTGACTGTTCTCATCTTGTCCTCAGCTTGCAGAAACGCCCTTATAGTTCAGGCATAAGTATTGTGGATTAAGATCCGGCCTCAATTGATAAAGCTGCATAATTTTGATTCATCGCGAAACAGTGATCGTCATATTCGCCACAGCAAACAAGAAACTAGTTGGTCTCGGGGCATAATACTAGGTTAAGATTTCTTGTCGTGGGTTCGATCCCAGTCTGAGGATCTTCTTTGCGTCAATCAAGATATTTTGTTTTTATTTGGCTTTATTCTATTTTTGTTTTATTTGTTTTTTTTGTATACTTTGTTTCATGTTTATGTTTCCTTTTACCTTGATTTATTTCCGTAATTTAATAATTAAGGTGTTAGTATTTAGATTGTAAAGAAACTTAGAAGTGGAACCATTAGAGTAAATTTGTTGATACTGCCTATGTTTTTCTTTCTATAATCAGTTTACTTGGAACCCCGGTCATCACATTGGCGCCCACGGGTTAACTGATTCAAAGATAAACAAGGTGTATAACGGTTATGGTCATTCAGTGTATTTAGGTATATATTTTATTCCGGACAAACATTGGTAACTAACACATATTTGTTAAAATAATTTCGTAAGTTCGACAAGCCTAGTTATTTAGCATATCTGTCATTCGGAATAGAAACCTATTTTATTTTAATTTAGCGTGTTTTTTTAAAATTGCTATTGTTTATTGAAATTGTACTACCTACTTTGTATGATCATGGATGTTAATGTACTACATAAAGATGAGCTTGAGTTTGAATTGGCATGTCGAGGGATCTCGGATTGTAAGACTGTGGCGACTATGCGGAAATTTTTGCGGGAAATTTTAGTTCGAGAGCAGTCGTGCGAGTCGACTATTTCCTTTAAGGTTCCTAAATCCTGCATTGATAACCCGAATAATGAAATATTGATTTGTGAAAAAAAATTATCGGCAATAATTACACTTATAACTGAAGTATCGCAAACTCCTGAACATTCGTTTTTTAGACGTATACACTCTCGTTTGACACACTTATCGAACCGTGCTAAACTTATTATTCCTTCTGAGTCTGGTGACATTGAGAAACATTTGACACTGCTAAAGAACATTCAGGATACCTTGTCGTCACTAAGGCAACTTGAGCAAGAAGAAGGTGAGGAAGAAGGTGTAATTTCCGAACATGATAAAGACATCTTACAGAAGTCTCTGGGCGAAGAGGCTATGCATATAATGGAACAATTGGGAGAGTGCCGAAACTCAGAAAAAACTTCCTTACCAAAGGATGGAGACACGGAAATTCACCAGAATCGTGCCTCACAGTCTACTATTGCCAACGCTGACATACCACGTACAACCTTAGAGAGACCTAGTCTTTTCTCACGTCATCCAGGCTTACAAAGGTCTTCCACATTTGATAACGGCTTCCACAAACGGAAGTTGGTTCCCATTAAAGATTGGGGTGTCAAATTTAGTGGTAAGGGTACCGTAAGTGTGAACGCGTTCTTGGAAAGAGTTGAGGAACTTAAAGAGGCGCGGAATGCTGCCGATGAAGACTTATTTCGATATGCCATAGACTTCTTCGAAGAAGAGGCATTAATATGGTTTAGGGCCAATAAAGGTGCAGTAACAAATTGGGGTCAATTAGTGAGGCTACTGTTGGACACATTTCAGCAACCGTATTACCAAGAGGAGCTATTGGAGGAGATTAAACGGAGAACCCAAAGCAACCAGGAAAGCATTTTGGTTTATATAGCTATTATGCAAAATATGTTTAATCGGCTACCCACCCCCATTCTCGAAACACAAAAATTGATGATACTTAGAAGGAATTTACAACCCTATTTTCAGAAAGCCATATGTAGAGACACTTTCGATTCAGTGAGCGAATTAACATCAGTACTAAGGGTTATTGAACGCACCAAGTTAAGCTGTGATAACTTCAAGGAACCTACTCAAAGTGATCAATCTCTGGAAAGAGATTTAGCATATAAGGGAAGTACCTCGAAGATATCACGAAATGAAAACACGACTGAGGTGGCAGCCATAGATGACAAGCATGTTCTTCTAACAAAATGTTGGAACTGTAGAACTCCAGGGCATCGTTTCAGGGATTGTAAGTTGCCTAAATAGAGACTCTTCTGTTACAAATGTGGACGTTTCGGGAAAACGACAAATAAATGTTCATGCCATGCTACCGATAAGGGAAACGACAACTCGGAGTCGATGCCAGCCGATCGTACCCCGAAAAACTAAGTCATACTACCTTGGATAACTGGCAGCAATGGCTAGATACAGTTTCGAGTTTTTTTAAAACAGGCAAGGTCAGTAATATTAACAAGCACAGTCAAGACAGTCGGTATTATGCTGAAATAAAAATTTTAAATCAGTCGTTTGTGGGATTATTGGATTCTGGAGCTACTGTCTCAGTGATTTCGCAGAGATTTGCAATGAAAATTATGAAATTGGGGTTTTCAGAACATAAAGTCGACAAAGAAATTATCTCAACGGCTGATGGCACCTACCATACAATGGATTCCATTGTTCATTTACCTATTGAGTTTACGGGAAAATACAACGTGGTAGATTTTTACATCATGAACGGCTTAAAACATGATGTTATATTAGGTATGAATTTTTTTGAGTCATTTAATTTAGTAATAGGAGCAGGGAAATCGATTGCTGACATTACGGAAATCAACGTCTCGCAACCAGTGATTTCGCGGAATGAACTTTCTGATCAACAGAAAGAGCGCCTGGACAAATTATTAGAGGAAATGGCAGCACAGATTGGTAAAGGTTTAGGAAGAACATCGTTGATCAAGCATAGAATTGACACCGGGGATAGCTTGCCCATCAAACACAGACAGTACCCCTTAGCTCCTCCAATTATGGCTGAACTGGAGAAGGAAATCCAGGATATGCTGGACAATGATGTAATAGAACCCTCCTTCAGTTCATGGCGTTCTCCCGTATTACTGGTGAAGAAATCTTCGGGTAAGAATCGATTGTGTCTCGACAGTCGTCAGTTAAATAAGGTTACAGTAAAAGACTCTTATCCTTTGCCTAGGGTTACCACCATCTTAGACAGTCTAAAAAATGCTCGGTTCCTGTCAACTATTGATCTACGATCAGCCTTCTGGCAGATCCCACTCGAAGAAACAAGCAAGGAAAAGACTGCTTTCGGACTCGCTGGAAAAGGACTTTATCAGTTCAAAGTAATGCCATTTGGACTAAGTAATGCATCTCAAACACAACAACGTTTAATGGATCGCTTATTCACACCGGAATTCGAAAGTAGAGTGTTCACTTATTTAGATGATATCGTCATAATTATGTGACGACAGCTTTGACGGTCATTTGTCGTCATTATTACATGTAAAAAATAAGCTTAAGGAAGCAGGATTAACGATCAATCTGGAGAAATGCGTATTTGCGAGAGCATCTTTAAAATACTTAGGCTATATTGTAGACAAGGAAGGGTTACGTACAGACCCGGATAAAGTAAAAGCTATACTCGACTATCCCAGGCCTACAACTTACACGGAGCTAAAGCGTTTTATTGGTCTAGCTAGTTGGTACAGGCGGTTTGTGGAAAATTTTGCCATTGTCGCAGCTCCACTACATGAACTAACTAAGGGAGGCAAGAAGACTAAACGCATAGTATGGAATAAAGAGGCGGAAGATTCTTTCTTAAATCTAAAGACTGCCCTGACTTCGACACCAGTATTAAGAGTACCAGACTTCACAAAACCCTTTTCTATTCAATGTGACGCTTCTAACAGGGGGACTGGGGGAGTTTTAATTCAAATAGCCGATGGCCTGGAGGTCCCCATTGCTTACACGAGCAAAAAACTTTCGGAAAGAGAATGCAAGTACTCAGCGTCTGAGCGAGAACTATTAAGTGTTCTGCATGCTGTAGAACAGTTTCGTCCTTATGTTGAAGGGAGTCATTTTAAGGTCATTACGGACCATAGTGCACTTCAGTGGCTACACCGTAATAAGGACCCTCATGGACGTTTGGCAAGGTGGGCTATGCGCTTACAACAATTTGATTACGAAATAGTCCATCGCAAAGGTAAATATAACACTGTGCCAGATGCTTTATCTAGAGCGATTGAAGAAGAAATTAACATAATAGAGATAAAACCAGAAGATAAAGATGAGTGGTATAAATCAAAAGAGGACTTGGTGCTGTCTGGTAAGAATGATCCGGATTGGGAAGTCAGTCAAGGACAACTGTGGAAATACATGAAATTAAAACAATTTCCCAATGAAAATGATAGCTGGAAACTTGTGATTCCAGAAAAGCTTCATCAAGGAATCCTAAAGGAATGTCATGATGACCCCACAGCTGGTCACTTTGGTGTTAAAAAATCGGTCAACCGTGCGAGACAGCAATATTTTTGGCCGACATTGATCCAGGACATGAAAAACTACGTACGGAAATGTGAAGTGTGTGCTAAATTCAAGCACTCACAAAGTAGACCATCTGGTTTAATGGGAAAGCAACGAGAGGTAACAGAACCCTTTCAAATCATATCTATGGACCTAATGGGACCTTTTCCGAAATCTAAGCATGGCAATACTATGCTGCTAGTCATAACATGCTGGTTTAGCAAATTCTGTTTTCTATATCCACTCAGAAATGGAAAGTCATCCACTATAGCTCAAATACTGGAGGAACAGATATTTTTAATGTATGGAACCCCTAGTGTAATAGTTTGTGACAATGGAAAGCAATTTGTATCTAACCAGTTTAAGGATCTAGTTTCAGGGTACGGTGTGAAAATATGGTATACCCCTTACTACCATCCTCAAGCCAACCCCACTGAGCGGGTAAACAAAGTCATTGGCTCGGCTATAGCTTCTTACGTTGAAGACAATCACAAAGAATGGGACAAATATATACCACACATAGGACATGCAATCAGAACATCGGTTCATGAAGTGACGAAAAAAACACCATCCTATTTGTTTTTTGGACGCGAGACGATGGTCCAGGGCATGAAACCCTATAGCTTTGAACCAAACGAACCGATTACCTTCGACAAAGGAAAATTTGAAAGAAATATAGCCTTCAGGAGTAAGATTTATGAAGAGGTTGGTGAAAGGATACGGCAATCACATGAGACCAACAGCGAACAGTACAACAAGAGACGTCGCATATGTAACTATAAAGTTGGTGATCTGGTTTGGAAACGCACTAAACTTCTGTCGAATGCTGATAAGGCTTTTATGTCTAAATTGGCCCCTAAGTTTGAAAAAGCAGTCATAGCAGAGAAGATATCAGACGACGTTTACAAATTAAAGAGTTTCAGAGGCAAAGATTTAGGAAAATGGCATTCTTGTGACCTTAAACGTTTGGTTTGAATCCGGTTGGATTCTTTAGAGGAGAGGGGATATTGTAATGATCGATAGTTTAGGTCTCGAGTCCAATACTAGATGGCGTTACTAGGCTCGCCACAATAGTTTTAATAACATATTATTGGACAAGGGACAAGTGACGGTAGCGGTAAAATAATTAAACCCGAGTGAGGTCAATGGGTGAAAAGACTAAAAACTAATGCGTTGCTCCGTAATTATATGCATAATTTCTGTAAATTAAAGCCATCATTATTTGGACATTAATAAGGAATAAACATACGTGTTATAGTTGGTGCAATATTGTGAATTTGTGTGTGAGTAATGGAAGTAACGGGGTAAGTGTTTGCGTCTATTTAACGAAGTGTAGCTTGGATAATTGGAGATGTTTTGCAAGGCTGACTGTTCTCATCTTGTCCTCAGCTTGCAGAAACGCCCTTATAGTTCAGGCATAAGTATTGTGGATTAAGATCCGGCCTCAATTGATAAAGCTGCATAATTTTGATTCATCGCGAAACAGTGATCGTCATATTCGCCACAGCAAACAAGAAACTAGTTGGTCTCGGGGCATAATACTAGGTTAAGATTTCTTGTCGTGGGTTCGATCCCAGTCTGAGGATCTTCTTTGCGTCAATCAAGATATTTTGTTTTTATTTGGCTTTATTCTATTTTTGTTTTATTTGTTTTTTTTGTATACTTTGTTTCATGTTTATGTTTCCTTTTACCTTGATTTATTTCCGTAATTTAATAATTAAGGTGTTAGTATTTAGATTGTAAAGAAACTTAGAAGTGGAACCATTAGAGTAAATTTGTTGATACTGCCTATGTTTTTCTTTCTATAATCAGTTTACTTGGAACCCCGGTCATCACAATTTAAAAAGATTTATTCTTCAATTTTCATGATTGCACACTGGTAGAGAATGCCTCGGGCATTCAGTCCGCCTGTACATTCAGTCCGCCTGTACATTCAGTCCTACTGTACATTCAGTCCGCCTGTACATCCAGTCCGCCTGTACATTCAGTCCGCCTGTACATTCAGTCCGCCTGTACATTCAGTCCGCCTGTACATCCAGTCCGCCTGTACATTCAGTCCGCCTGTACATTCAGTCCGCCTGTACATTTGTGTGCTAAAAGTATTAAATAAATAAATATTATTATACGTATTTTTTTCGTAATTGCATTTTTAGAAACCGCATTTAGGCAAAAGCAGAATCTACAAAAGCAAAAAAAAGTAAGTACATTTTATTGTTGCTACCAACGTCATTCAACTCACATAATAACTTACCTATTGTGAAAAAGAACACCGTCGTCACTATATCATCACAACAACCGCCACTAATTACCGCAGTAAGCCACTACAGCGGCTCGCAGGGCACATCTATTAACAATTAACAACTGCCCCTCCCTGCCGTCATTCACCACACAATCCTCCGTCCTCATTTTAATGAACCTACAACTGCTTTACCGACCTCTTGTAATAAATATATAATTTTGACCAAATTCCATAATAGGATTACGCAATAACTTTTCGGAAGTGACCTTTGTGTCCCGACGCTAATTAGGTAGAGCAACCACAGGCACCTCCTTAATTAAAGTGGCAAGCACATGAGCCATTATGACTGCACCCACCTACCCCATGCGCTACTTCTATGAACATTGTTGTGAAAACAACAGCCTTTAATTCTCTTGGTACGGCATCCATTGCGGGTTCTACTCTTTTGGAATAAATGGATACAGAATATCAGAAGCAATGGTTGCGCAGTGAAACAATGCGTTCGTAATTTGATTACTCTGCAATGTACGGAGGCAAGATAGGGTGAATGTGGTAGTAAAAGGTCCCGCCTCTTCAAAAGACGTATAAATTTATTAGCGCGCGTGATTGCTCCGAACATGCAAGTAATTTTCTGTGTTGCCATACAACCGACTAAAGAAATACGTGAACAGAAATCGAAAACGACCTCTTTGAGCGTTCTCTGAATATCTCCAAGGTTATAGACTTGTGCTAAAGGAAAAATATGCGAGTACTAAACGTTATCCTATTCAGTAAAGTAGGGAGTTTGTGTAAGACGGGAAATGTGTCAATTTACATTGAAAGAAATGAGCTCTTTATACTCTGAAAAGATGGAAATTTCGTTTCATGAAGCTGAATTTTAATGTCCTTAAAATATGCTCCGAGTTTTAGCTCTACTCTAAAGGTCTTATTAAGATTTATTTTGGATAGAACTTTGTAATAATTTAGATGTTATTGTCCGAGTGTCCGGTTGCCCCAGTAGCCGTTGTGTTTGATATGTAAATACACGGAAGGTCTTGTATTTGCTTTGCGTCTAACAATTTGCTCAAGTGCGGACGTCGGGCTCGCACGAGGACTGAAACGACACAGTATCAAAACTTACAAAACACCGATCACTGTATTTAACAAAATATTATTAACTTTTACTTTGACGAAAGTCGACTTCAAAATTACCGCATAATTTCTTCTTTAATTCTAGTTTCCTCTTATTCAAACCTGTAAAATAAACTACAATTAACTATGAATAATGTTCGTAGAGTCTGTGCATGAAATATTTATGATAACCCTCTCTTCTAAATGTTGATGATCTTTGTACAAGTTTTGGTAAAAGTAAGTTATTTCTCTTAGCGATACGCTAAATATGAATGTTCACGTCGTCATTACAATGTAGAAAGAACGCTGTAGATATTAGGATGCCAAGCTTGAGCCAAATTTCTTTAGAAGTTCCGGTCGTGGTACACGGGAACAATACGTTTTGCTGAATATTTTGTAGAAGCAGCTTTGGCACAATTTAGAAGTCGTTTTCTGGTGAAAAGAATGATTTTATTCTCTTTAGTGGGTCGTTTTATTACTTTTATTCTGAACACAGTGCAGGGAAAATTAAATATTATTCTGGCTATAGAATTGAGATAAACTTTTATTTTCTTTGTTGCTTTCTTGACGCTGACTGTACAATAATTTAAACAGTCATTCCAACCAGATAAAAAACAGAAAAATAAAACCCTAAAATCCTTAAACAAATATATAAGTACCCTTTTGATATATTAACATCACAGCAGTCTAATAGCACTCTCCGCTCTTACGGAGCTCCGCAATCATTTGAATGCACTTATTCCTCTGAAGTTTGCCGGAGTGCGTGTGCGGCAGTGACGCCACGAATGCGATGCCTCCATGCAACCGCTTGTGGTCGCTCAGAGCGGCTGGAACGAGACAAAGCAAATAAGACTGTATGTTGAACACATGAGATTTCGTTTTTCATTGGAATGAGCTGACATGCAAACCGCACGGATTTACTAGACCAGATAAAAGATCAAAAAGAAATGTATACTTTAACTGTGAAGTTCTAAAGCTTATTTTTGAAGGTATCAAAGAAATATTTCTTGGCGAAGAAGGTGTTTCCAAGACATAAACCGCAATAGAAGAGGTTTGGCTTATGAAAAGCTGACGGTTGAACATGTCTAAGGACGTGCGAAGTCTTGCTGTACGTACTCTGTAGTGAACGACGGGATTCTGAATATTATAGAAGGAGCTTTTATTTCTTTGAGAAAAGGAGATGCGGACCTTTTGAGCTCGTATTATTAGATAAAAGTTACTGCTTTTGAAACTTGAATCTGATATTTTGCTACAGCGAGTCTTCGTAACAATGTTCCTATCTCTCTGTTTATAATGTCTTGTTAGTACTCCTGTCAATGTCTTGTCAGTGTTTATAAAAACAACCTAGTTATTCAAGTGACATCAAAGTATTACTATTTTGGCCTCAAATTAAATCGAAATACTACTGTTAATAATACTGTTCTCTTTTGTTTTCGAGTTGTAAAACAAACTTATATTGTTTCTTTTCTGGCTTTAGTTTTTAGCAAGCAATTCCCGTTTCGTACTTTATTCCACCATTTTCAATAACACTGAAGTTCAGAAATTGGTAAGTTTGCTGCACACAACCACTATCGTATGTAGCAGATGTTTGGTATTATTATTTGTACTAGTTTACTGGTACTACCAGATGTACCTTTAAAATCTAAGAAATAATTGTTCAAAATGCTGGTGAGAAAAATTTCAAATACAAATTAATCTACTTTGTGTTTAAGAATATAATTATCTTTTAATCTCTCGAGATTTTAAAGGGACCTGTATTAAACCAGCGAATAAAAAGTCAAAATAATTATAGCACCTTTTATCCCTAATTACGTTCTCCTGTGATTAATATTATTCCGCCCGCATGATTGTGGCAATATCTGTGGATCGTCTTATCTCCTAATGAAGGTAATGTTCAATGCGGGATGTTTTCTGAACGCTACAATAAATTGCTCGAAGGCTACACTAATTATAATATTTCGTCTTATTAATACTTATTTTAAAGCTGGCACGTGTATTAGAAAACATCGCCCCATTGTTTAGGCACGTGTGTACACACGTATGCACTTTCTTGTTCATCTTTCGTCTTCAACATTCAGTTTTAATCGTTCGTCTATAGCACGCCTCACTTCAAACGGCAGCTCGTATATTATACTAGAATAGATTCCGAGGTATGCGAGTGTGTGCGGGCATACCACTATGGCCCCTAGTATGGCTTTTTAGGTAATACAATGTGACAGTGACTCACAATCTATTCCCTGGTCATGTCAGCTAGGGGCTCCAACATTACAGCTATACTACAGGTTAATCTTCCGATAAACATACTGCGCTCTTACGCACGCCTTGTACTTATATCATCGAAAATAAATAAAATGACTCACTATCAACAGCCTTGTGTATCTGTTCCCTAGTCACATCAGCTAGGGGCTCCAACACGACGGCTGCTACAGGTCCATCTTCAGATAAACATACTACGTTCTCATGCACTCCTGGTACCGAGCTGATCACTCGTTCCACTTCTTCTGGTGCTACCTGTCAAAGGAAACAGACATTTAGAGACATTTTGACATTTTTTTAAAATTAAGTACCTTGTGTTTTAAGCAATAGCTATTAAAATCGCTTCAGGTAATTTAATAAGAAATGGAATGCTCAAAACCGCGAATGAAAAATCAGTACCTACTTAATATTAAATTATCATTCCCCTTCGAGACACGAAAGCACTCTTTAAGATTATAAAAACAAGCAAAATCCCTTGTCTAAAAATTGAGACGACCTTATATTTATACTCAAAACTCATTATGTGTAGTTCATAATGAATTTTGAGTATAAATGTAATGTAGTACAGTATAATTAAGTTCGAACGGCCCAAAAAGAACATCTAGCTACAAAATGAAACCAAATTAGATCCAACATTGTAGAATATTCTCCGGTACACGTTCCCACAATAATCCAGTTGGAAGGCTAGTTACGACTTTAATCTATATTGGAAGACCTCATTTTGTGTTCGGAGTTCTTTTGAAATTAACAAAATATGGTAATAATCCGTTACGAAGTAACGAGGGTCGTCCTACTTAACATAATGTAATTATTCGTGCGAACATTCTACTACATATTAGGTAATCCTGACGCCTATATTTTCTCTTTGCATGGAAAGGGAATACTAAAATATCTAGGTAGGGTCAGGTAAGGGTTTGAGATGGCAGCACTGACGTGAAGGCTAGAATTCACAAAGGAAGACGGGAGCTGCGAGTTACATCTGACATTTTGTTAAAACGATGGAACTCTCTTGGGACAGTTCGATTACTTTGAGGTATCTATTTGCCAGTGGAGACGTTCTGAACACGTGATGGTCTGTATGAAGCTGTTTCGGCGATTTCAGACCATATAGGGCAGGTTACAACATACGTCAAGGCCATAATTTTATAATTGTAATTTGAAACAACGCTTTTTTTTGGTTTGATGATATTTAGCACCATTTTTGACGTATACGCGTGCGTCAAGTGAACGTGAAACAACTCTCCCTTAGTTCGGTTCCTTTACCACATATTTCTTAAAAAATCTCATTTGTTCTGTAACCCCACCTAGTTATTAATTTTGGAACCCCGTAAACTGATTTTTGAGAATCATGTCCGTCAACTTTTACGAAATCTCTGCAGGTTATAAGTATGTTAAAAAAAAGTAGTTCCTTACCTGACAACCCCTAAACTTAAAGCTGAACTTCTTCCTGACAACGAAGATCAGTCTTTCATTCTCATCCAAATGGAACACGTCTCCGGTCTTGTACCAGCCGTCAGAGGTGAAGGACTCATCCCCCGCCATATCTTTCTTGTGGTAACCCTGCAATTCAAGGACGTAAAATAAACCTGATAATTATAGTGTTTGTTCATCATTACCTATGTAATACTAGACTGATATAATTATAATTGTCGAACAAGCTGGTTTTACCCATTAAAGGACTCTGAATGAGACGCAATAGAAGTTTTATTGTTATTACATCAGGGGCTGCAGTCTCGACATTCATAGCGATCACTTTACGACCGAATTCGGTCGCAAAGTCCCGGATTGACAGGTGTAATGTATGGAGTGACAGGACTTTGTGACCGAATTCGGTCGTAAAGCGATCGCTATGAATGTCGAGAGTGCAGCCCATGGGGGCATTTAGTGTCCCTGAAAGTGTTAATACATAGATTGTCTTAAAATGGTCGATGGGTAGTGACAGCTGTTCCTATGATTGCGGCACTCTCCAACGGTTCTGCAGGTCATCTTTTGAGACACCCATGAAAGGTGGTTGGGCTATTATTTTGGCACGAGTAGTATTTCAGAAGATTTTCTGAGTCAGAGTCATTGGTCTTTATACGTTTTGGTTGAAAAGACAGAGCCAAAATCATTTAGTCTTCATCAGTAACTTGTAAAAGTATTACCTTAATAACACAGTTGCCCTTAACGCACAGCTCTCCGGTTTGATTGGGTCCCAGCTGCTGGCCCTCATCATCAATGATCTGGAACGTTCCATCAATTTTTATAACCGCAAGAAATTCTAGATAATTTTACCATTGTACACTTTGATATTTTCTACACGGGAGCCGTTTATGAGCCATTAATAAGTAAGGTTTATTTTAATCTTATACCACTGATAATCTCGAAAGTTTCCATAAATAAATATAGATAAAACTGGAATAAAATGGAATTAAGATCTAGTTCAGATTAAAATGGCGAGACTTGTAAAGGCTGATAAATCTATACTTATAATAAATCTGTAGAAGTGAAAATTCTGTACATTGAAAATATCAAAAAAATAAATGGCAGGGGGTGTTACTAGACCGACACCGAACCCAAAAATGTGATTAAAAAAAATTTTGTCTGTCTGTCTGTCTGTCTGTTTGTTCAGGCATCACGCAAAAACTACCGGTTCGATTACGATGAAACTTCGTATAATTATTCTTTAATATCCTGGGCACCACACTGGGTACTTTTTATCCCGGAAAAGTATATACAATAAAAAACAAACTTAATTTTGCGGTTCGATCCCTAGACCCAATACTGTATCAACCGCAAATAATAAGTTTGTCGTAGGTTACGTCACCCGCAGTGGAGTTAATTTTTATTCCTTTTAGTTTTTAGAGTTATTTAGGTTTATTTTTATATAAGTCGTAGGTATAGATTTTAATTTTAAAGTATAGGTAGTATTGTATTTGATAGTGTACGTAGTGACCGTAGGTTATTTTATAATACTGTTAGTAGGATTAGTCATTCGTATAGATATTAGTTTTTAGGGATTTTGCTTATTTATTGAGTTTAGATTAGTTATCATCAAAAATAGGTTTATTTAGGTAGGTAGGTATTTAATTTTCTGTTATTGAGTTTTTTTTTTTAATTAGGTAGGTACTTAGGTAAAGATATCATAATATAGGTACCCTCTTAATCACCACTAATGAGACATAATTAGTTTTCTATTGTAATTAGCCACAAAGGGCCCGCGAGATAGATGGCATTCTGGGGAAGCACATACATTTTATCCTGTTAGCACATTCCCGTGGGATAGTTTCCGACATCCACGCGGGCGAAGCCGCGGGCAGAAGCTAGTTGGGTAATAAAAATGAAAAAATTGATATGAAGTAATTAGGCTTACTGGTTGTTAACGTTGTAGATCAGATTTTGTCCCTAATACATAAATTCTATTTATATTATTCAATATTCCATTTCTAGGGATTTGGTATGTAAATGTAATTTCATTTGTATTTACTTCGCGACAAGATATACATTAAATTGGCACAAATACTAGGTTCCCGTCTCAATAAATGGTTCATCCATTAGAATTAGCGACACGGAATAAAATATATTTTGTAGGTTGTCTGCCGGTAGTTTTATCATTAAAAATAAAGTAATACCTAACTGTCACGTCTAAAATATAATTCCTGAAAAAGACAATTTATCACTTTTCCACAGAAGACGTTTTTGCATATTACTTTTAAATGTACTTAAATGAATTCATAAGGCTTGTTCCTCACTAGGCAACACAGGATTAATTTAGTAGATAACTGTCGTTCATAGAAGGAAAATAGAATGCGTCACGTTTGGTAGTGCAATGTGTTTGAATGTTTGCAGAACATTTCATGATCAAAATTACGACTGATTACACTGATTAGATGAGAGCAGTGGTGGCCCAGTGGTCACGACCGCGACTTATGAATTGTAGGTCGTAGGTTCGACCCCAGACAGGCGCTTTACTTTGTGTAAATTATTTCATCACCACTGCTCTCAAAACGGCGAAGGAAAACATCGTGAGAAAACCGGCATGTCCTAGATACAAAAATTCAAAGACATGTGATTTCTACCAACCCGCACTTGGAACGTTTGGTGGATTACGGCCCACACCCTCAAAGAGAGGAGGCCTGTTCCCAGCAGTCATGGGAACATTATAGGCTGATTACAGGATCATACGGCATTTTACTGAACTTCTAACTGTATGTATTCGATTTTAAACTTATGAACAGCGATAATTGGAAATAAGTCTCATTCTATGAAATTAAAAACTTGGAGGGGCTCGCTCTATCCAACGAGTAGGCTAAGCACACTTGCCAGGGTCGGTGCGTGGATCCATTATATATCGAGACCTCTCTGTGTCTCGGGAAGCAAGTTAAACCATTGCTCCCGGCTGTCATTCGTAGATGTTGACAGTCAGAAGCCCAAGTCTGACAACCAGTCTTATCAAGGGGTATGCTACCCAGTAACTGGGTTGTGGAGGTCAGATAGGCAGTCGCTCTAGGTACAACACTGGTATTAAACTGCATCTGGTAAGACTGGAAGCTGAACCTTACATAGTTGGAAAGGCTAAGCAGACTGATCTATGAAATTGTAACAGTGCACTTTCTTAATACTGAGTTTAGGACTTGCCTTAATTGTACAAAACAGTTACCTTGTAATACATATAGTTGAACACCCATCCGTTGCACTTCAGAGGAGCCTCTCTATCGGGGATCGCGATAAACCCTTGTGTCTCCGTGGAGCCATATCCGTCACACAAATGGCAGTTCTTTGGCAGTTTATCCTTAAAAAATTAAACATTTTATAAAACTATAATTTTTCATACTAAAAGGAGGAGGTTATCAATTCGGTTTATTTTTTTTAATGTTTGTTACCTCAGATCTCCGTTATTTATAAACCGATTTGCAAATTTTTTCATCAAATTGGTTCAGTGGGTTGGTTTTGAAACCAAAATTACTAGTAAAAATTCAAGTAAACGAAATTGCGTCGTTTGCTTTCCTATGACTTTCCAGTCGTGGCTTGGGACCGGTTTTTTGATCCGTAGTTAAGCTCAACCAATTGTTAAAAATAGTAACGAATGGTTAAATTATTGCAAAATGTGTTTTTTGATCAATTTTTAATTTATCTAATTAAAAATTAAGGTAGGTACTCCATAGACAAATTAGACGTGATTAAAAACATGGCTACTACAAATACGTCAATTTACGTCAGGCGCTGACTAATTTGACAGGACTAAACTAATATTTATCTTCTGTCCGTTTCTTAATGAAATATAAAGAAAAAGATGCAGTGAGCTTAAATTTAGTTTAGTTTGTGAACAAGGGAATCGGCGCCAATATCATAGCTAATAGTCAAATAATTAACTACCTATTAGTTAAAAATTAGATAAACTAAAAATTAATAAAAAAAACATTTTGCTAAAACTTCAAATCATTAGTTACTATTTTTAACAATTGGTTGAGTTTAATTACGGATCAAAGAATCGGCCCTTAGTGGAATTGTCATGGGTTGCATTGTGGCTATTAGTGGCGTATCCTTACATAATTAACCGACTTCAACAAGGAGGAGGCTCTCAATTCGACTGTATTTTTTTTGTATGTATGTTACGCGATATCTCCGACAATTGTTAATCGATTTCAAAAAATATTTTTTATGTAGATAGGGTGGTACGCATGCCTCAGGTATGGGCCCATATACATTTTATTAAGTTTGCTTGGGTAGTTTTTGAGTTAGCTTCAATAATACTTACGTATTTTTATACTTAATTACTTCCTGTCACTGATATTTATATAGCAAGTACGTACCTAGTATTATACGAGTTTTTGTGGGTAAGTACAACTGAAAATTAAAAAATAAAACTTTTCTACAAAATAGTCGAAAGTGGCAGTGGGTAGTTTTTTTTTTTTTGTAAAAAAGTTTTTTAAGCCTTTGATAATTTCAGTCTCCAGTAGCCATTAGTGACTACTGGAATCTGAAATTATCAAAGGTTGGAAGAGAATCTAAATAGGAGACTTTTTCGAGAATTTTCATTGATTTTATTCAGTTCACTGTGTGTGAAACGAGACTAAATTCGAAGTACTTGAGTTTCAAAACACAAAGCTTGTCTTTGACCTTTTCATGGAATATTGTTAAACCTAATCAATTAATCACCAAACTTGGTATTTTGGCATGTGAATTTTTGATATAATTATTGCCTATGTTATACGAAATAATGTTTCTACGAAAGGTTGCTGCGTTTTGTCCTATTGACATTACATAACAATAAGTAGTTATTACGCTCATACAATGCGTTTTAACTAAAATAGTTTCTAGACAGAACCGCAATATAAACTTTGCCAAGAAAGCCAATTGGAAAGCTATCTGATTGTGGATCTTAATTGATGGCCTATTGGCCTCAAATTGTTTTTATGGTCATACTGGAATAACCAAATTTACTGTTCCGTTACAATGTATTTACCACTAAATTGGTTTTTCAATGAATCAATCTTGCTGAACGATCTGACTTTGAAACAATTAACTCTGCAAACTCATCCATGAAAGAGTAGCACACAATTTGTGTTGCTCGATTTAATAAAATACAACTACGTCACATTGTTAGTGATCCCTGTACTAATGATAATAAATTGCTAGTGCATCAGAATGTATGAAGGTACTCTAGCATTGGTTTACAAACATATAATATAATATCCCTGGACATTTCACACAGCGCCATCTAGTCCCAAGCTAAGCAACCTAATGCTTGTGTTATGGTAACAAGATGGCTGATAAACTACTTATATACATTTTTTTTTTGTAAATACATACATATTATAGATAGAAAAACACCCAGACTCAGAACAAATACATGTAAGACTTACAAATATTTGTTCTGTGTGGGAATCGAACCTGCGACACGCAGCGCAGCAGTCCGATCGCTCAGCCACTGCGCTAACCGTGTTGTCAAAACATATGACCTGTGGATTTGCTGATGCTCTTATAATTCAATCTATATTCGTCTTCTTAGAAAAATACATACTACAAGGTGGATACGACAATAAATTAAACTGCGTATATCTCATGACGTTCCCAGTCTGCTGCAGCACACTGCACAGCGGGCCCTATCAGAATACTAGCGCTGCGACATTTATTTTTAAATGTTGTAGCATCCTCAGGAGATAGGGGGGGCCTTTTGACTTCGTACAGGACTTTGTTTTATTTCCATTTTACTTTTGTTTTTTTTTTATGTTTCTCTATGAGTGTGTTCAGTTTAGTTTATGATACTCCTATGCGAGTCCCAATGACCTTTTTTTTCTACATACGGAAATTTTATCAAATACATGTGTATAACCAATAGTTAACTCACTCTAGCTAGTCGACTGTTCGACAAAATCTATGGTCGGCCCATCACTACTATTTAGTTTTATATTTATTTAGTTTTCGATGTTAGGATTTATTTGATGGTTTCAAAATAATCGTATTAGTATTGCCTTGCCAGTGTTATAATTTATTGTCGTCTCCACATTCTAACTTGTACTTACTTTCAGGGTAGCCATTAGTTCCGGAGTGGCTGGAGCGCCGAGCAGGATCAGGGTCTGTAGGGAGCTCATCTGATCTGGTCTTATTAAGTTTACCAAAGATACAGCGAATGCAGGTGCTAAGTAGGCCAACGTTGGCTGAAATTAAAAAAAGTTTTCGATTATTTAGGTTTATTTTTATTTTATTGTTTTTGAATGGCTTACAGTTAGCAAATACAGAAGTAGTAGTGAGTGAGTTTAATATTGGTACCAACTGCGCTACGGTTCGAGTTCGGGTGTTTGTATAACCACAATAGGTTTTTAAGAAAAACGCGCGTTGTGTGTGATCCGCCTTAGTAATGGTATTGTTTTACAGGTAACACAAATAACACTTCATATAGGTCACACAATATTCATGTTGAAAAACGTCTTAATTACTTGAAATGCATGTTTCCACTATAAGATTTATTAAAACCCACAAACTGCACTAATCTGAATCTGAAGACGATCTCGAACATTTGGCATCTCTCGAGCACATTTGGAGCCATTATTCAATGGTCCAGCAATAAAAGAGAATTGCCAGCCGTTTGCCGGAATCCAGATGGAGATAAGTATATTTTAAAAATATCTTCGAAAGCTTTGTGGGTACAACTCATTACTCTATTAAGCCGACTTTTCACTGCCGAGGACGTACATACACCGAGCGGTTTACTAAGGTCTGATCCAAAAGCACCTGATGAAAGTGTAAACAAACCCTGTCCAGGTTAAATTCTTACGCAATATCTTACTATTGGGATTTATTAACACATTCATCTGCATTGAGTAGGGGTCAATTTGATATTTCACCACGTTCTCAAACAATTATTGTTTGAATTACATGATTGAATTGTAATTAAACAATCATCGACGAAAATTGAGGTTATAAAAGTAAACTCCATTGTCAAATAAAAAACAAATGTCAGCTTTTTTTAGGGTTCCGTACCCAAAGGGTAAAAACGGGACCCTATTACTAAGACTTCGCTGTCTGTCCGTCCGTCCGTCTGTGTTATTTCTGTTGCCGCTATTGGTAACAACAAATACTAAAAACAAAATAAAATAAATATTTTAGGGTCCCAAGCTCCCATGGGCGGCGAGCAATGGGCAGCTCGCCGCCCGGTAAGGACCAGGCCCGGGTCGACGGCGCGTTGTGTTCCACGCGCGCCTCAAAGAGATGTCAGCACGAACTGACGGGGTCCGCTAGGGCCGATGCCGCCGGGGCTGCGGGTTGTTCGAAAAAGATACCGTGGCCCCTGGCACAGGCAACTGAAGGAACACGGGTGGGTTTTAGTCAGTAAAAGTCTGGCACGCCCTTCCGCTCAGCCCAGAGCGGGACAGGACATTTGAAGATTTCCAAACCAAAAAATAAATAAATGGGGAGCTCCCATACAACAGACGTAATTTTTATAGATGGTACGGAACCCTTCGTGCACGAGTCCGACTCGCACTTGGCCGGTTTTTTATTGCTTAATGGGCCTGCTTTTGACCTCGATCATCGATCTGATGGAAAGCGATGGATGAGGTCTCTGATGGAACGAGCGTGCTCAGAAGATGCCTACGTATTGTTATTAAAACTTAGTTTTTTGTTTTCTCGTAAGTATTCAAATAATAAAATCAAAGCATTCGATTAAATAGTGGCACTTATTTGCATCAAAAGGTGTTTTCAGATCCATTTGTTTACATTTTCATCAGATACTTTTGGAACAGACAGTTTTACGTTAAGTAGGAAGTAAAAATACTGGATTTTCACCTCTCGGTGTTGATCTAAGCGTTGAGGATCCAACAGAGCGCCACCCAGCGCGTCTAAACACACCGTTGGATTTTAAACTCTAGGCGCCAAGCGGTACGTTGAAAATCTAGTACGCGAAGAAAATCGCCGCGGGAAAAACGCGCTCGTGCGTACCTGGGCTGTGCCTAGCGTGGTCGTAGGTCACAGTGAACGATCCCGTCTAAAGTTGCATACAAAGCGCAGCTAAGTACACGCGCGTAGCTTAGCTGTGTGTTGCTGTGGACGGTGCCTTTATGTTGGGTTGTGACAAACTACAAATTATTATCAGCTCCATGGTAATGGCTGATATTAACTCTGTGGTATTGCATGATGATTTGGTACATTGCATGTTTTACACAATTAAGTTTGAAGGTCATCGGTACCTAATTGTGTAATAAGAGGGTCTCATTACAATAACTAATGAGTGGTATTAGTTATTGTAATGAGAAATAAACAAGTTTGATTGATTTCAAATAATAATGTATGTAGTGTGTTTTTGTGAGTGACTCAAGGTTGAATTATTAAGTTGTTTTTAATATTTAAATAAATGTAAATAATATTTTTGATGAAAACTGAATAGACGTCAATTTAATAATATGTTTATCTAATTACCCATATTACAGGTATCATGTTCTGCTGAATTTAAATTTTATTTTAACAAAGGAAAATCGAATGTCTAATGAATGTACCTATAAGAGGTATGAGCACGGAATGAGGGTTGTTCGCACGTGGCGTTGTAGATACCGCTACAAATGATTAATTTTGAAATTAATTAATTTTATTTCATTTTATAAAGAAAACTAATTACTAAGAATATTAAGAAATAGTATAATTATTATCAATTAAAACTTTCCACTTATAAATTATTGAACAAGAATATTCTAGACAGTAGTAAGTTACACTATGTATGCAAATTAATTGCTTAAGAAGTATGAGCAAAAAAGGATACTTATCTGATTGAGTAAAACAGTGTTTGATTTTGCTATTACCAAGTTTTATTTTATAACTTGGAACAATGAGCTAACTTTTGATGTTGCCTGTACAACGTTGTACATAAAGAAGTAATTAGTACAAACCGAAGAACTCCGCAACGAGTTGTAATTACTGTCTTTACGTAAAACCTTAATCTTCCTTAATGGTAGGACTCGTCACGTTTTAAGCAAATTCTACGTTCAAACTTTGGCAAATTACTAATTGCTTCTTTTAAGAACTTCACAGACCTTTAGGAATAATAAACAGTATATTTAAAAAAGGGTATTAGCATAAGGGCTGTTGTTAAGGACTCGGTTTCCGCAAGGGCGCCATTTTTATACAAAACAGTCGTAATGCGGTCAACCTGGCGTTGTTTTCGGTTTGCAATCCTTTTTATATTGCCTTTCCTTGCGATTTGACATTTTGGACTAGAGGAAGGCGTTGGATCACCATTAAACAAAACACAATCAGAACGAGTGTCAATCTTTGTGAAAAACCCAGGATGACCACAATAAACAATGAGATACTGAAAACGTAAAAAATATTACTTTCTTTGTTTTGTTTTTAAAGAAAAAAAAGAAAAATATTTTATTCTGCACAAACGAAAGCACAATTACAAATAAAAAATGACATAAGATACACATAGTCAAAAGACTCGTACTCAAGCATAAAAATGTTGACACTTTTGTTTATCGCTTGATGTCAGGGCCAGGGACCAATGACAACTCACATTCATTGACATTGACAATAATACAGATATACATTATTTTTTATTTTATTATTTTTGTATTTTGTGTTTCACGAACTGTGTCCAAATAAACTTTTTTCTTTCTTTCTTTTCTTTATATTGGCAGATGGCCACAAAACAATAACAATCAAAACAAAAACAAAAATGCCAAATGCAGAGTGGCGAAATAACAGTATAACTACTTTTGTAACAAAACAAACAACAAATTAAGCCGTGTGTTGCATCTGTGCAAGAACAGGTCGTTGCTCAGCAAAAATGCTGTGACTTCGGACGAACCTATCGTCAACAGCGCTGATTTTCAGCAACTACCTCTCGAATGACGTCCCACCATTTGTGAAATACTAAATCTGGTAAGTTTAACTTTCCGCAGAAATAAGTGATATTCTAGCTGATCATAGTGTGTGCATACAAATAAAATAAAGAGAAATATCTAACTGTATTTATGCGTAAAAACGAATACATAAACTAAAACCATAATTACAACAACTGTACGTTGTGTACAGTGTGGTGTGTTTTCCTAGTCACATAAATTCAATCTTAGCAATTATAACTTCGATACTCCGTAAATTAGTAAAGAGGCCTGCTTTGATACACCATATTTTTAGATTGCACCATGGGAAATTGGGATCGCGATGGCCGCCATTTGCATAACGGCATGGCGTCAGCAAACGACAGCCATGCTTCTTTTTAATTCTCTAGTGTATGGTTACAGTTTAATATTAACGGTTGAATAGACCAACCAATGGAAAAGCATATCGTGGAACCAGATAAGCGCTTCCAAAGCATTTCCAATTTTTACAACGAATTTCAACTGGATTGACATAAGCTTTTCGGTAGCTTGTCAGTCCCATTCATTTTTAACCGACTTCTAAATAACTTTTAAGAAAAAAAAAACTACCGACTTCCAAAAACGACACAACAAAGTGAAAAATAACTTTAATTTCGGAAGTCGGTGTCAAAAAACGAAAATGCGAAACCAGCGACATTAACTTCCGAAATTAAAGTTATTTTTCTCTTTGTAGTGTTTTTTTTTGGAAGTCGGTTTTTTTTTGTGTAAAAATGTTTTTAGTATTTCCCTCATCGTTTTTGCTGATAGAATTTCACTTTGTCTAGGGCCTAGACAAAGTGAAATTCTCAGATCAACACATAATATTGAGGGCCTAGACTCTAGGCCCTCAATATTATGTGTTGATCTACATATCGGTATTTATTTAACATACATTGATTAATTACTATTTTTACAAACTAACACTAAAATATATTATGATCTACATATTATAAAACAAAAGCCCTCCAGCCATCTATCTGTCAGTCTGTCTGAACGCGATAAACTCAAAAACTCCCGAACGAATTTTCGTAGGTACAGTTTTCACGAATAGATGGAGTGATTCATGAGGAAGGTTTAAATGTATAATTAATTATGATTTTGTGTAAATTGGCTGAAATATGGCGAAGATTGCTGAAGATGGTGGAAAAAATCACGAAGACTGGGAGCTTTACTGGCGTCCGCCGCGTAAACAAATAAAGTATTATGGTATTAATACATTGTTTACCTGGATTAACACATAGGATACTTTTAATCCCGGTAATACGTTCCCGCGGAATATTTTCCGACATCCACGCGGGTGAAGCCACGGGCAAACCTAGTAATAAATAAATGTGTTCCTTACTCGATATTTCTCCATCATCTCGGTGACATGTTCCGCTGTAATCTTCTTGGGGGTCATAATGACAGGTATGTGGTACGCCACACTGGAGGTCACAAATATGGTGAACGTGATCCATTGAATGCTGGTTAAGACCATGACTCTGCTGGTCGGCGTCGGGAACTGCGTGTGATAAGACCTAAAGGAAATAAGTTGATTATTATAGATTTTCTTATTAGGATTTTGTGAGCGTATAGATTTTGGAAAAGACATGGTTAGAAAGTTTGCCCCAAAGTAAGAATCTGGTTAGATGGATGGATGGATGGAGAAAAGAGGAAAAGAGGAAGAAAGGACAGACGGCCACAAATGGATAGAAAGGCAAACTCTCTTTAACACAAACACTAAGCATAATAACAAAGGTCATTACTAAAACAAAGAACAACGTTGCTTATGACCAATACTCTCATGACCAATACTCTAACGAACATTACACACCTTGTTTTTCGGATACCTATCGTATCTAATTAATTATGTTATGTGACTAAAAGAGTAATGAAAATCAATGGTAATGAATACATAGGGAGAGAAATGCCAAAGAAAAGACGGATAGATGGTGTGACAAATGATATGAAACAGTTGACAGGGGCGAATGGAAGAAGAAAACATCGCGTCGACCGCGAGTAACATGAGACATAGGTAGGAAGATGATCATAAAGGGGTTTATTTATAAACATTGCTTAAAGTTAAGAAACGTATAAACGACCAAAATTTATGGTTAAACACTCGCTAAAGCCACTGCTGGCCATAGGCATCTCTTTGCTTGTGCCAATTCCTACGCTCCTGTGTCAGCCTCATCCAAATTGGACCGCGATATCATTTAAGTCACTGGAACTCACCACGTTGTAGGAAGATGGGTGACTAGTCCCCGATGCGTAATGATTGCAGCTTTAGGTATTCCGGTGGACCCACTGGTTGGCAGTAACATTACTGGGTCATCCATCAATGCTGAAGAAACCCTGTAGGTCATAACTTGATGATTAATATTTAATCATCTTATCAATTAAATCACAATTAGATTAAAATACCTATAATAAATAATTAATCACTTATATGATACCTATAATACATAAATAATCAATGATTAATAACTTAATAAACCAACGGAATTATTCTAGTGATTTAATAAGTCAATTATTACATAACATATGTATGACATATTAGTTCAACTGCATGAGCTATGTTTAAGTTAAAATATAAAAAATATGTAAAAAAAAAATTAAAAATATAAAAAAAATAGTGTTCCACAGATGTCGGGAGCAGGGTCCAAGTGTTATTTATTATTATTATATGTATAGGGCGAGCCCATTGCCATAAACCGGACACACATCCAGACTCCGGGCTGCTATTGATAATGGTTCGATACGCAGAAGCGTATCGAACCATTCATTTAGTCTATTGGTCAGAAGACCAATAGACTAAATGAATGGTTAATTCGAAAATGGAAGAGAACACTCACTGATAACTATAGACCTCGTCGCTATACCCGTCAGTGAACTGCGCCAAGACTCCAGGTTCATCAACCATCAGTACTGAAGCGTTCAGGTCTTCACATCCATGTCGTGCCGCCTGAAGAGTTTCGTGGAACTCGCGGTCATAGAACACGAAGCTTGGCTCGATCAGCTTCAGGAAATGGGTCAGCTCATCTGTGGAAGGGATAGGTCATAATCACCGTGCTCGGGAAGCTGGCGACACCTTTTTGCCATTAATTGGTTCAGCCTTGCCTTTGGAAATTCCGCCATTTTGCATTCCTCTCCGTAATTATCTGCCTAGCCTTTTCCCAACTATGTCGGGATCGGTATCCAGTCTAACCGGATGCAGCTGTATACCAGTATTTTATATGGAGCGACTGCCTATCTGAACTCCACAACCCAGTTACTGGGTAATATGATACCCCTTGATAAGACTGGTTCTCAGACTTTAGGGGTTCTGACTACCTGTAACGATTGTCAAAGATCCTTGAATTACATCCGGGACCAACGCCTTAACGTTATTTCCGAACCACGAAGGAGTCTTGGTATGTAAAGATGGTCATCCATCCACAGACAGCGTAGCTTAACCTGATCGATCGAGCCGTGCGGCTGTTATTTCTTAGCTATAAGCCCCTCCTTCCTTTCCCTAATGGCGCGGATAATATTATGCTGATCTAAGCATTGGCTACCGTAAAATAAGTGCCGAGAACAAGATGATCCATGGTCAGGTACTCACAGACGGTAGTATTAGGATCCATCATAAACGGGATCATTCCCACAAATATAGATGCGAAGTAGACCGCAGTCATGTCCTGGTGGTTCCTCATCAACAGCATAGCATACTTCCCCTTCGCACCCTTAGCTGTGAGCGCGCGTGAGAACGAGACGGTATGCCTGAGGAGTTGTTCGTTCGTTATCTCTTGGCCGGTGGCACCATTGATCTGGATTACGATGAATAAGTTAGATAGATTTACTGTCAGTATTCGAACTCCTTAACAAAGATCCGCCGCTAGTGTGATTTCTGTTACCGTGTAAAAGTGTTTTATTCACACGTATTCGGAATACACACAAAATGAATTTAACTTAAAATAACGACCGTTTGATGCAAGTTTTGATATTAAAAAAATTACCTGGTATGTAAAAATCCGCCATCTAAATTAGTTAGAAGGCGGATTTTTATATATCAGGTCAATTAAAAAATGTCATAGAAGTACCCGCCACAATCCGTGACGATCCTCTTTTTATGTTAGCGTCATTTCCATTGAGCGCGGCAAACAGATGGAATTGCTCAATAACCGTGCCGACCAGGCAATTTGTAACGCTATCCGACTGAGCCGGTGACGTCACGGGGCTGTGACACTAATACTGTTCGAATAGTTTTATTTTTAGATTTTTTTAAAATATCACATTTTAGCGACTTACGTACTGTAGGTCGTAGGTTCGAACCCAAACAGGCGCTTTACTTTGAGAAAATTATTTCATCACCACTGCTCTCAAAACGGTGAACGAAAACATCGTGTGGAAACCGATGATTATGTATCAGTTTTTAAGAAGGCAAGGCTATTAATTGATGACTACGTAAACATCGTCGCGGCCCGAACAAGAGCGCGCGACGTTAGCGTGACGTAAATAATTAAAAATATTCGTTTCGCTCATAATATTAAAATAGTTATACACCGTTAAATTTTGATCGTTTTAGTCCTTAAAAGGGGTCATTGTACTCATCATTATGAACAACTTTTACTACGGGACAAACCCTGAAATCGTGAAAAAAAAATCAGTTGATCCATAGATTTATGTTCGCATAACTCGATATAATGTATGGATAAACCACGGATGGGATCAAAAGATTTTTTTTCTCGCCTTAAAACGATCAAAATTTTGCGGTGTATACGACCTCATTTACATCTATGTAGACGTGATACTATTTGTGCTTGTCGCATAATTTTAAACCAAAATACTAAAGAATAGTTGTGCACTACTAGAGTAGTAGGTATACTGCATTTAACTGTGTGGGTACTATAGGTGCATGTCTGCCTAACCCTTCGGGAAATACAGGTGTGATGTTAAGCATTAACTAAATCGTTCGAATTTACGTTTACTCCGCGCGTTCCGTACCCAAAGGGTTGCGAACGGGACCCTATCACTAAGCCTCCGCTGTCCGTCCGTCTGTCTGTCAACTGGCTGTAACTCATGCATGAACCGTAATAGGTAGACAGGTGAAATTTTCACAGAGTTTGTATTTCTATTGCCGCTATAAAAACATATTATATAATAAAAATAAAATAATTGTAATTCTGACTTAAAGAAGGTGGCTGGGGTAGACTGGATGCGGAAGGCGGAGGACAGGGTGTTGTGGCGCAGCCTGGGAGAGGCCTATGTCCAGCAGTGGACTGCGATAGGCTGAGTTGATTGATTGATTGCATTGTACAGTGATACGGAACCCTTCGTGTCCGACTTACACATGGTCGGTTTTTTATCAATTGTCTTGTACATCATTCCATCGTGGGTAAGAGACTCATTACACTATCATATCGAGATAATTTGGTATACTTCTAAAATAATGCAATTCATTGTTAAACTAACTGTAATGTTATCTGCATACGACTGGTTAATATAGGATTTTTTTGTGATAAGAAATGAAGTTTCGGAGAGCAAAACAAATAGATATAATTATTTGTTTTATTGCATTATCTTATTTTATAATTTTTTTATTACGCTATAACGCGCAAATAGCGGAAAACTGTCTCAATATTTTATTGTTTTGTTTATTTTTATTTAATGTGCATAGTAATGTCAATGTCAGAATAATAAAAACTATTAATCGGTGGAAGTACACTAACAGAGACACAAGTTTTATTGTTAACTAGCTGCGCTCCGCGGTTTCCCCGCATAAGTTTCGATCCCGTGGGAATATCGGGAGTCCAAGTCCAGTCCAAGTCCAGTCCAAGTCCAGTCCAAGTCCAGTCCAAGTCCAGTCCAAGTCCAGTCCAAGTCCAGTCCAGTCCAAGTCCAGTCCAAGTCCAGTCCAAGTCCAGTCCAAGTCCAGTCCAAGTCCAGTCCAAGTCCAGTCCAAGTCCAGTCCAAGTCCAGTCCAAGTCCAGTCCAAGTCCAGTCCAAGTCCAGTCCAAGTCCAGTCCAAGTCCAGTCCAAGTCCAGTCCAAGTCCAGTCCAAGTCCAGTCCAAGTCCAGTCCAAGTCCAGTCCAAGTCCAGTCCAAGTCCAGTCCAAGTCCAGTCCAAGTCCAGTCCAAGTCCAGTCCAAGTCCAGTCCAAGTCCAGTCCAAGTCCAGTCCAAGTCCAGTCCAAGTCCAGTCCAAGTCCAGTCCAAGTCCAGTCCAAGTCCAGTCCAAGTCCAGTCCAAGTCCAGTCCAAGTCCAGTCCAAGTCCAGTCCAAGTCCAGTCCAAGTCCAGTCCAAGTCCAGTCCAAGTCCAGTCCAAGTCCAGTCCAAGTCCAGTCCAAGTCCAGTCCAAGTCCAGTCCAAGTCCAGTCCAAGTCCAGTCCAAGTCCAGTCCAAGTCCAGTCCAAGTCCAGTCCAAGTCCAGTCCAAGTCCAGTCCAAGTCCAGTCCAAGTCCAGTCCAAGTCCAGTCCAAGTCCAGTCCAAGTCCAGTCCAAGTCCAGTCCAAGTCCAGTCCAAGTCCAGTCCAAGTCCAGTCCAAGTCCAGTCCAAGTCCAGTCCAAGTCCAGTCCAAGTCCAGTCCAAGTCCAGTCCAAGTCCAGTCCAAGTCCAGTCCAAGTCCAGTCCAAGTCCAGTCCAAGTCCAGTCCAAGTCCAGTCCAAGTCCAGTCCAAGTCCAGTCCAAGTCCAGTCCAAGTCCAGTCCAAGTCCAGTCCAAGTCCAGTCCAAGTCCAGTCCAAGTCCAGTCCAAGTCCAGTCCAAGTCCAGTCCAAGTCCAGTCCAAGTCCAGTCCAAGTCCAGTCCAAGTCCAGTCCAAGTCCAGTCCAAGTCCAGTCCAAGTCCAGTCCAAGTCCAGTCCAAGTCCAGTCCAAGTCCAGTCCAAGTCCAGTCCAAGTCCAGTCCAAGTCCAGTCCAAGTCCAGTCCAAGTCCAGTCCAAGTCCAGTCCAAGTCCAGTCCAAGTCCAGTCCAAGTCCAGTCCAAGTCCAGTCCAAGTCCAGTCCAAGTCCAGTCCAAGTCCAGTCCAAGTCCAGTCCAAGTCCAGTCCAAGTCCAGTCCAAGTCCAGTCCAAGTCCAGTCCAAGTCCAGTCCAAGTCCAGTCCAAGTCCAGTCCAAGTCCAGTCCAAGTCCAGTCCAAGTCCAGTCCAAGTCCAGTCCAAGTCCAGTCCAAGTCCAGTCCAAGTCCAGTCCAAGTCCAGTCCAAGTCCAGTCCAAGTCCAGTCCAAGTCCAGTCCAAGTCCAGTCCAAGTCCAGTCCAAGTCCAGTCCAAGTCCAGTCCAAGTCCAGTCCAAGTCCAGTCCAAGTCCAGTCCAAGTCCAGTCCAAGTCCAGTCCAAGTCCAGTCCAAGTCCAGTCCAAGTCCAGTCCAAGTCCAGTCCAAGTCCAGTCCAAGTCCAGTCCAAGTCCAGTGCAAGTCCAGTCCAAGTCCAGTGCAAGTCCAGTCCAAGTCCAGTCCAAGTCCAGTCCAAGTCCAGTCCAAGTCCAGTCCAAGTCCAGTCCAAGTCCAGTCCAAGTCCAGTCCAAGTCCAGTCCAAGTCCAGTCCAAGTCCAGTCCAAGTCCAGTCCAAGTCCAGTCCAAGTCCAGTCCAAGTCCAGTCCAAGTCCAGTCCAAGTCCAGTCCAAGTCCAGTCCAAGTCCAGTCCAAGTCCAGTCCAAGTCCAGTCCAAGTCCAGTCCAAGTCCAGTCCAAGTCCAGTCCAAGTCCAGTCCAAGTCCAGTCCAAGTCCAGTCCAAGTCCAGTCCAAGTCCAGTCCAAGTCCAGTCCAAGTCCAGTCCAAGTCCAGTCCAAGTCCAGTCCAAGTCCAGTCCAAGTCCAGTCCAAGTCCAGTCCAAGTCCAGTCCAAGTCCAGTCCAAGTCCAGTCCAAGTCCAGTCCAAGTCCAGTCCAAGTCCAGTCCAAGTCCAGTCCAAGTCCAGTCCAAGTCCAGTCCAAGTCCAGTCCAAGTCCAGTCCAAGCCCAGTCCAAGCCCAGTCCAAGGCCAGTCCAAGGCCAGTCCAAGCCCAGTCCAAGCCCAGTCCAAGCCCAGTCCAAGTCCAGTCCAAGTCCAGTCCAAGTCCAGTCCAAGTCCAGTCCAAGTCCAGTCCAAGTCCAGTCCAAGTCCAGTCCAAGTCCAGTCCAAGTCCAGTCCAAGTCCAGTCCAAGTCCAGTCCAAGTCCAGTCCAAGTCCAGTCCAAGTCCAGTCCAAGCCCAGTCCAAGCCCAGTCCAAGTCCAGTCCAAGTCCAGTCCAAGTCCAGTCCAAGTCCAGTCCAAGTCCAGTCCAAGCCCAGTCCAAGCCCAGTCCAAGTCCAGTCCAAGTCCAGTCCAAGTCCAGTCCAAGTCCAGTCCAAGTCCAGTCCAAGTCCAGTCCAAGTCCAGTCCAAGTCCAGTCCAAGTCCAGTCCAAGTCCAGTCCAAGTCCAGTCCAAGTCCAGTCCAAGTCCAGTCCAAGCCCAGTCCAAGCCCAGTCCAAGTCCAGTCCAAGTCCAGTCCAAGTCCAGTCCAAGTCCAGTCCAAGTCCAGTCCAAGCCCAGTCCAAGCCCAGTCCAAGTCCAGTCCAAGTCCAGTCCAAGTCCAGTCCAAGTCCAGTCCAAGTCCAGTCCAAGTCCAGTCCAAGTCCAGTCCAAGTCCAGTCCAAGTCCAGCAGACTTCTCAAAGTGCAAGTAATATTTACAACTTGAAAGTGTGGTCTTAACTTGCGGAGCGGAGGTAGAGGGATAACATAAAGCAGTTAATTAATTCGATTATCACATCATTTTAAAATATTTCAACAATTTTCAAATTCGACCTTTGTCAACATTATCGACTGTTTCATCGGAACCTTTTATTATTTATTAAACTTTTGTAAATCGTTGCATAGCTGATTAAATGAAGATTTTTTCCCCGTAATTTGTACGCTTAGCGTAATATTAAAATTTTGAGATAACTGGTGTCAAAGTTCGTGTACGTAGATGATTTTTGAAAATAGTTAATAAACTTCTTACTATAACTTTTGACTCTTTGATATTTTAGAAAATTTGGTTACATCAATAGGTTTGTTAAAGTATTAGGTAGCCAATGGAATAGCTATGAAAGCCACTCAATTAGAGAATTTAGAGATAAGTGATATTTAGTGACGATTTCTGGGAAATTTTCAAAAAAACATGAAAATCGGTTTTTCTCGGATTCCATGAATTTTCGCTTAGGCTTTATGGGGTGTTTAATTGTTGCAAATGGGTCACACTATCACGCCCTGGAAGGAACACGTCGAATTTCCCTGTCACCCTGTATATATGGGCGTTCAGTAGCCAATCTCAAAACATACCATGAACACATCCTTCGGCCTTTCCTTCAGACAGTGGAACATGATCTGTGAGAGGGTCACATTGTCCCTCTGTGTGGGGTCCGGTTTGACCCCCTGTTCTGTCAGAATGGCGTCTAGGACTGTATCGAGGTACAGCTGAGCCGCGGTCGGCTTTCCTCTCACGACTGTGTGAGACATCTGTGGAAAAAAGATTTTTTTACTTTAATTATAATCCATCGTGCACGACTCTACTCAACAGTAACGTGTTACAACCGACTTAAGTACTAAAACGTTATTAAATCGTTTATGTTTGCTTGCGTCTTGTGTGAACTGCCATTGAAATACTAGGGCTGAGAAATTCTGGCTACTTATTGATGATATGTCTGAGTTTGTTAGATGTCTTATGGGCCAGTTTGCCATAAAAAATAAGGTCATATAAATTACACATAAAAAGGTGCCAAAGCAAGCAAGCTTGTGTGTGCAAGTGTGTTAAAGTGCCATGCCGTTAACCAATAATTTATCTCACGATTTATCTTCTCTAGGTGCTGGTAAAATTGAGGTTTTCTCAAACATATTTGATCGATTAAAGGAGAAAACTATTTCGGGACTTTCGGAGCATAAATCAAACTAACCTATTTCACCGTCAAATTACAGAAAATACCTAAAATACCTTAAAATACCTTCGAAATTGAATAGAGACATAAATTATCTAAATATTACATCAAAACGTCTATTCCTAAGGCCCACCGATACCTAATGCTTTTACTAGGACATTCCTTACATACTTGCGCACGTAATATACATCGGGGGAGGAAATACTACGCCCCGGAGGCACTACATTTTTTGATAAGACAAAAATTCTCCTCAGGGAACTATTCTATTTGTTCGAGGCAGAGAACTCGGAAGTTTAACATGTTATATTAGGCTCTTTGTGAAGAATCTTTATGAAATATTGACGCGGCGTTTTGTGTTTGCACGTCTGTATGGAGTACGTTAATGAGTTATGAGAGAGAGGTTCGGTTCGTGCCATCGTGGTGGAAAGATTAGTCACTAAGACTCTGCGTTTGGTAGAATTTAGGTATCCAGGGTGCGTCGGACGTTTGGGGGTCGAGTACCGATTCCAATTTCATTTCATATTTATTTATTAATTTTGTGATCACAGGGCACAATGATGTTTTATAAAAATATTTGGTCCATCCTATGTTCCGCCGAAAGGCATACAAATTAGTGACGCTGAAGTGTCGCTAAAGTAAATATTATCAAATTTAAATTAATTATACAAGTGCAAAAAGTCATAACATACAATGGCAGCAAATAAAATTTGTCAAAAATGAAATGAAATAATATGTACAAAAATCGCACGGAAAAGAAAAGAAAATAAAATAGTACAAAAAGTCATGAAAAAAAATGCAATGTCAGCAAATTTAAAATTGACAAAACTAAATTAATTATAACCGTACCTAAATTAATCTCTTAATTATAATACAATATCACCAAAATTAGAATTATCAAAAGTAAATTAAGTTGTACAAAATCATCTTACCAAAGTTTGTCATTAAGGTATTCATCGACAGAATAATATGCCTTGTCATTCAATAATTTAAAAAGCTGACGTTTAAAACTATTTACGTTGTTAGCTGATATAATTTGATTTGGTAATTTATTGTATAGTTTGGGAGCCATTTATGCCCCACCAGCCATTGTGACATCTGCGCTGCTATCGATGATGCTATGCAAGTGGTGCTTGCCATGCCATCGACATGATGAAGAAGAGAAATAAGGGAATACGAGCCTTCACTTACGACAATACTATTGCATAGTCGACCTCGTAATTGCTTTACCTCTTTTGACAACAATTCCCAGTAAATGGAAACTTCGCTAAGGTTGACACTATCTAACTATCACATGGACAAGACGTTTTCGTTTTATGATCTGCAACTCCTGCAAGTGATATTCAACCTTAGGATGCTAAACCTTAGGTCGACTATAAATACACAACGAACAACGTTGACCAACCTTAATAACTAGCAAAGCTGTCAAGAGTCATGAATAAGTCACAACTGAAGTTGAAGAAATAATAAAGCAATTAGTTGGATAGTAACTAATCTCGAATATGATTGATTGATTTTGACAATAAAGTAAAATGTTTCGTGTCAGCCATCCAAGTCAGTCAACAAATTTAGGAATTTCAGAAATAAGGAACAATTAATGTCGAAAGTAGACTCTCATATAAAATGTTACAATAACATACCTCCCCACATACTACAACTCAATGAAACGAAATTCAAATCTTACATAAAACGCACACTATGCAGCCAAGCATATTATAAGTTGGGGGATTACATCGCTGACAAAAATGCTTGGCTAAACGCTGGTCCTGCTCCACAGGACGCATAAATAAATTGATTAGGTAGCATTTGAAAAAAACTTCACACACGCCTACCCTACCTACATACTGTTGGAGCTGCTGAAGATTTTAAAATACTATTTTTGTATTATATAAATTGAATCTCCTAGTATTGTATAATTGCATAGCACATAATTTATGTGAGTACTATGTACATACTATAAAGCTACCATTTACTGGGTACGTCTTTCATTGACTTGAATGTGCCTTGGCGGCTGAGAGTATGTCATGCTCACTCTAATGTCTCGCTGATGGTGGCGCATGTGTTGGATCACTTAGCTCCCTTGAAAATGGTTGAGCTGAATGGTGCTAAATTATGCGTCATGTTCGTGAACGGGCGCCGTCAGTAGGGACTGGTCAACTCTTTGCTGCCATGGCTTATTTTGATTTAATTTAATATTTGAATTGTTTTTTTTATCTTTTCATTACGGACGCTTTTAACGTTCTGCATCGTTCTCACATGCATAATTTTTAACATGAATGATGTAAGTAACCAATACTTTGTAACCATATTATTGTGATTTAAAAGAGTGTCCATGGAGTTTCTTGACCGTTCTTCTCCATAGGTACCTGCTACTCTTTGGAATGGGCAACTAGCTTCATCTTTTTGACTGACCGACCTTGAGAATTCAAAAGTGCCTGTAAATGGTTTAGTTGAAATGAATGGTTTGAGTTTGCAAGTTAAAGAAGACTATTAATTTTGTAGACAATAGTAGATTAACACAAGCCTATTGTTAAAAAAGATATTATGCTCTCAGAACTCATACACGCAAGTAAAAAGCTACCGAGAAATCATAGGTCAGAAGGGGTGATCGGTTCACTGGTATAAAGCGCACGACACGAACCCACACGACACCAATCCAACTTATGAGATGTCAAAGATCAGTAATTAATAATAAACAAAAAATGCTATAATAAAATAATGTTAAGCGTGTTGTTATGTTTAATAACTGTAAATGATTTGTTAAAAAAGAAAATCAATAAATACCTTCTTAGTTTGTATGTCAAAGGGAATAAGTTATAAAAATGTTCTTAAGTTCTTAGTGAAGTTAGTGAATTCCTTGTAATTTCCTATTGAAAAATACATTTCTTTGACCATAATAATCAACCATTAAAAAAAATTGGTTTAACTACACTGAAATAAAAATATCAAGCCCCGCGCTAGATTGATTATCTTACTCCTACGGGTGTTTGATTATTTTCAAACATAATAAATAGTTTCGTGTACGTTTGTGTGAGAGGCACCTGCACCGCCTAACTCATCGCGATAGTCATCTCACTCATTTCATAACTTTCCCCCCCTGAACCGTGACACTGCACTTGTCTGCAAGTGCACGCGTTCGCACTGGGTTAGTGTGATAAGAGCCTCTTATCACTCTATCGAACCACTGAGATTAATGGTCTAAAATTTGTAATGTAATTTGAAATTTGTATTGTAAAGTAATTTGTTATAAGTAATATTATTGTTGACATGCATGTAAACTTTATGTACCTAGATTTTATTGTTCGCCCTAAGGGCAGGACATAGCTGTTCGCAAAACACTAAATTAACACCAGCTGTATTATGTACACTATCCTATGATCCACAATAAAGACGAATTGAATTGAGAATCTGATAAGTGATTTAGCGCATTTTTCTGAATCCATTATATCATTTCAAGTGTTGGTGCGAGTAAATGTTTCCCGACACTAATCTACATAATCCTCACAATGATCTGACTAAGACTATGTGTTGACTTCAAACGAGACTGCGACCTCTCAGTGTAGTTGGATAACAAATGCGTGCATTGACTGGATAGGTCCACTCAAATATGTATGGTTCTTTTCTCAAAAGACCATTTTGGACCCTAATCTACATGGTCCTCACATGATCTGACCAAGATTATGGACTTAAAGAGAGACTGTGACCTCTGAGTTTCGGTGTTTCTCCTCAAAGTAGTCGGATAGGAAACACCAACCTGATCTAGTTTTTAACATTTTACTGACGTGTGAAAAGTATTTATATGAACCTAATTACAGAAATAAAATAATTTATCGTTTCAAAAGTAACAATAATATAGGAATGAAATTAAAGTTTTCGATATGTTATCATTATCTTTACATGGCGCTTGTGAATAACATGTATCTCAAATTAGCTATCAAGATAATTATGGTCCACCATATCCAATTTATTTCAAAAAGTGGCGACTTATTATTTCTAAGGAACCACAAAAAGGCTCAAATATTTAATTATGGTCACCTAAATTGACACTGAAAGGCGAGTACCTATTAGTTTTATACACAAATACCAAACGGTCAATAGATTACTAAGCGTTGATAAGAAAATAATTTTAGGACACTGGATATTGTTATGAAATCATTTGTTATCGTAGTTGTTAATGTAATTGTACCAAAGTACAGTTTACCGTTATCAAGATAATATTGAAAATTAATCTATAGGAATTTGTGGCTGTTATGGAGATAAGTTGATTGATAGAAAACCAAGCAATTTTCACCTTTCGTTTCCGGTAAAAAAAAATATTTCTTGGTTAAATGCCTCAGAAGTTATAGCCTTCTTTTACAAACAAGTTGTAGTACATAAAGGAGGAGTAGCAAATGACTTCTAACCGTATCTATATTATTTATTTAAACACACAATATACTAATCAAGTAAACAACATGAAGATAATGAAAGAGCTAATCATGTAAAAAGAGCACAAAGGTAACCTACGTAATACATTGAGTCTAGCCTATGTACATATTATATTACTAGCTTCTGCCCGCGGCTTCGCCCGCGTGGATGTCGGTAATTATCCCACGGGAACGTGCTAACAGGATAAATGTATGTGCTTCCCCAGAATGCCATCTATCTCGCGGGCCCTTTGTGGCTAATTACAATAGAAAACCAATTGTGTCTCATTAGTGGTGATTAAGAGGGTACCTTTATGATATCTTTACCTTTATTAGTACCTACCTAATTAAAAACAAATTACTCAATAACAGAAAATTAAATACCTACCTACCTAACTAAACCTATTTCTGATGATAACTAATCTAAACTCAATAAATAAGCAAAATCCCTAAAAACTAATATCTATACGAATGACTAATCCTACCTAACAGTATTATAAAATAACCTACGGTCACATCGTACACTATCAAATATACTTACTACCTATACTTTAAAATTAAAATCTATACCTACGACTTATTATTTATTTATTTATCACAAAGACAACTATCATTACAGGCAATAATCCTAATGCGGTAGCGTGGTCTTATATAAAAATAAACCTAAATAACTCTAAAAACTAAAAGGAATAAAAATGAACTCCATTGCGGGTGACTTAACCTACGACAAACTTATTATTTGCGGTTGGTACAGTATCGGGTCTAGGGATCGAACCGCAAAATTAAGTTTGTTTTTTATTGTATATACTTTTCCGGGACAAAAAGTACCCAGTGTGGTGCCTAGGATATTAAAGAATAAAAATACCAAGTTTCATCGAAATCGAACCGGTAGTTTTTGCGTGATGCCTGAACAAACAGACAGACAGACAAAAAAAATTTTAATGACATTTTTGGGTTCGGTGTCGGTCTAGTAACACCCCCTGCCATTTATTTTTTTGATATTTTCAATGTACAGAATTTTCACTTCTACAGATTTATTATAAGTATAGATAAGTAGCACTTCCAAAATATTGAGTTCACGTCAATATTCCAAATAATTCAATTAAACTTATAGCTATCTAATTATAATTTATCTTTAATTTAATGACATTCAAACTAGCCCAATTTCACTGACATTCTCTGTTACTTGACATACCAGGGCCAGATGAGATAAAACAGAAGGCCAATTCTAGTAATTTAAAACGTTCAAAATCTAGTCGTAGTCTAATCTCGGCGACAAAAAAACGTCAAAAACTTGTCAAAATGTAGGGAAATTTGATGTATTTTTGACAGATTGAGACTGAGATCAGGCTGTGAACGTTCTTAAAATTACGAGAATTGCCCTTCAGATGTTTACTTACCTTGACAGTTATTATGGTAATAGAAGGTAGTTCCTAGATGCGGCTGCGCACATCACAGGCTGATGACTGGCGCGGACCGACCGAAGGAGGTACTTAATGATTGCGCACGTTAATACCGCAATACATAGTACCTAGGCCTCTATTATCATATTTATCATGAAGACTATGATTACGGAGCGTTTTCTTAAAGTGTGTCCAGACCTGGCGAGTGCGCCGCTCGCGAGCCGCTTGCGAACTGCGCGCGTGTTGCTCGCGTGCGGTTACAGCCTACGTTTGCGGTGCGCCGCTCTAGTGCAACTCCGGCAAGGCTCGAGTGGGGCGCGCGTGCAGCGCGCACGCAACTCGTGCGCACATAGTTTCTTTCGCGTTTGAACTATGAGCCTCATTTGTGAATTTGCTTCCGAAGATGTTGGACCATCAATTATGCTAACTGCAGTCGTATTCCGTTAGCATAATTGCTGCAGCATCGGCTATTTTATTACTGACAAAAGCGCTTTTAGTTGAAAGTCTGGGACGAAACCCGAACTGCGCATCATGAAGATGAATAAAACTCATTTAAAAAAGTATCAACCATACCGTCCAACACTTTTGCTATTATTGTCGCAAAGGAAATGGGACGGTAGTTACCCTTGTCCGAGATATCACCCGTCTTGTTCTTCACAATGCGAGTCGCGATGGTCTTCATCAGATTAGCAGGTACAAGTACGCGTGACTAACACACATTGTGAAAAACATAGACAGGACTCGCGGCAGATGTACACCCGCGTGCTTCAAGTGCTCAATACTGAGCCCATCATGTCCTGGAGATTTGCCTCGGTTCATACCGTTTATGATTACCCTCACTTGTTTAGCTGAGAAACGCATCAGAGGTTTGACTCCGCGACTGCTGGGCTCAGAATTTACCTTCACGATTGAGGGGCCGAGAGGGGACTGAACTTGAAAATGCTCTTTGAAAATATTCGCAATTCCCTGGGGATCACTCATCCCTCCCACACTCGTAGAGAGACCTCGCTTCCCATCCAACTTACCGGTGGATTTCCAGAAATCCCCGAATTTTTTAGTAGCTCGCTGTTCGATTAAGCTATCCATAATAATTTGCTCAGCATTTTTTTGCCAGTATTTCAGCCGGCTTTTAAAAATAATGTGTAATGTAATGCACCATGTAAATAATTTACGATCCGTTCACGGCACAATATTATAATTTGTTGTTCCAAACTTTTTTACACCTGTTTTTGATCTACCCCCAAGTAATATGATGTGACGATGGCAAGAGACCGGACAGCATGTCCTTATTTTCATGGAAGGTAGGTAGACTTTTAGTGTGGGATGCAACGTGTGTTGATACTCTTGCGTCATCCCATCTTCCTGGCTCGGCTTGCTGAGCTGGCGCAGCTGCTACGGCTGCGGCGAAAGTATAATAACCTAGTCGGAAATATGTCAGTTATTCGTTTGACTATTCGAGACGCGCCAAGCGGCGCTCGACAGAGTCTAGCCTAACGTTCGTGCGGGTCAACGAGAGGGCTGGAGCAATGGTGGCGCCAGGCGCAGCCTCTATTGACCATCGGACATCGTACGGACAACATATGCTCAGAAATTGTCGCGGGTTCCATATCATTGTGTCGTGCACCTACAGTGTGTACAGTCGTAAAATTATAATTTGATTTGAACTGTAACGGTTTATCTGTTGCGCATTAACCAACACTACCCATAGTATGCCCAAAGCAGTTAAAGTATAGCTGATGATAACAAGAGAGACATACCATCTATACCATCACCGTTAACCTTATTGGTAATTATATTTTCGAGCTGTTTGGGGTTGAAACTCTCGGGCGTGGGTTCCGAGTGCTCATGGTTTGTTCCACTAAATCTCCAATCGATTGGTTGACACTTCCTGTGACCCAAGGGTTGGCTTTTACCTTGGCCAGAAGCTAAGTATTGTCATATAATGGCAATGCTGCCAATCTCTTAGGAACATTACCAGTCGACAGCAATGCGGAGGATTTTTGGATTTTTTCGACGCCATGTTTTAGTTTATTAAAAGTTTTAGTTAGGTTAGCATATTTCTTTTTAATAGCTTTTAGTTTATTTAGAAGTTTATCCGGTGTATAAATGTTTGTCTTCCTTAATAAATGCACACCTCCAACAAGCAATAAAATATTTTATTTAGTGTTGCCAATTCTTTCGGTACGGTTTCAATACTAAAAATAATCATAAATTATAATATAACTAGTTGCGCCCCGCGCTTTCACTCGCATAAGTTTCGATCCTGTCGGAATATCGAGACAAAAAGTATCCTATATGTTAATTCTGGTTATAAATCATCTGTGTGCCAAACATCCAAATCCGTTCAGTAGTTTTTGCGTGAAAGAGTAACAAACATCCATCCATCCATCCATCGATACAAACTTTTACGTTTATAATATTATTAGGATGATGTTAACTTGTGAAACCTATATCAGCGTATTATCGATTGTGTAATATCGATTTTAAACTGTTACCGTTGATTGATAAGCGATAATGTAATGCAACTTGTGAGCTGCGGATCGGATCTTAGTGGATAAGCAGTATACTAGGCATAGGCTTAATCGTTTAGATAAAATATGAGATAAGGACTTGCCACATCGTACCGCTACACTGTACCTACTACTGTTGCAGGACTGTAGTTAGGTGTGTGCTTTAAGATCACTAATAATTTGTGGTCACTCACAATGGTCCACTTGAAGGATTAAGTGCGGAAACCAAACCCGTGATCTAGAACATAGTTTGCGGGTGCTATTTACTTCTGTGACTTAGATTACGTACCTGATAGGTGCTGAGAGTCCCGTCCCCATCACTTGGTGTCAAAGACAAAAAAGCAGTAAATTAAAAAACGGTTGGATCTGAAAATTCAACTGTTTTGTATAAAACAAAAGCACAGTACGGAAAAGTGGGAATCCCTTTGACTTTAGTAAATTTTAATGATAAACATTATCTCATCAAAAGGAGAATTTACTCGTGGCATAAGTATAAATATTCTCAGTTTCTATTTATTAGCTAAAAGACCCAATTGCCCATTCCCATATTTATTTAAACGTTTTTCACGGGCTTTATTTAAACATTTTTCATGGTTTTTTTACGAGGTGATCTCAATCGTTGGCACTCTCTATTTGGGAAGCGAGATCTAAAAAGAAGTAGGTAGGTACTCAAATAGGTTAAAAACTACACTAAATTTATTTCTGTAGCTTGTCTTACAAAGACAGCTCAGCACAAAGGTCTTCTATTTTCGCGACAAAACAACGAACAAACAGAAAGCTTTGGCCGCGTTTAAAGCTAAATTAAGTCCTCTTCCAAACTGACAAGGAGGGCGAGGAACTAGGCCGCAGTGTAGTTATTTGTGCCGTCTATAAATATGAATATACTGCAGTTTTCTTACTCTGTGGTGCTAATATTTGTTTGCTGGCGGTTTTAGTGTGCACAGGCTTAATTGGAGCCTTGGTGAGGGCAATAAGATAACTACGTGCTATCAAAATACTCATGTAGGAATAATAAAATAAAGTGCACGTTATATTAAATCCGCCAGTCATAAAACAGACATAAATCTACGTATTAAATGAGATCGTAATCTTCCATGTTTGCTGTTAAATGATATTTATTTCATCAAATTGGTGTAAAAAAAACACTTCCACGTCAAATTAAATTATGTTTTGAAAACTAACTCACTTCACACTCACTGTCCCACTGTTCACTGTGTTCACTATTTCCTAAACAACTACTCTGAGAAGAAAGACTTAAACTAACTCAGAGGTCACAGTCTCTTTTTAATTCCAGTCATAATCTTGGTCAGGCCATATGAGGACCAACCAGATTGGTGTCTGAGGTGGTCTTTTGAGGAAAGATCCACACAGATTTGAGTGATCTAGTCAGTGCACGCACTTGTTGGCTGTGGTACGAGTTAAACAACTCGTACAATCTTATTTTTAAACACTAAAGTTACATTTTTAACAGACTTCAAAAAAGGTGGTGGTTTTCAATGCGGTTGAATATTTTTTCGAACATAATATGTACGGTCAGCGACATAAATCGGTGAACAACAGTCCAAAAAGTTGTAGGAACCAAAACTGGCTAATTTCAATGTTTGAAACAAATGATTGAAAAGTAAGAAAATACCTAAAAGACAACCATTAATATAATACTTCTATAATAACTAGGTTTTAATACGTAGTCAAAATTCTAAAATGTTCGTCGACTTATTTCGCTAACTTTACCTCCTGGTTGTTTAAAACCAGTAAACTAGCGACACAGTCTACAATCTACTTCTAAGAATTTCTCCTAGAAAATCGTTCGTCCAATAAATTCTAAATCTCTGTAAAGAAGCGACTTTGCTTGTTTCCAATAAACGGACTAATACGTGTATTTACTACATCGCCCCGTATCTGTTCCGTATCCGTGTCGTAATGTGTAAGATAGCGCGAACACCCGGCAGGGGTCGTTATTGCTACGTAGTGATACTCTGTAATGTTTAGTGAAACGATGCTATTGTCTATTTGCGTGGGAATCGCTTTTGTTTCATATTTTTGTTTCAATATTCGTGCATGTTCAGAATTATTGATCTTATTTGGATACAAAAAGGTTTATATAATCCTCAAGATTATGACGATGATGCAATGACATGAATTCAGTTTGTTTACTGAAATTATTTTAAACTTTGACTGCCTCGTTGGTCTGGTCGTCACAAAGGCTACTGCCAAGCATGAGGTCCCGGGTTCGATTCCCAGGTCGGGCAAAATGTCATTGGGTTCTTCCACCAGGAACTTCTCAATAGCAGCCCGGAGTCTGACCTCAGGAATTGTGCCCGGGTGATGGCAATAGGCTCGTCCCCTGTTCCATGGGACTTGAACATGACTGGCGAAATGTGGGTGTACTAGGTACACCTCTGCCTATCCCTTCGGGGACTACAGGCGTGATGTTGTGTTATATTATTTAAGAAGGCGTCTGTTTATCTTTATTATCGTAGTCTGTAGGTAACTATAATTTGTTAGTTGTAAACTAAGTGCAGTATTGGCGGAGTATTAGCATAGCTATCGCTCGATATTGATATTACTTACCACAGAGCAGATTTATACAGAAGATCCTCTGCTAACAACAGTAATCTGACATCTTTTGAAGAAGGAAGTTTTTTTCAGAGAGTACATACGGTCGCCGTTCATACTTTTCAACTTCACTCATGTCACTATTTATAGGGGTGTAAAGTGGTCAGACCTTCGCTTACATATATTGCTCAATGCGAAGGAATTCTTTGAACTTACTTGAATTGAAGAATTTGACGCTGAGAACTTGTCGAACATTACTTCAGCAATAAGGAAGAATAAAAATAAGCAATAAAGAGGAAGAATTGCACCTCACAGGCTGTGTAGTGTCTGTGACATTCTTCCTACTTGTTTCCAAAGCCATTTAGCATTTCACGGGCCTTAAGAAAATGCTAAAGTGGAGTTTGACAAGATTTTAACTTCAAATTAAAAAATCAGAAAACTGGTGTCAATATATTACACGATATGAAACAGCATGCAAGGAAAAGTTCTTCTGCGTAATATTTTGTAGTAATACCTTTAGCGAAGGCCGGGCCGGTCTAAGCCGGGGTCGGCTCCGTCCCGGAGCGAGCGCCCGCGGGCCAGCGAGATGAGCCGCTACATTAAGAGATTACCTACACATTGTTACTGCCCTACTGTACTTATTTCCAAAGGAGCTTTATGATTTTATTATTGGTATAGTATGTTTGTTTGTATTTTTGTTTACACATTTAGGAGACAAGATGAAAATAACAGAAGTTGATAAGGGCGTCCTTATCTCATTGTCCAAACACTAAACGGATACACAGAAATCAATTGGCAGTGTAGCGACAGTATTTTAGTTTTCAGTATTTAAATGAGCAGTTGTTTAAATAGGTTCAGTCACATTCAAAATATGTTCGTCATCTTAAGGGCTATTTTTGTCTGCTCATTGCATGATAGAATTTTCTTTACCGACAAATAAATTATGTCGAAAATATATTTTATAAAATGGCCAAGCCTTCAGAAAGGTTGTAGGTTGATGTCAACTCGACATTGGTCAAAGGTCAATCAATCTTTATTTTCGAGTTATAAAATAAAGTTTGTAAATAAATGTCAGCTCAGTGCCGTAGCCAACCCGCACTGGGCCCGCGTGGTAGGTTACAGCACACACCGTGTCGAAGGAGATGACCTGTGTCCCAGCAGAGAGAGCGTTATAGGCTGATCATGCAGCTTCAAGAGGTTATTGGGTCCTGATTTCACAAATCAAAGAATATGAAACGGACGAAGATATAAACTTATTTTTGCATAAACTCTAAAATTGACTGTGCATAAAATCTAACATCCCTACACCAACACTGCGTTCTGATAAATACTTTATTGTTTCTAATTAAAAATCCACTTAAAAGTACATGAACATTATTAGTAACCACAGAGAACAAAGTGAGCCATCTGATCGCAAAATGTCCGGATAATAGCTCGAGTCTCGAGCAGTCGAGCACCCTCGAGCAAAATGGCGGATATTCAGGCACAGGCTAATGAGTGCTCGAATAACAACACAAAAGGCCACGACAATGCACGGACATAGCCGACAATACACGAACATGCACTTTTCTAGATAATGGCTTCTTGGATGGTACAACGGTATTGGTTTAAGAGGCTCTCGAGTCGTTTTGTTCATCGTTTTCTGAACTAAACCGTTTAGTTTGTTCGCGTATATTGTTTGGTTTTCTGTGTAGAAAATTGTTAGGTAATTATCAGCTGTTTTATTGCGATACATACATTGCTGCAGTGAGCACGCTTGTGAAATATGTTGGTGACTGGAGCATAATATTTTTGATAACGTCAGAGAACATCAACCCTTTGTCAACCCGCTGAAACACGCTTAAGACATCGATGGTCGTCGAGACTACGTATACATTATCACACCATTTACACAGGGAGAAAATGTGCAAATTTTTCGTTCACTACAAATGTACAGAATAATGATAATAATGGTTAGAAGATAATGGTGAAGCCGTAAAAACTAAGAAAGACTTCGAATAATATTGAACTTGCTCATTTTCTAGCTTTATGCATTCCTATAAACCACATTCGTGATCCGAGTTTAATCAAACTTCGTTCATTTGCTATAGCGAACGGATCAACTTGGATCTACGTTTTAGAGCTCAGAATATAAACTGCTAAACGTTTGAGATAAACTTGAGATTCACGATGAATAAGGGGTCAGATTACAATGCACTCTTATAAAATGTATAGGTAATCTTGTTCATAATTCTCTTCCACGTCCTTGACATTTACATGTTATATGGTTGAGAGGGCGATACACCACCAATTATGAAATATTCAAAACTGTTGGTCACTCGTTGATCTACTAGTGCTAGCATGAGCCTGGGATTCGAACCCTCCCGGGTTTGAGTCCCAGCCTCAACTCCCAGATCAAGCAAAGTTTTTTCGGCGACAAGTGAGCAGAAAATAAACTTGACAAGCTCGAGAACTTGTTAATTTGTTTAATGAATTCTCCTTCACTTTATAATCGGGAGATTTTCCGCGTAATTTTTAGGTCAAAGGAGATTAATTTGTTAATTTACTTTTATATTTTGGATTTCGTTGTAATCGTATGGATCGTTACAGATTGAAAAAATTGGTAGGTATTCGCGTTTTAGTTAGTTATTTTTATCTAGTTAGTTTTAGCTACTTATTTTTAGCTAGTTAATTTTAGCTAGTTATTTTTAGCTAGTTAGTTTTAGCTAGTTATTTTTAGCTAGTTAGTTTTAGCTAGTTATTTTTAGCTAGATAGTTTTAGCTAGTTATTTTTAGCTAGTTATTTTTCTAGTAAGTATCCTATTTAACTTAGAGCTTAGAGAGCGTGAGTATCAATAGTGTCAATCCTTAGTATTAGTTAGAATGACAGCTCACTCCACGCTCACTTCACCTAAATTTTCACGGTGAGATGGTTACAGAATCGCACTGCAGCACTTTCCGAACGTCAATATTACATAAGACAGTCCCTAAATATGCCAGTCCCTCATCAATTCCTAGTGCTTTAGCTGGGAAGAAGTGGCGCACCAAACTCCCAAGCAGCACCGGTGTCTGTTCAGTTAGAAAAACTTGATTGAATCATTTAGGCTTAACTAGTAATCATGCAAGTCTCAAAAACACCTGAAACCAGCACCTGACCAGTTCTTTACTCATAGAGACAGCTCAATTCTAGAACAAAAGCTAGTAGTAACTATGTGCCTAGATGTCAAAGGGGTAAGTTTGCTCATTAGTCGCGCAACTTTGCTCACCGTCGGATTACAGCGCTCATCCGAAAGGCGTCAAGCTCGAAGGCGATCTGTTATCAGATCTGGCTATTAAAAGGATCCTATCCATTGAGATCGGTGTCGATCGGCTTTGTTTTCTCAGAAACTGATATTATCTGAGTTATGATTTAAAGAGAACTTTGTCTAGGTATACTTTTAGTTCTATTTTCGTAACAACTCTACAAATAATTGAATAGGTTATTCTGGACAGGTGTCAAAATAACAAACGAGTTGTAACAAAGCGGCAACCATGGCTACGAACCCAATGTGCTTACTTTTTCTATTGTTACCGAACTTAATAAGCTTGCTTAAGAGACGAGGGGATATACGTATATTTCCATTCATTTTACTTCCCTGTCTTATCATGACGCCGTGACGTGGACGTGAACGGCTTCGATAGTATCGACAACAGACTTAGGAATTATAAAAGCGCACATTAACACAATATGTGACAACGTTTGGTAGAAAAATGTTGATACAGGATTATTAGCGTTTCACGATGTAAATGTTCAAAATAAAATAAATTCAGGAGCTCAGGAATGTTGCTCATTGTTATAGTGTGTGAATTCGTAACAATCATATAATATGGCTTTTGTTAGTGTATTGACGTTCAAACACAATACTCAAGTCCTATCAACGTCACGTACTTTTCTTATTTGATGATCACACCTTGTGTCTGTATGTTTCTAAGTAGGTAAAGCATATAATTAATTAAACACAGTAGTCACGCCTCGCTTGTAGCACCTTTCCCCCCCACATAGTGCCTACGTGCCTCCGCCCTGACCTAATAAAGACCTAGATAACCTGCGATCTTCGAAGGTATTAGCCTCGAAGTATTAACAAAATGTCTGTGTCCAGGTCAAGCTGTTCTACTTACCTATCTACTTGTAATAACTATTTATTACAAGTAGATAGGTAAGTAGAACAGCTTTATCTTCTGAGATACAGGCCTCGCCTAGTTCAGAAGATAGAGTCAATACCCTCAGTAAACCTCTCTTTAACACCACAATAAGTACTTTTTTTAAATATGTAATCCTGTTGCTATGTTGGTGAGAAAATACAACTATTATTAAAAAACTATTATTATTTGCACGAAACTTTATGTATTTTAATATTGAAATAATAAAGTTTGTATCCAAAAAGGACTCTAATTGTGTACTGTATTATAAATTAACGATTAAGTGCCCTTGTTGGCAACACACTATATTATTTGTAAGTTAAAATCCATTCTAAAGTTTCGTCCCGATTGGCCTCTGTATCTATTTACAATAATAATAATAAATATTTATTCAAAAAATTATAAGGCATAAAAATTAGTACAGTTTTGCTGAAATTTAAATTATATTTCTAAGACTTACGTGCCTGAACTAGATTATTACTATTTTAAAATAGTCTTTAAAAATGAATAAATAATCAAAAGTTGACCATAGAAAAATAATTATATGTTGAGTAGCATAACTCCTAGTTTCTAAATTTGATAAATATTTGTATACCTATATTTACTTTAACACAGTTAGTAAATTCTCTGTTTCTTCGTAAGACATGCTTTGGAGAGCCTCCTTACAATTTGTATAGTTCAGAGAATAAATGTTCGCTTTCGAGTTTAGTCTATTGTATAGGAGAGGTCCGAGGTACAGGTAAAAATTGGCTTTTGGATTTTGTAGAATTTTGTGGACAAATTATATCTTTACGTCTTTTATTAGTATATCTAGTGCTGTAAAGTAGAGCTTTGTGTTGTTTTAATACAATGCCCATAATAAATAGCTGTCGAACTGTTAATACTTCACAAGACTTGTACAGGAGGTAGTAGGAAAAAAGAAAGTGCGGAAAGTAGACACTTTGAGAATCGCCCTCTGAGCTCTCTCGATGGTTAGTAACAATGTTTTACCCGCTCCACCCCATGTGGTAATACAGTTAGTTAAAATCATTTGACATAGAGCAAAGTAAACTTGTGTAACTATTTTTGGATCAGCAATACAGCGTAACTTTTTAAAAACAAATATCAGCTAGCGAATTCTATTATTTAAAGATTCAATAGTACCTACAAGCGAGTGAATACCATCCGCTTGTAGGTACTATTGTAAAGAATCAAGGTACCTTAACAGACAGCTTTGCTGATGGGGAGTTTGTTTCGCCACTTCTTCCCAGCTAAAGCACTAGGAAGTGCTAAAGGGTTTGGGGCTGCCTGATGTGTTCAAGTAGTGCTGATACTCCTACTTTGGATAAATGATTTTGATTTGTTTTGCATTTACTTACAGACGCTTGCAATAACAGTAGATAGCGTCTTTATAGTGTATTATCCATTGTTCGTCATTGTTTTGTTGTCGTATTATTATAATCCCAAAAAGTTAGGTGAAATAAGGACAATAATAAAAGATTTATTCTTCTTTCGTCCTGAAGTTTTGTCCCACATTCCAAAAATCCTTAGTTTGTCCCATATCACTATTGAAGTTGTGCTTTGTCCCAAATTACAAGTACTTAAAAGGTACAGTCCACGAAAAAAATACTTGTCTTACTTATTTAAAATTCTTGAAATAATAATTCAATAGTAAAACAATTCTAAACATTTAAGTATAAATCATCTTTTTTATCCAGCATCACAATCAAAATCAGAAATGGAATAAAAACATCTTGTCATTACTACAGTTTAAATAAACAGAACAGCCAGATCTGTAATTAACAATATTTAAGACATGATAATTTTAATTACTGAAAAATTTACCGACCAGCAATGTAACCCACACTTATTGGAATTCATTTATTTAACATTTTTTCTTAGGTAAATTCTTAAGGATTTAAATAAAGATCTAATTTTTAAGAAGACGCCAACTAAATAACATAATTTCCCCAACAAGTTAAGTACTTAATATTTTCAATTAACATGAAAAGCCATTCGTTGGAATTCTTCATTAAATATTTAAGTTAATATTATCGAGCTAAAGATCGCTACTAAATTATTAATAAAAACACTCAGGAAGACGTTACATAACTCCGTGATGGTATTTCTGCATTACTGTGCTGTTAAGTAAAGACTACCCCCTCCACCCCACTCTTTAATCTATGTAATACGATTACTCAAGGCTCAGGATAAAATAATAATATCGTACCGGGAATATTCAGTAATACGGCGGCAGTTTGGAAATGTCGTACAAAAGTTCCGAGAGGTTCACAGTAATGATTGGGACCAGCCATATATTGTCCACTCGAAGTAATGTTGTTCTTCTAAACTTCACTGTCATTTAGAGAATTTATTCTGGAAGGTTTATATGTATAATACATAATTTTAAACTTACAAATATTAATGAAATCTCGATGTTTTTTCAACTTGTAGTAAGTCTAGAATTGTCTCACTGCATAAATTGGTTTCATCTAGAGCCATATCATTGATCGCCATGGTTGCCCTGTGTATTGCCAATTTCTAACACACATTAGTTTCCTTTAGAATTCTAGGACGTTTTCCTTCTATTGTGTGTTGTCCCAGATTTATTTCCGAAAATGTCAAATAAGTTGCTTGATACCAGAATTCTGATTCGTCCTTAACCTCGAACCTATTCTCTACTCCAATATATTTTTGATAAAAATCACTGAATTGAAATTCAAAAGAAATGGGAAAAGTGTACGAAGAACATAGGTATGAATATATTCAAAGCCATATTCCCAATATTCAGTAACACGCTAGTCCACAAGAGCACTCGACACATCCTGCGCCTATATTTGTTATCCCACTTCGGATCTGTGTTCCGAGAATACTTTACAGCTTCGCTCGTGTTTTCAATACTGGGAAGGTTGTTTCTATTTCGATCTGAGAATTACGGTTGATAAATCTCTTTAGAATCATGATATTTCATGTAAATTCTCCTACAGCTATGCTTTAACAGAATATCTCGTGAATAGAGGAGAAAAGATTAGATCTTATGTATTACGTAATCCGAATCTAACTTCAAAGAGATAATATTACAGCGTCTGAAGATACATATTTGTTACAGAGTGTAATCAAATGGCAAAAGTCGAATAAATGTATGACTCTCCTCCAAAACTGTAAAAATAGGCATAAGTGGCCAAAGACGCCACGAATTCAATGGCGGAATACTGCTAGAAATAAGTTAGCGTAGCATTAGCTCGCATTGTTAGCGTGGATTGGGCACAAGTCAGTAGTGCAACATCTAGGGAACTAACTCAAGCTCCTAAACTTTAGGCTTTTGTCACATTTTGTGGAGGGAAGATTTCAAAAACGGAATGAAATAGCAGCCTACAATATCGTGCCTTCATTCCTCCACTTTCCTATAACAACTCGCCCGACCTCCGCTCGTTCCTGCGCGGGTATCGTTACAAGTTCTCGCTCCAACTTGCTCCTACGATTGCTTTTATTGCCCGCGCTTTGTTATAAGATTGTCTCGATGTCCGTAACAAGTATACTTGTTTTAAGTTTTTACGTCTGGAAAGGTTTTATACCAGTATCGCTGTAGCCTGTAGCTGTAGCCCGCGATTGTGTTCACTTGAAAACTTTTAAAACCCGTTTGTCCCACTCAGGGTTATGAAAAAGGTTTTCTTTGATCATGTGTATAGCCACAGGAAAATACTAACTCCATGTTTTTATCTTCCGTTGTTTAGGAACCGAATTATCTGTCAATCATTCTGGCTTGATGCTGTTTTGTTTTGATAAGAGCTTTAAATAACGCACAGCCTAAACCGCTGCGTCCAGAAACATGATTTTTTGCAAAAGAGATCTTTGTATTACGAAGGTGAGCTCTATGAAAGGATTTTTAAAATGTTGAAAAAAGGGTCAAATAAGGGCTGAAAGTTAATGTGGAAAATCCGCAGATGTGAAATCCCAACGGGCGCACAGTTTGTAGTACCTACTTATAATAAAGCTCCAGACTTTTTCTTTCTCTTTATGAAAAAATATGAACGGGATAAAGTTATCTTTAGGTCTTAAAGACACTAACAAGTCTTAAACATGTTACCAACATGTAAGCCAAGCTAAATTTTACAAAGTGAACGCAAAATTCTGCATTAAAATTGCTGCATTAAACCCGAACGAGGACAACTTAGTTAACCCATACTTCATCGTGTCTTTATAGCTAAGACGCGCCCCGCATAATTATAAATCCCTGTGCCGCGTTCTGCCAAATGCAGGAGTTCGGGCTTGTGCAGAGTGCACCAAATATGCATATATTTAAACGAACGTAACTCCAAAACGTTCTTCATACAACCCATTGAATGTGAGTCCTCACTAATTGCGACTTTCTCTTGTCAAAATCCATTCAAAACTTCACATATGAAACTCCGAGGTAAATTCAACTGTTTTCACACAACAGTAAGGTTGATTTAAGCTTGATGTGAAAGATTGAAGGTTCCCAGATTGCAATGTAACTGCAATATCCAAGATTCGGTTGGAGCAGTGTAGCTTACAAAGTGGCGGGTTCGAATCCCGGGAGAAATTCGAACACTGATACCGATGTTTGTTGGCTTCCAAATAACACGCTTTGGCTCAACATTGAAAGCCTGCCCAGGGGAGAAAGAGTTGCATTTGGGTTGAGAACGCAGCGGAGGCTGTATGAACTAGTGGCCTTGTTCGACAATTACAGAATCGATGTATCAAGCGCGCTCTGGGGTACTTTTGCGGTGAAAGTGGGATCTTTACGGCTGGTAAGAATTTGGGGAATTGTTTTGTTTTAAAGATGTCTATGTAGGCATCAGCATTAAATTAGGGTTCAGTCACAAACATGTATATATAATTATAATTATATTTGTATGTATATCTGCATAATCTTGTTAACGTAGCAACCCCCTGTTGGTCAATCATCTCACCTATCTCAGTGTGGACTGATTTACTTCTTTTGTGAAGTTAATCGTGTGTGAGTGTGTGTATTTGTGATTTTTTCTTTTGTGTTCTTTTTTTTCTTCTTTTTTTACAAAAGGAAACCAGAGGTATAACACTCATTTAGTGACAATCGATCGCGATGACTTCGACATCTATTGCGTCCTACGTTTGATAAGTGCGTCTACTCAACAACGTAAATAACGCAATTTATGTGTTACGCAATTAGCCCGCAGTTTTATATATCAAAGAAAAACAATAGCAGTAACGTTAGGGTAAGGCGAGGGTTTCCGAGCCTGTAGGCCTTTGAAACGCTACCTCCGCCTCCCTACATGCAGCGCGACGTATTTAATTACGGTGCATCGCCGACCATTTCGCAGAAAATCTGTGCCACAGTACAAAATATTTGCAGTTGATCAACTGAATTAGTATTTCTTAGGTTCGATTTTTTTCCCTTAGGTTTATATTTTATAGTACCTACGGTGTAGATGAACTATAACTATAATGAACCGGATACCGATATATCGGCAGCTATACCTACAGCGATTCGATACCGATATTCATTATTATCGGCCCGATGCTATTGGTGAACATCGATGACCATCGCGACGCACCAAATGACCACAGTTCTAAGTATGGACATCTCGAAGACGAAAATGCGTAAAGTGTAAAACAAGGATGTAGTTAACAATGACATATATTTTTTTCAGGACCTAAATACACTAATTTGATTATCTAAAATTGATTCTTAAACAGGTAAATTTGGATAACCCCCCGTTAACGATAGTTAGACCTACGGCTGCGTGGATTTCAAGCAGACTTACCTACTCAAATCTTTATTTCTATACTTAAATCCGTCATTTCACAAAAGCAGAAGGTATCCTTACGACTTATTCACAAAGAAATAATGGAACCGAAAATCCCTGCTGATACCTACTTAAGAGACCACAGCCTCAATGGTCGTGGTACATAATGTTATTCACAAAGTCGATCTATCACTGAAGGTAGAACTACATAATTCACTTTCGCTCGGATTCGATTCCAGATAAAAACATTCTCCTTATTTCGAATTGAGATTCTTTTGGAATATGATTCATATCTCGTATTATTTAGGGCAAGTTACTTTGATTAGGATCTGCTTACCTCTGAACGAAGAGACGTGTAACGTCACAGGTCGGGAAATAGGCTATCCCATAGTGTTTAGGGTTCTGTAGGAACCCAAACGGGCCACGGAAGCCTATTACTAACACTACGCGGCTGTCTGTCTGTAACAGTGGTGCATTTTTTTAACCGTAATAATACGCAGTCAGACAAAATTTTAACAGCATACGTAAATTATAAAAATAATAGTTTTGGCGAAACGTAAGCTTTAGTGCGCGAGTCTACTCACATTAGTGCGCAAGTCTACTCGCATTTGCCCGGTTTTTCTGATTTTTGTTGCTTTTTAGGTTTTGGACTCCCTGTCTTTCATTTCAAATAAATCCATTCCTCCATTACCTAGTATTAAAAACTGGGCCATTTCACCAAAAATACCACTTGAATAATAGGTATACCTTCATGTATATGTAGTATACCGCATCACCTTTCCCTTTTATTCTCGTCCTACAAAGGGTTCCTGTAAAATATAATAATGGTATTATAATTAAAGAGAACGTGCTCTCCCTTCACGCCTCGCTCCATATTGAAGGGATCCATTTTAAATTCATTGGCAATTTGGTGCGTTAATTACGGCTAGATGCGTAAGCTTCCGCTTAATTAAAATAACCTAATTATATTACTCTAATAACAGATGCAGCCATAACATTTTGTGTGAAGGTTTTGGGAATTGGTTCGTTTGTACGTGTAATTAATAAGTCCTCGTAATTGAAAACATTTGAATTCAGTATAAAAGGAAAATCGTGTATACGAATAAAAAAAAGTAAATTTTCCTAATTTTCATACTCATATATTTATTTGCATTCCATAATGTTATAGAGGTGTTACAATGGCTTAAAGCTTACCTACTTTCGTTCCTCAACCATATGACAGACTTGATGAATAAGAAAAAGTCTCTTTAAATTCTAATATATTTATAGGAATCTAAAACATACCGAACTTGACCTTTTCTTCATGCAAAACTGATTCATAAAATTATGCTGAAAAGGATAGTCATCCACCGCGTTAACACTGACAGCTTTTTTGGCACATTACCGGTTGGCAACGATGTGGATGAATACTTTGAGACTTAGGCACCTGTAGTACCGCCGCCGACGAGGAAGCGAGGACCTATCAACGATTCTCTCGCTCAAGAAACTTACAAAAGATTGTAGGTCTCGTTTAAGTAAAAGGGATACTACGTACGTTACGTGAAAGCGTCGGCGAGTACTCGTTCCTCGCAGCGACAAGAGCTATCAAAGAGAGTACTCGCTCAGCGACGCTCGCTTGGTGGGCAAAACACTCGCTGAGAGACTCGCGCCTGATACTCGTACATACACATACGCAGCAAGCAATCGTTCGTCACCGTCATGTACTCGCTGGTCGTCGCTCGCCAACTGCTGAGTAGAGATAACCTAGAAGCGAGTAGTCAGTTCACGTCAGTCGCCGGCGCTGGGACAGGTGCCTGAAACAGTTTCTTTCACTTCTTCCTTTCAGTCAGGATCGTAAAAAAAGGTTGGTTTGCGTCGAATTTACATTATTTTGAAACAACAAGAAGTAGCGTCCGCTTACCTTTCATCCGCATTTATTTACTTTCACTGTCTTTGTTCGGGACTATGGCTGTAAGTATACCAGGCATATTTATGTGGTATTTACATAAATATGTCTTGTACATCAGATATTTATGTAAATCTTCCTTGCGAGACAGACATCTAGATAAGAAACATAGCTTTTTATTAAAATCTGGCTTAGCTGGATGGAATTATTTGTGTAAATGTATATTCTCGGAATCTGATTTTGGAAAATGCTAACTTTTATTTTGTTCGTATTTTTCTGCTGTATTTTTTTTTTTTTTGTTGTTTGTTAGGCTGGGCGTAAACATCCGGAATGCCTTTCAGAAACTGAAACCAGAACGTTCAGAATTGCATATTATGTCCTATGTCACCGACCTAGCTGATTTTTACTGGTACGGAATGATTCAGATCAATCTGACAATTAATTACACTTCTTCTTGGCGTCTCGATGGCAATCTGAATACAGCTGGACCAGAATTTGGCCACGAGTAGACCTTCAGTAGCGTCCATCAATTCCTGTAACGTGCAGATAACACGAAGACGATATTAAACATTTCATTGTTTGTGGAATAAACTTGTGTGTTGCAAGCTGGCGATTGACGAGCGTTGAGTGGCTGGAGCCGAGGTGGCTCTGAATTTCGGGATCATTCACTTGCTGAATTCACAAAGACATTCCAACGGTTTACGTCCATCCTTATACATACAACTCAAATTCAAATTCATTTATTCATTTTGTAAACATAGGGTAAAATTATACAAATGTGAAAATGAAAAAAAAAAGCTGTCCATACTAGGTACATAGTAGGTATGTTCCAACATTTTTCATTAACAAAATAAAAACAAGAAATAAAGTCAATAGGTAAGTAGATGTCACAAAATTAAGATAGCACATAAACCAAAAGGTATTATTTTTAGTCGTTACATGTATACGAAATTCGTATAAATACAATAAAAATGTTTACAAACAATAAAAAAGAATATATATAAAAATAGAATATAATTATAGAATATCTTATAGGAGCAACAGTTGAATTATACAGACCGATATAAAATTATATAAATATGCTTTTAATTTGTCATTAAGATATTCATTAACAGAATAATACGCCTTGACAATCAATATATATATCAATGACAATGAGTGAAGGGCGGGCGTTTTTGGGGGACTGTCTTTTGTAATTTTGACGTTCGAAAAGTGCTGATTCTCAGCCCAATTTGAATAAATGACTTTTGATTTTGATTTTGAATCAATAATTGAAGCTCTTACGTAACGTTTAAACTCATTCATGTACCCACATCTACATGGGCATCACAATATATTATTTTACACATTTTTCCTTACGTGGCACGCATGCCCGTCCGTGTCTTCCTATGTTCATTCCCCCGGGGACCGGCAGCTCGTTGGGGGTAAAAACGTTGTGTTGTTGTTGGGGTACTCCCCCAAGTCCCTCATGGCAAGTTTCATCGTCAAACGCTGCTCCGTGGAGACAATGACGAGGAACAGACAGACTTTTTGATATTCCTGCCATATTTTTCTGTGTTTTATTTTACTATGTCACAGTATGGGAACTACAACAAAACGTGTTTTGTGGAGAATTGCATTTTTTTTTTTCATATTTGAGGAAGGAAATACGCGATAGTAAATAAAGTTTACTTTTTTTATCCTATTTGATTTAGTTTCATATTTGATTCAATTAATTGTATGGAAGGGAAAATACGACACCTCCTTAGAAACCATTCCAATTACTATATATGATAAACAAGCACACAGATTATTCTGTCAGCCCTCTGGCTTTTTCAAAGTTGTTCTTATGAGAACAGAGATCATGTCGATTTCGCAAAAAAATGGGCACCCACCAACTGTCTGACCGCAGCACACGCAGCTTAACTTCCCATTTAAAATATAGTGGACAGCCCATCAAACAATTAACCTCGGCATAATACCAGTAAATTGAATAGAGCCACCATTTTGTTAAGGGTAATCGTTTGGCGCTATCAAATGAAATGATATTATCTTTGAAAGCAGTTGACGCTAATCTTATAAGCTCCTAATGGTCCCTTCCAAGATCTCCGCGGAGAGTACAACACAATTATGTGAATGTAGCTTTGTGACGTCGGTGGAGGATTTATTTTGGTAAAGGTTTTAAATTATACTGGTCTACCCTTTTTCAATCAAATCAAAAAATGCTTGTGGCTTCTTCTGAAAGAGTTCGTCAAAAGAAGAGCAGCACAAATCGTATGTATGCCATTATTATTGTTTTTTGCGTACGGTTTTTAAAACTATACACTTTACAGGCCTAGAATGACACTCTCATTTTGTTACTTCTTTCTTAGGTTGGTAGTAAATCAGCAATCTATCTTTCTTAGGTTGGTAGTACATCAGCAATCTATCTTTCTTAGGTTGGTAGTACATCAGCAATCTATCTTTCTTAGGTTGGTAGTACATCAGCAATCTATCTTTCTTAGGTTGGTAGTATATCAGCAATCTATCTTTCTTAGGTTGGTAGTACATCAGCAATCTATCTTTCTTAGGTTGGTAGTACATCAGCAATCTATCTGTATAAGAAATATGGGATGAACCTGAAGACAAGCCATTTCTTTATTTATTTATTTTCCAAGTCTATTCTGACAGCTCTGCTTGATTGAATAACAAACACGTTGGCTTCCAAACCTCTGCAATATAAATATTTCCCACAATCCCACTTTACCTCCCATGGCTCCTAACTTATGCGAAGGGATGTCGGATCCTCTCCATAATATCTAAGGTATTTTATCCGATATACATTTTATGTTCTATAGCCGACCCAATGCGGCCGCCATATTTCATTACCCACCATTTCCGGTTCCGGCAAACCGATTTAGAACTGTGGAATTATTTTTGGATTTAGAGCAGGTGTTCGTTGGATTATGTTCATACAGATGTATGGGATAGATTAGACTGGTATTATATTCGTACATATTTCGTATTAATAATATTGTGTCGATATTTTCAAAAGAATTATGACGTGGATACCAACCGGAACTACTGAATACTCCCATTAGTTCCATACACGGAACTAGTGAGTTGCAGTAGCTCCATGTGGAACTACAAAAAGCATGTACTTAATAGTAATCAGTATGATCTTCCGAAGACATAAATGTCATGTCATGTCTGAATAATTTATTTTCCATATAATGGATGTTATCAATTACAATGGCATTAATAATGATATCCTGAAAACCGAAAACATGACAGAATAATTAAGAATACTCTAGATTTTTTAATACTCTTCAGTACTAATTAAAGAGATAGTTGATAAGAAATACTCGAAAATATCTTAACAAACTCATAAGACAGCGTACTAAACATTAATTCTCTATCGAAAGGTTTCCGTGTAAAACGCTCCCGTCTACATACAAGGGCGCCGCTGAACCGTCGTCGCGGCGTACGTGACGACACAAAACAAACGGCACAATATGAGAAACGCAAACGTCGCGTGTCGCGTCTGTCGTGTTTGTCGTGTCGGTCGCGCGGCACGTGACGCACACACTAACGAATAGAAAATCTTACGAGGAAGTGTTTGGAGCAAACTATTGCTGTGGTGTGGTGTGGAATTTGGTATTTTATTAGGCCTACATGTCACAGGGTAATCAGGTAAATCAGGTACAGGGTAAATCAGCCTACATGTCATAATGAACTGTGATAAACATTTGCATAAACGTCAGGCCAAGAAATCGAATTTCTTTGTGATTTATTTAACTTATAACGGAAAACCTACAAATCATAAAATTTGGCATCCTGAGAGAACGCGCGAGGCGCGACGTTGGCGTGGTTTTCATCCGTAACTAATGGACACCGTAATTGTTAGTAAGTTGTAAAGTGCTATACTTACGGATAAAACCGAGGAAATTTGTTACTTTAAAAGTGTCGAAGAGCAACCTTTGTGATGATCAATTTCACAAAATTATGTTTCACTTTACGACTCATAAAAAAGAAAATGTAACAAGCACGGCAAGAATAAACTCATGTCAATGTAAATATTAAAATTATATTAAACCTACAACAGTAAAATGTATTCAAAAATCCATCACACGCTAGCACAACGCTTTAAAAAAGATATAACCTTGTTAAAATTCAGAGCTGTCGCGCGCACGACACGTCGCGTTGTCGCAGGTGTGTGCAAAGTATAGCGGCGGCTTGTCGCATGAAATATTCATGTCGCGTCGCGTCGCCGGACATCGCGACTGCGACCGACGCGGACGACGCGTCACGTGGACGATCGGTGAACTGCGAAATGCATGGTAAACGGAGTTTTGGAAACGAATTTTTAGAAAGTTTGGTAGGTATTTGTGAAATTCAGATTGCTCTGTGGTTCCTGGTTTTTAATGGGCGTTGACTTTACTAGCATGCCGGATAAACCACAGAAGGTAGGTACGCGACAAACTAATACCGCCTTTATAGTTTTTCATATGATGGTATTTCACACCGCTATCATTTCCATTGCTGACAACTAAAGTTGTTTAAAATTAAGTAAAACTTACGTAGTAATACTGGTTGAGAGAGTCTACCAAAGTCAGGCTACCGGATCACGTTCTTGATGTATCAAGAACGTGATCCGGTAGCCTGACTTTTAAAATAAATATTAATACCTGCCTGTTATTGTGCAACCGCGGGGCCAAGACCTCTTCTTATACAGAAAAGACGCGAGCATTGATCACCACGCTTGCTCAAGACGGCAACAGTTCGACTTCTAACTCTTCGACATCTACAGAGTATTCTGAGGAATTTCTTCTCTCTAATCTATATGTAATTCAGTTACTTACATTATCTTCGTAGAACCACAGATCATAATCTATAATGCAATTTCCACTCAGTAGGAACTCGCGGGCGTCAGTAGGTGGCTTATAACTTGTCGTAAGCGCCACGAAGGGGGAAACAGGGAGAAATGATATATCAGAAGAGGAAAATATATCAGCCATATCAGAGGTGCATTATGTGGTACAGAGTTGTTTAGAGGTACCGTACCCTACATTGTATATTGTAGCTGTGTAGCTTCAGCTTACAATATACAATGTACCCTCCTCTCAAAGGCGTGTTATTGGCGATACAGTTTGGTTTACGACTATCGTTATACTCGTGTTAGATCGACGTAATATTGTATGTAGAAAATTAGCTTATAAAGGGTACCGCCTAAAATTCGTTCAAGGGAGAATTTCTTATGAAATTGTTCGTACAGAGAAGTAATACCATCAAAGTAACATTATTCCTAGAGCTTGTTATTATTATACTCGTATGTAGGGTGGGGTTGCCGCCTGAAATTAGAAACTTATTTGCACTCGTCTGAGCACAAAAAGCAGAGAGCACGTCAAGATCAATTTATCGTACGCGGAATTGCAGTTGCAATAACCAAAGGTAGATAAAGCAATAAAGTGTTGAGTAATAAGATCACCGGCCGACCATCATCACCGGCCCGAGCCAGCAATAGGGCTGGCTCGGGCCCGACCTCGTCATCGACCGTCTTTTTACAGAACTAATTTTTACTTTAGTCCAAACTTAAACCATCGAGCCAGTTATTCTATTTTGAACTTCATTCCGAGCACGCTAAATTGCTTATCAAACAAATACAGTCAGTTTTTGTAATTAGAACTTTAATTTTGTAAGAGTAAAGTTCTAAATTCTACAATGGCTCGATGGTTTCAAGCTGCATCTAAAGATTAACAACCTTTTTTTGTAAATGGCCGTGAGTGTTTATGAGCGTTAAATCAAAAGATAAAATTGTGAGTAAGCTAGTTTTCCAACTACTATAGAGTAATATTCGTAGTGTATTGTTGAAAGCAGCTGAACCCAATCGTATTGACACAGCGTCCAATGTGTCCAGCGTCTGTGTGCTCTCTGTGTTTGTACAGCAGTCTTCAAACAATGCCAGTGTTGACAGCAAACGCCCCGGGGTTATACTATGTACATAGACAAAATAAAAACTAAAAGTGCCAATGTAACTTGAATTCATAACAGATGCTAATTCTGTTCCTGAGGTTAACTTGGACTTATTTTCAATAGAAGTCTGAGATCGTCCACCCGTCTTCTGCAAGCGTGGTGGTCAATGCTCGTACCTTCTCTATATTAGAAGGGGCCTGTGCCCTGCAGTAGGACAATAATAGGCTGATATTATATTATTAATGTCACTCCTGCTTCCTAATTCAGAGGTCTATAACGAACGGAATCGCGGAAATATTGTGAGTGGCATAATCATGTTTTACGGGAAATGTAACGCATCGTTGACGCCAATTACGATTCAGAATCAATGAAGCGAGGAAGAGTGAATCAAGCAATGAATGGATTGGCGTTAGTGTGCATCACACGAGTGACACGCGTCGACGCGTGTTGGCGACAGCCGCCGACGCAATAACCTTCCACTCGTGTATTTGAGCACCGTACTCAAATACACGAGCAACGCGTTGTCGATGGCAATCGCCGACACACAACGACACCTGCGCGTCGCTCATGTGTGCTCACTTAGGTTCTGAATCTGGGGAATGAGTTGAGAAGTTATTATCGCCCATGAATATTTTGAAGCTTCATTTGTATCGAGGTAACAACATCTCCCTCCTAGGTCTAACATGCTAAAAGATTGCTTTTTGTTCTAAAACATTGTTTATCATCAGCTAATTTCATTATATTGTTTGCCCTTATCTAAATGCTTTAACAAAAATAAAGACTACACTCATTGGTAATTTCTATTTCTTAAGCTAGACATTATCGTGTTCAACAGACGACGATCCCATCTTTCATGTTACGTTATTTTGGTAGGTTACTACTTATGTGCCTAAATGGATTTTACTATTAAAATTGGTGCAAAAGTTTTCAGCTCATCACATTGAAAGTAGTGATGCCGTCATCACTCGTCTGTGGACACTCAGTCGTACTGTACGCGCCGGTCAATTAAATAGATCGTCAACCTTTTTCCCATTTCTGTTCATTATTTACATTCAGTGTTATAACAATGAAAACGTGCGGATTGTGTAACGTGCAGTTCAACGATGGCGTTCAGTGTGGGAGCTGCAAGAAGTATTTAGATTTTGGATGTGCGAATATATCTGAAGCTGGATGGAGAAAGCTGGGTGCTACTAGAATGGCGCAGTGGAAGTGCTCAGCCTGTAGAATCTCATCTCCAGTTGTACCCACTTCTGATCAAGCGTCCCTCGAAACCATCCTGATTGAAATTCGGGACATGAAGCGTCAGTTGCTTAATTTGCCGACACTAAGTGCTGACATTAAGGTGATTAAGGATGAGCTATCTGAGCTGAAGTCAACATGTCAAGGTACTAATGCCAAACTCGATGAATTTGATGCGAGGATTGCTGAAGTTGAAACCAAAGTATCTGAACTTGAGAAGATGCAGTTGACTATAAATGACTTGCAGACAGACTTGTCAAAAGTGAAGTTCGAACTCTCATCAAATGATCAGCGGTCTCGATTAAATAATGTTGAAATCAAGGGAGTTCCTGTGAGAAAGGATGAGAATTTATTCACGATTATTGAAGCCATTGGTCACAAAGTAAACTATAGCTGCCCCAAAACACTGATCAACTACATTTCGAGGGTGCCCATTTTCAACTCCAACGATAAACTTATTATAGTGAGTTTCATGAACAGATACGTCAAAGAAGATTTTATAGCGGCAGCACGAGCAGAAAAAAATTTATGCACCTCTGATATCGGGTTCCAAGGCACTTCCCAGCGTGTATTTGTTAATGACCACCTTAGTGTAGAATACAAGAAGCTGCTAAGTAAAGTTAAAACCATCGCCAAAGATAAGAACTACGAGTTCATTTGGGTGAAACACGGAAAAATTCACGTACTCAAAAACACCAACTCCAAAGTTCTCATAGTGAGGAAGGAATCGGATTTAAACAGAATCGCATAATACGCCACCTATACCGTATACAATCTTACCTGTTTTATCGGTTTATTATATGTGTCAGTCCAGGCATAAAGGGTCCAGTAGTGGGGTATTGAGTTAAGACTGGATTCGGTATCTAGAATAGTCAATTGATAGTATGGATTGAAAAAATAATCAAAAAGTAGCACACGTTTTTTTTTATCAGACATTTGAAGTTGAAATTCTGAAAAAGCTTGATTTGAGAAAAAGCATTTTGAAAGTTTGAGTGAAAAAAAAACACACTTTTACTTGCTTGTTACGTAGATTTTTATTCATTATTGTAGATTGATATGTTTTCCATAGAATCAACTTATAATTATACTTTTGACATCAAAACTAAAACAATTATTATCAAAATAAAAGAAGGATACACAGTCTAGTAAAAAAGGTCCACTTGCCGATATTTAATAAAAAGTTAGTTATTGCGATAGTAATTAACAATAAAAAACTAAAATTAAGTATTCTTACTCTATTTAGGAACTAACAAAATAACAAGACAGGCTTTTTTCAAACATTACTGCAACAGAATAATGATTATTTTAGCCACTGGTACCTTTTATGTAATGTCATAAAAGGTACCAGTGGCTAAAATAATCATTATTCTGTTGCAATAATATTTGAAAAAAGCCAATACAAACATAAAAATAAAACTTATTCTATTTGGGACTCCAACTTACGTTTTGGACAAAAATAAATTCCTCCTCGCACCTGATTCCTATGACCAACCTGTTTGCAGTACGAACATGTTGGTTTTTGTCGAATACTCTTTTCAATTGATGGTTTCTGAAAAGAGTACTCGACAGATGTTGTTGGGACAGAGTTGTGGTCAACATCAACATTTGGAATGGGTTTCGGGCATAAAATGTCTTTAGATTCTTCACGTACAAATTCACGAATCTTATTATAAAGATACGATTTTCTTTCGTACGTCATGCCTGCAGGGGATTTTTCTAAAGGAAAACCGTATACTTTATTCGGGTTCAAAACCTTTGATACAGTTGGTTGACTGTCAGTATATTTTTTGTAACATAACATGTGGAAGGAAATCCCCGCTATGTCGAAGTGAAGCAAAGTAAATCCCCTTAGTAGTTGCATAGTAGCAGGGAGTTCCCCGCTTTAAGGGACCTTTTACACGTAGTTTCAACATTTTAATCTTAAAATATAATTAAATTATTAGAAGTGATCAGTACGGGGTATTGAAACGTATTTTATTCCCAGAATATCGACATGCCACCCACTGGTACCTTTTTAGTAAACTTTTTTCATAAAGTTTCTGGTACTTAGAAACATCGTATATAGTCATTTACTATATGAAATTGTAGATAATTGAGCATTTATTTATAACCAATTAAAATCGCGAAATGCAATTTTTATACCCAACTTTACAAAACCTCTTATATCTCGGAAACTAAATGCCGCGCACTGGACCCTTTTCGCTTGGACTGACACATATTTCATGTTCTTTTACTAAGCTGTTACAAATTGTTTAGCACCTCTGCCGCACTAATTAGCCCGTCACCTCTCTTTTGTTCGGTAAAAAAAATCCTTTGTTTTTCTTATCGCGCCGTTCATTTTAAAGTCACAGTACAAAGTAATATGCCTTGCTCGCTCGCGCTTGCACGTACTACTCACTACTGTTTGCCTGCTCACACAGTTGTTTACCACTCAATGTCGAACAATTCTTGCACTCCATTAATAATAGTCGTCGATTGCCTACTTCAAGCAGATTTATTCTCCTACTACCCTGATTTTGTTAATATTTCTATGATATCTGTTATTGTGGTCTATTTCACTGATTCATATTCTGATGTTGATTTTTTGTGTGATGGCTACTAACGTTAATATTAATTTGTCTGGTTTAAATATATTTTATCAGAACGTTCGTGGTCTACGAACCAAAACCGATACTTTCTATCGTCAAATGGTAGCCAGTTCATTTGATGTTATTGTTCTCACTGAGACTTGGTTATTGGATGGTATTTTGAACTCGGAATTTTTTGATGAAAGGTATATTGTGTGGCGACGGGATCGGGACTACGTTCTGACTGGACAATCACGTGGTGGAGGAGTTCTAATAGCTGCTCGTCGAGAATTATCAGTAACATCTCAACAAAATTTTCATTCTACAGCTGAAGATCTCTGGATAAGCATACGCTTAAAAAATTCGAATACGCGTAGCTATTTTAACTTACATCTCTGTGGGATTTATTTATGTAAACAAAATCTAGGTCTTTCCTTTTCTTCACAGTTGAAGAACTTTCTTTCGACATTAAATCGATCTGTGATTGGCAATGGTTCTGATAGATTTCTTATTATAGGGGATTTCAATATGAGCGGAATAAGTTGGGTCCCATCTGACAATAATATATCGTTCGTCTCATCTAATCTTAAGAGTATTGATGAAGTGCTACTTGGGGATGAGTTATGTACACTTGACCTTGGTCAATATAATGGTGTGACTAACAGATACGGTAAAATACTCGACTTAGTCCTCTCGAACCAGGAAGTCAATGTGACAGAAAGTTTAAGCCCACTAGTACCAATCGATGATTATCACCCAGCTTTGTTAATTACAATGGATCTTGTCGAAACACCTCTCCTTGAGTGTGCGTCACGTATACAATTTTTATATGATAAGGGTGATTACGAATCCATTAACCGTGAAATTAGTAATACCGACTGGGAAAGTGAGTTCTCAGTAAGGTCAGCTGACGATTCCGTGAGTTTTTTCAATAACGTTATCTATAATCTTCAGTCGAAATATATTCCCTCGAAACTTTGTCGTAACAAAACATATCCGACCTGGTACAGTTCCTCATTGATAAGAACAATAAAAGAGAAATATAAATACTTTAAAAAACATAAAACCTACTGCAATAAAGCTGACGAACTAACATTTAAACTTCTTCGTGATAGGGTAAGAATATTAGAGAGTCAATGTTACGCAAATTATATGAAACTTACCGAAGCATCTATTAAAAATAACCCGAAACAATTTTGGACTTTTGTTAAAAAACGTCATAATATAAATGCAATCCCGAGCACGTTCAATTTTAACAACGAAACACTGCGTACCGGGGAATCAATATGTGAGGCATTTTCAACTTATTTTCACTCCACATTTTTAGATCCCAACCTTATTCATGGTGGTAGCTCAAGTTCCTCTTCTTGTTCTTATACTGAATCCTCAAACCTGTCGTCTGATATAAGTCGTATCACGGTGAATACTAAAGACATAGGCAACTTGCTTAAAAGATTAGATACATCGAAAGCGCCAGGCCCGGATAATATCTCATCCAAGCTTCTCGTACGCTGCGCTGCGTCTATTGCACTTCCTATTTCAATTCTATTTAAAAAATCTTTAGATGCATGTGTGGTCCCTAAACTTTGGAAATCAGCGTTTATAACACCTGTACATAAGAAAGGAGCTAAAACAGACATTGCTAATTATAGACCGATATCCAAATTGTGTATCATTGCCAAGGTTTTCGAAAGGATTATTTACAACCAGGTCTATTCTGCTCTAGAACAGTCGTTTAGTCCTTTCCAACACGGCTTTCTTAAAGGTAGATCCACTGTCACCAATCTTATTTTGCTTAATAATTACATCACCGACGCAATGGACCACGGTAAACAAGTCGACGTTGTCTACACAGATTATAGTAAGTGTTTTGACCGAATCGACCACGTTATCCTATTACGGAAGTTAGAGGGCATCGGTATACGCGGGGACTTACTCAGATGGTTTTCCTCTTACATAGAAAACAGGTCACAAGCTGTGGTACTGAATAACTATATATCTAGCTGGGTTTTAGTCCCCAGCGGAGTCCCCCAAGGTTCGTTGCTCGGTCCGTTATTATTTATCGTCTATGTAAACGACATCGACTCCTGTCTGACCTCATCCAAATTATTGTGCTTTGCCGACGATATGAAAATTTACACTACCATATCATCGACAGCGGACATGACGGCATTTCAAACTGACTTACAGTGTCTTGAAGTATACTGCCAAAAAAGTAAGCTACATCTCAATCCCAAAAAATGCTCAGTTGTAACGTATTCCCGTGGACGGTCAGTCCTAGCCACAACATATACTCTTGGAGGCCATATATTACCTAGATGTAGTACTATTCGTGATCTGGGGGTTCATCACGATTCCAAACTTATTTTTGATAAGCATGTTGAAACCATCGTCGCTAAAGCCTCAAAATCCCTTGGTTTCATAATGAGGTTGTCCAAGTGCTTCTCGCAAGCTAAAACGTTAAAAATACTATACTGCACCTTTGTTAGAAGCCATTTGGAATACGCATCTGAAATATGGAGTCCATGCTATCACAAATATATTGATCGTATTGAGCGCGTACAAAAAAGATTTATAAAGTTTTTATGCTTTCACCAGAGGGTACCGTATCAGTCAGTTAACTATCTCAATCTCTGTAAAAAATATCATATCTTACCATTGAGTAATCGACGTGAGATCTCTGACTGTATATTTTTGTTGAAGACGGTTCGAGGTGACATAAATTGTTCTGATATTTTGTCAACTTTCTACTTCAACGTTCCAAGCAAATCCAAACGGTTCAATCCACCACTACGGGTGCCATTTGCAACTACTAACTACAGACAAAATTCGTACGTTGTGCGTGTAAGTGGGTATTTTAATAAGGTGTGCAAGCAGTTCGACTTTGATCTTTTTAAAACGAGTGTGACCTCGGCAAAAAAGTGTTTAGCTACGAATTTCTTTAAAGATTGAATTCTTCAGAATTTGTTTTCTTTTTACTTTTTAAATTGAATTTTTAACATCTTGGTTTGATGGGAAAGAAACCCGCCACAATTATATTATATTAGTTTTTACATATTTTAGGTGATGATCTACTTGGAATTTTTTATTTTTATATACTTATGTTTTTTTTTTGGCAATATTTGCAGTGTGTATTTTTTGTTCCACAGTACTTTTATACCAGACAAGCTCTAGACGTGAAGACTTGTAATTGGCTGTCAGATTATCATACTGTTATTTATCATTATTGTATTTAGCTGTAAGTCTTCCAAAGTCCTTAAATAAATAAATAAATAAATAAATAAAATCATTACGTTGCCAACCTTAGGGCTGATTTCAAAAGCTCACTGAGCTCTATAGCTCTATTGCTGTCAGTGTCATCATTGTTGGAGAATATGGACGCTGGCAGATGACCACGGGTTTGATAGCGTTCCATTGATGAAATTCTCCCTTAGATATCTATACAAAGAGGATTATAGTTTCAAGTGTCTCAATCCCCTCTCTAGTAGCAACGAATGGCACATCTTTGCAGAAATGTCTTAAGCAATCAACACAATGCAATTTACAGAACTATGAAAGTCCTTTCAAAACATTATGCGACAGAGCAATAAAACCCAGTAAGACGTTACTAAGGTCTTAAGTAATAAAGCGAAGTTGCCTGCAGATGTTTGCACCGCCTCGCAATAGGGCGTTATGAATATTGCAGAGATATTGCACTTGCAATATTCACGGGACGTCTCGCGACTGTGCGACTTCTGTTTTAGAACAAATAAATTGTACTGGAACTTGAGATCTTGTTTTGTTTTCGTAGTTTGTGATTTTTGATGGTCTTGTGATTATATAATAATAATATATAATATCCCTGGACATTTCACACAGCGCCATCTAGTCCCAAGCTAAACAACCTAATGCTTGTGTTATGGTAACAAGATGGCTGATAAACTACTTATATACATTTTTTTTTGTAAATACATACATATTATAGATAGAAAAACACCCAGACTCAGAACAAATACATGTAGGTCATACAAATATTTGTTCCGTGCGGGAATCGAACCCGCGACACGCAGCGCAGCAGTCAATCGCTTAACCACTGCGCCAACCGTGCCGATTATAAAATATGCTTACCTTCGCATATTTTATAATCACAGGACCACCAGTTGCCACTTCTAGTCTGCGGATGGGTGTCCATTCCATTCCATTCTTATACTTCATCTACATCGGTCGATGCACAACGAATCTCCATAATTATTAATGTTGTGATCTGAAAAACAGCGAAAAGTAAAATAACAATGGTATATTGTGATCGCTCAGGTACTAAATTGGCAATTTGTTTTTCTTGAGCTAGACTTTGTCACGCTCAACATCCACAGCCGAGTCGACGACAAAATAATATTTTACGAACAAAACACGGTATATTTGACGTTTTTATACCAATTTTTTGTACATAATTATTTTTGTTGTTTTGTAGCCGACATTTAACATTTTACAATTTAAAGTGCTTATTTATCTAGCCACTGTCCCGCGTCGAAACGAAAGCCTTTTACGATGGTAATATTTTTTATTTATTTATTATTTATAAAAAAGAATACAGGATTATTCATAGAAAATAGCAACCAAAAACCACTAATGTTTAAACTTGTGCTATCACGAGTCTATCTCAATATCGAACTATACAATGAAGCATTTTATAAGTATGCGTCATTGTCCATACAATTAATAACATCATTAGGTCTTTAAATACTCGCAGTTACAATCATTCCTACATAATACTAATATTGCTTAAGTTTAAATTTGATATTTTTATGTGTAATACATTTATTTATTTCTGAGGGTAGACTATTATAATAACTACCCTAGACTATTATAATTATAGTTATCTAAACATAATTATTATAAACTAAAGTCGCCCTTTGTGTCTGTCTGTGTGACCGCGTTATTCTTCTAAACTCCGCAACGGATTTTGATCCGGTTTTTACCACAATCATCATTTTACCACAATCATCATTTTACCACAATCATAATTTTACCACAATCATCATTTTACCACAATCATCATTTTACCACAATCATCATTTTACCACAATCATAATTTTACCACAATCATCATTTTACCACAATCATCATTTTACCACAATCATTATTTTACCACAATCATCATTTTACCACAATCATCATTTTACCACAATCATCATTTTACCACAATCATCATTTTACCACAATCATAATTTTACCACAATCATCATTTTACCACAATCATCATTTTACCACAATCATCATTTTACCACAATCATCATTTTACCACAATCATCATTTTACCACAATCATAATTTTACCACAATCATCATTTTACCACAATCATCATTTTACCACAATCATTATTTTACCACAATCATAATTTTACCACAATCATCATTTTACCACAATCATTATTTTACCACAATCATAATTTTACCACAATCATCATTTTACCACAATCATCATTTTACCACAATCATCATTTTACCACAATCATCATTTTACCACAATCATCATTTTACCACAATCATTATTTTACCACAATCATAATTTTACCACAATCATCATTTTACCACAATCATTATTTTACCACAATCATCATTTTACCACAATCATCATTTTACCACAATCATCATTTTACCACAATCATCATTTTACCACAATCATCATTTTACCACAATCATCATTTTACCACAATCATCATTTTACCACAATCATCATTTTACCACAATCATAATTTTACCACAATCATCATTTTACCACAATCATCATTTTACCACAGTCATAATTTTACCACAATCATCATTTTACCACAATCATCATTTTACCACAATCATCATTTTACCACAATCATCATTTTACCACAATCATCATTTTACCACAATCATCATTTCAGCCAAAAACGTTTTCTGCTGAACATAGGGCTCCCCGAAGCACCGCTATTTATAGAGAATTTATTCCGGAAGGTCTATACAAATACCTACTCATACACAGATACAGATACATTAATATTAAACACACATAATAAAAAAACCGGTCAAGTTCGAGTCTGACTCGCGCACCGAGGCAAATTTGTGACATTGATTTTTGCCAAATTTAATTATTCTAGATTAACGGGAGTACCCCTATAGGTTTTGATTCCCTTGCCAGAGTCAAAATATGTGGCATAAATGGAACATAAACGCCCGTATCTTTTGATTGCGTTGACTTAGAAGTTTGATTTTTTCAACTACTTCAAGTTGATGCAATCCGCATCAACTTGATAACTCCACGCGTTCCTGAGAAAAAGGGCTTTGAAAGACGGACAGACAGATGGACAACGAAGTGATTTTATAAGGGTTCTTTTTTTCCTTTTGAGGTATGAAACCCTAGAAATGTCCATGTTTTGTCAAGTCGTAAAAACCATGCGAGGCAGGGGCGGGCTGCTAGTATAATTTATGTATTACAATAATTTCTCTTTTATCAACAGTACAAACAACAGGCAGACTAATGTTTTTTTTTTTTGTAAATCTTTTATTTGAAACCTAAAAAACAGAAGTGTTTGTTGAACGTTAATATAAACAGCCCCGCTTTCTAAACGGAGATCTGTCAGCTTGTTACTACGACGTTCACATTCACATTCAATTGGTGTGTTGACGGCATTTTTTAAGCCGATTCTGGTTTATATTCATACTGTACAGACACGAGCACCAATATATCAACACTTAGCAACTTTCAATTTAGATTTTTTCGTGAAATAACGAATGCAACGTTGAAATACGACACATTACATAAACCTATGGGTTCGAAAATGCTATGTTCGTAACAACATAAAATTTCATGCCTAAATAAATGAGTAAATCGCTTTTGAAAACCGCCGAGTGTATACATAATTTGCTCGTGACTGTAGGTACATAACATCGCGCCTGGATTTCGATGACATTGACAGAAGTGTATCAGTATACCTACGTTTAACCGGCTATTTAAGTCCCATACAATTCTCAAACAAAAAAACAGTTAATACAGAGTACGTAGTGCAAGTTCTCAACAATTGAACCCTGATGTGGCATTGTAAAAATCGTGTTAATTTATTCACTTCCATGCAACTGACTATGTTTTTGGGTTGAAGATGATCCCAAAAATCGTCCAATAAGGTTCGCGGTATCAAATCAATTTTCCTTTACGTTTTTTTACAACTCTGGCATGCAGTATGGTTGTAGTCCCGCACTACTGAAGCAGCTAACGCTCCGATCTCTTACGCATTAAGGGAAACTTATTATTGTTTTGATAACTTGTTTAAACTAACGCCACCGCCGTACTATTACCATCACACCACCAAAACGTCAGCCGTCCATCAATGTTCCCCACAGTTTCAATTAAACGCATCATCCGACGCATCAGACGCATATTAGGGTGTTCGCTGACCACCGCAATCGGCGCTCGTAAATCATGCAACGCTTTGTAATAAGCGCGCTAATTTATCACGCGGTGACGTCACGCAACACGCGGCATCTCGTGACGTCATAGCAGCACGCTGGTTGAAGGATGGGCGCAGTAATGCGGTTATGATTGGTGGAGATGGTACTGTGGTGTCCCTCAATGTTAGGTACATATCTTACCACCGACGATTAGCGAAAAGCGAGTAGAGCGAGGAACTAGAAGCGAGTTGGCGAGCAACGAACAGCGAGTATGTAGTTTGAATAGTTTCGCTCATAGCTCAGCGAAAGAGCTATGAGCGAGTGCCCGAGTGCGACGAGTATAATAACTGCCCGTCACTAGCTGCGGGTTAATTACGTAACACACTAACAGTAGCAATGGGTTTCAACTTGCGTGATTTACGTTGTTGAGCAGACATATTTTTCGAACATATGAAGCAAAGGATCCTTCAAAATTATGCAGATTGAGATTGATAATATATTACGCAATTAGGGTGCGGTATGTGTGAGTACTACACGAGAGTCTCTCAGTGAGTGCTCTGCCGCGAGGCGAGCGTTGATAGTTGTTGTCGCTGCGACAAACTAGTGGAGCGACAGTTCTCGCTACCAGTGTAGATGGTAAACTATAAATATATATAACGATAAACTATAAATATATGTATTACTATTGTACGTTTCTTGAGCGAAAAAATAGTCGAAATCTAGTCGCTCCCTCATCTGCGGTGAGACGGAGCCTTAGACTGTGTCGTAAATAGGTGTGGCGAGAACAGTAGTGGAACTTCCTGCTAGATTTTTTTTCCTGATAACTATAACCTGTAGGCCAAGCCCCGTAATTAAAAACGTTCAAATCTAGTCGCAATCTCACCTCAGCGACAACTAATAAACTTGTTAAAGCTGTATTTTAGGGGTATTTTTGAAAGATTGAGACTAAGATCAGACTATGAACGTCTGATACGTTCATAGTCTGATCTTGGTCTCAATCTTTTTATAAAATTTATATAACTGTGATGGACTTCGTAAAAATGGCAAGTCTATATTATATGTTTCATTTGAGTAGCTTAGAGCTTACAATCCTTATAATCCCTACAAGAGTGGGATCAATTCTTCATGTTATTCAAAAATAAAAAAATATTTCAAAACTCTTGATATGAAAACAGCTGCATTTTGTCTCCAATTCCCGGATCGGTATGTAAATCAGTGACAAGCAACAAGAGAGTACATAAAAAGGTCTTCTAATACCCGCTTTGCATGAGTTTGTTACGAATTTTGGAATAATTCGGCGAATGTTGGAATAAATTGACCGGGTGACTTAGCATGGCAAATGTGCTGGTTTACATGGGCTTATGACCGTTTTTAAATTAAAAACGTACCGTTTATAAAAAAAATATTACTTGTAAATAAGACAAGATGCACGTGTCGTCACATTAGCATTTTTTTATTTGTTGTTTCTTTTTCACTAAGTTCCTACTTAAGCTGTTGTAATTCTCTAAATTATGTAGTCTCTAATGATTTTGGTGCACCGTAAAATTCCAATGAGTTTATGTGGCACCAACTTAAACGTACGAGTATAATTGTATGTGTACTAATAAATAAATAATAGTCGGTAAAATTTGAAACCTAGGTTAAACTAGCTTTTTTGACCACAGTACCTCGTGTGCTGTATTTCATTTTCTTGCTTGCACCAGCAGTTTGCGCGTTCTTGCACAAACATAAACTATTTACTGCGCGTAGCGTTTTCTGCTACGAAACCGCTACAGATGTCGCTACGAGCTACGTAGTTTCGTAGCTTGGTTTTTTGACTTCCAAATGGAACAGCATAGATACTTACATAAGCTCACGCTATTTTAAGTAAGTTGGGCGGACGTTTTGGGTAATCTTATGTAATATTGACATACAAAAAGTGCTAATATTCAGTCTAACTTGAATAACTGAATTTTGATTTTTATTTGACGGTATGCCACAACCCTTTTTTTTTTTTTTTTTTGAGGATGGGAAATCATCAAATGGCTCCTCCCGCTCTGGGTAGAGCAGGAGGGAGTGTCAGACTCTTACTGACTAAAACCCACCCGTGTTCCTTCCTTAGCCCTTTATGTTCCAGGGCAGCGGTAAACCCTTTCGGATGTTCCCGCTACCCTGGCAGGCTTCGGCCCTATGGGGCCCCGTCGCTTTTGCCGACATCTCTTTGAGGCGCGCGTGGAACACGTACACGCCGTCCGGCACGGGCCTAGTCCTGATCGGACGGAGAGCTACCCATTACTCTCCGCCCGCCTCCGCCCGCAGGCCCGCGCCTACGGTGGCCGGGAGTCGTCACGCGGCTCCCGACGCCCGGAGCGTCTCCCGCGGCGGCTGAGGCGTGAGGTGCGCAAAGTGCGTTCCCTCGCCCACCCCGCCACCTCCTTCGCTAGCATGACATGCCACAACCCTTACAAAGTTTACGGGAAGTTATTTGTATATTTTACCTTAACCAAATCAGAAACCTTTTAAGACACTTTACATTTTTATTATAGTTCGGTGAAGCTCAGTAAATTCATAAGCCAACATTAAATACAGCAAATGGTTCCACTAACTCCTAACACTATCAGAGAGTGTGCTCGCTTCAGTTACAAGTGTAGGAGCACTCTAAACTTCGTCCTGCAGCAGCACATTGTCACTATTAACACTTTAACATTGCGCCTGCCGGTTTAATGCGAGTTCACTTTTCAACTCATTATTTTAACAATAAGTTATAATGCTGGCAGTACACGTAGGAATTAAGTTTAAAGTACCGTAATAGGTACATGTATTCGTTAAGTATGAAAATAGTTGTCAAAAACTGTACGACAGTCATGAAATGTTTAAGCAGTTTTAGATATAATCCCACAGTTTGTGGAGAGTAATTCAGAACTGACTCTGATAAAAGAAAGATAGATATTCAAGTATTTACAAAGTTATTTCTAGTTCTTAAAACTGTACAGGGTGGCAGGAACATCTACGCACAACCTGTTCCCGGGTTCAGTACATGATCCTGAACACGCTGCGTTAAATTTTTTTGTCAGTTATTAAAATAAAATAGCTGTTCATGTACTGAACCGCGTGTTTTGACCGCGTAGGTGTCTGTATGGTTTGCGCGTCGATGCCGCCCACCCTGTATTTGCCTAATAATTGAGCAAAAACATTGCAAGGCAATGTTGAAACACCTCAAGAGAATTAAAATCATCTCCATCGCAGTATACCTAGCTCTGTCAAATAAAAAGGAGCCCGAGAAATCGAGGTTAAACTCGAAAACCACGTTTCAAATGTTTTGTGAACTTTAGTTTAAAATAATGACCAAATCCGTGCTGAAACTAACTATCGCATAGAATTACATATAGTCGAGTGTTCTGATCGTACGTAGAAGAGGAAGTTCTGCTCAGAATCAGTTTCCACAATGTTTTCGGAGCAAATAAAAACATCGTTGCTCGAGTTAACCGTTAGTTAGCTATTGCAAGCGGGTATGTGTTGCTTTAACAAGCTTTCAAACGGCAAATACTTCGATCGGAACACTGTTTTTATTCGTTTCTAGTCAGTTTATAATGTAGCGAGGAGTTTAGAAGCACTATGGAAATAAATACAGTGCTTATATGTCACAGGAGCCCATCATCATCTGCCTAGCCTTTTCCTAACTATGCTGGGGTCGGCTTCCAGTCTAACCGGATGCACCTGAATCCCAGTATTTTACATGGACCGACTGCCAGAAATAGCATGATACGTAATAAATAATTGAGATTTAAGGAAAACACATTCATTTATTTTATTATTTATGTAAATACAGTAAAATACATAGAGATACGACATATACGTTTTCAGTACAAAGATATAGCTTCTTTCTTAAGAAATTTCTTCCAGCAGACCTTCGAAAGGAGTAATGACACATCTATGTTCTAGCAGTTTTATTATTCAAGACTTGTATCCCATTCCACATTAATTTCATTACACACACAAATCCCATTTCTGCACAAAAACAAATCTAAATTCCCCAACATAATAAAACCCATACAAACAACATACGTAATTACCCGTGACCTTGACCCCGCGGCCGTGACCTTCGATCAACAATATCGGCTCGGGGGGATGATCGAGTGTCTTATGAGCGACTGAATTGATTAGCTTGAACATAACATATTACTTAAGACTGAGGGACTCAAACTTTGTGTTCTGGTTCATTGTGGAAGTTTTAAAGTAAGAGTTTGTTTATGAAAGTTTACGGTACTTAACGTTTGCTGCTTTGAAGGTCAGTGTGAGCGTAGACTCCTGGGTTCACAATGTTAATTAAATATATTTGTACGCCTCTGGGCAAAACATAGAGGATCTACCTATCTGTAATATCTCGCACACTATTGTAATTTGACCTATGTTTACAAATAAAGCATTCTGATTCATTTTCTGGATGGACCAAAGTTTTTAGGGTACTTATCTTAAATAGGACATTTTCCAAGAATTAACTATTAATAGGGCACAAATATAGGCTTCAGCCTATATTTAATAGAACTATTAGGACTAACCTAGAAGGACATTCAGTGTCCTTATTCATGATATTCTTCAGAAAGGTCAGATGCGTAGTAGGTACTCACAACCGGCGTGCGTGTCTGATTAGATGTATGACCGTAACCGAAGCAAAAGGACTGTAGTGTTCTGTAGTGTCTGCCATGGAAAGAAGGCGTGAGATTATACTTGTATGTATATATGTTAATGGCAATAGACGGTGACCTTGACCTTGTCTTGATATTCTGCCCGGTTAATGGATATAGCCGTCTCCTCCCGAAATAGTCTTCTATTACAAGCTATTTATAACTCAACTAAACTTTTCGGAGAAACCAGACTTGGTGTTATGATGTGCGATGATGACGTCAGCAGGTTTCGACGATGTTCTCAAAGAAAAGGGTTGCGTCACGCTGTCGATAGTTTGAGAACCATTGACTTAGTTAATACCGCGATGTTTAGCGGTATAATGTCGGCTAAAATACCTTGTTAGTGATGACAGATGATGCGGTTTTACTCACGGTATATACACATTTTCTTGGCTCAATATTCTGCGTGGTTTTAGTGCTAAAAATATTTATCGTTTGATAAAACGTTGTAGATAAAATGATATAGCAGGTTGTATTTTGTAATCAATTTTGCTTATGCCAACCAGACTAGTCTTTTTTTTTTCAAATTGCTTAAAGTCTTGAACTACATTGTAGACAACCCTACTTGCTATTGTAACACAGCTCACCGTCTAATCCTAAGTCCGTGTTCCCACAATCAGCGCTTGATATCACCACATTAGCTGACGCAGCGACGCGAGGCAAATTAATTGCTCATTACAGCCACAAGTTAGCCGTCATGACGCCGTGACGCTATTTGACGCTATGACGCCGTGACGCTATTTAACGCTATGATGCCGTGACGCAATTAGCTAAATGACGCTGTTTTACATCATTTTATGCGCGTCATTTTTACGCTCCATGGAGTTTACTTACATTAATATTTTGTGGGTCTTTTGTGTTCTTTGTGGAGTTGTCTTTGCGACTTTGTCTTTGCGACTTCAAAGTCGTTCGTGTTCATTAATCATTGTTGGTGCAAACCTGCTTGCTTTGTAAGAATGAGCATAAGGAGGGAGAATTATGCTTTGCTATGGTAATGAAGCCTTCGTTTAATCAAATTGTGTTCGCATGTTAAAGGTAATTTTAAATTAACTTCATTTGGTGTTTTCTGAGTTTTTGCCTAATCTTGCCTTATTTGTCTGGTAGGAGACGTGAGGCAAAGTATGATTGGATTTGAATGATTTCTAGTCTTATTTTTGTTCTATAAAACCTATTAAGTAATAACGATTAAAGCGTCTAGGACACATTATATGTATACAAATTATAGTAAACAAATAATTTTGTGACGCTTTCAACGACCACGAAGGCTTTCCGAAGTAAAGTATATTGGCGATTGAGAGGACCATAAAAATCACACCAAAAGATTTATAGAGTATAAAACAGTAATAAAACAACTCTATTTTATTCGCCGCACTATCGCCTGGGTTCACGGGGATATAAACACTTCAGGAACTTTTACGAGATTGCCGTAAAGGTAGTAACACAATATTATCATAGTCCTTGATCCTACAAATATTGTGGCAACGTTGGAACGTTTAAGGGTTTCCTTTGAGGGCTTGTGGTGAAAATCTTCTTACGCACGTTATTCATTATTAACGAGATACAAATTTCCTCACTTTTGATGATCGACCATTTACATATAGGTATATATATATATATTATCACTAATTAGATACGATTCCACAATCTTTAAATAGGTAACCGTGCCAAATGAAATCCATTTGGTTTGTTTAGTAGGCAAATGAATCAATGTTTTCTCGTTTAACGAATTCACTGAGACATACATAAAAAAAAAACTATCAAAGCTCTATAAAAGAAAAATAATGTGACCTAAGTATCTCACCTAACCTTACCTTAGTAAAGTTCTATTCATTTTGTTATCAAATTCAAATAGCTAATGTTACGTTAACACCTATTTCATTACATTCGCAGAAAAGCCACGAATGTCAATCATAATGACATGAATATAATATTTTTTTTCAATTTCAATTCAATATGAAATGTAACGCAACTTGTGCCTCTCACCCCCCTCACTCTCTCCCACGACACCCGACTCGACCTCTGGCATTGTCTGACCTCTAATGTAATTGAGGAGAGTTCGATACATCATTGAATTAGCGAATGTGAATCGGTGTATTATTCATGCGGTCCGAGCCTTCGGTAGACCGAGAACCGTCGGCGATACAGATAAATAAATAGCTGTAGACTGTAATATGTCTGTAATTATAAACATTGCTTAAAGTTAGGACTGCTTTAACGTCGAAAATGTAAGGATAAGCAGACCTTAATCATTCCTTAACTTTAAGCAATATTTATAAGCGTTGGTGCCTGCAACCTTTGTGTTCGCACCACGCACTTCATGTGATTGCCAAGCGTATTTCTCAGGCGGTTATAACTGATGGTGCTTCAAACCACCAAATTAAATAAGGAACATAATGTTCTACCTCACATTTTATATTGTCTTACATAATATTTTCTCTAGAACGAACGTCGGTTCGCATGTAAATAATAAAAATATAACAAAGTGATATCAGGAGTAAAGGCATTGTTCAACATCAACATTCTCTTCGTTTTATTGAGCACCAAGATCCAGTGCCTCAAGAGTAGACAATAAGTAAAAGGGTTGATTCTAGTTCTGATTTAGACGGAAAACGCTTTTGTTTTGAGTGACCACTCGGTCGTCAGAAGGTCTATGAATCTTAAAGTCTTGGCATAAATTCTTAAGCTCGTCTTAAGAATTTTGAATGGCACTTTATTTAGGCCAACGGCTGACCTAAAAGCAAAGACGTCGATTCCAGACGCGTTCCAAATAAAAAAAGCAATACCTACAAAGTTTTGATCTTGTTTTTAAAAGTAGAGGACGTTGTAAGTAAACAACTCACAAGTAACTATGGGATAGGTTTTTTTTTTTTTTTCTCAATCCAGCCCAGAGGCAGGGATGAGATCTACGGTGGAACGAGCTTGCCCAGAAGAAGCCTATTCACTCTCGCCTTGAAGAGATTCAGGTTGTATGAACTCGGGAATGCAGACGCAGGCAGACGGTTCCACTCCTTAGCTGTGCGCATCAGAAAAGATGACGAGAAGCGCTTAGTGCGTATATATGGTATATTAACCAAACAGGGGTGGTATCCCGCAGTGCGTCTAGACTCTCGATGGTAGAAAGGTGAAGGCGGGATGAGCTCATGGTACATTTACCTAGCTTTTGCCCGCGACTTCGTTCGCGTGGAATAGTGACTTCACCAATAGATGACACCGACTCTTGACCAATAGATGGCGCTGTATGTCCGGAATAAATTTTATTTTATTTTTTATTTTATTTTTGTAATAAAAACTATCCTATGTCCATTCTCAAGTTCCAAACTATGTCTGTACCAAATTTCACACATATCGGTTCAGTAGTTTAGGCGTGAAGCAAAGACAGACAGACAGACAGACAGACAGACAGAGTTACTTTCGCATTTATAATATTAGTTTGGATAAATTAACGCCTTTTCCCATGGGGTAGGCACAAACTACAGAACGCCACCTGCAACGATCTGGAATGCCGTGATTAGATGCCCTGGAAGTATATGTGGTGATATTTTTTTTTAATACGTTGCCCCACACTAGGAATTTCTCCTGTGTCGTGGGTGCGTTTACAAACATTTAAACTCACATACACAAACAGCCAGACCCGGAACAACTACTTATAGGCCATACAAATTGTTCCGTACGGGAATCGAACCCGCGACACGCAGCGCAGCAGTCAATCGCTTAACCACAGCGCCAACCGTGCCGTCGAATCTTATTGGTGATGTTCTTCAGTAAGGTCAGGAGCATAGTACTCGCAACCGGCGTGCGTGTCTGACTAGATGTATGACCGTAACCGAAGCAAAAGGAGTAAGTATGTAACTATATTATGATGTTGTAGCATTATGTGAATTAACTAGACATGTTATTGCATTTTTATGAAACCATATTTTACAAACTTCTGGCTTTTATGATAAACTAGCTGCTCCCCGCGGTTTCACCCGCATAAATTTCTTCTATACAAATCTTGTCCTGACAAACACAAAAAAAAAAAGAATTATCCAATTTAGTGCAGTCAGTCGGAAGTTATGCGCGTACATACATTTCGGTGATTCATTTTTATTTATATAGATAATACCCACATACCTACCTAACCCTTTGAGAAGCGGCCTCGCGCCAACACTATAAATCTTACTGAGAAGCGAACTGTCTATAGCAAGAGGAATGAAAGGCATTCCTTTGTTTTAAACACGATCAAAGCTCCACCGTAGAATCAGAACTGATTTTGCACAATTTCAAATACCTTTGGAATATACATATAGCTTCACAATATACGTAGGAGTATAGCTATAGCAATGTAATTCTATAAAGGTGGCAATCTAGAAGCTGAATGCTTGTATTCAGGGCTAAGGCTGCCTTTGAATGAGGTCCGGAGCTAGATCGCAAGGGTGACCGTATAGGCGTAAAGAGATCTCTCGTATACTCGTGTGGAGGAAGTCTTAGCTGTTAGGCTACTGTCTGGTGTGACAAAGGACCAACGTCTTGCTCATACACTATGAACGTTATCATGTTCCATGGGTTTTGAATGCATTGTGGTCGTGGTGAGAACACAACCAAAACTAGCCATAATACTTAACTAAAATTCTAAGTTTGCATTATATATATACTACTAGCTTCTGCCCGCGGCTTCGCCCGCGTGGATGTCGGAAATTATCCCACGGGAACGTGCTAACAGGATAAAATGTTTGCTTCCCCAGGATGCCATCTATGTATCTCTATGCCAAATCAGAAGTTCAGTGGTTTAGGCGTGAAAATGTAACATACAGTTTCAAGTTCAAATCCTCCCCTTAAAAACTGAATTACCCTTTTTGTCCCGTCAGTGGTCAATTTTTGACAACCTTACATACTTATTATTAATTATTTTCTGTCAAAAGTATCAATACTGAGTTTCGAGTTACTCGAACTGCGCATTCAATTTCTTCCACACCAACTTAACACCTATCCCCCTTTGAGGGATAGTTTTGAAAAACTTTAAATAATGGTAAACTTTATTACTTACTTAGGCAAGTATTCTTGCCAAGTTTCATGTTTATTACCTAAATGAATAAGATTTTTCATATAAACTGTATCGCTTTTCACCCCCACAGGGGTGGAATTAAAAAAAAATCGTTTGGTATGTATTCATAACTTGACTCAAAGATTATTTTTACTAATTTTCGAGTTAATCAAGCCGGGCATTATAATCCTCCCTTGTAAAATTAACTACTTCTTTTCAACCCGTTAGGGGTAGATTTTCGAAAAACCCTGATACATGTTACTCTTTATTTTTGGTCTTAAGTATAAACACTGAGTTTCGAGTTAATCGGACCGTGCATTCAAATTATTCCACACAAACTTCAACACCCCTATATCCCCCTTTGAGGGGTAGTTTTGAAAAACTTATAATGATAAACTTTATTACTTACATAGACGAGTATTATTGAAAAGTTTCAAGTTTATTAACCTAATGAAGAAGATTTTTCATATAAACTGTATCTACGCTTTTCACCCCCACAGGGGTGGAATTTAAAAAAAACGTTTGGAATCTATTCATAACTTGACTCAAAGATAATTTATACTAATTTTCGAGTTAATCAAGCCATGCAGTAAAATCCTCCCCTGAAAAATTTACCACCCCATTTCAGTTCGTCAGGGGTAGATTTTAAAAAAACCCTGATACACATTATTCTTTACTTTCAATATTAGGTATAAATACTGAGTTTCGAGTAAATCGGACTGCGCGCTAAAATTCTTCCATACAAACTTTGAAACCCCCCAATCCCTTATTAGGGGGTAGTTGAGAATAAAAAAAACAGTCAGTCAGTCAGTCAATCAGTCAGTCAGTCAGTCAGGACTTTGAATCTATATATATAAAATTCAAAGTCCTGACTGACTGACTGACTGATTGACTGACTGACTGACTGATAGATCAACGCACAGCCCAAACCGCTGGTCCTAGAGACATGAAATTTGGAGGGTGTGTTCTTCGTGAAGAGTAGGCATCCACTAAGAAAGGATTTTTCGAAATTCCACCCCTAAGAGGGTGAAAAGGGGGGAATTCGTTTGTATGAAAAATCTTATTCCTTGAGTTAATAAACTTGAAACTTGGCACGAATACTTATCTAAATAAATTATGAAGTTTTTCAGTTTTTTTTATTCTCAACTACCCCCTAATAAGGGATTGGGGGGTTTCAAAGTTTGTATGGAAGAATTTTAGCGCGCAGTCCGATTTACTCGAAACTCAGTATTTATACCTAATATTGAAAGTAAAGAATAATGTGTATCAGGGTTTTTTTAAAATCTACCCCTGACGAACTGAAATGGGGTGGTAAATTTTTCAGGGGAGGATTTTACTGCATGGCTTGATTAACTCGAAAATTAGTATAAATTATCTTTGAGTCAAGTTATGAATAGATTCCAAACGTTTTTTTTAAATTCCACCCCTGTGGGGGTGAAAAGCGTAGATACAGTTTATATGAAAAATCTTCTTCATTAGGTTAATAAACTTGAAACTTTTCAATAATACTCGTCTATGTAAGTAATAAAGTTTATCATTATAAGTTTTTCAAAACTACCCCTCAAAGGGGGATATAGGGGTGTTGAAGTTTGTGTGGAATAATTTGAATGCACGGTCCGATTAACTCGAAACTCAGTGTTTATACTTAAGACCAAAAATAAAGAGTAACATGTATCAGGGTTTTTCGAAAATCTACCCCTAACGGGTTGAAAAGAAGTAGTTAATTTTACAAGGGAGGATTATAATGCCCGGCTTGATTAACTCGAAAATTAGTAAAAATAATCTTTGAGTCAAGTTATGAATACATACCAAACGATTTTTTTTAATTCCACCCCTGTGGGGGTGAAAAGCGATACAGTTTATATGAAAAATCTTATTCATTTAGGTAATAAACATGAAACTTGGCAAGAATACTTGCCTAAGTAAGTAATAAAGTTTACCATTATTTAAAGTTTTTCAAAACTATCCCTCAAAGGGGGATAGGTGTTAAGTTGGTGTGGAAGAAATTGAATGCGCAGTTCGAGTAACTCGAAACTCAGTATTGATACTTTTGACAGAAAATAATTAATAATAAGTATGTAAGGTTGTCAAAAATTGACCACTGACGGGACAAAAAGGGTAATTCAGTTTTTAAGGGGAGGATTTGAACTTGAAACTGTATGTTACATTTTCACGCCTAAACCACTGAACTTCTGATTTGGCATAGAGATACATAGATGGCATCCTGGGGAAGCAAACATTTTATCCTGTTAGCACGTTCCCGTGGGATAATTTCCGACATCCACGCGGGCGAAGCCGCGGGCAGAAGCTAGTTTTATATATATAGATTATAATATTATGATGAGAGCAGTGCTGGCCCAGTAGTAACGGAACTGGCGAGTTGTACGTCGTGGGTTTGAAGCCAGACAGACGCTATTTACTTTGTGTCATTTATTTCACATAATATGTATATATTTTGGATGGTGTCCCCTTGATTCGCAGACAGAAAAATGTTTCAGACTATATCCTTGAATGAAAAATATTTCACAGAAACACAATTCAATGAATTTTGAATCACATTTTTTTGTTTAACAAACTTATCAAACAGTAGAATTATTTTTTTAACGAATATTGTTTGTTCGGTGTATTTTTCCATGGTATTTTATTTCAACGAAAATGTATGAAAATAGACGTTATGCATGTTTTACTACAAAAGTTACGTGACAAAAACGAATTGGTGCAAAACGGACTCCACGTAGTCTTGTCTGCCCTACCCCTAAAGTATAATTTAAATCCGCGTAAGCGCGGAGGGGCGAGGCGGCCCGCGAGCTGAGGAGCTGGTAGTTTCAACGCCCGGCGCCGCAGGCTGAGGCTCGCCGGACTATCTGCCACGATAAGCTTGCGGGACCGCCGGCGCCCCGCAGCGCCGGAGCCGAGACAGAAACCATGCCTGCTGCATGTTGCATACTTGCTTGCATGCTGCATGCTAGCTTGCACGCTGCATGTTGCATGCTTGCTTGCATGCTGCATGCTAGCTTGCACGCTGCATGTTGCATGCTTGCTTGCATGCTGCATGCTAGCTTGCACGCTGCATGTTGCATGCTTGCTTGCATGCTGCATGCTTGCTTGCACGCTTCATGCTCGCTTGCAGCATGCAAGCAGTAAGTTTGGTTAGAACTGAGAGCCCCAACAGAAATTACCACAGCCAGAGTATATAATATATATAATAATTTTATCAACGGTATGAATTGAAACGTTTAGAAACAGTCACTTGATAAAATGTTATTCTTGGTAATAAGTTTTATATTAAATAAACAATATAAGGATAAAGAATATTTGATTTGTTATTTCATGATATGATTATTGTAACATTAAACTTTATGTTAAACCAAAATCAATGATTTAAAAATCTTCAAAGTAAGTATTCTGCGTATTGATTATTCTATGAAACGAAAATACCTATGAGAAAATTTTTATGTGAAACGAAATTTTATAAAACTATTAGTTAAAAAACAACTTACAACCATTTTGGACCGTGTGTGAATCTTGATCATTGTTCTACTGTACTAAGTTTGCTACCGATTGTTGATAACTAACCAACCAATCTTTGAAATCATCATCAACATAATTCTTCTGTCTTATCCCAAATTATTTGGAGTCGTCGCAACATGTCTTTTTCCATACTTCTCTATTAGACGTCATCTCGCAGTCACCCTCTTTCAAGCCATATCAACTATCACACAGTCCGATAATAATACTTTGAAGTATGAATCTGAAAAGTCTGTATTAGTTTTGATGTTATTTCTAAGCCATTTATTATTCATGCTACAAAAAACCCTCAGCCAACTCTCCCAAAATCTTAATTATTTGCTGCGAAAATTTCAAGTAGGTACAGTAAAAACCCATGTTTATTTCGTTTAGGAGCGAAATAACCATGTTCTGAGATAACGCGGGATTAGCCAGACACGATTAATTGTCTGTCAGAGAGCCTTGTTTGCTCAGAGTTGGCTTAAACCCGCGTTTGCATTCGAGAGGGGCGGAGAATGTTGGTTGTATGGGTCCCATTATCATGCTTTTTACTCAGAATTTGAATGGAGGAGGTTCTGTCATCTTGGGCAGTTATTGATCTCTGACGAATGCATTTTTTGCTTTCCTTTTTGACGAATGGCGGTGTAATTACTTACGATGATAGAGTGTTATTTTGTGTCCATGATTGGTATGGTGCGACTAAGGCACTTGGACCTAATTACATTTGAAAAAGCTTTTCTCGTTGATAAATTAATCCGCCCATTACTTAGATTTTGAAATAGTCAGATAACGATTATCTGAGGAATAAATATTGCGGTTTGAAAGTTTTTGTATAAAATCTTGGCATAGACTATTATTAAGAGTCATATTTATCTTCTATATTCTAATAATAAATCTTAAGAGTTTCATTATTTGTTTGAACGCGCCAATCTTTGGAACTGACTGTCGAATTTGAAAAATTATTTTTGCATTTGATAGCCTAATTCTTGAGGAAGGCTATTTGTTAATACGCTATGGCCCTTAAGAGCTGAGTAAAAAGAAAAGAAGTCAGATATATAACGCTAAGCGAAAACATAGTAATAGCACGGACAGACGATGCGATGCGACGGAAGGAATTTATGCGGTGGAAGTCGCGGGCAGACGCTATTATAGAAGTTGTTTTGACGACACGGTTGGCGCAGTGGCTGAGCGATCAACTGCTGCGCTGCGTGTCGCGGGTTCGATTCCTGCACGGAACAAATATTTATATAGCCTACAGCTAGTTGTTCCGGGTCTGGCTGTTTGTGTAGGTGAGTTTAAATGTTTGTGAACGCACCCACGATAAAGGAGGAATCCCTAGTGTGGGACAAAGTTTTTTTTTTTTAAATAAAAATAAATAAATTACTATTCAAAAATCTGAATTGATATTAAAACAGACAAAACAACCCCTTCCACATTTGTGAGCTATCAGCTAAGCTTGTCAGTAAGTTATTCATCCCGGCTCATGGCTGCAGCATTATGAAATAAATATGAGCCGCCGAGGTTTTAAAGTGTGCTCGGGATAGCTCGCGCTTCCCCGAGGAGCCCTCCTCTCTAGAGTGTATATTAAAGAGTAACTGTTGCTGCGAATAATAAATGAGACTTGAATAGTTCTACAGAAAAGTGTCAAACAGTGGCGGCTAAGTGGAAAATGTGACGCTTAGGAGGAAATGAAAAATATGCTGATGGAAATAAGCTCTGCGACACTAACATCGTGGTTCGTTTCATAAAGAGGAATATTCGAGAAGAAGAATAATGGAGAAGACTTGGACGTAAATGTACGCTTTTATCATTTCTAAGGTATTATCTATCGTGGACGTTCATAAAATGTCTGGGGAGTTTGTTGCGCCACTTCTTCTTCCCAGCGAAAGCACTAGGAAGTGGTGAAGGGCGGGCGTTTTGGGGGACTGTCTTGTAATTTTGAATAAATCACTTTTGACTTATAAGTAATAAAAAACTTGTGTAAACTTTAGAGGCGCGATGGGTATCGCCGCGTCGATATCCCAAAACTATAAAACAAAAGAAAACAGATTTTCTCAACTCATACTTCAAGACACAGCACTGACAGCGGTCGTTGACCCCAAAAAAACCATTAGATCTATTTTATTTTTATCATTTTAAGATATCGATAACAATCACGTCACAGAGTTTCGCTAGCTAATTTAATTTGATCCTGTAGCATACAATCTCTCATAGTTATCTCCAAACCACCTATTATTTAGCTTCGTAAAACCCCAAAAATATTAAATAGCCTTTAATATCCCAGGACACCATTCATGAGTGTATTTGAACGGCTATGATGATATTATTTAATTACCTTTTTATCGGTCATAAACGTTCGCTAACAGCGCCTAGCGCGCGCTTATGGGGTTTAAATCAATTTGCAACACATTAGGAGATACAGGCCGTTTCATATAGGCGGCTTATTTATACAGGCTGTGTTTGATTATTGATGTCCAATATTGTGCAGCTGTGATTTTAGTACGTATTAACTATGCGTTACCGTTAAATGGAATGGTTTTATGATAATTTGGATTTGTAAATCAGTGCACTTATTCATGAAACAGTTTTTTTTTTCAGAATTAAAACGATCAAGTGTTTGTTGTTTTTATTTTTTAATCGTTTGGCTCACCGGCGAAGTGTCGCCTGTCTGTCCGTCTTCTACAGACTGTACTTCGGGGAGTGTGCTCAAGAGCTACATGAGCTCATCCCGCCTTCACCTTTCTACCATAGAGAGTCCAGACGCACTGCGGGATACCACCCCTATTTGGTTAATATACCATATATACGCACTAAGCGCTTCTCGTCATCTTTTCTGATGCGCACAGCTAAGGAGTGGAACCGTCTGCCTGCCTCTGCATTCCCGAGTTCATACAACCTGAATCTCTTCAAGGCGAGAGTGAATAGGCTTCTTCTGGGCAAGCTCGTTCCACCGTAGATCTCATCCCTGCCTCTGGGCTGGATTGAGGTCAAGAGTGAGCCCATTGTCAATAAAAAAAAAAATAATAATAATCATATTCGTCATTTTTCTTGCAGTGGGAGTGTGACAAGATTACAGCCGGTATATTCTGTTACCGTGAAAACTTAGGTGAAGTGAGCTGTCCATAGGGTCAGTCCCGAAAGCTTACTTCACGTATGTTTTCACGGTAAGATTTTTACAGAATAGATCAGCAGGTGTGTTAATAGGTCTAAATCTTGCACACTCATCTTACCTATCTCTCTAACGGCCAGTTTCTTCATCAGTAGTAACCGCCAAAGTAACGGTTAAAGTTTCTTCACTATTTTAGCTGTTGCTTTTATTGTTACTTTTGCTCCTAACTTTTAGTGCATTAAGCAGATGTGAATGCGAAAGTAATAGTCATTTTGTCAAAGTTGTATTCATTATTTAAAACAGCGGTCACCTAAAAGAAGTTTAGGGATCTTTTGTAACAAAAAGTAATTCTAATAAAATGAAAAAGCATCATGCACAAAAACTTACACCAAACATCTATAAGTATTGTGTGGTATTTAAAATCGATATCTAAAAATATTATAATAATGACAACATAGCTAGGCGTCAAGTTTATTTTTATTTTATTTATATGTTTAAGTCACACACAGTAATCCGTATTTATGTCACTATACTTTATATTAGTAAGCAAAGAATGTCACAATAATACTATTATAACTAAATTAAATAATTGAAGTACATAAAATAAATTCGTAACTTAAATCGCAATTATCTTTATATTCATTAAAATCTTTAACATCTTTAAATTAATAAAAATTAATATCAATTAAAATCAAGAAATTAATTAGATTATAAAACAAACAAATAAATCAATTATTTTCGGTAGTTTATGTCCACATTGTCTTCATAACTCTGATAAACTCCATATTCAATATACTCGTAATACAGTATTTCAATCTAATTTCAATAAAAACAGTACAGACGTTCGAATTTAAAAAGCTGTGTTACGAAGGAACTCAAGGAAGAACTTTCACTTTGACATTTGGCACCACTTGACAGTGAAATTGTGGTGCTGCCATGTGTAAAAAAAGCTCCCCCACGTTTTCTTGGGGCCATTACGACGTTTGTGTAATGGGACTCTCTCTCTTTTAACTTTTACTTTATGCTGTTAAACACATTTGCCGTAGTATCAGTAAAGGTTAAGTAAAAGTCAATACTTTTACTGATTACATTAGTTGTTGATGAAGAAACTGGCCGTAAGTCAATCAGCTTGTTAACCCCTCATTATGATTACTAGCAGAATAGGAAAATGTTGCCTTTTTTCTTGACGAAAATACATAATTGCCGCGTACGATACCTTTGGGTCCAACGCGGACAAGAAAGTAATGGCCCATTTTTCGTCAAAAATGCACCCAAAAGAGATATTACGACAAGGCCACAAACCGCCAACCCCATGTTTTTCTTTCGTTTTTCATATTATACCAGGCAAGCAGATAAATGTAAAGTTAACGTGAACGTGTAAACATTACGGGGTCCCGATAACAGCCGATCATTGCCGGAGTTTGCCGAGCGGAGCCGAGGGACGCGTTCTAACGTTATATGATGAAGAGCATAAGATTGGGGAGGAGACGGGATAAGATAATATTGAGTGGGTACCTACTTTAAGTACTTAGGGATTCGCCCTGGAAAATAATTTGTTTTCCACATGGGAGTTCAGTTTGTTATAAGCGCTTACAACGCGCTTAGCGCGGGCAACGATAGGAAAAATAATACTTAGAAGCGAAATAATATTACTTACCTATTATAAACTAGCTTTTGCCCGCTGGATGATGGAAAAATACCACAGGAACGTATTTATGTTAATCAAGGTTATAAAATCCGTTTAGCCCTTTTTTCCGCCAATCCGGAATATATATTATATTAATATATCCGTACAAACCGACAAAATTGTAAAACCTATATTTTCGGCATTAGACTCAAAGCATTACTTTTTTTTCTTATTCAATGTACAGTTTTGTCTTCGATAGTATTTATTAAGTACATGTACCTATAGATTCACACACAAGTACGCCTTTACACATGTTGCTTCCTACTTTCACATTACAAAATAATGTATATTTAAACTGTCGCATTTACCAAAAGCAAGTTCCCAACTTATATTTTGATTAATTAAATAACTGGGTTCATAAAAAACAAACAATTTCAATTTGCAAGTATCATGATTTTTCAATTACGCTTTTTCCATCACACGCAATTCCCGCCCAAGCGCTTGCTTTCAGCGCTTTATCTCTCCGCAACATCTTTACAATCATTTACCTCCCATTATTTCCTGCGCGCCTAGTAGCTAAAGATATCTCCTGATATTTTTATATAGTTTACGAAGCTTGTTAGTTATAAATCATAGAAATAATTATATGCCATAGGATAGATGGTAGATTAGAAATATTGCTAAACACCACATGTGCTTGCGTAGATATAGGAAAAATGTTTTTGTATACTTATTTTACGATACCAAATATATCCTAAAAAGTAAAATAACTTGGTACAGAGACCGAGGAGAAAATACTCAATTATATTTCGGTTATTCCTAGGGTTTTTGTAACTTAGTCTGACCAAAAAATTGTTTTACAACAAATTGTTTTGTATAGACACGGGCTAAACCTTAAAAACATTTTTTTTTTTTGTTATTTAGAATTAAGTACAAAATATTATCAACAAGTATGTAATTTATTAAACAAGAATGCTTACATGCTTAGATCAGCCTATTAGAGTTGATTTTTATTGTTTCAGACTTGTGCATTATAAAATATCTCCCTTAGCGTCCCGATTTTACCGCACTTTCCCATAATTCCCAAAAAACAGTTCATAAAATTATAAATTCAGGTTAAAATTTTCCAAAACACGTACTCGTATGTTGCTCATTGTAATCCGCTGGCGTCGCATTTAGTTCGGCCACACTGTTCAGTGGCTCGCCGCCGCTACAAACCGCCTCGCGACAAACTTCCATCAGCCATTGTGTCATAACTCGCTTTACAGTCAAACTCGCCGCTAGCTGATGCCGAAACCAGCCAGATTGAAATCGTGTCGGTAATGAGATTACACTATGGCTGAAAATAATTGTGAAATCGTCAAATTTATATGCACTATTTAACTAACTGTAACATTTTTGCTTTACCTGCAGTATAGTGTAGGTACTTATTAGTGGCATTAAAGTCGATGTTGGATTGAGAATCTATGAAAAAACAGTTAATTGTTTTTGCACTTTGCAAAAAGACTACATGTACAATGTAGTCTTTTTGCGTTACACGTTACATGAACTGCAGCAAAGTGCATGGATACTGCCATCGCCATCAGCCGACAGCATTCTACTGCTGGAGAAGGGCTACTCCAATCACACGCTATTTAGCTAGACGCTGCCACCAGCCATGAATAAATAAAAATCGTTATTGCAATCCATAAAAAAAACAAGTAATGAAAAAAAAAAGTCATACAAACATAAACTTACGCCTTTTTTCTCTTGCACATTAAAATATAAACATTTACGAGTACTCAGCTATTTCCAACCACCCTTGTGGGTCTTGGTAGCTTAGCCCTAAGAAGCTATATACACTACGAAGAGCGACGCTCCATAAAACTAAAAAGCGTAAATATTGTCTATATGTGTACCTACTGTTGGTACACTTCTGCGTAACCCTACGGAGAATAGAGGCTTTTTTTTTTTTTTTTGAGGATGGGAAATCATTAAATGACCCCTCCCGCTCTGGGTGGAGCAGAAGGGAGTGTCAGACTTTTACTGACTAAAACCCACCCGTGTTCCTTCCTTAGCCCTTTATGTTCCAGGGCAGCGGTAAACCCTTTCGGATGGTCCCGCTACCCTGGCAGGCTTCGGCCCTATGGGGCCCCGTCTCTTTTGCTGACATCTCTTTGAGGCGCGCGTGGAACACGTACACGCCGTCCGGCACGGGCCTAGTCCTGATCGGACGGAGAGCTACCCATTACTCTCCGCCCGCAGGCCCGCGCCTACGGTGGCCGGGAGTCGTCACGCGGCTCCCGACGCCCGGAGCGTCTCCCGCGGCGGCTGAGGCGTGAGGTGCGCAAAGTGCGTTCCCTCGCCCACCCCGCCACCTCCTTCGCTAGCATGACTGCTTCGCAGAAGGAGGTGACTGCCTCCCACTCCCTCTCGCCCCGGACCATGGCTTGAACCAGGGCCGGACGCGAGAGGTCGCCGCCGCTGCCAATCGCCTCTACGAGGACACGGCGGTGCTCTGCCCAAGCAGGGCAGACCTCCACTGTATGCTCCACCGTGTCCTCTGGGCGATCCTGACAGTGGTGACACCCGGGCGTCTCCTCCCGCCTGATGATGTGCAGGAACCTCCCGAAACATCCGTGTCCGGAGAGGACCTGCGTCAGGCGGTAGGTGAGAACGCCGTGACGTCTCTCTAGCCACTCCTCAAAGAGGGGTCTTACCGCCGCTATCGTGGCGTGCCCTGCGCTGGGTTGCGATAGTCGCTCCTTCCATGCCACCATGAGATCGCGCCGGAGGTTCGTCCGCTCCGCCGCGGTTTGCCGCGGATGCGGAGTTTCCCCCCGGCGTAGTGCCTCCGCGCGCCAATCGTATAGGCGCGCGAGGACTATCGCCTCCAGATCCCATGGTGGCAGTCCGGCAAGGAGGCTTGCTGCCTCGCCTGAGATCGTGCGGTAGCCCCGGATCAGCCTTACGGCTACCAACTTTTGGGGCGCGTTCAGGTAGTGTGCGGCTCGAAGCCGCAGTGAACGCGCCCATACCGGGGCCCCATATAGGGCCATGGACCGCACGACCCCCGCGTAAAGCCTCCGGCAGGAGGCGTTTGGCCCCCTCAGGTTGGGCAAGAGCCGCTTTAGGGCGGCCCCGGCCCGTTCCAGTTTGGGGGCCAAACGTCGGAAATGCTCGACGAAGTTCCATCGGCTGTCGAGGACGAGACCCAGGTACCTCATCGTGGTCTCGACGCCGATGTGAACCCCTCCTACCACTAGTTGGGATCCCGGAGGTGGCCCGTACCGAGGCCCATGAAAGGACATGGCCTCGGACTTGTGCAATGCCACCTCGAGACCCAACCGCCGGATCCTTTCCACGACTATCGCAACCCCGCGTGTCATCGCGTCGGCCGCCGCCTGATGCGACCTCCCCTGCGCCAGGACCAGCGTGTCGTCAGCGTAGCAAACTACGCTGACGCCTTCAGGGAGGTCGGCCCGCAGCACCCAGTCGTAACCGATGTCCCACAGGAGCGGCCCCAGAACCGATCCCTGTGGGACACCGCACGACATCTCTCGCCGGTTCCAGTTCCCGTCGCGACCGGGGTAGATGACGGCTCTGTCCGTCAGATACGCCCCGACTACTCGACGGAGGTAGGTCGGCACCCGGTGATACCGGAGTGCCTCCCCAATGCAGCTCCAGGGCAGGGTGTTGAACGCGTTGGCGATGTCGAGTGACACCGCCACGACCACCCCACCCCGGGACACCGCGTCCCCCGTCGTGAGGGCTCTCACGCGCATGATGGCGTCCACCGTAGAGCGCCCCTTGCGGAAGCCAAACTGGCAATCCGCAAGATCCGGCCCAGTTCCTACAAGGTGCCCGACGAGGCGGCCCGCAATTACCCTCTCAAAGAGCTTGCCAACCTCGTCGAGCAGCACTATGGGCCGGTATGCGGACGGAGAGTCCGCAGGGCGCCCCGGCTTCTGAATGAGGACCAGCTTCCCCGTCTTCCAACGGAGTGGAAACTGGCCTCTCTCCATGCATGCGCTTAAGAGCGCCTCCAGTCGAGGCCCGAGAGCCCTCGAGGCCAGGACCCAGGCTTTAACCGGCAAGCCGTCGGGTCCTGGGGCGGTGTTTTTGGCCTTCAGCCTGCCTACCGCCGCTCTCAGATCTACCCCGGTCACTTCAGGGGTGTCGTCGTCGTCGTCCACGTGGTCCGCTTCGGGCACCGCAAGTGGCGGAGCCATAGGCGGGGGAGTATACTCCCCCCGTGAGGGGAACAGAGCGCTCACCACCTCCTCCACCAGCTGAGGGCGGAGACTCTGAGTCAGCGGGGGGGCCCAGGTGCGGAGTTTATTCCGCACCATTTTGTAAGGGCGCCCCCATGGATCTCTGTTCAGAGTCTCCAGCATCTCCTCGCGGGCCATATCCTTGGCCCGCCTGACAGCCTCACGGAGGGCGGTCTTCGCCGCTCTGTACCCCTCGTACAGCTCCGCCTCTGTGGCTTCCGCATCCGGAGGGCGGATGCGGCGCCTGCGGTGCCTGGTGTACCGGTGTCGCGCGTCAACGCACGCTTTGCGCAACGCCTCCACCTCCTGCGACCACCAGTACACCCGACGTCGGGCGCATCCTGGCCGGACTCGGGGCATTGCCACGTCACAAATCTCGGACATGGCCTCCCGGAACCACTCCGCCTCATCGTCGATGTTAGCAGGCCTGTCCGGTGAAAACACCCAGGCCTGCACGATCGAGGCTTCCAGGAGGAGCTCCCGGTCCAGCTGCTTCAGCGCCCACCGCGGACCACTCGGGGCCTGTTGGACCAGCGCGCTAGAGGTCTGGGTGGAGACATCAAATCGGATATACCGATGATCGGAGTAGGTCTCCACCTCCTCCATGACGCGCCAGTCAATAACACGCTGTGACAGAGCGGGGCTGGCGAACGTGATGTCCACTACCGACTCGCCCCGCATCCGCACACACGTAGGGACAGAACCCCGATTCACGGCGACCAGGCCTGTTTCCAGAGCCCAGTCCTCCACCATCCTGCCCCGCACATCCGTGCAACGGGAACCCCATGCCACATTCTTGGCGTTGAAGTCCCCGAGCACTACCACGGAGAAAGGATGGCTTCTGGCGACGACGACACTCAACTCTGTTAAAGAGTTCTGGAACTCGGCAAGAGTTCGGCTCGGAGAGAAGTAGACTCCCACTACCACAATCTCTCCGAACCGTGCTGCTACGCACCCCTGTCCCTTCGTGACACCTTCGAGGGACGGGGTACCGGCGGCAGCCGACGAAATTATGGCCACTGAGCCGTTATGGTCCTCCACCCAGTTATCCCTGGGCGGGACAAAGTACGGCTCAGCGACCACGGCGATGTTAATCGACCACTGCGCCATGCTCTGGAGCAACAGGTTCTGAGCGCAGGCACAGTGGTTGATGTTCGCCTGGAGGAGGCGTAAAGGCGGAGCCATTACTCCTCCATTTCAGCCCCCTCCTGGGCCCCTTGTGAGGGCCCCTCGGCAGTGGTGGCGGCGGCGGTGGCGGCGGCGGCGGCGGCAGTGGTGGCGGCCGCGGCGGCGGTGGCGGCAGTGGCGGCGACGGTGGTGGTGGCGGCGACGGCGGCGGAGGGCCTGCCTTTCCTCCTGGCATCGGCGGGTGGGGCGCAGGACTTGCTGCCCGCCCGGTGATCGGCCGGCTTGCCAGCAGCCGCACATGCAGCGCAGTGCGGCGTGGCGGTGCACGAGCCGGCCTTATGTCCGGGCATACCGCAGCGGAAGCACAGAGTGCTGCGGTCCTCCGAGGTGCACTGGACGCTCACGTGGTGCCCCACGAGGCATCGGTAGCACCTCAGAGGTCTGGGCTCCAGCAGTTTAACCTGCGCGGACACCCAGCCCACCAGGAGCCTTCCTCCCTCCACAATTTTCCTAGCCGCCGTCACTGGGCAGCTTACCGTTACGGTTCGCATGCCCGTATAGTCAGGACGTATGGTGCCCGCCTTCACCTGGTCGGCCAGACACCCGCCCGTCCTGACGACGGCGGCTACCACCTCCGTCTCCGTTATGGAGTCATCCAGGCCCACAATGCGCATATCTGCGCACTTAACGGGCCTGGAGACTCGAGCCTCGTCCGCGTTGAGGGACGCCCTTAGCTTCTCAGCTAGGGCGTCAGCGGTGGGCCCACTCGTAGCACCGGGGATCTCCAGCATGCGGGCACCAGTGGCGGTCACCCTATGCCGGAGGCCCCCGGTGATCCCCAGCTCTTGGAGGTCCACCGTCGCTCTCGCCTTAGTGAGCACGTCACAGTAGGTCACCCCCCTTTTGACCGCGTCTGGCTGTAGTGTTATTACTACAGCCGCAGTCTTAGGGGAGCGAAGCCTAGCCGCGATGGCTCGCTCCTTGCGGCGCCTCCTCTGCGCCTTTTTCCTGGCCGCCTTGGCCGCCTTCTTTTTCTCCCCGACCACCTGCCACTCGGCGTTGGCCGTGGGAGATTTCTCTGGGGGAGGCGTAGGTTCTGGGGCCTTCGCCTCCCCAGCCGTTCTGCCCTTCCTTTGGGCCTTCGCCGGGGGTTTGCCGGCAGTCGCCGGCTTTGCCGGCGCCGAGGCTCCGCCAGCCGACGCCGGTTTCGCCGGCGCCGGGGCTCCTCCAGCCGACGCCGGCTTAGCCGGCGCCTGGGCCCTGCCAGACGGCCCGGGTTTAGGGGCGGCCGCGGCTGCATACGAGGCCGCCTTCGGCCCAGGGGCCGTCCTACCCGCCAGAGGGGGGCGCAGGACTATGTTCTCCAGGGCGGTGAACCGCGCCTGGAAGGCCGCCAGCTCCTGCCGAACCAGGTTCAGGACCTGGTTCTCCACCGGCACTGGCTGGCTTGCTGGCTGGCTGGCTGGCTGGCTAGCTGCCGGCGTCGCCTGCGCTTTGCCGGTGTCCTTCAGGCCGGCCAGGTCTGCCCGGAGCCTCCTATTCTCCTCTTGGAGACGCTCCGTGGCAGCCGTCAGGCGGGCGACCTCCGCCCTCAGTTCGGCCACTTCGCCAGCCGAAGGACCGGCGCAGTTGACCGCCTCCGCTGCCGCCATGATGGCGGCCTTTGCCGAGGCTACGGCCCTGTTCTTGGAGGTTTGCAGCTTCTTCAGGGACACGTCCCTGATCGCGGCCTCCACGACCGCTGCAAACTTCGTCATGCGGTCCGCATCAGGGCCGCCAACCTCGCCCGCTTCGTCACTGGAGGTCTCCGGAGCGACCGCGCGACCGGTTCCCCCCTCCTTTGCGGGCTTCTCCGCCAGCTCTGCCGCCTCCCGAGCAGTGAGCCCCCTCCCAATGCCTCGCTCTCGGACTCCTCCCCGCCTACTGGTGGGGATTTTCCGAGCCGAGGCTAGCTCCCCGTCAGAGGACGACCCCTGGCCGTCCCCTAGAAATAGAGAATAGAGGCTAGAATAGAGGCTTGAGGGGCAATTCTCGTAATTTTAAGAACGTTCACAGTCTGATCTCAGTCTCAATCTGTCAAAAATACGTCTAATTTCCCTACATTTTGACAAGTTTTTGACATTTGTTTGTCGCTGAGATGAGACTGCGACTAGATTTTGAACATTTTAAATTACGGGAATACGGGCCCTGATGTTTTGTATAGATGGAGATTAACAATTCTAAGATACAAAAATTCCTGTACAACAAACACCGACCAGAATTTCAAAACTTAATACCATCAAATATTTCACCAGCTATCCTTAAAATATGACGGTACCTACTTCCTATCTCAAGCAATAACACCGAGTCGTCGCTAACGCCGTGGACAAAGGGGCTCAGCAGAGAGATGCGACTGTTAATCCGCTGGAGAAAGGACGGCTGTTTATTTTCTCTTAACTCTACTAATGACTCTACGATAAGATAAATCTTGCCGCCCCTTATATTGCAGCGAATAGACTTTTATTTTGTTTTAGTGCACGTGCAGGTAATTCCTTTGCAAGGGAAGAAAGTTTACAGAGAGATTCCTTCGAGATTTCTTTTTGAATAAGCATCGCTTTTGTACGTATTTTTCTGTTCCTTTTTTCTTGCCTTTTTACATGAGTGTACATTCGCCAAAAGATATAAATAACCAGGCTCGTCGGATATAGTTAAAGTTTAGTAAGAAACCGATGGTGATTTTCGAATGAAATTTAATTTGATAAATTAACTGTTTGTTTTCTATTAATTACATTAAATTTGTTACGAAAACATCCATCGGTTTCTTACAAAACGTCAACTATATCCGTCGGCCCTGGTTACCTAACTCCTTTGGTGACCGTACATAAATTGTTAAATAAATAAAGTTGCGTTAAATATAACTATTTATATTCCAGTTGGGGATGACATAAACACAAACAAATAGGGATAATTGTGGAAATATTTATGCTCATCAATAAAGATGATAGCGGGGCTGGAAAACCAGCCATCCTACTAATAGTAAATGGTCACCGTCGTGTATTCTGTGAAAAATCTCACTTTGAAATCCAGAGACAGACCTGGAATGATGTATGTTCCTATTACACCGTCAAATCGGAAGTCCGTAGAAAACTGTCAAATCGGAACACAGCTTGTCGGCCGAAATACTGCAATGAGGTGCTTTCCCCGTACGAGGTCCTTCACAAAGAAATTATACTACTCAAAAAATCAAAATCTTCCTTCTCCTTGATACAATACGGTGTAACAGTCGCCCTGGGAACATCGCGATCCGTCGGTCGTCAACTTAAATCGAGTTCTAGCTCTTCGCTCGCTTCGCTTTGACGCACCTTCGCGCTGAGAGCTGAGCAACTTTGTCATTATGACGTTAGCTCACTGATTAGCGGTGACGTCGGGTAATGTGCTAATCGCATTTGTTGCCTTTTGTACAACAACGTTGGGAAGATGGCAGATAATATGTAAACAGCACAACGCTCCTCGCGTTTTCCGAACGATATTGGGGTTCGAAAAAATGTACGTTTTTGAATGTTTGAGTTACTCGCAACAGCTGGCGTTATGACACAGAGCGGTCTTAATGTATGTAAACAATTTATAGTCACCAATTCACATTAGACCAACCGAGACAAGTGCCAGCAGCTGAATGAATTTACTCACAAACCATCACAAATGATCGTCGTTTATAGGGTAAATGTTTTTTGGAGGTGTACGTACAAAGGCTACAAATAGTAAAGGAATAAAAATAAGTAATTCCATCACGTTTACCCTTCAGACTTGTGGTTATGATGATATTATCGCGTAACACTGGTAGCCCTATACTGGTCGATGTCATCGTTCATTATTACGGTATCGTCACTCAATTACCTCTGTCGCTCCGGAGGGAAATCATGCGGTAATTTATTGATAAATATAATATTTTGGGTATTATTCACCGCATATATATTTTCAGGGATACCAAGGGTATTCGGGAAGCTCAGAGCATTATGTTCACTGGGCATACTACTACCTCTTATTATAGCAGTGTTATTTACGGGTCGAGTTACGGATTTTTAGATAACATCAACAAATAAATCTGTGTTTCATTCCTCCTTCAATCATTCTGCGAAAACTATTTGATCCTCAAGTTACACTGCCCGTTAGGAAGTTTAGGTAAGATTTGGTTAGGTAAGACCCGGAACAACTACCTGTAGGCAATACAAATATTTGTTCCGTGCGGGAATCGAACCCGCGACACGCAGCGCAGCAGTCGATTGCCCAGCCACTGCGCCAACCGTGTCGTGAAAGTCAAAGCTTTAAAGAGTGATGATAAGGCTCAGGCCCCGCGTCCGCCACGCTACTATAAAGTAACCAGTTACAAACTCAAATCACTGATGAATAGTCAGAATGTCACAGCACTACTATTTCAATAGCGATGGCGGTCAGTACACGACGCGATTTACTAACACGTTATTAATTAGTTTGTGGTTGTTTGCATCCTGTAGTTTGCCAGTAATAAAATGCATAACCAACACAAAATATACTACCCATATCCTGCATTACCTCAAAAGATACTTCACATTTCCGGAAAACCTTTAAAACTTTCCTCGAAGACGTAAAAGAAGTTCCGGCACTCCTGTTTGCCTATAGTTTGTAGCATGTAGTCTGGTAACAAAGCATAACTAGGTAAGTATATGCATGAACACATGAACTGCAGTACATGTCGTATTGTACCGGCGGCGGCGCTGTCGTGAGAACTAAGTATACGGAATTCAAGAATAAGGCTGGGATCAGACGTGGTTTTTACACGTGTTTTTTCTTGCTCTTATCCCATGTTACTAGGGGTCGAAGCAACACGTTTTTTCTTCCATTCTATCAGCCGTCACTCTATCATTCACTCCTTTTTCATTTATATCATTCCTCACACAATCCATTCATCTTTTCTTTGGTATTCCTCTCTCCATCCATCAACATTTACATTTATGACTCTTTTGTTTACGTTTTATCTCTCCTCATCAAATGCATATACTTCTCTCTCCTTACTTTATCCATTTTCGTTATTGCATGTGACATCCATCTCAACATTTCAATTTTGTCTCATCCGTCTTCTTTACGGCCCAAAATTCTAACCCATATAGTAATTACGAATACCACCCACTAATTTACGAATTTGCCCTCGCCTTCCCTCGTGTGTGATTCTGATTACTATATTTTTTTCTGTCACCAGCATTGCAAAACACAAACAAATAATTTGACTCACAAAACAACAAACAAACAGAACGACAATTTGTCTTTCTTTTGTTTTCATCTTTTCAAAAGACGTTTGTTCTGCTTTTCTTAATTATTTCAGTAAATAGATGTCTGTCCATTATGGTCTTACCCACAACCAAAGAATATACCTACTACTCTCTACCGAGAGCCCCCAACAGTTTCAGTTTTGGCTATGTCGGTCTGTCAATTTAATAACGTGCGTACAAGCTGCTGGTGGATGACTCAATCTGTCAATTTGTCCTCTGAGCATAGAGGTCACAGTGACAGAAGTTTCCGATTTAATATATCAGGTTTGCCGCTCTACTGCACAAAACACAATGTGTGTTGCACCACGACTTGTGCTGGGCAAATGAGTCTGTGAAATATTCTAATTTCACTGATACTTTGTAAAGCTCCTTACTGAAGAACTATAGACCTATCTCACTTCTGAGCCACTTATATAAGCTGTTCTCGAGGGTCATCACGAACCGCCAGGAGACTTGACGAGTTCCAGCCGCCAGAACAAGTCGGTTTTCGAAAAGGCTTCAGTATCGTAGACCACATCCACAGTGTTCGGCAAATGGTTCAGAAGACCGAGGAGTACAATCAGCCGCTGTGTATCGCATTTGTGGACTACGAGAAAGCCTTCGACTCCATCGAAATATGGGCAGTTCTGACCTCTCTGCAACGATGTCGAATTGACTGGCGCTACATCGAAGTGTTGAGATGTTTGTATGACGCTGCCACGATGTCTGTCCAGATCCAGGACCAGAAAACCAGCCCGATCCAACTGCTCATGGGGGTGAGACAGGGGGATGTAATATCCCCAAAACTGTTTACAAATGCGTTGGAAGACGTTGTCTTCAAAAGGCTGGACTGGACTGGACGTGAACGGCGAGTACATTTCACACCTTCGATTTGATGACATCGTCATAATGGCAGAGGCGCTGGAACAGCTAGACCAAATTAATGCTACACAGCCTAAATGGAGCCCCCGGCGGGTTGGCCTCGGCATGACAAGACAAGTCATGTACAATTCGCATGTCTTGCCGAGTCCAATCCACATTGAAGGGTCGCTTCTCTAAGTTGTGAAGGATTATGTCTACCTGGGGCAAATAATCCAGCTCGGTAGACACAACTTTGAGAAAGACAGAGGGATTCAGCTGGGTTGGGCAGCATTTGGAAAACTCCGTCAAGTCTTCTCGTCACCTATCCCACAGTGTTTGAAGACTAAGGTCTTCAACCAGTGTGTCCTCCCCGTCATGACATATGGCGCCGAAACGTTGACACTGACGGTCGGGCAGGTGCACAAATTCAAGGTCGCTCAGCGCGCTATGGAGCGAGCTATGCTCGGAGTCTCTTTGAAGGATAAAATCAGGAATGAAATTATCCGGAAAAGAATCGGAGTTACCAACATACCGCGCTGAGTAAGCAAACTGAAGTGGCAGTGAGCTGGCCATGTTTGTCGAAGGACCGATGGCCGGTGGAGCAGACGAGCCCTGGAGTGGAGACCGCGTATCGGCAAGCGTACGAGTAGTGTGGGACGCCACCCAGCTAGATGGACGGACGACCGAAAGAAGGTTGCTGGGACGGACTGGATGTGGAAGGCGGAGGACAGGGTGTTGTGGTGCAGCCTGGGAGAGGCCTATGTCCAGCAGTGGACTGCGATAGGCTGAGTTGATTGATTGATTTGTGAAGCTTGTTGTAGTGGTAAACAATTAGTGGACGGTTCTTTTTGCTGATTAAATTGAAACAAAATACAAAAAATAACATACAGAATGTAAAAAACGCCGCAACTCACAAATACGCCCTCGTGAGGACGAACCTTAACGCACCCGTGTCCACCGTGCAAGTTTATTGCGGAGATAAAGTTTACTTTACTTGATACTGTACTCATTGTTATGCGCTGCTATTTCGTGCTATCAGACAATATTGCTCGTTCCGAGAAAAATAAGCTTGCACAACAAAATGAAAATCTATCGGAGCAAAGTACAGAGTTTGTCGGAATAGTTTACGTCAAAGAGAAAATATTGAACAAGGAAAATCAACAATAGATGTGTTGATATCAACGTTGGGCTCTTTTAATCAAAAGAAGAAGGGTCTGGGTCACGACATTTTTAAAATGTGGGCCTGCAAACCCTACGTAACAAAATAGTTTCGTATATTATATAGGTAGGTATAGTATTCAATCATTTGTCACACTAACAATCATACATGTTGTTAAAAGAGGGGAGGTTAATACTCAGATTATGGTTGTTTACCTTTTAAAATAGGATCTTTTTGATTTACTTTGTGTTAACAAAGACCTTTGAAAATCAATTACATTCAATCAACAAAGAGTCAGGTATGAAGGTCAAGAGAATGTACCTATATATACAACTACGCCTGAAATTATAAATTTATTTGTGACATTTACGAATTCATTTTATTTATTGTGATCGAAATCAACTCATTCATTACTCAGTACACCGCTGACGTCTGACGTCAAACGAAGAGTGACGTCAGAGGACGTAGAAAGGCTTCTCAAACGAACACTTTTTATACGCATCGAGGCTGTCACTAACAATGGAAGGGAAACTGTACAAAGAGCGGAGAAACTCAAAGGCTTGATAAAGATGCCTACAGATTTTCTCGATTGTAGACGATTGACATGTGGGATCAAATAAAATAAAATCAAGTACTTAAAAGTGTAAGCAACAGATGATTGATATCGTATTTTGTATGGATCCAACGACTCAAGTTTAACCTTTTTTTTATATCGAGCAATTCTGTAGAAGCTGATACTTCTTATTGGTTGTCAGAACGCAGAATGTCGAGCGAAAATATTGAGAGCCACAAATAGAGGAATTCTCTAAGGACCTCAATACTTTTGATACGCTCAAAATAGGCTTATTGATGTATGGATTGAGTCATCGCCATCTTGCAAGAGGTTGTCATAGTCGATGAAAGAAGTTTGCTAATAACGCATTTTAGAAAATGCAGGAGTTTTAAATTTCTTGGACACGAAAAAATTGTTTCAACCCCTTCATCTCTAAGATAAGTAAGTAAATAGGCATGAAAGTATTGCTTTTTTATACATTTATCTATTTAATATTCTTGCATAATCAGCCTACAATGTTCCCACTGCTGGGACAAAGGCCTCCTCTCTTCGAGAGAGGAAGTGAGCTGTAATCTACCACGCGGGCCCAGTGCGGGATGGTAGAGGTCACATGTCTTCGAATTTTAGGTTCTAGGACATTTTGGTTTCCTCACGATATTTTTCTTCACCTTTTTGAGAGCAGTGGTGATGATATGATTTACCCAAAGTAAAGCGCCTGGCTGGGTTCGAACCCATGACCTACAACTCTTAAGTCGGGGCAGTTACCACTGGGCCACCACTGCTCTCGCACCACTATAATATTCTTAGCATGTCGCAATATAATATTAGAATAACTAGCTACCTACAACTACAAAGTTGTATGCAAAACAAACAGGCAGAGACGTAAAAATTACAATTCAGTAAAAAACCTTCCCTATTCCGAGCTCACATCACAAAACCAGGCAAATCAAACTACGAATGCTATAGTTTGTAGTTTTTCCCCCGAGAGCCCATTTGTCTTGCGGCCTGCACGCCACCGTGACAGACATCCTCCGTACTTTGACACGGCTCCTTTATCCTATATGGGGCTATGGGCGATGTGACCCCATTTGGATTTTACGTCCTGCGATACGGACTGTGAAAAAATCCGCTTTTGTTTACGTATATGGCTCGGTGTAAATATAATATAGTTGCGCCTTTTTTGAAAAGGGGTAGGCAAAACTTCGTAGCAGTTACCTTGAAACGAAATGTCCGACAAAAGTGTCTTCTTACGACAATGTTAGGCCACGTTCGCTTTGCTCGCTCGGTTCACGCTTCGGAGCAGCGCAGGTCTAACTACGCTCTGCTCGTCTACTTGTGTAATATTATAATATATGCTAATAGCCAATCAGTTTGACTTATCAAACCAATTTGGGTGCCAACTTCACAGAATAAAATCAACAATATTTTGTCAATTAAATAAATGAATAATTCGAATAGTTTTGATTGTGCCAAAAGTTAATATTATTTTGTGAAATAAAACGTACTGTTGTGCGTGGATAAATGTTTTTGACATTTATTATGATTTGAGGTTGGACATTCTACCATTTATAATATTTTATAATAATATGATTAAAAATGCATTGAATGGCATGCCATGTGAACATTCATTGTGAGAAGCAACTGAATTATAAAAACATTAAATTCAATAACTATAATTGCTAAAGGTAATGAAATACAATATTTCACAAACAAATAATACCTAGGAATGATGTTTCCGAGAATTGTAAAAACAAAACACTGAATCAATATTAACTTTTACACCGTTAACACAAACATTTTGATCATGAAAAGGGCATTACAGTAACCAATAACGTTTTTAAAACAACTCCAAACGACAACGCAGGAATATTGAACCCTTCTACAGCAACACTTTCCAACCACCACGCCATTTGAACCTCATAAATAATGCCAAGTAATACGTCACGCTGTTGACGTAATAAGCCGCATGGCAGGGAAATACGGACTTATTACACTCGACGGAAAGCGCGTAAGGTGATGCTTTGCCTGTAATTAGGACGGAGTGAGACTTGTACGCGCGTCAATCCGCCTGATTATGTTATTGTCGGATGATAATGTCGTGTGGCGTGGCTTATTGAGTTGTGAGGAAGATATTTAGGTAACGTAAATATATTCGTACTTTTTCTTCACCGTCGTGTCGATGGCGCGACAGTGAATTATTTGTTGTTGGGCCAAAACTTCGCCACTTCCTGGGCATCGTAGTTGGCGTACACTTTGCTGCATTGTTCGGGGCACAGAGGACAGGTTAAGAGTTGGGACATAGTTTACGCTACAGCCCTCTCCATTGTCCTCTGGGCCACCACTATTTTATCACCCTATTATCAAATCTTTATCCAATTCAGCCGTCCTTACATCTCAACCGTCATAAAAAACTTTTAGTACTTTTTAAAAGTCTACAAGTTCCATCCACAATCGCTGACAATGGATCTATATCTCTTTGTGTACCTACTACTGCGCTGGCTATACTTCGTTCCCCCAGTTGTTCCCGTCCACCAACTCACGCAGAAAGATAACTGCATAATCGAGTCTTCTATTTTTTCTGTCACTGACACTGACAGATCTGTATACAGGGTGGGAAAAGGGGTGCTTGTAAGTTTGAACGGATCAAAACAAGAATAACATTACAACAAAGAATGAAACATTATACTTACGTACCTACTCATAACTAGTATGATTTCGTTAATAGTTATGTCACATAAAATGGTAATATTCATTTTTATTAAAAAAAAAACATTAAGTATCTCATTCTTTTCAGTAAATGTATATATTCTCAAAACATTAATAATGGCAATTTCTCTCACCAATCAGTCCCAAAAAGCTCACCATTTCAGCCTGTTAGTACAGTTACTAAAAATCGGGATGCATTACGTTTCCCGACCCGCCTTTTGTAGTATTTAAGTGGTCGTTAGATCTTCTATCGTGTCATATAAAAGCTTTTTACGTCTTCATAGAGAAGTTACGATTTTTATATAGACAGTCATTTGCCGACATGGCGACTATAAACGCAATCTGGAGCTCCTCTCAACCGTATTGGACGAACGAGAGAGACCCGATTGTTATTATTCGATACTTTGTGAAGCTTTGAATATTTTTCTTTAGAGGAACGTTGTTTTTTTAAGAATGGTTCTCGATTTCAATTCTGTCGTTTCCCGATAAATGTCGGGATGCTTTTTTATTTTCCTTGTCTCGGTTGTTATTGAAATAAAAATGTTTTGTTCAAGTGGGTACATACCAGGTTTTGCTTGCGACATTTTGAGCGTACTTCTTATTTTAGGTAACAACAGAATTTCCCTAAAAAATAAAAAGGTAAGTATTTGTGTTTGGTGAGTCTTAGATAACTTCGAATTCAGGTTATAGTCAAAGAATATAGATAGTTCATTTTCTAAAAACATTTGTAAAAAAAACTGACACAACGAACACATTCCTGCCGCGCTTCAACATTAATCCCAATCTGACAGAGTACACACATAAATATCTTAGTAAACACTTACCAAATGGACATAATAATAAATTCATTGCAAAAACCGAAATCCCGGCGAGTGGGCTCCAATCTCTTCAACCCAATATGAAGCCTCCGCGTTGAATGACGAAGGTTTATTATAAAACACTCGTATCCATTGACACGACTTGACACGACACAAGCCGTGTCAACGGAGACACACGTCCCTCGTGAGACGCAATACGTCAGATATCCTATTACGAGATTTGGCGCGGCTCATTGAACGAATAATAAAAACTGTGTAATTTAGGGTTGACACAGTTTTAGTATTGGATTTAGTAAAATAATACTTACGGCCTGTGATACATATTAGTGGAGTCATATTTTTAAACACTGATTTTTTTTTTCATCAAACCCATACGTGTGTGGTATCTATGGATCTGAATAGTTTGCGTGAGAGACACTTCCAGTGGTATTTGTGTCCCCCCCCCCACCCCCCCCCCCCCTATAACTTCTAAAATAAGAGAATGATAAAACTAAAAAAAATATGTAATGTACATTACCATGTAAATTTCCACCGAAAATTGGTTTGAACGAGATCTAATAAGTAGTTTTTTTTTAATACGTCATAAATCGTAAGACGGAACCCTTAATGGGCGAGTCCGACTCGCACTTGGCCGGTTTTTTACACATATGACAACCCACACATTGTCTATGCTTGAAAAGGAAATGCATTTTCGGGGATTCCTACAAATAATGAATACGTTTAGGTACTCGCTTAGAACTGAGTAGGGAAATGACCACGTGGTTAATTCACTTGTCTAAATTTTTTCCGTCACTTTATTTATTTTAGACTGTTAGTTGGAATTAATATGTATACCAAAAATGTAAAAGAAGTTTTTTCGTAATATTACTTAAGATTATAATATTTGTAACTTACTCTATGTTGAATTCCGTGTCAGTATAGTTTATTTAAATGAATATCATGTGCGTTACTGTCGTCTATTCCAAACCTATTCCTTATTTCTAGACTTATTACTGCTGCTCATGAATCAATCAATTGTACCAAAGTTTACGTAAGCATGGGGGGGAGGGGTAAGAGCTTTGCTTGCTTTTGCTGACGAGGGGGAGGGGTGAGTTAATAATTTCAAAAAATCTGCTTCCGTAATACTTGAACGGCCCCCTAGGAGAAGAAAACCGACTGGAGATGGCTTAAAAATTACGCAGAGAAAGTTTTAATTAATTTTAATATCAAAGTAACTACGAACTGAACGCCATCGCACAAACACTATTGGTAATTTTATAATCATAGTGTTCAAGAATAAACGAAATAGAAATTGCTCGATGTTTTTCTGTAATTTTAGGTAAGCTATATCGGATTACATTATTTATTTCTCGTGTGGGCGGCGGCGGATACTTCGGGTTAAGGTACGCGCACATATGGGCGGGCCGCATCGAAATCGCAACGCACCGCATCGCAAAAATTCTCCTGCAGCGCAACGCACTGGCTGATCGCTCGCCACGCGTATTTTTGTGGCCGCTGTTATGCGTTGCGATCCGCCTGTCATGTGCGATATATAATATACATTTATGAAATGCGTTGCGTAGCGGCCCAAATGTGCGCAGCCTCATTGCACTGGACTGGATACAGTTCAAATGATTTTTTTTCTGTAGCAATTACCGTGTTGCGGCGTGGCCGGATGCGACTCCTATTTGCTTTGATGCAATTTAGCAAAGCGGCGCGCTTCGGCACGCCGCGACTGTTATGTGCGCTTAGCTTAAGGAGTCCTATTTCTAACCGTGACGTGGCGTGGGCGTGGATCGACGGACAGGTCAGAGAGAGGTTCGTTGTCTTGTAGACGCGTTGTTATTTGTTCAGGTACTATTGAGAGGTAAGTAATGTTAAAAATAGCAAAGGTTGCGAAGGCTTTGTTATAAGTTAAGTCGGGAATAGTGATTGGTTATCAAATTACACACTATCGTTTTACTCAGTAACTGGGTTGTACAGGTCAGATAGGTAATCGCTCTATGTGAAAAACTGGTATTCAGTCGCATCCGGGGAGACTGGAAGCCGACGCTATGTATAGTTGGGGAAAGGCTAGGCAGGTGTTGATGATGATGATAATCTTATTACACAGTATGTCAATTTGCCGTGTTATAATCATTTCATACTGTCAAAGAAAGACAAATTTTTTTTAAACATTAGCCCGCTTTAGGAATTTCTCCTGTATCGTGGGTGCGTTTACAAACATTTAAACTCACATACACAAACAGTCAGACCCGGAACAACTACTTTTAGGTCATACAAATATTTGTTCCGTTCGGGAATCGAACCCGCGACACGCAGTCAATCGCTTAACCACTGCGCCAACCGTGTCGTCAAAATTGTGATTTGAATATACGGACAATTTAAGTTGTTATCTAGTCAATTTGTTTAACAATTAATTTCCCTGGATTAAAGAAATGGGCGTTGATCAAGTACGTTGCAAATTGCATACGGTAGAAAAACAGTCTATAACATTATTTACTCACATTTCAAAACAAAACAAAAAATGACTTGCATCGTCTGTTCAGACAGTGCAACTTTTATTATGAACAACAACTTTTTACTGTGTGAAATGTCCAGGGATATTATATTATTATTATATTATATACCTATATTATTGCTTATGGTATGCCACGGGCAATTTAATTGTACCGTGTAAACTAGGCTTTACTGCAATACTTTTCAATCTTAAAACAAATGCTAGTATCCTCAAATAAAATCACAACTTACGTTCTCCGACCCCTAAAAGCAGACGTCGAGCAATTTGTAAATCACAGCTACATTAATTTATGTATATAATTGTCGAGCTAACAAACGCTCCGTCGGGCAGAAGAAATATTAATATTTGATTAACAACTGGAGCGATTTAGACGAGCAACTTCCAAATTGGTGGAGATACCAACTTTGGGACTTGCTAATTGAAGGTTAAACTTGCTGAAAGTGATATTCTAGGCAAATTTACTTGAAAAATGGCAGTACTTTATGACGTACGGTTTTAAAAGACTTGAACAAGATCTACTGAAAGCCATCATTAGGGATGGAAACCGGAAAATACGCTAATCATCATTCAGCTGAAAGACTAGAACTGGGCATAGGCCTGGAGACCAAGGATTGTCACAAAGATGGGATCCACGAAGTCTCTTTAAAAAAAAAAGTATGATTCCGTTTAAAATAGTAATCACGCAGCGTATCACTTGAGAACGGCTGAACCGAATTGGCTATTTTTTATTTTAAAATGTTTGTAATACATAGTTCGAATCAGGATTTTAAGGATAATTTTTTTTTTAAGTTTTCCGGAAAATTATCGAATTTGAGAAAATCTGAGCGTAACGTATTAATTTTTGAATTTTGGACAGGACATTGTCGGGTAAGCTAGTCAAACTCAAACTCAAACTCAAATCATTTATTTCAATTAAACCATTTACAGGCACTTTTGAATTGTCAAAATTAAATAGTCGGTCAGTTAGTCAGAAAGTTGAAGCTAGTTGCCCATTCCAAAGCGTAGATCTCTATGGAGAAGAACGGGCAAGAAACTCCACGGACACTCTTTTAAATCAAGACATTTTTACAAATCCTGGTTACATTATTCTTATTGCTTCTATATGTGAGAACAATGTAAGGAAACAAATTAAAATATAAAATTAAAAATATAAAATTAAAAATAAGCCCTGGCAGTTAAGAGATGACCAGTCTCAACAGATGGCGCCCGTTCACGAACATGACGCGTGGATCAGCACCACCCAGCTCAACCATTTCGTAGGGAACCGAATGATCCAACACACGCGCCACCACCAGTGAGACATTTAAGTGAGCATGACATATTCTCAACTGCCATGCTCTTTCAAGTCAACATCAAAATATCATAAAAAACGGATCCATGGTTCTTACATTTACAGAATTTTCAAAAATGCTTCTAAATTATACAAAACTATAGTTTGCAATTTAATTAAGAGATGAGAGAAAAAAAAATTCTACCAATCATGAAGAGGTATTTAATACTGAACTATTAAAAATTAATCCTGATTAAATAAAATAAACACTAAAAAAAAAAACAAAAAGGGGAAGCATCTCCTCCAAATATTGAAATTGTGATCAACTTGTAAGCCCAACTGCCTGTGGAGCAGGACCAGCATTAAGCCAAGCATTTTTATCTACTATATACTCGTCCAACTTATAATATGCTTGTCTACATAGTGTGCGTTTAATGCATGTTTTAAATTTCTTCTCATTTAGTTGAAGAATATCGAGTGGTATTTTATTATAACATTTTACACAGTACCCCATAAAAGAAGTTTTTACTTTAGACAATCTGAAGCTCGGCTGATCTAGTTTGTTCCTATTCCTAGTGTTAAAGTTATGCCTGTCACTTATCTTACTAAAAAGATGTAGATAGTCTAAGATAAATATGACTATCCCACAATAGCAAGATCTGAAGATTCAGCAATGTATGAATGCAACCATAAGCAGTCACAGCAAAAAATTCGTTAATGAGTCATTATAACCCTAGGGTTAGGGTAGGGTAGGGTAATAATCAACTTTTCTAGTCTACATGTCGTAACCTGTAGCGTTCTATAGTTTCTGCTTAGCCCCTTGGGAAAAAGGCAGAATCAGAACTTTATTTGTTTCGAATATAGGTACATGTATAAGATGTTATAAGTATATAAATTAATGAGATCGGCTACAATCTACCTTACGGCTTGCAAATTATTACATAAATTAAAATATTAATAGAAACAAAAATAATGACAACAAAACAAAACAGAAAAATGCGTGACCTTTATGTGTGTGTATTTTATAAAATAGCATTCTCCGCAGTCACATTATAACCTTATGAACGACTTATCCAATCAATCGATATACAGACCTTTAACTGAAGGACAATCCGTATTCACCCTTTAATAATATTTAACGCGACAGGCAATAGGAGACATAACACCCACGAAAACGTTCTGTAATGACATCTAACACTTCACATAAGTGTATTAGTTGTTATTTGATATTCCGTGATACTACCCGCCATTCATACATATTGGATGTTATGCGAGATGAGTAACTAGCTTTATTGGATAAACGTCTTTGAACTAAAATAGTATTTGGGTTAATATTTCTTTGGCTTTTAGTGTAAGAGGCTCATGATGTATTTATGAATCGTTTAGAAAGGATAAATGATTTTATTACTGTAAGTAGGTTTGGTCAAACACTTTTACACGTCAATCATATTTTGAACTAGATGAGGTCGGCGTTTCCTATCTGACTACTCTGAGAAGAAAGGCCGAAACAAACTCAGAGGTCAGATCAAACTCATAAGGCGGAGAGGATGAGGATGAACAGCATTTTCAATTTAGGAATGTAACGGAAGCCATCTTTGCGGAGGCATTTGTGGAGTCAGAGACGAGGTTTATTTTGCAAGTTGTTATTTGGTCAGTTTAACTGTTTTTGATGTCGAGATAAGTAAATTAAAATAAGAAATGGTATTTCTTGCTTTATTACCTCACATTATTTCTGGAAAGTTTTATTTATAAGAATTAAAAAGTGTTTTCTTATATTCAAAACATACGAGCATCAAGAAACTGCATGTTTACTGTTCTTAGAAAGACATTGTTCTTTTTCTCTCAGGTACGAGCTACCTAACTCCGTGTTTACAATATATAAGTTGTGATACTTGTTTTCGAAGTCTTGTAGGTGTCTAGTCAAAAACATGTATTGACGTTGTTTCAGAAATGTTTGACAAGATTTGTATAAAACTATTCTTTACAACTTGTTTTATGTGTAAACGCTAAATGAAACTAAGAGACAAAATTTGTAGAATAACTACATGTTTTATAACTTAGTTTGATGGCAGGGTAATAATATACATAAAAGGTTTATGCTATGGTAAAAATATAAGCCAGTCAGCATGGCGGTAGCGGGCTGACTGCCAAGAGTGCTGACGTTCTACTCCTAGAAGCTGTTTTAAGACATGTATTTAATCAAACCTCAAATAATTCCCTTTTGACTTTCTTAAAAATATTACTGAAAATTCTACTTTAATAGATGCGCTTCTTTTTGTGACCCTCAAACAAATCCTATTTTGGGGTCCTAAAAATACTAAATGTAGTTAGACTCCTTTAATAAAGATTGGTCCTTGGCTGCTCTGGACAGAGAGAGGTGGAAGGAGAGTAGAGAGGCTTTTGCCCAGCAGTGGGACATTAATGGCAAATAAAAAAATTTAAAAAATAGCCATGTAATTGCGACTAACTAGTGCCGTAGAGCAGTTGCTGCGACCAATTCAGCTCGCGCGTGGTTGGTTACAGTTCTAACCAAACGACCCGTTTTGTTGGGGTTCCCTAGCTTAGTTTGTGACCAACTATGAGAAAAGGCCAGTTTTTGAGGATTAGTTGAATATTTCCCCTGTTTGAATGCACCTGCAAAAAATAAACTTACCTAATTCACATTCTTCCATCAAAGTGAATACAAGCAAGCATAATGAAATATTAGGACGACTGTAATGCCAATTACGTTAATCTGCCGCTGAATGTTGAACAAGTTAATTCGGCGCCATCTTGCTAATGACGTCACCGGCTCCTATTGTCATGTAACGACCCCCGGGGGCGCGGGGGAGGATTGCGTTTATTATAAAGCTGTGTATTCTGTTAAAGGTTCTTTTTAAAGAAAGTATAATATTGTTGTTTGGCTATGGAAGATGATTTTTGTAAATATAATGATTTTTGTAAAAATGATGTAAATATGAATGAATATATGAATGATGATTGATAGAGCTATGAAACCGCATTTTTTACATTCAAAAGATTAAATTATTTTGTGCTGATCGCTGTTGCCATTAATAGTAGCATGTTTACTAATAGTCCACATTGTATCTCTCAGCGCGGGATAAGTCCGCAGATAAATCCGCTCATCTGAATGTTACTGAAACACTTGCTCACACAACAGCCGACTGGACGTCGTGTGCAGGCTTGTCATATGATTTATGTTTTAATTTATTAAACGAACAACTGTTATTATGTTATTTTAATCGTATTTCGGATATTCGGGTACAAATGGAGGTATCTTGTATTGTAATGGTTTTCGGTTTCACATAATATGAATATGCTTTAACCGCAGTCCGCAATTAAATGATGACCATGTAATAAAATAAATTTCAAAATAACAAGAGATTTATATAAGAACTAGCGTCTGCCCGTGGCATAGCCCGCGTGGATGTCAGAATTAATGAACCCAACTTAAGAAATGCTGGGTTTCCATTCAAAATTTTAATGCCTTATTATTTTTATTATTTTTAAACACACACACTACATTTTGAACTAATACACTAATACTAATTTGGCAAGGAGATAGATGCATCTCCTTGCCAAATTCTGTCGAAATCTGTTCAGTGGTTTAGGCGTGGTAAGGTAACATACACACAGACAGACTGAGTCACTTTCGAATTTATAATATTAGTACTTATGGATTATTAATATACTTTGAGACCTCTACATTTTGCAAGCAACTCATAGCTCGTTTAACCTCTTGTGACCGCAATATCATTATACTAAACCCTTGTCAAAACGTTACGTACATTTCCCATTCGTTTTCTTAGCAAAAACCGCTACAAAAATTAGTGAGCAAAAACTAAATTGGCTACGTTGAGCAAAATGGACTCTCCTTTTTATATAAAAATATCTTGTCATTCTTTTAGGGACACGTTTGCGAGTTGATTTTTCATGATACTCTTGAATCTAGATTACTTATTATTAAGGTTGAGTGTCGAAGTCGGGGAAAATGAGAGCGATGGCCGTTGAGTAGCGGTCGCAAAGGTTTTGTTAAGATCTGGGAGCCAACAGACGGGCGGGTGAAACGATTCATTCATTCAATGAGATCAAGATGAAATTTGGTTTATTTAACTTGCAATTTCTATCTCTATTTCAGTGGGTAGAAGAAGACTGGTTGCGTTGACCCCAAATACTCAACACTCAAGAGTTTATTGCATTCCACAATGTGTACTTAGGTGATAACTCATTTGATCATTGTGGACCCTGTCGGACACAGCAAGATAGTAGGAGAGGAAATAAATAAAGAGGAAGAAAGAAGAAATAAATTGAGATAAGGGCAACAGAATAATGATTTTAGTGGGTAAAGTTATTTTTAGAATCGATGAACTTTCAAATAACAAACAACTTTCAAACGAAATCAAGTCATCGATCTCTACAAAATATATCAACCATCTAAAATATCAAGAATGCAGCGTTTTTAAAACGCCGCGAGCCACACGCCCGTCTACTATAATATACTTTTAAATAACCGACAAGGGCGCCGAGTTAATTAAGCTATCCGTTATTATAATCGGTCCCCGTGAGCTCTTACCTTCGCCAGACATTCTCCTTTAAACTACCTTCGCTGGCCGCTGAGATCCTTCGAACCACAGTCTAAAAAAGGTACAGAAGAACCCTGATGAAGTATATTTTGGCAAAATTAATTCTACCATTGAATATGGCTTTGACGTTCATGAAACTACTACTTATATAAATTGTGAGTAAGTATGTAAATGTGTAAATGTGTCTTTAAATACTGAAATTTCACGGATGAAAAGATTGCCAGCGTGTCAAATGGTTTTGTAGCAAGACGGACTGCGACCAGAGGGGCAATTCTCGTAATATTAATGATGTTCACATGACAGTCTGATCTCAGTATCAATCTGTCAAAGATACCTATAATTTCCCTACATTTTGACAAGTTTTTGACATTTGTTTGTCGCCGAGATGAGACTACGACTAGATTTTGAACGTTTTCAATTACGAGAATTGACCTTCTGGTTTGTGATCGCAGTTCGTTGCTATTTGTGGTTAAGCATACTAAGCTACGATATGGAAATAACATGACTGTCTTCATTGTCAAATTTTTAACCCCCGACGCAAAAACGACGGGGTGTTATAAGTCTGACGTGTCTCTGTGTGTGTGTGTGTATGTCTGTCTGTGGCATCGTAGCTCCCGAACGGATGATCCGATTTTGATTTATTTTTTTTTGTTTGAAAGGAGAATTTGTCGAGAGTGTTCTTAGCTATGTTTGATGAAAATCGGTCCAAGATGGCCGCCGCCACAAAATGGCGGATTTTTTTTTCACAACTCCCTCAATATGTGTATCAAATGAAAGGACTTGACTAGTAGAATACTATACACTATGATGAATTTCAAATCCAAGATGGCTGCCACCACAAAATGGCGAATTACAAAAAACCTGATTAAATACCAAATTACCTGAAACTTAAAACGCGAGAATATAAAAGAAATGAAATAATAAGGAGTCCCTACAAAAGTATGAAATAAAAAATTAAATTAAAAATTTAAAAAACCCCCGACAACGTGAAACCCTATAAAAAGAAAAAAAATACCTTGATATTATGAAATTATGACCCTACGTATGAAATTTTTTGATTGAATATTGTCCTATCGGAGGACCGCTACTATTTTAAACTTTAAAAGAACGTTAGGCTAATAATTAGAGCGGCCCCCCAACGGCACAATATTTAATCAAAAAATTTCATACGTACTTACGTAGGGTCATAATTTCAAGGTAATTTTTTTCTTTTTATAGGGTTGCACGTTGTCGAGGGTTTTTTAATTTTTTTATTTAATTTTAGTCGTTGTTGTTCTACTAAACTATGCAACAAATTGTTGTGCGGTTTTTACCGTCAAAAATTCATTCCGGAACGTTTGTGTGTATAATATTATATTAAACTACATAATAACAAAGAAATATTGACGTTTTGTCAAGTCATAAAAACCATGCGAAGCAGGGGCGGGTTACTAGTATACCTATAAAAGAAGATGCTATCCACTCTCCTAGGGCTAGAGTAAAAAAATAAAAAAAGTTAGCAAGTCCCAAACTCCGCGAAGAGTGGCCCTTCTGAACTTTGTTTAACGAGATGCTCCTTTTATACCTTCTTTATAATTATATAGGCACTCCTTTTTTAAATGACATCGGGCACGGAGAAAAGAAAATGTAAAGAAAAATGTATGCATTGTCCTTTTCTGTGCCGATGGCTGTTTTACAAAAGTGGGCAGAATTATCGTTGGCCTGATGATTTTGTATTTTTTTTCCTTTTAAAAAAGTGTAATATTCAACAATGTTTTTAAAGGAAGAAATCCGGACTTATCAGGAAATCCAAGTAAATTTTAATTTTGGGCTTGTATTTTTTATTTTTTGTCGTGCATTTTAATGGTCCCGACGCGACAGTATTTTATATTTTCATTATCTTTAGCAGCTGTCATTATTATGCAAAATTTAAGAAAGGTTTCATTAAAAATATTATGTCATACATGTCGGAAAATATTTATTTTATTTTTTATTTAAAAAATATATTTATTTACGTTGCTTTGTGACGAATTTGGGTCCTGAAAATATTTTCGTATCTTGAAATATTAATTGGTAGCTGAATCTGCCAGATCTGATCTACCAATCAATAGCTACAACTTCTAAACCAAAAAAAAAAACAAAATCGATATCATAAGTTATTTATTCAAACTAGACTGAGAATAATAGACCTTCTAAACATCAAAACTACATAAAACAGTTCCTCAAAGCACCCACCCTTCACCACTTCCCAGTTTAGCTGGAAAGAAGTGGCGCAACAAACTCCCCAAAAACTACTACCTACTACTATCTACCAAAAGCAACCAAAACAAGGAAAGCATCTTACGTCACCCAGCAAAGATACCCATCGCTATAAAAATAAACAGAAGCCCACAACACGAAAACCTTATTAACTTAACAAAACAACCATAGAAACTTGTAGAACCCCCATTCAGAAGTTGCATTAAAACTAAACAAGAACAAACCTTAGCCCGTCAATACCGCGGGTCATTGCGACCCCACTGAATAAACAGTAAGTGTATTGGCACAAAACAATGGGGTACGATCTGTCCCCAACTAATTCGATTTCATCGGTCGGTTGAGAGTGGACCGTTAGCGGTGGAGGGTTAGATGGATTGTGAGATGGCGGTAAATTGTACAGAGACGTAAGAAGGCAAAAGGCACGGCTGGAAGTATTTTCGTTAAGGTTTTTTGGTCTTTCATGGTTGAAAGAAAGTTTATATTATGACTTCAAAAAAAGGAGGAGGCTGTGCATTGGCTGTTTTCACATTGGACATAATTATGTCTGTTACATGGCTACATCGTATCGTCAACTCGCACGTTTTATCTTGCATATAATATGTCACCGTTTGATTATGAACACTAACGGTGTTCATGTTTGTCTACATATCTGTCTTCAAATTGTGAACTTTTTACAATATCTATAGAGAGGTAAAAGATAATGACCAATAGTTGTACCAAAAAGTCTCATGCATCAAGATCAAAATATTATAGTAATTATTTTCATAATTTTTTATGACATTACGCGTTGGGGTTTGATTTTTGAACGGGGAATTTAATTTAAAGTAAAAAAGTGTTGATATTGATTTATTCACTTTACATGACGTTCCGTAAAAAACCGTGTTTATGATTAATATAACCCTGAATTTTGAAAGTGTCATGATCACGTCTTTCAAAAAATATGTAAAAAAATAAAACTGCAAATACTACATTAATTAAAAATAACTAGAATAGAATTTTTATTCAAAAGAGGATCAGATTACAATGTTTTTTAGAGCCATAATAGCCGTTCGTGTATGACATGTCATACAAAATAAAGTAGTTAGTAGTTTACAAAATTTTGATTTTTTTTAAACTCTGAAACCCGGGTTTTGTTTACAAAAAGAACTTTTGTAGGAGTTAAAATGATAAGTGTAGTCCATAAAAACAAAGTTTGACTATGATGTAGCATGGTACGGGATTCCACCCATCCATGAGCATTGTCCTTTGTTTGTTTGTTTGTTTATATGTATGTAGGGGGTAATCTCCGGAACTAACACTCAGATTTAAAACATTCATATTGCATTTGATAGTCCAATTTTTGAGGAAGGTTATAGGCTATCTAACATCACGACCTTTAGGAACCGAGTGAAATGAAAAAGCCAGGAATAACAAAACGCAAAGCTAAGCGAAAACGAAGTAGTAGCATGGGGGAAAGATGCGATGCGACGCGATGGTCGGGGGCCGGAATACACGCGGACGAGGTCACGGGCAGGAGCTAGTAACGTATAAATTGTCGAAAGTTTATAATGACAATTTGTCGGTTTGCCATGGAATTATAAACCATCGTAAAATAATGTGTTAAATTGTAAATGATTTATTGTAGTTTACAATTTTTCGATAATTTATAATCTCGTAAGAGAGATTATAAACTAACGATGTACATAATGACATATACACCGATATTTTGTATTTTTTCAACCGTGAGTTTTACTAGCAGCACTTAAATTGGTTAACGTTAAGTAATCTATTACTTAACGTTAACCAATTTAAGTTTATATACTTAATTATGTTAAAAGTTCCACCGACTACAATTTACTAGAACAAACTTTACTAGCACATAATGGATCTCTGATCTCTAACGTTCGAGAAAATAATTATTAACTAAAGAATATCTCCCTCATTAAACTTTAGCTCCTAATACAATTCATCAGAGTCTAGACCAAAACTTTAAAAATATTAATTTCTTATTAAAGCTTCTAATGATACTTTAGAAAAACAAAACATTTTCTTTTCATTTTATAAACCTAAGTAGCTACAAAGCTGTATATATTACTTTTATAATGTTAAAAACAAAGTTTCTTCTCAAAATGTTTTTCTCTCATTTATATTTTTTGGAAACCTTTTAAATTTTCTGCAGGGGGGGGGGGGGTAAAGACCTTTTCTCATACAGAGACCACATTCAGTACCTAAGCAAGGTGGTTATTATATGTTTGTTTCTTTCATTTTAGTATGTCGGATAATTATTTAATTTATAGCGAAGAGAAGAAGCGAAGTTTGATAGAAAAAGAAATAATATTTATTTGCATGGTACATAAAGTTGTATTATTGATATTTTTGACTAACATGATACTTATAGGTATTATATAGGTATTATTATATTATATAGGTATTTGGCCGTGCTATTTATATAGGTATTATTATATTATAGGGGCTTTTTTTTTTGAGGATGGGAAATCATCACATTAATCATCATCATAACATTCAGCTAGTTTGACGTTAAGTCAGGGGCTGACTTAACGTCAAACTAGCTGAATGTTGATAGCAGATTAAGGTCATCTGAAATTAAGGAATCCTTTGGATTTAGGAAAGGAAATCAGGAGATACGGCGTGCTTTAGAGTCAGGACGGTATTACCTAATCTAATTAGCTAGTTAGGGAGGTTCCCTCCTCACTCTTCAGATAGGAGGTATAACGCGCTCAACATTCCAATCGAAATCCAATCATTGATTTGAGAGCAACTATTCACAGGGATAACCATTCAGCCAGATTGTCAAACTTTCGGCCTTATGACTGAAACAACTTTCATACGTATGAGAATTTATATAATTGATGTGAAAACTAGAGTCAATAACTGCGACCGCGACCAGGTAGTTTTACCTCACACGTGGGTCGATTTATTCAGCTATTCGAGCATCCATACTTACCTACTAATATCATACATTCGAAAGTAATTCTGTCTATACATAATTATGTCTGTTACCTTTGCACAACTTAACCACTGAACGGATTTCCTGAAATGTGGAGCATATTATGTAGTCCATGATCTGGGTTAGGACATAAATATCCTACTTTTTATGCTGGTAGTATTTATTTTTGATATTGGAAAGCGTATTATAAAACTCAACTGGGGTTGGGCAGGACATGTGGAGTAAGACTGTAACAGATTGGAAAGACAAGGACTAGAAGATGAGATGTCGGTCGTCTGGCAGCGAGATGGGCGGACGAAGTTGCTGCCATCGCGGGTAAATCCAGGACGAGGCTGGCAGGCAGGGGCGTGGGTGTTGGCACAAGAGAAAAGAGGCCTATGCTCTTAAATTTTAAATTTTTGCTATCAACTTATAACGTCATTACACAATTTATATTATATAAAAGCTTGTCGCGAGATTTAAGCACTCGTATTACTTAGTTTGAACTTAGCTTTTTTTAATTAAAATCAATCAGATCAAGTTACTAGTTGATCTACACAGGTAGATCTACGAGATTTGAGCACTCGTATTAAGTACGGACGCCAGCAGGTCAACCTACCCGAAACTGTCAGATTTTCCCAATCGACCTTGAACCTAATACTTTAGCAATAAAGTCAAAAATCTATTAAAGAAATCTGACAGATTGTAGAAGCTTGATGTGCTGGCGTCTGTACTTAGTTTGAACTTAGTTTTTTTTTAAATTAAAATCATACAGATCAAGTTATTTAATTTATTAGTCTACACAGGTAAATCTCGCGACAAGCTTTTATATAATATAAATTGTGTAATGACGTTATAAGTTGATAGTAAAAAATTTAAAGGAAAAGATTACTCAAATTTACATCGTGCAGCACTGAGGCTAAATCTTATTATACAATTAAATTTTGTAAAGTAATTGGAAAATGAATAGGTTTAATGTAGTTTAAATCTTATTTTTATCTTTTTAGGGCGTAAATAAAAGCTTTTTTTTAAAGTTTTTTTTTTATATTAATTTATTTTATATTTTTTAGTTTTCGCTAGATACCTATATTTCTTAGTCTATTCATTTCATTAAGGGCGTCATTGTTACATTGGCGGGTGCCAGTTAATTTCGAGCAGTCTAATTCTTCTATGAGGAGGCCTTCTACCGATGTGACCCTACTTAAGGCCACGTACGCTTGGCCAGCAGCGAACAACTTTGGGCCCAAATACACAACGGCGTGACAACCGTACTACCCTGCATTTTATGCACTGTGCAAGCCCAGCATAATATTATTGGCAACATTCTGCGTTCAGCGGTGCCATGGCTGTATTTCGCGGGAAATTGCACAGACTTCGGTTGAATCAGGTGAATCCCGTCTTTGCGGAAGTCGATACGGACGGATGGAATGTCCGTATCGTACATTTGTGCTCTCCGGAAACAGGGCCATATAATTTCTGTAATATGACCGATGGCACCATTCACTAGACCCTTAGACACATCAACATTGTATCGCAACATCACCTTGGCCCCCACAAATATTTCTAACTCTTTACGCAACCCCCCAGTCTTGTTTATATCAGATGGTATAATATTATTTAAATCTATATTGTCATTTTTTCGAGTACAATCTATTAGACTATCTTGTGCAAATGTCCCTGCTGTTGACCGTTGAGGAGTTCCGTGGTTTGGAGCCAACCCTGGATGTGGCAGCAATTTCATGCTGGACCCACCAACCGTCTATCATATCCGAACGGGTATGAAAATTTCAAGTCCCTACTGCCGACCGTTGAGGAATTCTCTGGTTTGGAGCCAACCCTGAAGGTGGCAGCAATTTCATGGTGGACTCGCTAACTGTCATCCCAATGGGTGTGCAAAATTTCATGTCCCTGCTGTTAACCGTTGAGGAGTTCCCTCGTCTGGCGCCAATCCTGGCAGCAGCATCACGTCATGCTTGTCATAAACATGCATTGTCATCGGGACTGGACCAGATTGTAAAATTTCAGCTCAATCGGATACCGGGAAGTGGGTCAAATTTAACTTGGAAAAGTCCACCTTCACATACATACAAGTCAAGTTAAATAAAAGCTTATAATAAATTAATATAAAAAAAATCTTTTAAAAAAAGCTTTTATTTACGCCCTAAAAAGATAAAAATAAGATTTAAATTACATTAAACCTATTCATTTTCCAATTACTTTACAAAATTTAATTGTATAATAAGATTTAGCCTCAGTGCTGCACGATGTAAATTTGAGTAATCTTTTCCTTTAAATTTTTTACTATCAACTTATAACGTCATTACACAATTTATATTATATAAAAGCTTGTCGCGAGATTTAAGCACTCGTATTACTTAGTTTGAACTTAGCTTTTTTTAATTAAAATCAATCAGATCAAGTTACTAGTTGATCTACACAGGTAGATCTACGAGATTTGAGCACTCGTATTAAGTACGGACGCCAGCAGGTCAACCTACCCGAAACTGTGTTCCCAATCTACCTTGAACCTAATACTTTAGCAATAAAGTCGAAAATCTATTAAAGAAATCTGACAGATTGTAGTAGCTTGATGTGCTGGCGTCTGTACTTAGTATGAACTTAGTTTTTTTTAAATTAAAATCATACAGATCAAGTTATTTAATTTATTAGTCTACACTGGTAAATCTCGCGACAAGCTTTTATATAATATAAATTGTGTAATGACGTTATAAGTTGATAGTAAAAAATTTAAAGGAAAAGATTACTCAAATTTACATCGTGCAGCACTGAGGCTAAATCTTATTATACAATTAAATTTTGTAAAGTAATTGGAAAATGAATAGGTTTAATGTAATTTAAATCTTATTTTTATCTTTTTAGGGCGTAAATAAAAGCTTTTTTTAAAAGATTTTTTTTATATTAATTTATTTTATATTTTTTAGCTTTGGCTAGATACCTATATTTCTTAGTCTATTCATTTCATTAAGGGCGTCATTGTTACATTGGCGGGTGCCAGTTAATTTCGAGCAGTCTAATTCTTCTATGAGGAGGCCTTCTATCGATGTGACCCTACTTAAGGCCACGTACGCTTGGCCAGAAGCGAACAACTTTAGGCCCAAATACACAACGGCGTGACAACCGTACTACCCTGCATTTTATGCACTGTACAAGCCCAGCATAATATTATTGGCAAATTCTGCGTTCAGCGGTGCCATGGCTGTATTTCGCTGGAAATTGCACAGACTTCGGTTGAATCATGTGAATCCCGTCTTTGCCGAAGTCAATACGGACGGATGGAATGTCCGTATCGTACATTTGTGCTCTCCGGAAACAGGGCCATATAATTTCTGTAATATGACCGATGGCACCATTCACTAGACCCTTAGACACATCAACATTGTATAGCAACATCACCTTGGCCCCCACAAATATTTCTAACTCTTTAGGCAACCCCCCAGTCTTGTTTATATCAGATGGTATAATATTATTTAAATCTATATTGTCATTTTTTCGACTACAATCTATTAGACTATCTTGTGCAATTATTTTATTGATTGTTATACCACGGGCACGAAAATGTTCTAGCACGGTTTTGTTATGATTGAAAACTTGTTGACTAGTGGGATAGATTCGTAAGGCTTTTTCAGTCGCAAATTCGCCATTTGGTTCTATGTTTAGTCGACTCATTAAAATACTGAAATGTTCCGACTGAAGTCCACCGATGCGTAATGCGTTCAAGCGGTCTTTAAATGTGGTGCTACCCTGTTGTCTCATATTTTCGGTCAATTCAATTAACGAGAAAGAACGCCGAAGGTGTGTAGCTGGGACAAATCTCGCGGGTTGGTCAAACACTTGATTACCTCGTACAGGGGGCAACTGTATTAAGTCTCCGAAGACACAAATATTTATACCACCGAAGAGAGATTCTGATGATTTTTGAGTTGTTTAAGACGAGAATCAACCATACAAAGCATCTCATAGGGAACCATAGATATTTCATCTCTATAGAGAAATTCTATGTGTGGCCACTGTTGCCGCATTAGACGCAGGTAATTTCCAGTAAGAATAGGCAGTTGCACTAGTCTACCATCTTTTTGCACGGGCAACTTTAGAGTAGAATGTAATGTAGATCCCCCCACTAAGCGCGCTGCTACCCCTGTTAATGCACACACATTAACAACTTGCTTGCCGAAACACCTATTTACTTGATTTTTTAATAAGTTAAAAAGGAATGTTTTTCCGGTTCCAGCGTTTCCCGTTATAAATAACCTAAGACGCTCATCACCACCATTATGTAGCTGTTCTAAAATACTTTTTGTTATGAATATAAACGCTTCCTTTTGTCCAACATTCATTGCTCTTCTAGCATTCAGAAACTCGTCATCGGTCATGTTCTGCTCGGTCTGCATGGTCTCCAACTCGTACTCCAAGTTTTCCTGCTCAGCTTCTTCATTCAACACTTCAAAGCATGTATTTGTTTAAACGCATTCTCTAGTTGCCTGTCGCGCTCTCTAAATATCTCCAAGTGAGTGTTAGATGGCCTACCTAACTGCGTTCGTATTTGTACCACTCGCACTCTGGCGTCCTTTCCAGGAAAAACCTCCTCTATGATGCCTCGTGGAAACACATTGCGTGGCGCATCAGGGTCAGCAATAAGCACAAGTCTCCGACTTGAAGAGGTTTCTGCTGCCCGTCTTCGGTCCAGTTTTGCCGTGGTATCATCGTAGGCAATACTTTGGTGACCCATTTTTTCCAAAACATATCGGAGAATCGTTGTGCCACTCGCCATTGTCGACGCCGGTAGAGGTCCGAATCTTGATAGCTGCCTAGCTGCGGTGAAGTAGAAGAGGAGCCGAGCAAAAAATGGTTATGCGTCAAAGACTCTTTGCTGTTAACATCTACCGAGACGTGGCTCAGTGGACGGCCATTCATCATGGCTTCTACCTCAGCCAGCAGAGTGTTCAGCACCTCCTCTTTAGGCGCTCTCTCTTTGAGGATGACTTTCAGTGCAACCTTTGCACTACGAATTAAGCGCTCCCACGACCCACCCCAGTGGGGGCTAGCCGGCGGTATGAAGTATACCTCTTATGCCTGTTACTACTGTTGACCGTTGAGGAGTTCCGTGGTTTGGAGCCAACCCTGGATGTGGCAGCAATTTCAAGCTGGACCCATCAACCGTCTATCATATCCGAACGGGTATGAAAATTTCAAGTCCCTACTGCCGACCGTTGAGGAATTCTCTGGTTTGGAGCCAACCCTGAAGGTGGCAGCAATTTCATGGTGGACTCGCTAACTGTCATCCCAATGGGTGTGCAAAATTTGATGTCCCTGCTGTTAACCGTTGAGGAGTTTCCTCGTCTGGTGCCAATCCTGGCAGCAGCATTACGTCATGCTTGTCATAAACATGCATTTCCCGGGTGTGCAAAATTTCATGTCCCTGTTGTTGACCGTTGAGGAGTTCCGTGGTTTGGAGCCAACCCTGGATGTGGCAGCAATTTCATGCTGGACCCACCAACCGTCTATCATATCCGAACGGGTATGAAAATTTCAAGTCCCTACTGCCGACCGTTGAGGAATTCTCTGGTTTGGAGCCAACCCTGAAGGTGGCAGCAATTTCATGGTGGACTTGCTAACTGTCATCCCAATGGGTGTGCAAAATTTCATGTCCCTGCTGTTGACCGTTGAGGAGTTCCGTGGTTTGGAGCCAACCCTGGATGTGGCAGCAATTTCATGCTGGACCCACCAACCGTCTATCATATCCGAACGGGTATGAAAATTTCAAGTCCCTACTGCCGACCGTTGAGGAATTCTCTGGTCTGGAGCCAACCCTGAAGGTGGCAGCAATTTCATGGTGGACCCGCTAACTATCATCCCAATGGGTGTGCAAAATTTCATGTCCCTGCTGTTGACCGTTGAGGAGTTCCGTGGTTTGGAGCCAACCCTGGATGTGGCAGCAATTTCATGCTGGACCCACCAACCGTCTATCATATCCGAACGGGTATGAAAATTTCAAGTCCCTACTGCCGACCGTTGAGGAATTCTCTGGTTTGAAGGCAACCCTGAATGTGGCAGCAATTTCATGGTGGACTTGCTAACTGTCATCCTAATCGGTGTGCAAAATTTCATGTCCCTGCTGTTAACCGTTGAGGAGTTCCCTCGTCTGGCGCCAATCCTGGCAGCAGCATCACGTCATGCTTGTCATAAACATGCATTGTCATCGGGACTGGACCAGTATGTAAAATTTCAGCTCAATCGAATACCGGGAAGTGGGTCAAATTTAACTTGGAAAAGTCCACCTTCACATACATACAAGTCAAGTTAAATAAAAGCTTTTAAAAAGAGGCCTATGCTCGGCAGTGAGTGAAGTCGGGCTGTGGCTAATGATGAAGATGAAGTACAGATGGGATAATTTCCGACCTCTTCGCAGACGAAGTCGTGGGCAAAAGCTGGCAAAAGCTTTGAGCTCTGATTATTCATATCTCACACATGGCCTTATTTCGTGGTTTGGGCCACACTTGTTTATTTTATCAAAGTCAGTTATGATATTGGATGTACTGATATTTTGTACATCAGCTTACTTTCTGGTAAGCCGTGCTATTTCACCATTGTTTATATAGCAGAACATTTAGTGGTCGGTGAAACGAGGGAATTTCTTTTCAGTATTTTGTGGGTGGCTTTGAAGTAGGACAGGACTTTGTGTAGATGTTCTCAAATACTGTAGATGTTATTATCGTTTGAAAGGAATTTTGTAAGCATCTCTTGGAGCTACAATGGCTAAATGGACAGCAGTCCTGCACGCTTGGGAGACCAATTGCTGATAACGGTTTGCTGTAATTAGCAGATAGGAAGATACTGCTGACAACTCTGCACAATCCTTGCGTCACTTTTTACGACGTTCATGGATCATCACTTCATCCGTTAGTTTGATGTTATTATTGTACCCAAATAAAGGAAAACAAGCCAAGTTTAATCTAAAACCACCACTTTCCTCTCCAGCTCCACCAGTAAGCATAACTAGATAAATCTGCCACCGCGACGCAATTGCTTACTTTCCCGACATTCCGACTCGAGAAAATTGCGACCCTCCCTCGGGACGGATCTAAACAAGCTCCTAACGTAACCCAATTCCAACTATTTCACAAGCCTCGTGGACCTCATTTCCCTCCAATCGTGAATATTTTTAAAAAGCCACTAAAGAGCTTTAGCTGTGCAACGGAGGCCGTAATAAAATCAAGCCGGCTGCCAGCGAGCGGAAAACGTCGCTCAATCGAATTCCATCGCCTCGCTTTTGAAGGAAATTGGGTTGAAACATCGAGGAGACATGCCAAGAAAATGTTCGACCCTTAATTTGTAGCGACGACGACGCCGACGCAAAGTGCGCAGAAATCAATTTGCCTCTAATTTAATCAATAACTGCTCTCGAGATTTTTCTCCTCTATTTTAATACCTATGCTCTAGTTTAAATTTTTAATAAAAACGGTACTTTCATTTTACGTGACAAAAGCTTTTACTAATTTTCCGAACAGTGTTGTTTTGCGCCTCAACAATAGTCCCTACTCGTTATATACAGAGGAAAAATGTGAACAAAAGGTATTTCAAACGTTTCAAACAAAACGTTATTTAACATTTACACTTTTCCCTTGAACCAATTTTAATTCAGGTCCTTATTTAGGCTCCATAAAAAGTTTCAAAACAAAAATACGGCGGGAACACATGTGCCCAAAAAAGTAAAGTTCCGACGATTTCGACCTCAAAAATGAAATATAGGGTAGTAACATGCCCCCGGGCCGTAACTCCGAGAGATCCCGCTGTCAAGGGACGGCACATAAAAAGTTTTTTATCATCTTCTGTTAATATATGGCGGCCGTGACATTACCCTTTGGAAAACAACGCGGAACTTCTCTCACATTAGTCACGCGGAGTTAAACTTAGTCCCCGCCTGAACGCGGTGCCTGGAAGCGGCCACATCTAGAACTACCCGGAGATAAGTCATCGTAATTTGTCTTTTGTAGACGTGAAAATACGTAGATGAATAGTAGAAACCCGTTTCAATGCTAAAATGGAGGTAGTTTGGTATAAAAAAAAGTTCCTGAAAAGCATTTCATGCAGTGTCAATATTGTCGTCTAAGATTCTTTACAATATTAGACATTTAGGTATAATTTTAAGCCTTTTCCGGCAAACCATTACATTTTCGCTTTCTACTCAATTAAATTTTATGTCCTTAATGTTTGAGGCAGTAAGTGCCTCGAGAAAGACGATTTTCCGTGATAATTATCCCGTACCTTCCTTAATATTCTTAGCAATATGCTTCATTGACAAAGTCACTCGGATGCTACGTGATAACCCTTTTGTATGGCGGCCTCACCGCATGCAACTGTCAAGCTTGTAGTTGTTAGGATAACGATAAGGAAAATGCATCTAAAAATAACATAAAGCGGGAGAAAAATGAACACTAAACACTAGTTTTACAAGTTTAATTAAACGTCTTTAAATAAATACAAGTTATTCAAAGGAACTATTTTAAATGTTAAATACTTACTACGATACTGAAATTCATTTGGTTAATACAAAATAATATTCTAATGTAACGAAAGCGCTTTCTCCTTAGGTGTTAATCGATTTTTTTTAAAAAAAAAACAAGTTATTCGCAAATACACAAATCAACGACATATTGCTCTATTAAAACTTACAGGAGCGAGTACAGCATTCGTATGTTCAGTAAAATCTCCCCATTCAGGTCGAATGCCAGTTCACTCCTCCTAAGTTGTTACGGTCAGATTTTTACAGAATATGCTGCCAGTTTAACATTTGGGTCAATATCATGATAAAATTATGACAAAATATACATTTTGGATGTCTTAAAACAGTATTTTTCAAATAAACGTTTTGTTATGTTTAATAAAGTACAGACGCCACCACATCAAGCTACCCGAAACTGTCAAATTTTCCCAATCAACCTTGAACCTAATGTTTTAGCGATAAAGTTGAAAATCTACTAAAGAAATTTGACAGATTTTAGTAGCTTGATGTGCTGGCGTCTGCACACTGTTAAGAAGAAACAAATTAATTTCGAATAACCACTGAAAACAGAGCCAAGTTCTAAAAGCATATTCTTTATAATATTATAATAATTATGGCACTTACGAACTAATTTGTATGTTAATTCATTAATGATTAATTCAAGTAATTCCACTTCACGTTTAGTAAGTAATATAATGATAATCACGTTATTGGTAATTAAGTTAGTAGAAATACTGGTGGCGTTTAATATTGGATATGATCAGGAAAATGATTCTTAAGTAGGTATAACTTGACAGTAACTTGTTAGTGACTACTCCTCTACTAAGCCTATTTTTTAAAGGTTAAGATAAGTACAATTAAACAATGCATTTTTACCTGTAGAATGCAGAAAATTTGGACTTACGAACACTTAATACTTTCTATAACTGTAATAAATAATATAACTGCAAAAAATAATACCAATTAAACATGATACTGTGCAAAATGAATGATCACATAATTGTAAACTAACATTGGGAATGGATTTATTTACCTAGTTATTACACGCAGTAACCACAAAATTGGATACATTGGGAATTAACCTAATTATTAATGTCTGATATTCTAAATGAATTATTTTGGAAACACATAAAGAGATTCTCTAATAGAATTAATTAATTTACAAAAAGTACATAGTAGAGTCAGGAAAATTAATTGTTAAGTAAATTGACACCCTACGTCAGTTTGCCGTGTTATAGCCATTTCATACAAATTTCATTCTTTGACAGTTTAAGCAATTTAAGCTGGTAGTCAGTTTTCATAACGATTAATTCCCCTGACTTCACATTCGCTTGTTCTTTAAAAGAACTTTTACAGAAAAAATATAATAGACTAGTCATAATCAGAAGGTAATCAGTATTCTTTTTCATCTTTACAGATACTACCATTTTGGAATGTTTTGTGACAATTATGAGAATGGACGGAAAAATAAATTGAGTCTCACATCCAAAGAAAAAATACCTGAATCTATTTTACAAGTTTGAACATTTCGATATGATTTTTTTACAAGATCCTCCAATAGCTTGCTCCCTTTTTACATATCCCTTTCTCCCTCTAAATAGCTCGATCCTTCAGCGGTGTCATTTCGACGATCTTGGCCGTGATTGGCGCGCTCGGCAGCAGGAGAGGGTTGAACTTGGCAGGCTTGCTGCCAACTCGGAGGAGGCCGCGCTTGGCCGCCAGTACCAGTAGCAGGGTTACTGATAATGTGAATGACAGGATCTGAAATTGGATGAAGAGTTGTTTTATTTTTCGGTAGAGTGATGTTATCTACTGTTTTAAAAGACTGCCTCGTTGGTGTAATTGTTGCATGGTTACTGAGTATGAGGTCCTAGGTTTGTTTCCCGGGTCTGGCAATATGTTATTGGGTAAGCCATCTGGAATTTGTCAGTTGCTGCTCGGAGTCGAAATTTGTGGTCGGTTGTTGGCAATATGTTCGCCCCTTGTTACATGGGAGCTAAACAAACCTGGCGAAATGTGGGTCTACACACGGCTACACATCAAGCTATGCAAAACCAGTATTGGCTGACCGTTCATTGTGAGAAAATATCATACAAAGTGAGGCCAAGACAAACTGGTTTTGTATAGCTTGACGTGTAGCCGTGTGTACACGACGACATATCAAGCGGTACTTTTCCAGTTGTAGCTGACCTCGCATTGTATAGGGTGTTCGTACAATGAGAAGTCAGCTTATACATACTTGAAATGTATAGCTTGATAAATGTCGTCATGCGTACTATAGGTGCACCACCTCTGCTTAACCCTTCGGGGAATACAGGAGTGGTGTGATGTTATGAAAATGATTGGTAGCAAACAACAGAGTTTGCAGCGTATTGACTAGGTACGTACTGGCTAGGTTCCAGTAGATATAACCTTCGTCCTGTATAGGTACCTAGTAATAATATTATAGTTACCACATAATATATGTATAACTTGCAAATGTGGATGCAAACGTTGAAGGAATGTATAAACTTTATCTAACAAGTACGTGCTTGAAATATCATATTAGAGTAGAGAGTAGGTGTCAATAGAACGTAGTACGTAGAGTATGTGTCAATAGAACGTAGTACGTAGAGTATGTGTCAATAGTTTGGTCTTCCTTAGTTCCTTATTTCTCAATCTTAATCGTATCCAACGCTTTAATTCGTGCCATGTTTATATACCATAAAATTAAAGAACAACTTCGAAATTCATTAAGCCTTCAAGGTTTATCAATTCACAAAAACATTCGTCAAAACTTCCTCACAACAACCTCATTTACGAATTACGCCCACTTTTCTTCATATAAACAAAGGATTACATGTAACTGTTACTAATAATAATAATACAATACTCGCATTTAAAACAATAGTAAAAAAATCACCATTTTGACACATTCGATTATGGAGACAACGTCTTGATCAATTCATCAAACCGAACCTCATTACTATTCACAACCAATAACATCCTAACCAAAATCTTTAAACAAGGATAACCACAAAACTACGAAATAAAACAATTTGTACTTACTGCAGATATCCCGAACGTAGCAAACACTTCATATGACATAAACATTTTGAACTATTACTTGTCAAAAACAACAAAACTAAATAAAAAATGTAAACATTTGGTGCGCACGCGTCGGTTCACTCACTAAGAACTCACTGACTGAACTGCGACACGCAGAAACACTGTGCACAGGTGTGTCAGATACAAACATAGATAAAGGAAACTACAGACTGTGCACATTCCATGTCGTGCGAAAGAGACAAACATTTATGTGAGCAACATGCGAGAGAAAGGGACAGAGCATTGGTATTTCCGTCATTCACAACGTGCTCTGCATTTAAGAGATAAGCATTTCACTATGATAAAAATGTTGGATGTAGGATTTTTGTCTCTCTCGGCGTCATACGTATAGTTCTGTCAGTTACATAGTCTTTATATTCAATTGATGTTTATACTCAGAATGGTGACACTGTGCCACTCTGTGTCGACAGCAGGAAAACTATGCGTGTCATGTCAAGCAGAACGGCAACGTCGCGCGCATACGTCATTCGTAACAGGTCTGCGCACGCGCTCACCTTGCATTTTTTATCTGTGGAACAGTTATTTTTGTGTGTTCCTTTGTTTTTAGTATTTATAATGACAGGTGTCATTCATTAGTGGGTTGTAGATTTTCTCTTATGAACTATATGTATTACACACATATAGGTACACCGAAATAATACGAACAGTCAAGTGTTACGTTTTTAGTTTGGTCTCGCTTATATAGAGTAGGTAATAGAATAAATGTGTATCGGGTGTTTTTTGAGGCGGAGTGTTTTTAATAATTTTTATATCATTTTTTTTTATTGTTTTGTCCTTACATAATAATATGCTAACAGACTTAAAATAATATTTATAATATGTACCTATACAGAAAACACTAAACATTTTGTTAAATTATGCGTTTACGTTTGAAAGGACAAATAATCAGAACTATTTAATAACTCATTTACAAAAAGTGACATTGAATTTTTATATTCAACCTAGCCATGTTAATTATTAATAGGTGTTTTGGCCCATTTGGAGATTTAGATAATGATCATTAACTACACGGATATACTTGCGTATCACCTTTATTTTTTTTTCCATTCAGTTTCTTAGCAGCTATTAAATGGATAGTACAGTCAACAGCAAAAGTAGATGATCAAAATCAGAAATTCAATACTAAAGAACGGAGTTCGCGTCAGAACTGTGTGGCGTCGAAGTGATTCAAAAGTATGTGATTGTAAATTATACCAAACATTTACTACTAGTACAGCTGCCATATAGCTGCGAACTCCGTTCATTAGTATTGAATTTCTGATTTGATCATCTACTTTTGCTGTTGACTGTACCTATTATCATCATAATCAGCATTGAAATCTTCGGTAGTATCATTAATAAAATAAACAGTTATTACTGTTGATAGTAAAACTGATTCGAAAACTTTGTGCTTATTAACTTGGTTTTAGGCGGTTTAAACTACTTCATTTTGGTTTTAAAGGGGTGAAAAAACCAGTCGTAGATCAATGGAGCTTGAGACACATTAATCATTATATTCCTATCCTATCTCTATCCTACTTTAGTCTTTTGCTTATCCTATTCATCTTAGAATGTTCTTTTTATTTATTATCTAAATCTGAACTATAGCTAAAGGAATATTATAAAGAGAAAAGATTTTATTTATCGTTGTTTGTTTGTTTGGCTGAACGGATTTTCATGAAATTTGGCGCATGGGTAGATCTGGAGCTGGATGGTTTAGGACACAGGATACTTTTTATCCCAGTAGATCAATTCCCACAAGACCTGGACTTATGCGGGTGAAACGGCGGGGTGCAGCTAGTACACAATATAGATACTTTTTTTAATTTGGTCCAACTTCATTTGTTAACCATCTGCTTATAACAATAAACAATATTGAATATCTATCTATATAAAGAATTATATCATTATCAATATATTCTAAAGAAATCGATTTCTTTCTGCACTAAATATAAACAATATGTAGGACAAAGCCAGGTTTTCCCTGTCTTGAGTTGAGTCAGTTTCGTCATTTATCTTTTTAAAAGCAAAATCTGTGTGGAACATGAACGAGCAGTCTCCTGAGAACGGTACAACGTCACACATTGAGAGGTAATTTAATTGATTGATTGAGCTCCCTCGAAAACATGATTGATGTAACTGAAATTATTGATGCGATAAAAAGTATTAAGTAAATTGGTTTATTCCGACATTGACACGATATTATTTTCGAATTTATTAATTTGTCACAGCTAATCAAATCATTATTGTTGGTTCAGATAAATCTCAATTCCCAACATCGAAATTGATATTAAATTAAGTAGATACGGCTCGATTAACTGAATGTAACTCCGGACCCAGGCTGGCCGAAGCAAGGGAAACCTGTTCAGGTGGAGATTCATAGACGACTCCACCTTGGAGTGTAAATGTGGTGCTGTTCCACAAATCATGGACACTTATTATCATGTATTTATTGACGTCTCCTGTCAGCGCTGCATGTTACAAGAACTGATACAGAGTAAGTATAGTGGAAAAGTATATATTAGTACCCATATTATGATACAGAGGAAATATAAAATATTGACAAGTACCTTTATAAAAAATGTTAAAGAAACACTTCATTAAATAACACCAAAATACAGATATAATTGATTAAATAACATTATCATCAAAGTACCACAATTTATTTACAAAGGGACGCGAGACTTTCGTGGGTCTCGCAACAATAGAATAATTAATTGAGCCTCATTAGGCGACGCTATCCATCCTTTTTCTTGAAAGCCATTAAGACGCATTAAGTTTGTAGCGGTATCTACAACGCCACATGCGAACAACGCGTCATACTGACGTCACACAAATCCTGCATCTCGCAAGCAGAGTTTACCGCTCAATTAGCATAGATACAATTTCTCAACATCAATCGTTGGGCAGTTGCCCACCAGACACAACACCCGTCTGGTCGGAGGATCCTCCCTTTCCTATGGAGGATGAGTGAACTTTACACCCTGTTCTTCATGCCTCCAAACTGGTGACCCCGAGTATGAAAGTCAGCGCAGCCTTCGTGCAAACACTTCAGCGTGACGTCATCATCATCACTCCTGCAAGCTTCAGCGGCGAGTCACCCAGCCAGCCAGCATCCACGGCTGCAACGGGTATCCTGACCACCAGCATGCAGCGTCCGCGCATACCTGGTCATAATCCTCGGCCTCATCAGCAACCTTGGCACAGCACACTGCACCTTCGGCCGGTCAACAAGCAGAGCACCCTCTCCTGGTCGACGCAGCAGCCAGCCTCAACCCGGCGCTGTACGACATCCGACGCACTGGAGTATAACGCAGCGCCACCCCGACTCACTGGGGACATCTCCGCAGACAGTTCCGACTCACCGTGAACTATGCGGCAACCGGTTCCGACTCACTGGAACCTCAGCTGGCCTGGCAAGCATCGCAAGATACAAGACTCAGCCCATTATCGACCTCCGGTCTCCGGAGGGGAGTGATGTAGCGGTATCTACAACGCCACATGCGTACAACGCCACATGCGAACAACGCGTCATACTGACGTCACGCAAATCCTGCATCTCGCAAGCAGAGTTTACCGCTCAATTAGCATAGATACAATTTCCCAACATCAATCGTTGGGCAGTTGCTCACCAGACACAACACCCGTCTGGTCGGAGGATCCTCCCTTTTCTATGGAGGATGAGTGAACTTTAAACCCTGTTCCTCATGCCTCCAAAGGTTCAAGGTGTAGCAGCAGCATTGTACCGAGCCCTGTAGAAGGACCCGGGAAGTCTGGCGATCACAGCGATGCCGTGTCACGCCTCCTCGTTGATCTGGTCCACGTACTGCGGAGGGACTCTGAAGTCGAAGCTGTAGCTCGGCAGCTGTAGAGAGTAGTTGAGCTCTATGAACAAAGTATGTTCAGAGAAGGATGGTCAACAAGACAGGTGACACTTGCAACTTGAACTACAATAATCACGCCAAATTGTGACTATGAACGAGCTTGACTGTTCTAACTAGGAAGTTGTATTTACTAAAGAGTATAAAAATATATACACTGGATAAACTTCTTTAAACTATTAAAAAATATTCTAACCTAACTAAAACTTAACAAACTAAAATATGGCGTCGAAAAATTCCTTCGCGTCGCTGTTGACTGGTAATATGCCCAAGAGACTGGCGGCATTAACTAACCACTAGGTACTCCTAATTTTTGTCTGAAACCCCATTTACACGATTCAAGCTCCTTGCCGGTGAATAAAATTGAAGCAACCAATTACTTGCATCATCTACACTGTTAAGTTGGTGCTGTATTATTGTTGCTTCAGCTGATGGTACGCCATAGGCAATTACATTTTACCGTGTAAATTAGGCTGTATGCTGGATCACAGCAACGCTACTTGCACTGCTATGTTTGATTGGAAAGTATTAGGGTCGATGGAACTCAAACACGATCTTTTAAGGTGACAGAGGCTAATCCCCGTCGGATATGGGTGCCTCGTAATGAATCGTAGTGAATAGGTTGTCTGCTCAGGGGCTTTATTCTCTATGACAAAATGGCCGAAACCGCGGGAAATGAACGCGAGATTGGCAGGATTAGCTAAGGAAACGACGTGGTTTCGAGTAAGGAAATAGTGGATTAGGTAAGTGACAGCTATGTGAACAGAACCCAGCAATGCAAGCAATGCCATAAATATGTAAGCTGTCACGCCCTTTATGACCGGTGGCTTTTATTTAGGTAGTAAGTTTTTATTTACATATTAATTTTAATTAATTTTTTTTTCGCTTGATTACGTATAATTTTTATTATATTTGTTGGTATATTGGCGTGGCTAGCTGACATATTGCAATTTAATTTGATGTTATATGTCTTGTAATGTTAATTACTTAACACCTAGTATTGTGTAACTGTGTGTGTGTTGTAGTGTTGTGTGTATTGTGTACTCAATTATCAAGTATTTTATAACTGAACAGACAGGTGTGCTGCTGGGGAGTTTGTTGGGCCACTTCTTCTTCCCAGCGATAGCACTAGGAAGTGGTGAAGGGCGGGCGTTTTTGGGGGACTGTCTTTTGTAATTTTAACGTTCGAAAATTGCTAATCTCAGCCTAATTTGAATAAATGACTTTTGATTTTGATTTTAGGGCCCAGCGGGGTAATTGCGTAACACACTATCAGTAATGCAAAAGCAATGGGTATTAATTTGAAAGTCGCTCCATGTTAAATACATACTTGGATGCAATTGAACACAAATGGTGTTCAACTGCATCCAAATATGCAGGCATTTGACAGATGAGATGACGATGATTTTTTTTTATTTGGGAATAATTAATCTTTCCTCTCCCATACTTTTCGAGTTAGAGCAGCTGAGGTGTGTAGACATTTGTCCCCTTCTCTTTTAAATGAGCCGTCTGCTAATTACGTCACTAAGGGCCCGTTCACACGTAGTACAACCACACCACATCGCAGCGACCAGATGTGGGCAAGCTGTGGTTATGTGTGAATAGTGTCATTGCAGCTTCTTGCAGTTGAGTTATGGTAGCTACAAAATTTCGATGTGGTTGCGTTCTCGCTAGTCGTTGCGATGTGGTTAAGTGGTGGCTAGTGTTTGCAGACAGTCGTTTGGCCACTTCGCAAACTCACCTCACTGGTGGTTGCGGTGTAGCCTTTACGTGGTCGGTTTCACCCACATCTTGGTTTATTTTGACGGCCAAATGTGGTCCGTGTGAATAAACCATTCACTTTCATACAAATTAGCGCCCATCCACGTGATGTCGTTGTGGTGTGGTTGTGGTATGGTAAGTGTGATCGGACCCTTAGTCAAAATAAATGGAGTTGGTATATTCCAGTTAGATACATATCTTTGACGAAATCTATAGGTAAAAAGATGGCTGAAGTTTGATTATTATTTTACTATCGTATAATTACTAATATTATCAAAAACACTATAGTAAGTTTGTTAGACAAGCGTTAATTATAATAATAAATATGAGTACTTTTTTATTTTTTTTTATTGACAATGGGCTCACTCTTGACCTCAATCCAGCCCAGAGGCAGGTATGAGATCTACGGTGGAACGAGCTTGCCCAGAAGAAGCCTATTCACTCTCGCCTTGAAGAGATTCGGGTTGTATGAACTCGGGAATGCAGACGCAGGCAGACTTACTTGACGTCATTTCATGGTTAAGAACGGATTGATAAAATCTACTCAAAGGCAATTAGATATTTTGAATGAAGATATGATGATGGATGATTATTCTAATCTATGCTTAGGGAAAATTTTAATACTGACTGCTACTGAGAACTAAAATGAGATTTAAAAAGCTTTGAGCAATAATAAGTTTATCAAAATCATCATTTCCTCCGACGTTTACCCCTTGCTCTTTATACTGAGCAATAAGTCTCTCACTCCGATGCATTAACAGTTATTGTATCAATATGACGATTTAACCAACTTACTTGACCATCATCCTGGGCACATCCTGACGCACATCAAGCTAGCACTGTTCCCCACGAGATAAAAGCCAGCTTCAGACAGCTTCCTCAATCATTGTGCCCATGGCTGACCCAACCTGGTCTAGCTGGGCAGCATTCGGTGGCTGGCTCTCATCCCCATAGCCAAACGTACTTCCCGAAACTGTGAAGTGGATCCTATCCAAGTTCTCCAGCATTATGTTCCTCATGTTCCTGACCTCTGCTTCGGAGAAGGCCGACGGGCCAGGGTAGATGTCGGAGCAGGGGTTCTCGCTGACTCCGATGATAGCCCAGTCCTTGCTGAAGTTCCTGTTGCCTTCCACGCCGAAGCAAGTCGCGCGGTTGTTAGCATCGAATGACCTTGTTTTGCGCAAAAGTCGTTCCTAGAAAAATTAAGAACAGTACATACTTACTGGCAATTTTGGTTTAAATGCGAAATTAAGATGTATATGTTCCAAAATACTTGTATCACAGCTTTGGTAGCGTAACACCTACCGTCACGTGTTCTATAGTAAAATCTTCATAAATGGAGATGCATGCATGCATGTTGTGTTTACCAACCATTGATTAATTAATTATGTCTATGACAAAAGCCCAAGATTCACCCAAAGTCTGCAACTCAAACCATGTTCATTGTCAATACTCACAGTAGTATGCGTGTACTCGTATCCATCAGGGTTGACGAGTGATAAGATGATCCAGTCTACATCGCTGAGCAGGTCGCTGCCCTCGCTCCGCAGGCTCTCCACCAGTCTGTAGATGGAGTACAGCACCACCGGGGTGGTCACCCACTCCCGCGCGTGAATCATTGCGGTCATCACGTACACTACTTGCTCTTGTCTTGAAAGTTGGTGGTCGAAATCTGGTACATCGGTAAAGAATAAAATAGTATTCTGTACCTTCATCGCCGACATCATTTTTTACTTTCTTAGAACGAATCCACGTTCAGGGGCTGTCAGTGTCCACATGGCACTGACAGCTCTTGAACGTTCTACGTAATATCGTCTTGTCTCTTTTTCGCTTCCGATAATTACGACCTGCCGTCCTACTTGCACGTGTCATCTATATCATAGTGTCACATTGTGCCGTTTTTGATGAGCGAATATCGGGTAGGTTAGGTAACTTATACCTACTATACCCCTTTATGGTTATAATATCTTTTTTCGTAGGTTGTGTCATAAAATATTTAGCTTTTCGTAGGTTATTTAGCTTTTTATGTAAGATGAGCGTTTTATGTAGTAGCAATATAAAATGTATTTTATGTAACATAGTAAATTTACGAACCGTGGGTTTATTATTGGTCGGCAATCAAGCCAAATAGTAAAAGTCGTCATCTAGAAACAAACTCGCAAATCACTCCGATAAAGGGATTGTGGTTCTCGTATATGATTACTCCGGACTAATGATTTATGCTAGGCTATAAATCGTGTGATCTTGTGTGAATGTGTAAGCAAACCTTCAAATACTTGATGTCTCGTCCTTCGAAACTCTTTTCAGCATTCAGTAGATGTAACCAAGGTAGGATATTCGCGGGCTATTCTCTCTAGGTACGCATCAACCTGTGAAAAAGTAATACATCTTCAGTCTGTGTCTATCTGAAATCAAAATAGTCTCACATATCATTGTTATATAGTGCTTAAAATACAAAATCGGACGGCTAGCACTAAACCTCGAACAAAATAATAGAAACACATTCATAATGTATTAAATTACGTGTGTGGCATCGGAAACGTATTACAAATGAGTTCAGAATAACCTACAAAGCTTTTAACTAACAAATGAATAGATAATGCTTTGAACTAATATTTAATCCACTGAAATCACGCAAACATCCGATTAGGGGTGTATTAGTCAGTTTAGTTTATAATTTATCGCTGGAATTAGAAACATTTTACTGAAAACAATATAGGGACTCCTCGTTATAAATGTCAAACTAGGCCACTGGGGGCAATTTACTCGCAGTTCATCAATTTAACTTTCTATCGTCAGAGGGGCAATTCTAGTATATTTTTAAAACGTTCGCATTCTAGTTTCAGTCTCAAACTGTTAAAAATATCTACTTCTTTAATCTAATTTCCCTGCTTTTTGACAAGTTTTTGACATTGATTGTTGTTTAGATGATTTTTTGACTATATTTTGAACGTTTTCAATTACGAGATTTGGCCTTCATGTACGAGTATATTTTATATCAGTATTTTTTTTTATCGGACTACGTAAAATAAGACGCCTTCAGGCTAGATGGAGCGAATATCTTCGCAGGATAGCTGCTGTGGTGGCCACTGGATGAGAGTTGCCGAATATCGAATCAAATGGCGTGAAATTGGAGAGGCCTATGTCCAGCGGTGGACTGCTGTAGGCTGACGATGCACATACATAGATTTTAATGATTTAGGCGGCCAAAAGTATTTTTTTTTTTAAATCAATATAATGGTAAGGTATCTATATAATTGGTGAGTCAACAGTTCTATGTACAATATAACATCCCCTCCCCCCCGCCTTTGAAGCGCGGGAGTCGACTTTGATCAGTCGGAATTCGATAGTGAACAAGTGTGTACATGTCGGGTCTCGGCGCTCTCCTAAACTTATAACTTTCCAAAGTGCATTATTCATTTCAAGCTAATATTTTCGTTTTGACTGTGATGGATTGCGATAGTACAGGTAAGAACAATTTGTTTTCGTTACAGAAAAATTTAATTAACATTCTCTGTCATTCATTTTTAACACGACAAACATCACTCTGTCCAAAATTTATTTTTTTAGATATATTTAAATCCGAGTGCCTTTTTAATGTACTTATGAGTCCGTCCCTGTAATAATTTTCATTATACTATATTGTTCATATATGTAACTAACTAATTCCATAAGAAATAGCCGCGCAAAATCGCGCTTTTTTGAGCTAAGCCCTTTTGAAAGGCTCTTTGTCAAATATAGGAAATATTGAGTGTACGATATTTTGTATTAAAATTGTTTTTTATTTGTTTCAGGTCTACCTACTATCTCGGGTACTAAAGTAGGTGACTCGTCAATACATATTTGACCAACTACAGAGTCAAAATTTACCAACTTTAAATGAAAAACTTGACTATTATAAGAATTGTCTCCTTATGCGCTATGGGCACAACAAAGAGGCTAAAGAAGACTTAAAAAAAGATTTTATTATGTAAAATCACAAATTAAGCAACAATGGGCAAAGGCAAATAAACACCAAGTTGTTTTCCTGAAAATAAACCAATCATGGTTAGAGGGAACATTCGAGATTCCCATTGAACCAGCCTCCTCGCAAGGTCGACCACTCCAGTCTTTTGGAGAAGCCCAAAAGAAGTTGGAAATTCAGGTTTGCTCATTGACATGCCAAAGACCAACTTTGGCAACACCAATGATGGCAACACAAGCCGGAGGTTTTTTGAAAACCCCGAAACTGATTTACAGATTCAAGGTTATTTCAGAAACAATTTTAGTGGCCATAAAATTGATGCTGAAAAATATGATAAGTATGCGTATGACACAGCAAAATTGTACGTAGAACAGTATGGTTGGCACCCAATGACGCTTACTATGCACAAGATATTGGTACATGGAAGCCAAATCATAAAAAGTTCGCTGCTTCAAATTGGACAGCTATCCGAAGAAGCTGCAGAAGCCCGGACAAGCATTTCCGATCGTACCGGCTAAACTTTGCCAGAAAGTTTTCTAGGGAAGAATGTAACTTGTATATTATAGGCTTTTGTTAAGTTCAGATCCCTTCATTAATTGCTTGAGACAAATAAGAAAACCTTCACGTAACGCATTTCTACCTGAAACGGTTAAACTTTTATTACCTGCTGACCCAAACACAGAGTCAGTAGAGACACCTGGACCTGAAGATACCGATTTTTAATGTACTTTTATATTTAAAGAAAACTTGTTAAATGATAAATGATTTTATTGTTAAATTCTGTTTCCATTCATTTGTATTTTTTAGTGAATATACCTCTGTTATATATTACTGTTCCTTATAACCTGACAAATATATGTATGTTTTTATAAATATATACCTTTTCTTTATTTTAATTGAACTTAGAACTAAAATAACCCCAAAAATAATTTTGGCCGCCTAAATCATTAAAATCTATGTATGTGCGATGTAATGTGTATCTTTTATTCGAGGAATAAAGACGTTTGAAAGGTTTCTATGCAAAAGCTGTCAAACCTGCAATATTTATTCCGCCGATAACAATTATTTGACAATTGAATAATCAGCCTAGGATAAAAGAGTTGATTATGAATACACCATGACGCACACAACTTTAGCGATGGAACCAGTGGTATGGCTCATTATGTAGACTTTGAATTTTATTTCCTCTCACGTAACCAAGTAGTTCAATTATCTTTCTTGTTTTAACTTAGTTGTAGAAGATAATAGATACAATATGATTTGAAAACTTGGGATGCTGTCGTTTTGTCAAAAAAAAAAGAAAAAAATTTATTATCCAAACAAATTTTAGCAATCTTTTTTTTATACCAATGCAATATTTGTAATGATTTTAGTACGCACATTTTCATTTGGGCAAATTTTTACTCGGCAGAAGGCATCTGATCTTTAATCAAATTATTTATTAAAGCAAATAAACTTTAGAAAATGAAAATTTTGTGAAATGATTTGTTATGAAAAAAACTATCAAGACAAAAGTAAGATTTTTTGGGAATAATATAATAAAAAATGCATTTTTATTAAATAAAAATGCATTTTTTATTTCAAGCAAACGCAAATGACATTAAATTTTAATGACATTTGCGTTTGCTTGAATTTGTTTGTAAAACGAACGAAAAATGAACTGCTACCAAAACAGGTCGTGGGGTTTTCAGAACCGGGACCGCGGTCCCGGATTCCGGAGTCTGGATTTGTTACCGGTCGATGAACTATTACATGGACTTAAGCATAACTGGCGAAATGTGGGTATACTACCAGGTAGGTACATTCTGCCTGACCCTTCGGGGAATGTATGCGTGGTTTATTCAATTCGTCATTTCTGCTCAGGGATGAGTCAGCTAGGAAATACAGGCGCCATTTTTCTAAAGTGTCTTAAATGATCTACTTCCCTAATAAACATTTTAATTTCAATTTCGATGTTATTTTATATATTTAAACCCTACAGCGGAACTGGAATGTTGAAATAAAAAAATTAAACTTTTCCTGTCCAACCTTTTTTATCCAACTCCAGAGTTTTTAGCAGAACAGTTATAAATCTCAGCCTAATTAAAAATTCGCTCGCAAAATAACTTTGAAACTTCCCTTAAATAATTATAATTCAGTACGTAATACTAAAATATCTTCACTTAAAGGTCCAAAATGTTTTTAACTAACTTAGAAATCTCGGAAGCTAACGGAAATACTCGAGTTTAGTTTAGTTTACAAATGCCATTAATGTAAGAGCACTTTGTGTTGAACGAACGCTTTGAATTTGATAAATAGAGCCTCTGGCGCCGGAGATTAATACCAATGAGCCTCTTAATTATTTCGGTTAGACCCCTATGCTCTAGTCCCCCTATGCACTAGTCCCCCTATGCTTTAGGTCCGCTATGTTTTTTGCGCTTATCATTCTTGGAGGGGGGGGGGGGGATTGCTATAATCGCCATGCTTGGCAGTTGGGTTGGCGATTGCAGTATGGTGGTAAAATGCATAGCTGCTGCCCATTCTCCCACACGTCCCTTAGTCGCCTTTTACGACACTCATCACGGGAAATAGTGATGCTAATCTTTAAGTGCGGCACCACATGGACACGGATCCCGTAAAGGCTTTCGCATCGTAGATCACATACATACGCTACGACAGGTTATACAGAAGACCGAAGAGTATAACCTGTCTCTCTGCTTAGCGTTTGTGGACTACGAGAAAGCCTTTGATTCGATCGAGACATGGGCTGTACTGCAGTCTCTTTAACGGTACCAAATCGACTATCGAAGTCAACAGACTTCGTTCAATCTTGTGGGTCCAGTCAATACTGGAACTACACGATTTAACGATGTAACGAGTCTATGCCCAGCAGTGGAAAAGAAAGCAGAGAATCTTCTCCATAGAACAATACAGGACTTTATATTTTAATAGCAAGCGCAAAAAACACTTGGCTACCGACGGTAGCGGCCAAGGCCACGATGAAATAGTAAGGGGTGCTAAGAATCCCCGGAAAAGATCTGGCTACCACAATCACCGAAAATTTGACCTGGCAACATACAACACGCGTCCGGAGAGTACGCGTGTTGTATGTTGCCAGGTCAAATTTCGACGAGAAGATCAGCGAACTCCAGAAAGAGTCATCGTAACCTACTCAGGTTACGATGGAGTATAGTGAGGTTAACTGAAATCCGAAGAGAGGGGGAGGACACGATAATCCTCTAATCCGGAAACTTGCTCTATTTCCGGGAGGGCGACCAGCAGTCCCAAGGTGGCGTCGGGGTTATCGTCCATCGAAGATCATGGTGGCGTACTTTATACTCAGAATATCCGCTAGGTATCCGCTGAAGGTCGCATAACAAGCGCAAAGCTTGACCTGTTTTAATATTATTTAATGATGATTATGAATAGGATAACATATTTACATACTAGGTTTTCTTAATTAAGTTTTTAAATGGTTAAATAAAAGATTACACTGTAACAGTTTTCTTCATCACTGCCCGCGAATGTGATTTCGTGCATAGCGAAACTTTTTAGTAGGTATTTTACGAGTCGAGCATAGCGGGCCTAAAGCATAGGGGAACTAGTGCATAGGAGAACTAGAGCATAGGGGTCTAACCGAAATAAATAAGAGGCTCATTATTGGTATTAATCTCCTACTAGTATACCCACATTTCGCCAGTTATGCTTAAGTCCCATGTAATAGTTCATCGACCGGTAACAAATCCCGACTCCGGAATCTGGGACCGCGGTCCCGGTCCCGAAAGACCCTGAGAAACTTCATGCAAAAACCCAAAAACAAAAGAAAAAAAGAGATGTCCGGATTTAAAGAGAGAAAGGAATGAAAGGTAGGTATGGATATGTTTTTATCATTTATGTACACACTTAGTATAGTATAAACAGACAAGAAAAATAGAACAGAAAAAATAGGTACAGAGGTGATGCTTATTTCACAAGAAATCTTTTCCAACACACCCGAGACAGGAGAATAGATACAGAGATGTAGACAGCGTGTGAAATAGTAAAGGAGACAAAAAAATAATACATACAATCAAAAACAATTCACTTAAAAAACTAAACCAAAATTACGAGAATTTACTAATATACATACAAATAAACATACATATCATCATCATCTGCCTAGCCTTTTCCCAACTATGTTGAGGTCGGCTTCCAGTCTAACCGGATGCGGCTGAATACCAGTATTTTACATGGAGCGACTGCCTATCTGACCTCCACAACCCAGTTACTGGGTAATACCCCTTGTTAATACTGGTTGTCAGACTTTCGAGCTTCTGACTACTCGTAACGACTGTCAAAGATCCACGAATGACAGCCGGGACCAACGGCTTAACGTGCTTTCCGAGGCACGGAGGGGTAAAGATGGTCACCCATCCACAGACCAACCGCGGCAAGCGTAGTTTAACCTTACCGATCGACCTGTGCGGCTGTTATTATTTAGCCACGGGCCCCTCCAAATAAACATACATATATACTTCTAAAATAAATATCACTAGAATGATAATAATTATATCATACTCAAAATAATATATTAATGATAATAACTGGCTGGATAATGTTAGTAACCGATGGCTTGTCATTGTTGTAACTACATAATATTCTTGAAATATGCTTGGAAACAGTCAGAGAGGCCATTTTAGAAGCTTTCGTCACTGCCACCGCCTCTGGTTGATACGTTGCTGACCTCGATGTACGTCATTTAGGTAGGTGTAGTCGATCAGAAAAAGATATACTTAGGTGATTATTCAGTTTCTTGACTGAGAATCTGAACCGCTGTTGATGAATCAAGTTTGACGTCATGACTTATATAATCTTCATCCTAACACCCCTGCCCTGCCAGCGCACACCCATCCATCATTATCAACAACTTAGCACAGGATCCATTAATTAAAGCCTGTTCACATCGGTCATTAGTTCAAAATTCTCATTACATCGCGCGCTCGCTCGCACCCTGATTGATTTGATTCCGACCTTACGTGTACAGACTTTATAAAGGATTTTAATTGCGAAGGTCAATTGGTTATGATTGAGGATGTTTGTTTTGTCTGGTATATACCAACAATTTAGGAAACAGCAGATTTGTTTTTGATATTTCAGCGTTGGTCTAACTCTTACAGTATAAGTTGTTCATAATGAATGGTGTAATTAAAATAACTGAAAGCCTGAAAAAGCTTTCAATGTTTGAATCATACCGAGTATAGTCAGTGTTTTTTGTGAGCTCAACACTTTACGGCACACTAAACGCCCCCAGATGTAATAACAATAAAACTTGCATTGCGTCACGTTCAGTGTCCTTCAATGGGTTAAGGACGCAATATTGATTTCAACTTGAATAGTAGGTACTTCCGTAGACCCGTATGGTAAGGGAGCCTAGAGGGTTTTTGAGCAAGCATATACAGCGCGAAAAGTAGGTAACTGTGTAGGTGCGGCATGATGAGAGAACACTAAAAGTATGTTTGAAAAGATTCCGATAGGAGCCCCGAGGATTCGAAAATGGACTAACAATAAAGAGATCTTCAGAGCCCTTGACCCAACAACCCAAAATGACTTTAATGGGCAAATCTGATGAAAATAGAGATAAAGTGGGTTTTTCCTTAAGCTGACGACTTGAACTTTACGACGAAAAACAGATTTGGTCAATATTTAAAAGGATATTCAGGGTAAATAAAAGTTATTCTGTGCAATTCACAAAAGTACCCAAAAGTGGTTATAATTTTGCATTTAATTCTAAATCAACGAGCCGAGTCGCTTTGATTGCTATTTGAATTTGAAGCAAACCCTTTTGTGAAGATTTGTCGACATTCAGAAGTTTGAAAATAACAAACACTTAAAAGTAATGATTAAAAGTTAAGTAGCCAAAATTAAAGCATCGTTGGGGCACAGCATAAACAAAGTTGATGTTTATGGTGTACCCCGACGATGTTTTAATTTTGCTACTTAACGAGGATTTTAAAATTTACTAAGACACTAAACCAATTACATAATTGATTATCCAACGAGCAATATAGCAAACAACAAATATGACTGGTTATTACAACGATGCGATGCGGTGTGCTCTATGTTAATATGTATCTCCATAAGAAGAGGAAGATCCGTAAGAGAAAAAAAAATGTACAGGTAATCTTATTTTTTACCAATAAACTCCAAAATAATACCTACCAAAATAATTAAGCTGTTTACCAACGAAAACAACACAATTACCAAAAAGCTTTTGAACTCATTACGCAACGAATGCCGAAAACAGCCCAGGCAATGAAGTGACACCAAATTATTCGAATTATTCGAACATCATGCCAGTTATTCGAACGCTCTGCAAGTAATTACGCCTGCGAGTGACCGTGCAGCACTTCATTACAGTTAATTTATTTTCACTTCTAATGTGTTATTTGTATTATTAATGAGTTCTTTTACACTTGAGTAATATGATAACATCACGTATGTGTTCCGCGGAGGGACTGGCAGGGGTGTACCTACTCACAGTACACGCACACTTCGCCAGTTATGTGTAAGTCCCATTTAATAGGGGCGGGTCTTTGAGTGCTTAATTGGTTAAAATTGTGACAAGTTGATTTTATTACCTACATTTTGGTATAAAATGCTTAAATCCTTTTCCACGAAAACATTTAATTCGTTAAAACGAGATAAACATTTTCGTGGAATTACTTACTTATTCGACAATTTATTTTGGGCTTTTACAAATACCAGCACAGTTAGGATCACAACTAAACGATGAGCTTTTAAACGTGCTTATAATACTTGCGTAATAATGAATCATTTTGATATGGCTATGTATTTTGTCCGTGGACACTGACGGTCGGGCTGGTCCACAGATTCAAGGTCTCTTTGAAGGATAAAATAAATTATCCGAAAAAGAACCGGAGTTATAGACATAGCTTATAGAGTACCTAAGCAAACTAAAGTGGCAGTGGGCTGGCCATATTTGTCGAAGGACCGATGGCCGGTGGAGCAGACGAGTCCTGGAGAGGAGACCGCGTATCGGCAAGCGTAGTGTGGGACGCCACCCAGCTAGGTGGACGGATGACCTAAAGAAAGTGGCTGAGACAGACTGGATGCGGAAGGCGGAGGACAGGGTGTTGTGGTGCAGCCTGGGAGAGGCCTATGTCCAGCAGAGGACTGCAATAGGCTGAGTTGACGGATTTATTTTGTCTATTTTGTTTTTTTTTTTGTAGTGTGCGTCTTGTTTGTGCATAATAAACAGTTTTTCTTTCTTTCTTCTTTTTTATATGATTCACTGATTTCGGCCTGTAGCTGTAACGAGCAATCATCACCACGATCGCCGCCGACACGCCATTCAAACATCTAGTTTAGTTCACGATGTTATGATTCTCATTACAGGTTCTTTGATAACGAAGATTTAAAAAAGCTGTTTGTATTCTTTAAAATGAAGATTTCAACCTACAAAGGGTTCGTCATTCTCCAAGCATTCATCTGTGTCAGTCATCATCTGCCTAGCCTTTTCTCAACTTTTTGAGATTGGCTTCCAGTCTACCCGGAAGCAGCCAGCATCTGAATACCAGTACATGGAGCGACTGCCCTCCCTGACTGACTGACCTCCACAACCCAGTTAGGTACTGGGTAACACGATATCGCTAGGTAAGACTGCTTGTCAGACTTTCGGGTTTCTGACTACCCGTAACGTTTGTCAAAGATCTACGAATGACTGCCGGGACCCACAACTAAGCGTACTTTCCGAGGCATGGAGGCGTGTCGGTATGTAATGGATGGCCACCCATTCACGGCCCGACCTGGGCAAAGATGAAGAGAGAGACCCATGTGGCTGTTATCATTTAGCGACGAGCATTTAGCTCGGTCAGGATATTACCATATTTCCCAGCACATAAGTAATTCTAACTTGGCTTTTAACTAAGTGTAAAGTTGGGCGTCAATTATGTGCCAACGATGTCATTTTATGTACAGCGTGTCTCAACTTTTGTGGTAACGGTTTACAGCACATCCTTTACATGGACGAACACTCTAAAAGGACAAGTCAAGTAGAGAGTTACTTTTGAGACAAATAATAGAAGCATGAGACCATTATGGTTCCGGACTATGAATAGAACTTCCCTACCGAGTCTTAACGCGTAAAATACTTGTAACTAAAGCTGGATCGCATCGCCTATACCGGGTGGCAGGGACAGCGACGCGCAACTTGTTACCATGGATTCAGTATTTTATTATGGAATCCCCGGTGTTGAAAGTTTTCGGCGGTTATTAAAAAAAATAGTGTTCCATACATTTTGACCGCGTAGACATTGCATTTTTCTATGAAACAGCTGGTTTTTCTTTATAACCAATGTAAAATTTCTAGTCTAGGGTGTTAGAATCATGTGCTAAATTCATGGTTACAGTTTGCGCGTCGATTTCCCTGCCACCCTGTATAATCCTATATGGTACGGATAATTTTTTTTTGGTCAACAGAGTCAGTGTATACAATAGTCGTGCTAGTAATTACACCCTATACGGGAGAATTAAACAACGGCTATATTAATACAGAAATGAAATAAAACACACCACAAAATATCTGAATATTTCCACACGAACACGGTTTACAAGGTAATCTTGATTACTAACAGACGTATCATATTCGAAACCATACAGTCGCATATCGTGATTAAAAAACAAATATGATGTGTTCGCAAAACACAGACTAGATATGAAATTATTAAAGTGTGATTTATACCGGGCGGTCGGACCGCGCGTCCTGACCGCAACAAAAAATGGCCGCGTTTTTGCACAAGTACATGGTGGACCGAAAGTCGCGCCAGCGGTTTTATTTATTTAAAAGCCGAAGTTCACCTGGCTCTCTGCGAGATAGCCTTTGTGTAATTTGTCTTGCAAATTGCGAGTAGTCGGAATAAAGTGAACAAAGTTATGCTGGAAATGTATTGTAGAGTGGCTTTACTAAATGTAGAATGTCACTTTGCATATTGTGTTAGTAGTACATGCATAGTTCAGAAACCAACGATATACATATAATTTTTATTTTAGAAAACAACTTGGTTACAACTTGTTCTTTCCTGTGTTTGTGTTTTTATTTTTTGTCATATATTTCCGCAAATGAACTTATTTTACTTACTTGGAATAACATAGTACTTAAATAAAGCATGATATTCTATCAAACATTTACATTGGAAACCAGTTGAGGTTTTTTCAAAACTGATTTTCACGAAAACAGTTGACCCAAATTCAAAGCTACCCCAACTTTTCCCAGGTAAAACCTAATGTAGGTTCTAAAGTCCTTGAAAAGTAGATACCTGGAATATTGAAAAACAGGTTTAGTCTAATATAATAAGAGAGAGAGCATTTAGGGAGACATTAAATATTAAACTTATTCATGAAACTTTATAAATTTAGCAATTTACAGCCACGGAAAATTTTAGTTTTAGGTAATTTCAGGATTGTAAAATATATTTATAGACTGTTTTTTCTCTGGTATGATACTGAATATAATTTATTACTGAAGCACCAAGGCCGTTTATTAATAACACAGATTATTTGACAGTAGTCAGAGGGGTAATTCTCGTAACTTTTAGAACGTTCATAGTCTGATCTCAGTCTCAATCTGTCAAAAAATACTTCTAATTTCCCTACATTTTGACAAGTTTCTGACATTTGTTTGTCGCCGAGATGAGACTGCGACTAGATTTTGAACGTTTTAAATTACGAATAGTATTAAAATAATAAAATTGTATCTTGCGAAATATTCCTGTGAAATGAAGATGTTATTTTGACAGCCCTTTTTGCGATAATTATTTCAAGCACCTCGTTGAAATGGGTTTACAAATAAAAGTACAATATAATTGAATACCTAACACTCTTTGCACCTTTCTCTTCAAGCCTTACTTTTGTTTTTTTACATAGAACAAAGAGAATAAGACCCCACAGATCGAAAAACAAATCAGACACAATTTCTCGAGACAACTCAGAACACACAGATCGGCGAATTCCAATCAAGCCTAAACGCCCAAGAGCATTACGTATCGAGTTACAGAACACATCCAACTTATCTTATAGTCAGGCAACCCTATAACTGCGGTACAACCCTACCGAGGCACTGTCCGGTCAGGGCTGGCCACAGTTCCTATGGCTGTCCCTTGATTATTTAGTAGTTGCCGTCCCTTCCGCTCCGGCTGAATATCACACAAGATACATAGGGGTAAAGACACAACCTTTCTCTTCGATATTCTTATTTTGTTATAAAACTTCAATTTTATTTGCGGGGTGACCCTATTTGGTGCCGAAATTACGCATAAGTTTTTTTTATACATTGTTTGGGATGTTTACGAAACGTTGTACGAATAATGTTACAAAAAAATATTGTTTGCGTATTTTTTTTCAAATATTTGCGCCCATTGTTTGTTATGGTAATAATGAAACCTATGAAATATATTTTTTGTAAAATCGTTGTTGTTTCTCACAATATCATTTTTGACATACTTTTATTACTCGTAAAATGAATTTTTGTTCAGTTTTATGCATTTTTGATACCTTGGTTTGAAATCACATATATCTATTTTCTTTTATTTTCCCAGCCAATATTGTTATTCAACTTTATTTCAATGGACCTGCCCAGTCCCAGTCCCAGAGCAGTCTCGACATTCATAGCGATCATTTTACGACCAAATTCGGTCACATAGTCCTGTCACTCCATGCATTACACCTGTCAATCTGGGACTTTGCGACCGAATTTGGTCGTAAAGCGATCCCTATGAATGTCGAGACTGCAGCCCCTGAAAGACAAACTGTTGAAACTATCGCACCAAAGACTTTTTACTATCAAACATCATAATCCTCTCCTCAATACAACTCATTTCAAACACCCACAAACTTCATTCACGAAATACATTAAATCAACAAATTCAAAAGCCGATAACTCGCCGCCATTAAAGACAGCTAAAGAGAAAATATCGGAACGTTGCCGTCAACAAATTTCACAATGTTGAGTCCACAAAGAGTTGCCTCAAACAAAATATCCGTTTCATGAGCCAGTGGGCCGCGACTGAACATTACTCGATTGGATGTCGTGCGAGGCATAAGCGATAAGCGGGCTGGGAAACTGGGAATTTTAGAAAATCATTAATACTTACCTTATCTACTCCTTTTCACTCTGCACTGTTTTAACTCTTTACATCTCACTTTACAAGTTCTTTAAAAAAAAAACGCAGTAGCGTAATGCATCAATGGTAGATGCACCGACAACTTTAAAAAGGTGGTTGGTCAGACTGGATGCGGATGGCGAAGGACAGGGTGTTGTGGCGCAGCCGGGGAGGCCTATGCCCAGCAGTGGACTGCGATAGGCTGAGTTGATTGATCGAGACTCTGTGATGACGACAATACTCACTACGAGTACTCTGTGATGACGACAATACTCACTACGAGTACTCTGTGATGACGACAATGCTCACTACGAGTCCTCAATTTTGGAACATAATGTTATTACTAGGTCGATGTGTAAGTTCTCATTTTTTTAAATCTACAACTTACTACACACACTACTACTACTACATTTTTTACTTACAATGCTGAGCTTGTGTCCTGAGAATTGGACCTGAAGGCCAAAAATATGTTACCGCAAAACTTGTAACAGCTGACTGCGTGCTCATTGACTAATTGAAATAAACAGTGAATAATGTGACCAATGAACATTACGCTCGAGCGATGTCATCTCTCATAGCCTCAATATTGTGCCATCAGGTATCAACATTTAACGACTTCCCAACATTTTTTTTTGGACCAACTTAAAACAATTGAATCTAAGTAGACTCGTGAATTCGTGACTTTTGGTAAACCGAGTATCGTCTAGAAATATCTGAGCCTCCTCCAATTGAATTGTTTGAAACAAAAAGAGCTTAGATAAGATGACTGGATATACAGTACCATTATTTGGTGAAAACGTTTTATTTTCCAAACTAAGTCCTATGCTATGTAGATCGCTGATGCGGGCGCGGAACCGCGTTTTTTTTTTCTGAAATAAGTGCCGGCAGTGGACACTATTCCGTTGATAATTTTCAATGGACGTTGTATTGCTACTCTTGCAGTGTAACCTCGTTTTACAATAACCTGTTTTCTCCTCACTGCTGCCTACGCTCAGCTTTCTCTGTAGCCTTGGTTTAAGATAAGATCTAAGACAGACGTGTTCTAGCCATTTGTTCGCAATCGATTACCGTTCACTGAGTTAAAGACATAATAAATTAGCCTTCGACAGTCAGATAAATGAAACTACTAAACTTAGGAGTCAAATAGAGTGGAGTAATGGATGTCTGTCTGTCAGTCAGGATGTATTGACAACGCGCTTGCCTGAAGGTAAAAACTACAAGGTACATTTTGGTTACCACAGTTCACATTGTGTTATGATTATTGTTAAGGGAGTACTGTATATTCGTGTATATTATAATTTGGAATAATCTGTTTAGTTTCTGAATAAAATGGAGCTGATCACAAAAGTCGCTCAATATTAACCCACTGGATGCGAGAAGCACAGAGCCGATCGAAGTGGCGGTGCTTGAGGGAGGTTATTGTCCAGCAGTGGACGTCTTTCGGCTGAAATGGTGATGATGATCACAAAAGTAGTCTGGCAGTCCTAAAATACATATACTAGTATTATTTATTCGACAGCTGTGCTGCTGGGGAGTTTATTGCGCCACTTCTTCTTCCCAGCGATAGCACTAGGAAGTAGGTAGGTAATTAGGTAGGTAGGTAGGTAGCACTAGGTAGGTAAGTGGTGAAGGGCTGGCGTTTTTGGGGGACTGTCTTTTGTAATTTTGACGTTCAAAAAGTGCTGATTCTCAGCCTAATTTAAATAAATGACTTTTGTTTTTGATTTTATTTATCCATTTATTTCAGGCATCAAAGTCCATATACAATACAATATTAATATAACTTAAAAATACTATAAATATTGACAGACCACACACCCATAAACCATATATGCCTTTCTTTTTTATTAATGTTGGCACTTTTGGTTTCAGTTATAGTTTGGCTGTTACGCGCTGGGATAATAGGTATCTTCTTCTTCATGTTGACATGATATTCTCGATGATTTCTAAAAAACACAACCGCCCCTGACTTGCGCCAGTCAAATCGTTTCGTCCAACTTCAAACTTGAGCGAAAGTCGACAATTTTGCAATCGAAATTTTTGACCCTTCCTCTTCGAGCTGCAATAAAGAAGCCAACTCGCCTCTCCCATTGATTGCTGTATTATTCCAAATGGCTCAAAAACAGAAGTTTTTAAAGAGACTGCGGGTGAAGCTCAGAGGGCTATCGAACGCGGTTTTAATCACTATCTGGAAAAAATTAAGATTTGCACTTGAGCAATGAGGTAAAGTGTTGATTTACTGAGGATTAAATAATGGTGAACTCTTTCTAAGTGACAAAAACCTATTAATTCTGGACTATATTTTATAGTTCATTACTTCTTATCATATTAATCAAATGGTTAATGTCCACGTCTGGGTGTAAAGACGTGGACATTAACCATTTGATTATATTTGTTTTTATCTTCTGTTTAACCCACCTACCTAAGAACAGCGATGATGACCAGATTACCACCAATGGTTAACCATAGTTTAGTTTCCCATAGTCGCCTTTACAGACACAGTCGGCTAGAAAAGGGGTTGCCGGTTCCTCAGCCACCACACGGCCTGCCACAATCACAGCCTTCCCACAACTATAACTCAAACTGCCTATAAACAGTCCCTAAAATCATTTAACCCATAGCTTCCATATCTGACCGCACCACATAATGGGTCATAGCGGGTCAATTTACCCTCTCAAACAGACTATCTTGACCTCAACGTTTTGACCAAAGTTTGTAGGATGCTCATAGTTTCAGATATAGCTACATGATTGTTGTGGTTTAGGACGATTGTGTTATGGTAGACATCAACCGCATTGATAACCGTATAATGTTTGAAGTTCTGTGATTGAATTACTTAGAGGAATGTTTGGGAGATGAACTTTAAGGTCAAAAGGCCGATTCTCTTAATTTAAAACTTTCAAAATCTAGTCGCAGTCTCATCTCGGCGACAAACAAATGTCAAAAACATGTCAAAATGTAGGGAAATTAGAGGTATTTTTGACAAATGTAGACTGAGATCAGACTGTGAATGTTCGTAAAATTACGAGAATTGCCCCTCTGGGTAAATATTTTACGTTTGATAGAGAAAAATGTTGATTCGTACTAAGTTTATAAAGGTTGTTAGCTTAATATGGACTTGTATCAATTACTGTGTGCTTAGTCTGAAATAAATATTTTCAATGATAATGATAAATGATAAATGATAAATGATTTTATTTTTGTAAGTAGGTTTGTACAAACACTTTTACACGTCAATCATATTTTAAAACTAGATGAGGTCGGCGTTTCCTATCTGACTAGTCTGAGAAGAAAGGCCGAAACAAACTCAGACGTCACAGTCTCTTTTAAAGTCCAGACATAATCTTGGTCAGACCATGTGAAGACCATGTAGATTTATGTCTGAGATGGTTTTTTTGAAGAAAGAACCAAACAGTTTGAGAGGACCTGTCCAGTCAGTGCACGCATTTGTCAGAAATCGTGCAGCTCAACTCAAAACTTAGAGAGCTCAACGATCCGACGAACAATACCAAAGAAAGGACATTTGGGTAGGCCACATTAATTACTCAAACTGCCAGACCACGCCAAAAACTAAGAGAACAGAGAGAAAAATAATATAAATACAATGACCCACATAGTCTTCACATTCACAATAATTAAAATAATAGAATACTTTACAAAGTAAGCAAATGTCATAGTATATATCAAATTCATCAATGTCAAAGTGTATATAAAAAAAAAAAAAAAAAAAAACATGAACAAAACAAAAATAAAAAATAAACACATTCAATATGTAAAAATTGGAAGCAGCTTAATCCCAAGCCTTTTTGTCCTCGATATAAGCCTTAACGGTATAAAATGCTTTCTCGCACAACTTACGTTTAATGAATGATTTGAATTTATTAAGGCTTAGATCTTGAACGGGGCTTGGAACTTTATTGTAAAAGCGTATACATTGGCATCTGAACGAGCCACCTATTTTCTTGAGCCTTGTTGTAGGTAGAACAAATTTGTGTTTGTTCCTAGTATTTATATCATGGATATCACTGTATTTTTTAAACAATTTTATATTTTTATGGGCATATAAAAGATTTTCATAAATATACTGAGAAGGCACAGTCATAACATTAATTTCTTTAAATTTTTCTCTGAGCGAGTGTCTCGGACTTAATTTATAAATTGATCGAACAGCTCGCTTTTGCAAAACAAAGATAGTCTGAATATCAGCGGCATTTCCCCACAATAGAATACCGTACGACATTACACTATGAAAATAGCTAAAGTACACTAAACGGGCTGTCTCTATATCAGTTAAATTACGAATTTTTCTAACAGCGTATGCTGCGGAACTTAGCTTTTTTGACAATTTGTCTATATGTGGACCCCACTGAAGCTTAGCATCCAAAGTTATGCCTAAGAATACTGTGCTGTCTTCAGGATTCAATTCTTCGCCCTTTACCAACACATTAGTTTTCACTTGTCTAACGTGAGGCAACGTAAACTTAATGCATTTGGTTTTTTTCTCGTTTAGAAGTAAATTATTAACATTGAACCAGTGGACTACTTTAGAGATCGCGCTATTTACATCGTCAGTAACCTGCTGCTGACGTTTAAGTTTAAACAAAAGTGAAGTGTCATCTGCAAACAACACTATATCATGATTATCCTTTATGAGGTACGGCAAGTCATTAATGTAAATAAGAAACAAGAAAGGACCAAGAATTGAGCCCTGTGGGACTCCCATTGTTACTAAAGATCCGGGAGATCTTTTTCCGTTAACATCAACGCTCTGAATCCTCTTACTCAAGTATGAAGTAAGAAGATCCAGAGCAGCGTTCCGGATTCCGTAGTGGCGGAGTTTCCTGATTAAAGTTTCGTGAAGAACGCAATCGAATGCCTTGGACAAATCACAAAAGATGCCCAAGGCATCGCATTTGTCTTCCCATGCATTATAAATATGTCCTATAAGTTCAACACCGGCATCAGTAGTTGAACGACCCCTTGTAAAACCGAACTGTTTGCTATGTAATAATTTGTGTTTATTAAAAAATCTTTGCATTTGTTCTAAAATTAATTTCTCAAAAATTTTACTAAAGGTAGGTAGTACAGAAATAGGTCTATAATTTGTAGGGTCTGATGTACTACCTGATTTAAACAAAGGTATGATTTTACTATTTTTCATAAGGTCAGGAAACTCCCCACTGTCAATACAACTATTAAAGATAAGAGCTAGAGTAGGTGCTACAATGTCAATAATAGACTTAGCAACTTCTACAGAATTGCCCCACAGATCTGCAGTCTTTTTTACATTTAAAGTGTGAAAGGTTTTAATTATATCTCTACAGGTAACATGTTCAAAATGAAATTCCGAATCGCAACCATTAACATTTTCCATAAGCAAAGACTCAGCAATAGAAGGTGATGAGTTTAGGGATTTAGTAGTTGAAACGGGAATATCTGAAAAGAAATTTTCAAATGCCTCGGCGACTTGTGAGTCTGATTTTATTATGTTGTCATTAATAGACAGGCTGTAGTCAGTATTTCGGTTACTAGATCTTCCCGCTTCACTATTAATAATAGACCAGGTCGTTTTAATTACATTATTGCTGTTTTTAATCTTTGAACCCAAATAACGTGACTTGGCCATATAACAAACTTTTTTAAATAATTTTGAATAATTTCTTACATACAAATTAAATTCATCAGTGTTTACGTAAGTCCTTTCATTGTACAGTTCATAAAGCCGCTTTCTACTTTTATGAATACCAATGGTAGCCCAATCACTGAAACATGTGTTACTATTAACCGAGATAGTCTTGGGAATAAAGGTTGAATTAAATTGTTTACAGTATATATTAAAAAAATTATCATATAGATGATTAGGATCCGCATGAATGGACAAAACTGGTAATTTATCAGTGAGTTTACTTTTGAAAACCTTCAAGCGACATGCAGTTTTGGGGTTAACAGTGATATCTTTTTTAACCACTATTTTGTTTTGATTTGGAATAGTAATCCTTTGCCCGCAATGATCAGAATCTAGTAAATTTATAATTTCTTTGTGGCTTGGTATAATATCTGTATAAATATTATCTAGGCATGTGGCACTAGTAGGGGTTATTCTTGTGGGCTCCAAAAATAGGTTTACAAGATTGTAGGACTGAAACAGACTTATAATTTTACTACGAGAACCTGAGTTTTCTAATAAATTGACATTAAAATCACCGCAAATGATAACAGACTTGTTTGAGTTACAAATCCTGTCTAACACTTCATCCATTACCTTTTCAAAACAGTCATACAATCCTGATGGGGGTCTGTACACACTTAATACAACAAAATGCTCCAATTCTATACAGGCAATTTCAACTGTACGCTCAACAGATAGGCTCACAATATCGTTACGATCTTTAAATTTGAGCTGGTTACTTACTAAAATTAATGAGCCACCATGTATAGCATTTAATCTGCTGAACGAACTACCAACCTGGTGATTATTAAAATTGAACAAGAACTGGTGGCTTTTCAGCCAATGTTCTGTTATACACAGAATATCAATACTATTAAAATTCATAAATAATTCTACTTCTAAATCTTTGTTCATAAAACCTTGAATATTTTGATGCACCAGGTTGATACTATTTACTGATTTTAATGCCTTTTTTGAGTTGCTTTTGCAATTCTGTACAATACAGCTAGAGGTATCCTCTATTGTCTTACTTTCTAATTTAAATTATTAGCAATGTCATTAATTGTTACCAAATTAGTGGCAGAATTATTTATAATGTCATTGCGTTGCTCAAAAGAAGCAAGTTGTTTAGCCAAATTTTTGGCTGTAATTGAAAAAAAATATGATAGCGACACAGCTATCTGTCTTTTATAATAGTTAGGCAGATAGTACATAACAATGTTATATCTATCTTTTGTCAAATAGAAATTTTTACTAACATAATTGTTAAAATCAATCAAATGGAACAAGTTATTATTATAAGTCAAGTTATGCATTGTCATATTTAGTTCAAATCTTAATCTATTTTCTTCCTGTGGCAAACTGTTACTATAAGGGAATGTAAACAACACAACTTTTCTTAAACTAAGGTTGCATAATGTTTTATGATACTGGAGCAGTTCTCCTTTGTTTACATTTCCCCTATTACCCACAAAAATTAATAAAGTTGTATCCTGAGTAAAGTTACATTTAATAATTTTTTTCATAATATGAGACAAAGAACAACCAGGCATACAGTAATTTATTATTGAGTGTCCCGGATATTCATCTGTCAACAAGTGACCCAAGTCCTTACCAATCTCATCACAAAATAAAATAATGTCATTATTTAAAGTTTGTTTACAAGTTTTATTGGAAGCACTAGTAGAAGGAATGATCAAATCAACACAGGGTTGCAGTAAGGAGGTATTGCATGTTGACAATGAATGGTCCGGTGTAAGCACATTGGATGATGTTAGACAATGCTCACAGTTGTTTTTTTGTGAGTTTACCAGCTCATTCATTGCCAACACATATTCCCTCATTAGGTCTTCAGAGGTATTATATTTGTTGGTCATTGAACAAAGTTTCTCCTGTAGATGGTCAAGTTCAGATTGCAAGGTTTCTGTGTCAATGTTGTACTTCCTAGTACTTTGCTCCAAATTAAAAGAATACATATCTAACTGTTTAAGCAAATTCAACCTTTCTCTATTCAATTTAACATTTTTGATAAAAAACCTTTGTCTCTTTATCATTTTTTGTGTTTTAACAATGTATTTATTGATTTTAATGTATTTTTTAAATTTATTTTTACTGGTTACTACCCTCACTGAATTACATGATTGTGATTTATCATCACCGGTCAAATCAATAGTGGGGTTCATGGCAGAAACCATTGACGGGGCAATAGACACCAGCTCATTGAACAGACTTTGATTCAGCGAGGCGGTGATGTTAAGATTTGATGTCTCAAGTTGTGTGATCTGACTTTGAGCCTCATGTAGCTGCTGTTGTAATAAGTGTTTGTGACTAAGAGCTTGTTCATACTCTATGCTACATTGGCTGAACCCGTCCACAATAACCTGGAGCCTATCCCGGGCTTCTATGGCATCAGTGTATTGAATATATAACTGAGCCATTTCATTTTTCAACTTCCTATTCATTTCATTGGCATCAAAGAGCACTCTTTCATTGTCATCCATTTCCTTAATTAGTTGGTCACAGGACTCCCTTGAAGCCTTTAATAAGCTCAAAGCCTCACTGAGTTTGGACTCTTCGAGGCGAGCACGGGCACTGCGAGTCATAATCATGACGAAGGAAGAGAAGACAATTTAGAAGAGAGAGTAGGTAGCTAGTTGAGACAGCAGTTTGAAAAGAGAGTATGTTGCTAGTTGAGACAGCAGTTTGAAAGGGGATTAATGTAGAGGAAAAATGAAATTTATATAAAGTAAGAAGTTCTGTCACCAAACCAAATTAAGGTTATGTTTACGTTCAAAGGTCATTGGCATCAATAAGTAGCCGTATTACAAGTGAACAATGTAATGTGTGGTTTAATTATAGAACGCAAACAAATTAAAAGCAAGTAAAATATTAAGTATTGTACCTGTTAACAAGATGACAATGCAAAATTCACTTGAGCCGGTAGCTGTCACTGTTTCACAATAACAATTTTACACCTATTTTGCATTTGCTATGTGAATCTAATACAAAAACAGATTATTATCCCATTCACTTGATGAGTGATTGGAAATGGGCTTTAAAAACATATAAATTATAATTTTTAAGATTAAAATAGCAAGAACAAATTCAAATCAGCTGTTAGCTGTAGTGTTGCCACAGGAAAAAAAATTTCAATTAAGCTGCTGTTTCCTTGCGTTGGCCGGGACATAGAATAGAAGAATAGAATACTCTTAATGATGTACACAATATACATTAGAGACATAAATAAATACACAACATAGTGACATAGTATCCGGAATTTTAGCGTTTTTATAAAACTGTTTGGTCAAACCCCGCTGCCATCACTTTCATGACAGACGTCACTGCTATGTAGCGGTCACCGCTTTTCTAGAAAGCCGTAACTTTAGATTCCGTAATATAAATTCAATTTTTTATTGCATAACACATGTTTTTACACTGTCTTAGTATAAAGTTCACATGGACCCTGTCGGGCACAACAATTTAATGAAATATTGCTAGTAGAAGGATTCATTATAAATAAGGTAAATAGGAATTAAAGTATTGTTATCATTAAAAACTCTAATCAAACTACAATAAATAATATCACATTTAAACACACACGCACACATTTTTTTATTATTTTTTTACTCCTCATGAACAATTACTTATACAAACACAGCTTTTTATATGTTGTTAACAAGAGTTCTCCTAGTCACCCCAAAAAGCAAAAAAACGACCATAAAAATAACATAACGACTTGAATGACTGCGAATAGAATCTCATAACAATACATAAAAACTCGTGGCTAGTAATGCGTTAGCAAAATATGCGCCTTTTCCTACGTAATAAATTCTTGACGAGAAATCACAGCTCGAGTGTATTAAGGCTCCCGCAGATAGGCATGACGCGACGGTGCTAAGCGATTCTGTCCGAATTTTATCGAAATTGTTCTACTAGAGTCGCATCGCACTGTCGTGTCGCGCCTGTCTGCGGGTGCCTTTAACGTCTATTCGATGAACACAAATGTATTATCTGTGCAGTGGGAACACATAGGCTGATTATGTTTGTGATGTTTTAATAAACAACAGATGTGATGATAGAGGTAACACGGGCAGCAATACTGAAGGAGGCTACAATCGAGGTAAAAGAAAGAAAGAAAGAAAGATTTATTTGTCCCAGAAACACGTGCGTACGTGCACGTGCACAAAGATGGAAATGTTAAACACAGCACAGAACCGAAGTAGCCGGCAGCTACGTCGTAACTGTGACAAGAAGGCATTCACTCAGCGTAATGCTGTGCAATAGGAGACCCACAGCAAAGCGGTGACTTTCAGTGGTCACCTGATTGATTGACTAATCTTTGTACCCGTTTTGAGCGAGCCACAGTACCTGTTAGTGGCAACACGTTAAAACTGTTGACCGTGTTGCATTGAGCTCGTAGATTTTTACTCAAAGAGAACCATTCATGGTTTATTAGTGGCCAGTTCACCACTCTGCTAAGTTTCATCAAAGAAGATTGGCCAGTTTACTCTTGAAGGCAGAACAGACCGACAAACGCACATACAAATGTTGTGTACCTACAATGACCTACATTGTAAACAAAACCTCAATAAGCCATTCCTCCTCCGCCTTGACTGAACTACTTCGGTCCAACAATGAGGAACGTTAACATTCCGTCGCATCTTCCTCGCTATAAATAACAACTACAATAGTAACAAAAGTAACCCATTTCGCGAAAAAACCTTAAAACGCTAGTTTTCTTTGTAAAATATTTAAATTTTTCACATTTCAGACGTCGGCGCTGATTTATTTCGTCGCTTTGTTCAGGACCGCCCCTGCGATCCGTGCCACGCTAATTTATTGATACAACAGGTTTTTCCTGCGGTTTCACTCGAAATAGATGCTGGATTTTTGCGTTTTGAAATATGTTGTGTTTAAGAGCTTTGTTCGCTCACAATATTGTAGCCTGTGAACGTCAACAACACAACAATGGCCTTTCAATTACAATGAACGATCAAAGGGGAGTCGTGATATTTTATTAACTTAATTTATTTATTATATTACGAACCTATAGTTACAATACAAATACAGTTATGACTTTATGGAAACATAGAACCACAGATTTTCACAATTATAGTGATCATAAACTCAAACTCAAAGGATTTATTTGAACACCATTTACAACCACTTTAGTTTTGCCAAAGAGACGGTCAGTTAGAAAGTTGAAGCTGGTCGCCCATTCCAAAACGTAGATCTCTATGGAGAAGAACGGGCAAGAATTTCCAAGGATACTCAGGATAAATCAAGATATTATAAATTCCTGGGTACATTACTCTTGTTGCTTCTATGTATATGTGAAAATAATGTAAAAAAAAAAACATACAAAATAGGTTCGCTTTGAGTAAAATGAGCGCGGTATGATTTAAGGAGATCCACTGACGGCGCCCGTTCATGAACAGAGAAGGACACTCAACTGCTTATCTTCTGTCCCTCATCCCTTGTTCATCTTCTACTAGGACACACCTGGCCATTCTAAACAAGTTACTCCCAGCATAAACACTCTGTATGTGTAAATATCATAGTTAGTAGAAATCCAGCAGTAGTGTTAAGGCTAATAGACTTTAAACCATTAATATTCATGAAGGGATGTGAGTGTATGTGATTTGTGTCTGTAATGGCTGGTACGATACACGGGACCTTGTGTAGGGCTACATGGGGAGGGATTAGACCCTATTCTATCACCCGAAATTATTATTACGGCCGTATTATATTATTGCTTCTGCGACAGTTGTATGGATGTTTTGATGATGATTTTTGGTATTCAGTAGACCTAATTATTGCGGTTTCAGAGCTTTTGTTGAAAAAAGAACTGGAGTTACCGACATAGTTTGCAGAGTAAACCAGCTGAAGTAGCAGTGGGCTGGTCATATTTGTCGAAGGACCGATAGCCGGTGGAGCAGACGAGTCCTGGAGAGAAGACTGTGTATTGGCAATCGTAGTGTGGATCGCCCCCCAGCTAGATGAACTGACGAACTTAAAAAGGCGGCTGGGACAGACTGGATGCAGAAGGCGGAAAACAATATCTTGGCCCAGCCTGGGAGAGGCCTAGATGTCCAGCAGTGGACAGCGATAGGCTGAGGTTATTGTTGATTGAGAGATTTTGTAAAGAAAATAATATCCTACTGTAATATTTATTCTTCAGATAAAAGTTATCTGAATATTGAAACTTCAGCCCCTATTTAAATGTTGTGTTTCTTGGACGGTATTGGTACGACAATAGAGTCATTTAATATTTAGTTTATAGACAGAAAACAATAATCATAAATCTAATTAACTGCCACCAATAACAATATCGGTTTACCAATATGGATAGTAATTCCCAAAAAATAAATACGGAACCATAACTATACATCAAAAATACGAGGAACCACAGAAATCTCCGTTTATTGCAGACATTATATTTTTATGTGTTGGCATCAACAGATTCATGCAATTTTCCGCTGCCCGCGAATATTTTACAAAGATATAAAAGCCTGCAAACTAATCTTTCAGCGTTTTCTACTCCACATTATCAAAACACGACTCTAATCGAATGCAGATAAGAGATATTTTTGTTTCTAACAGGGAGTAATAAGTTTATATAAGCACCTTAGCAGCGGAGAAGAAAGTTATATACCGTCATTACGGGGTTATTCGCTTTATCTCATCACTCCGCGAACTTTGATACAATTTTAGCCACTTATTTGACATACGATAAAGTCAATTGCGTCAGCCAATATTTTCTTGTTATTTCCTCGTTTTCAACGGCCGTTTATTATTTTTACGGAATCTCCTCAAGTTCGTCTGAATCTGATTCAAGGATATTGGTATTTTATTTATAACTTTACTCATGATTTTGTTGTTGTTATTTTATGGAGAATAAGTTCTGGCGCGGTAAACGAGACACAATAGATGTAGATATTATCGCTATAGCCATATGAAAGTGTTAAGTTTTTGCACTACAGATCATGATTTAGATTCTTCTACTCATAACTTAATCATTAATTGCATCCCACAACGTGCACGTAGGTGGTAACTTAAAATTTAATGAGATTATTGGTGGACCCTGTTGGGCACCGCAAAATAATAGGACAAAAGAAGCTTTCAAACGTAACTTATTTATTCTTAACTTTATCTAATGTTATTAGGGTTTTTTTTAATAATAGTCATGTATGAATTTTCAAATAAATATAGTTTCTGTAATGTAGCGGTATCTACAACGCCACATGCGAACAACACGTCATACTGACGTCACGCAAATCCTACATCTCGCAAGCAGAGTTGACCGCGCAATTAGCATATTGTATACAAACTTCCCAACATCAATTGTTGGGCAGTTGCCCGCCAGACAAAACACCCATCTGGTTGGAGGATCCTGCCTTTTCAGGAACAGGGTGTAAAGTACCTCTATACTGTAATATAGCACTTATAGAATATATGAAATGATGAATACCTACTGTATAACCTAACCGATTTAGAGGGGCCGAAAGAACAAACCAAATAATCTACATTACTATTTATGCTTATCTAGGCTTAACAATACCTGCGTATAATGTATCAGCCGGGACCTAATTACCAGACGTGAACAGTGATATTCTAAAACACAAAAGGGTTATCATAATAAAAACCACATATTATGTCATTAAGGGGCGCTAAATTACATCAACCGATGTTCCCTTCTTGCAGTTATTGCTGTAATACTATTAGCAATATTTTATTATGATTACTAGTTTTATTACTGCCCAGTGATTTAATTGAGCGTGTCTCGTGCGTGCCTCATTCGGTTACAGCTTGGCATTGAGCCAGCAAAAAGGGGTTGATGGTACACGACAGATAAGAACAAAAGGCAAGAATAATGTGCATAGGAAGCACATGTTTAGTTATGAAAACACAAAGCCGTCTGGGCTTTATTTATTGATAAGGCCTTAATTTATTAAGATACCCACAGCCGACCAATTTCTAGGCTGACCTGCGAGATGAAAATTATAAAAAAATACACACATAAACAATATCAAAACACATACCAGTAGCTTTCACAAGGGCATGTATGTTATGTGCCTAGCTTTTTTCAGTATTTTCTTAACTTTACATAGATTTTTTCTATGCCCATAACAGACCATGAACAAACTGTTTGTAACATTAAATCAGACTCTAAGAAAGTGGAACGGACTTGTGTAAAGTAGCTACAATCAACACTATTCTAAGTCTGTTATAAAATAATTAATTATTACGTAAAAAATTAGGTTGGGTTAAAATTGCTTATTAAGGCTAGATTGTAATAAATTATTAAGTACCTGGTTCTTTTTAATAACGGATTAAAAAATAACTGGCCAGACTCTTACAATGGAAAGATTAATTAAGTGGTTTAATTCAGTTACTCATCCAAAATGTAGGTCTAGCTTTGTACTCACCACAGGGCCAAAATCGTGCTAATACTGTTTTTTCTACTGTAGGCGAAACACATGAGCTACACTGATTCCAACAAACTATAACTTATGTTATCAACAGTTGCAGAAGTACGAAACAGCCCTTTCCGATGTCATCAATCTATAGTATTTACTTACTAATAATAAAGCTGAAGAGTTTGTTTGTTTGATCGTTGGAACTACCGCATACCGGTCAGATTTAAAAAATCTTGTTTTGATTTGATAGTCCAATTCTTGAGGAAGGCTAGGCTAGGCTAGTTAACACCACTCTATGGACCGGATCCGAGTAAAGCCCAAACGACTCACCCAGTGACAGACTCAGCGATGGCAGCCCAAACGACTCACCCACTGACAGACTCATCGATGCCAGCCCAAACGACTCACCCACTGACAGACTCATCAATGCCAGCCCAAACGACTCACCCACTGACAGACTCATCAATGCCAGCCCAAACGACTCACCCACTGACAGACTCATCAATGCCAGCCCAAACGACTCACCCACTGACAGACTCATCGATGCCAGCCCAAACGACTCACCCACTGACAGACTCATCAATGCCAGCCCAAACGACTCACCCACTGACAGACTCATCAATGCCAGCCCAAACGACTCACCCACTGACAGACTCATCAATGCCAGCCCAAACGACTCACCCACTGACAGACTCATCGATGCCAGCCCAAACGACTCACCCACTGACAGACTCATCAATGCCAGCCCAAACGACTCACCCACTGACAGACTCATCAATGCCAGCCCAAACGACTCACCCACTGACAGACTCATCAATGCCAGCCCAAATCCTTTGACCTGGACAGCTGAAATTTTGCACACAGGTTCTCTATAAGATGTAGACCAAAAAGGAATAAGGTTTTTTCGATAAATTCTACAGGATAGGGAATATGGGGCGGACGAAATCTCTGGCAGATTGCAAGCTTTTATTATTGAAATGTAAAACATTCTTGTGAATGATTCGTGCATAGTTGTAAGTGGAACTGAGCATTGGCGGCCCCGTGGTAACCGCTGCGACTTACAAGTTGTAGGTTCGAACCCAGACAGGCGCTTTATTTTGTGTAAATTACTTCATCACCACTGCTCTCAAAACGGCGCAGAAAAACGTAGAGAGGAAACCGGCATGTCCTAGAACTAAAAAATCGAAGACAAGTGACATCTCCCAACCCGCACTGGGTCCGTGGTGGATTACGGCCCATTCCCTCGCGCCAAGAGAAGGCCTGTGTCCCGGCAGTGGGAACATTGATAAACTTGTGAGTGGGACTTCTGCACATAATTATTGAGTGAGTGTATAACTGCATGTTTTTATAACCAACGTTCTGTCAGTTAACGGTCTTTTATATTTATGGCAGAGTTAGTGCGGCTGTTCCAAGTTTATTAAGTTAATAGGAGCTGCAGTTTTTAAGTTATACTGAGTTGAGTTGCACGAATTCTGACAATTGCGTTCTTTCCTCAAAATACTATTTCAGACACGACAACGGGAACTTTTATGCAAAATGTCATGCTTCTAGACCCAGTGGCTTGGGCTGTGCGTTGTCGGTCAGTGAAAATGAATCTATGATTTTAATCAAATAGATAGTTATATCGGTAGTGATGTCCCGCAATATAATAAATGCACAAACAGTCAATACAGTGAGCACCGGCCACAACACTGATTGCAGCCCTATTGTTTCGATACATCCACTTAGATTACCTGAAATCTGGACGCGAATAGAATAAGAATGCGAGTAAAATAATTTCAGCAAATATAAGCTACTTATAAGGTATTTAGAAATAGTAAAAGCTATAGTGTTTTAATGATGATGAATGAAAACGACAAACATTCGTCAGCGTGTCTGTTTAATACTCAGACGTATTCCAATAACTTCAGGAAATATTTTGGACAAAGCTATATGTAATAATTATAAACTAAACTAGTATTTCTGACACAAATCAATTTTATTTTTTGTAAAAGTTTTTTATTTTTAAATATTTAGTAGTGATACCTACCCCACACAAATTCGTATAGCACTACTTGCTATGTAAGTAACTGTGACAGGAAGTTATTACAAAAAGTAGAAAAAATACGTATTAAAGCTAACTCAAAAAACATACCCAAGCAACATTAATAATAAAAATATGGGATCACTTTGCGAGCTTCCTCTACCAAATGAAAAAAAGAATCACGTAAATCGGTCGCGTAATTCATGGAGACAGAGCAAAGCAGTGGTGGCCCAGTGCTAACGGCCGTGACTTACGACTTAGGTATAGGTCGTAGGTTATTAAATTATTTTATCATCACTGTTCTCAAGACGGTGAAGGAAAACATCGTGAGGAAACAGGCATGTCCTAGAACCAAAAATTTGAAGACATGTGACAGGTACCAATCCGCATAGGGCTCATAGGGTGGTAGATCACAGCCCTCTCCCTCTTACCAAGTCGAGGCCTGTGTCCCAGCAGGGGGATTCTTATAGGCAAATTATGCTGTGTATGCTTATAATCATGGAGAAATCAGCGTCATCGCCGAATGAATAACCTCCTCCTTTTTTGAAGTCGGTCCAAAACCACGACTACAAATATAATAATGCAGCCATATTTCAAATCCGTTTACATGATAAGTCGCGCAAGTAATCATCCGGAGATTTATATCATCTAAGATAAGATCAGGAGGTTTCATCTTTTTTACGCTTTCGGTTACGGGTTGAGCACATTATTCTAACGTGCCCTAAAAATGCCACAAACGGTAAATTATTACTCCCTTAGGATCGTCTTTTACGCACCACAGGACCTTTAAATTGCAGATTTGATTATACCGGTAGCGAAACGGCGATGACGTCAGATTTTTTAAAGCAAATGGGGCTTTACATTTTTACCATGCTTGGTATACGAATTGGAGATAATAATAACACCAGCCTATTACTGCCCACTGCAGGGCAAACACCTCTTCTCATACAGAGAAGGCACGAGCATTGGTGGTGTATTTTTTTTTTAATGATATTAATTAGTGCTTGGCTGCGATCCCGCCTGATGGAAAGCAGTGATGCAATCGTTGATGCTAAAGCGCACTAATTTATTATGAGCCTATTCACTCTAGCCTTGAAAACACTTAAATTATAATCGGACGGGAAGACCGCTGCAGGCAAATTGTTCCAGTCCTTCGATGTACGCGGTATAAACGTCGAGGCAAAACGCTTCGTCCGGATCGCAGCGGTGTCAACAACGTAAGGGTGGACACTCGCCGTACGACGGGTTGTCCGATGATAGAACGGTGATGGCGGAATTAAGTTATGTAAATACCGCGCACACTCTCCAGAATGCATCCTGTAGAATACCGAAAGGCTGGCTACCTTACGCCTGTACTCCAGGCTTTGTATATTGGTCTTAAACAAATCTGGATCACCAATTAGCCTCTTCGCACGCCTCTCCACTGAGTCCAAAGCTGCTAGATGGCATTTTGCAGCACCAGCCCATATGTGGCTGCAGTACTCCACACACGATCGGACCTGCGCTTTGTATAACATTAGAAGCTGTCCCGGTGTGAAGTACTGCCGGTGATCAATACTCTCATACATATGAGGGTGTGATGGTGACACTGGCTCAAGACGGGTTGGCGATTTCAGATTTATATATTAAATGATTTTAGACTTCCCCACAATGTTTTTTTTTCCGCAACTGGGAAAGGGCCTCCGGTTAGAAGCCGACCTCAACATAGTTGGAAACAGGCTAGGCAGATTTTTTTACAGCTCAATGTAGCATTGATAATAATCCTTTAAAAATTAACGTTCCAATTTCGGTTTCCATTCCACGTTTCTCTAATCCTTGTAGTAGATATGATGGCCCGGCGGACTGTGGTCGACATGCTAACTGTCCCAGAGCCCTTTAATCAGAGCTCTTTCACCGCTGTGCACAACACACGCTGATTTTAAAACATCCGAGTGAGCCATCAACTTTGTGTCAAGCCAAACTGTGGGTATTTAAAACAATATTCTTATTTTCAGAGTTATTCAGCCGGTGGAGAAAGTGTGGCTTTCTTTATCGAGAATTTTACGGTAGCAATATAATTATCAGCCAACTGCACGTATATGGTAGCGATTTGTCATTGATAGCGCTTTTATGTTGTAGCAGTATCCTTACTGCTACAACATAACTAAACTAAACTGCTTATGTTTAGCGGTCCTCCGCTAAACATAAGCATAATAATAATATTACCAGCTTATTATTGTCCCACTTTAGGGCAAAGGAAAAGATCGGTTTTAGCGATAAGGCTGCCCATGTCTGAGGAACTGGCTGGAGCAGTGCCCCGACTTTAAAGTTGTAGGTCGTGGGTTGAAACGAAGGCAAGCGCTTTAAAAGGTGTTAAAATTTTATTTTATACATTTATATCGATAATTTTTATGGTATACATAATAAAGAGTATTCTATCTATCTATCAAAGGCCTCTTCTCAAACAGAGAAGGCATATTTTGATAACATTAATCTCTACGCTTGCTCAAGTCAGGTTTACAATTTCAGAGTTATACATGTTACTGCTGCATAATGAGACTAATGGCCGACTTTTCAATAGACAGATAACTTTTGTTTGAAGAAAAAATATTTTAATAAATATTTGAGATATTTTTAATACAAAACCTGTCAATTTGCCATTTTTATTCCCAAGATAAAAATTGTCTGTGGGTTGAACAATCGGCCGTTCAGTTTTTAAGATACTTTATTTCACCCAAAAACATTGGGCTAGGTTAAGCACACAAATAAATTACAGTAAAAACCTAGTTTGTTAATAAAAAAACAGAATCCTCACCAAGAAAGGTCCCAAAAAAATAAGTAACAAATTGTACTCCCTGTTAGTCGGGACTGTTAATAATATTCCCAATTCGTTGTCCCCGTAATGATATATACGGAACCGTGTTTCTGTGCGCTGACAAACTACCCTCATTTGACAACTGCGAAAGATTTTTATTTCGGCCACTTTATCTTGCTGAACCCTGAATGTAAGTTCAGCTGCGAACTCCGTTTACTTATGTTGATCGAGAGTGTTGGGTGGAGGGAGGTATATTTTTCTTTGTCCACCTACGGGCTTGAGTTAGAGTGACTTTCGATTTGAAGTGGTATAGTCTATGATCGTTCAGCCAAGAATAAGTGTCTTCCTGTGTCTTCCATCGGTGGTTACGGATGACGTCAAGGCTATGGACAACAGTCTTCTGTCAGCTAATAGCAAGAAACTGCGACCTCCAATTTTTCTACAAAGTATGGTGATTATGGTGATATTATTCTTCTCTTTATTACTACTGTTGAGGTTATTAGAAGGACCCATACAGGTTGTAAACCTGGAGCTGACTGGAGCAGTGGCCCCGCCTTCCAAGTTGTAGGTCGTGGGTTGAAACGAAGGCAAGCGCCTTACTTTGTGTAAATATTTTCATTACCACTTCTCTCAAAACTATGAAGAAGAAGAAAATCATCGTGAGAATATCGGCATGTCCTAGAACCAACAATTCGAAGACATGTGATGTCACATGTTTTCGAATTTACCATGTACCATGTGGGCCAGTGTGGGTTGGTAGATGTCTACCAACCCGCACTGGCCCACGTGGTAAATTACAAGCCCACTCCAAGAGAGAAGGCCTGTGTCCCAGCAGTGGTGTTCCCACTGCTGGGACTGGGCTTAAAGGATGATCATGTGGCGGGCTGCACTCTGCAAGGGCTGCACTCTGCAGGGCTGCACTCTGCAGGGCTGCACTCTGCAGGGCTGCACTCTGCAGGGCTGCACTCTGCAGGGCTGCACTCTGCAGGCCCTAGCACGTACAGTCAGCAACTAAAGTCACACGCAACACTAACACAACACACAAACAACAGTAACACTGTTACTTTTACGAATCATCTAAATTGATACAAAATGAAGCGATACATTGGTTTTCTCTATTTCATGTAATAGCAAAGAAAGAAAAGAAAGAAAGAAAGAAAAAGCATTTATTTGCGGCAAACATGACGCAAAGAGACAAAGAAAAAGAGAAAGAGCAAACAGACAAAGAGAAAAAAAGAGCAGAGTTAGTTATTCTTAAATATTCTATTACTATATTATGTTTTTTTTAAGAATATTTAGCTCAATAATTAAGATTTAAACAACTAAAGTGTTAACCTTCTGTTGCTGACCGTACATTATAATCACAATAATACAATTAAGTCAAAATTATTGTTTCCAATTATTTCTAAGTTTGTAGGTATTATATATATTGGTTCATGTATGTTTTCCTAGCGAAAGCAGACTTTCCACCAGACACTAGCGGAAATTATGATAATATAAACAACAGACCGACTTATGCATAGTGCTCAATTACGTTGAGTGTCCATGTATTTATGTAACGCAGAAAAAATTGCACAGGAATATGTTGGACGAGAGGTTTTCCTAATGGTTCGCAGGAAAAAAAAAACTTTTTTTCATGAGCATTATTTCTGAACCATAGCTGACCTATTTTTTTAGGGTTTTGTACCCAAAGCGTGCTAATGGAACCGTATTACTAAGCCTCCGCTGTCCGTCCGCCCGTCTGTCTGTCAGCGTGCTGTAGAAAGTTGAAATTCTCACAGAGTGTGTATTTCTATTATCGCTATAATAGCAAATAATAAAAATAAAATAACGTTAAAAATTCAAGGATTTTTTTCCGACGTTTTTTTACCTTGTGGTACAGACCCCTTTGTGTTCCAGCCCGACTCGCACTTAACCGGTTTTCATCGATATTGGATGGCATTCAACTAGATGTCCCACTTGTCACCGCCGCGCCGCCGCCGTCCGCGGACTTAGTGTGGCAATACCAGAGGCAGCTCAGGTGTATTTTGCCATCTCAACGACAAATATGAAATGTCCCATGTGCCTGTACTTCCACCGGCACAACGCAATAAAGGATGGGGAGGAAAAGGATGGATGTTCTTTCCATGACGAGCTTCGACACAAGGAGGTCTACTACATACACTTTTGGATTGTCAAGAGTCGGTCAGTTAGCCAGAAAGTTGAACCTAGTTGCCCATTCCAAAACGTAGATCTCTATGGAGAAGAACATGCAAAAAACTCCAAGTACACTCTTTTAAATCAAGATAATTATTACAAAATCCTGGGTAAATTATTATTTTTGCTTCTATATGTAATGTAGAAACAATCAAAATAATAATTCAAAATAAGCCCTGGCAATTAAGAGATGACCAGTCTCAACCGACGCGGCGAAGGCACCCGTTTACAAACATGACGCGTGGATCAGCACCATCCAGCACAACCATTTTGTAGGACACCGAATAATCCAACACACATGCTCCACCATCAGTGAGACAATTACATAAGTGAGCATGACATACTCCCAACTTCCGTGCTTTTTTAAGTCAACATACATCATAATACCATTCCACGTCATATTACGTCACGTCCGTCTCATAATGTAGACGGAACCCATGTTACGAGATAAAAGGAATAGGAAAACTTTTCGATATTGTTATCTCCACTGACTTACGACATATACATTGACTTATGACATCTGTACTGACAGTCAATAATGGCAACGTTGGTTTTGAGGCGGGTATCACATCTTCGCCGCGAAACCATAGCAGCGAAACCGCAGTAGTTCCGCCATGACTCGTCTGTTGTACGACAAGCGAAACTGGCTGTTCTACTATGCACAGATTTCATTATGATTCTATCTAGCTCGCCGATCTGCTCAGCTCGCTGTACTGTTGCGGTGCCATGTTTGTTTCGCACGTATCTGTGACAGTCGACCAGTTCATAAAGCGAAACTTATTTTTTTTTTGTAAAAATAGATGTTAATTTTACGAAGAAACTAATCTAAGACTTAGATTAGTTTTACTAATGTGTGTTTTGTTTTGTAATTTACTAAGTCGAAAGCGACGACCTTTTGCTCCGATTGCTACAATTCAACCGAACTCTCGGGTCGGGGGGCTTTTGGGATCGGGAACGCGGTCCCGGATTCTCCCTCTCATGATGATCTGCTACTTGAAATGGTAGTTATTTTAGCGGAATTTTCAAAGCGGTTTCCCATCATAATTTCGCGGCGCTTCGCAATTTAATCAGTTGACAACTTTAATGCTGGTCGTTGTTGTTTCGATAAACACCAATATCAATAGCTAATGTCACGGTAATATTATCTATACAGTATTGTAACTCGGCCGCATCTTGGAAATAAATGCCTACAGCCGCGCGGTACGTAAACATGCGATAGGGCTGCCCGCCTCCAGCATTTTAATTAAATTTACCTACTTTGTGTTTCTATTTAGTTTTATGATTATAAATAAACTTTTTTTATTTATACAAATAAAATACTTTGTGAATTGAATAGGAAGTGTTCAATAAAAGAAAAATGCGTGTTGGTTTTTGATTGGTAGATTTAATTAAAAAACCATGTTTATGTTTGAATAAAAAATATTTGTATATATTTATATTTTATAACAACCGAATTGTTATGAAATATAAATATTTACAAGTATCTTATAAATTACGTCCGTTTGTATGAAGTTGGAATACTGTATAGATAATATTACCGTGCTTATGTCATATTTGAGTGCACATTTTCGTAATTAAATCTTCGAAGTAAAACTCAGCATGCAGTTTATCTAAAAAAAGATGCTACCTGACATCATTTTGAAGAAAAACTCATGCGCAAATCTTGCAAAGCATAAGCACAGGCATTGTCAGTCTATAGTGTGCTCATTGCTGGGCGCAGGCCGTCTCTCGGTGAGAGGCAGCGGGCCCAGTGCGGGTTGGTAAATGGCACATATCTCCGATTTTTTGGTTCTGGGACATGCCGGTTTCCTCACGATGTTTTCCTTTACCGTTTTGAGAGCAGTGGTGATAATATAATTAACATAAAGTAAAGCGCCTGTCTGGGTTCGAACCTACTACGACCACTCGTCGGTACGTACGGGTCACTCATAAAACTCGTCAGTCGCGGCCATTGCCACGGGTCGTGTTTGGCCACCACTACTTGTCTTGCAAATCTTGCATATTGCTTGCAAATTGAAACCTCAACCGACACCAAATCAATCTTCACCTAATCTTTCCACATTTACGGTATTTCATTAGAATAGAACTTCACCGTCAGATTGACCTTCACGTGTCCCTCAGGGAAATAGCTCTGAACCTAATTCACTAAACACACCCCAATATTTAATTTAGCGCCACATTTTCCGATTACTGAGTTGATTTGATAGCCTCTTGGGAGAACAATGGGTCTACACTAGGTACTAATCATGAATTAAGAAAAACAATTGTGTTTGAGCAGTGCTCTTGGAAAAGTTAAAGAACTTTCGCTTGTTTTATCTATGTTCTATAATTTTTAATAGTATAAAATTAAAGTTTTTATTTGAAAGTTTTTATTTAAATGAATTGAATTGATTGAATTTATTTATGTTACCCAGTTACTGGGTTGTGGAGATCAGATAGGCACGCACTCGCTCCACGTAAAATACTGGTACTCAGCTGCATCCGGTTGGACTGGAGGCTGACCTAAAAAATAGTTGGGAAAAGGCTAGGCAGATGATTATGATGATTTATTTATTTTACACAGAAGAGCAATCACAGCTTTAGACGTAAGTAATAAAGAATAGTGTCAGAAAATTCAATGTTTTAAGTTACATAGGTACTACAAAAATAATCCAGTGTTTCTTTACAAGTTCAATAGTTTCTGTTTTTCTATGTAGCTGTCGCCCGAAATTAATTTCTCTATTCATTCCATTTTGCTAGAAAACTGCACTAAGTATCGCCTACCAGGCGTTGCACAGAGGGAGGTTAGCATCGGTTTTTTGAAAGGTACCAGTGTCCTCGTCCACCCTGACCACCGTGGTGTTCAATGAGGTAAAAAACCCACACTCCCCGGTTTTATCCCCAAAACCCGGGTGCGTACTAGTAAAGGTTTCCCCATCATCATCATCTGCCCAGCCTTTTCCCAGCTATGTTGGGGTTGGCTTCCAGTCTAACCGGATGCAGCTGAATACCAGTATTTTACGTGGAGCGACTGCCTATCTGACCTCCACAACCCAGTTACTGGGTAATACGATACCCCTTGGTAAGACTGGTTGTCCGACTTTTGGGCTTCTGACTACCCGTAACGACTGTCAAAGATCCACGAATGACAGCCGGGACCAACGGCTTAACGTGCTTTCCGAAGTTTCCCCGAAAACAAAAATAAAAATACGGTATTTTTTACCAATAGGCACAAATTGCGCATATTAAATCAACACAGCACATCTTTACAATACCTTGCTTCTTCGCTTCGACGTCTACCCCTTAGGGACGAGTCCTGTGGTTGACATATATTTATACCCTTTTTGGGACGTCCTGTTTCCGGGTAGGTAAATTATATCTTATGTTAAGTAATTATTAGCAACAAATATATCTTTTTTATAAAGCTGTCCCAAAAGGGTACACTGTGTGGTCAGGTGAATTAGGGACCGGGCTTTTGTATTGAATTATCATGCTTAACGGAATACTGTTTTGGGCTTTATCTTTTTGATTTAAAATTTTACAATGCATTTAGAAATAATGAGGGTTTTGAAGTAGAGTGAAAATAAGAGCCTTTTAGATTACGAGCATAAAGCTCGTAATCTAAAAGTTTTTATACCAAACTTTTAGATTATGTGCGAGATTAAACTCTTACTTTTGCGTCTCACATTAGTGGTCTGCCAAGTAATTACTAAAGCTCCTGATAATAAAGATGAATCGCATTCTAGTAATTATTATCTTGCACTTATACAAATACTGGCTCAAAGGTTAAAATTAAAGTTAGATTTCGTTTTGTAACAAGACGACACGTGTTTAGGGCGAATTTCACCAATGAAACTTAATCTGATCAGCACATCTAAACCGCGTTCAAGCGCTGGCAGTCCCTCATTGTCGGGGAATATTCACTGACAGCTCTTAGAACGCGTGTTGAGCCAGATGTTTTAAACGGTTGGTTAACAAAACAAACGATATACATAAGTCAAGGCCATATTTTGTGAAGCGACGCTTCTTTTGGTTTGACGATAGTTAGCGCCATTTTTGACATATACGCGTGCGCCAAGTGAACGTGAAACAACTCGCCCTTAGACGTGTTGATAGGGTTCAGTTTCAGTGGTGAAATTCTCCCATGATTCTTACATTATTCCCCTTTCCTTTGCTTACATACATACACGCGCGCAGTACTGAAATGAATACTGATGATAAATTAATATTAATTCAAGGTTACCCCGAACATATCAATCTCGAATAACCGACACATAAAGCCCTCGTAAGTAAGTCCTTTCGAGTCATCCATCATAATTTGCTAATATCCTCTTCCCTATAAATCTTCCTCCTTTGGTAATCAATTTTCTTAGCCCACTTTACGAACATGCCTTAACAAGTCAATGTTATTGATATTACAGTTTGTTCAATATTGGACGCTTTATAATTTGACGGACTTTTAGAAAGAAAGAAAGAAAATAATTTTACTTGACCCAGGCCAAGCCGTGTCTCCTGTGCGTGTTTTTTCGAAACATTGCACAAAAAATCTTATACATAAACATTTGTTTCCATACACAAACTGTCTCCTGCGTATTAAAATGTTTTTAGATTAGTGTCAACTATTCACAAGACAATATATAACCTCAAAACCTGTGTGAGCTTTCTAAATGCTAAATGCTAGATGTACGCGGTGCGCGTGGCGGTTGAAAATTAAGGGAATGTTTTTCTTGCAGCTTGAAAAACAAAAACTTCATGTTTTCATATACGAATGTGTATGGCCACGCCTCTTTGTTTTGACGATTTTGTTTAATGTTTCGAAAAAACACGCACAGGAGACACGGCTAAAGCACACAATATTCACACCAAAACCAAAAAATATAAAAATCTTAAAATAGTATTGTGTGCTTTACGGCTGCGCCAAAGAGTAGTGTACTATGCTTCACATGTACCTATAATTTCAATTTGAATTATGTGACCATTTTTTAGGGTTCCGTAGCCAAATGGCAACGGAACCCTTATGGATTCGTCATGTCTGTCTGTCTGTCTGTCCGTCCGTATGTCACAGCCGCTTTTTTCCGAAACTATAAGAGTACTGTTGAATAATACAATTAAGTCAAAATTATTTGTTTCCAATTATTTATAAGTTTGTAGGTATTATATATATTGGTCCATCTATGTTTTCCTAGCGAAAGCAGACTTTCCACCAGACACTAGCGGAAATTATGATAATATAAACAACAGACCGACTTATGCATAGTGCTCAATTACGTTGAGTGTCCATGTATTTATGTAACGCAGAAAAAATTGCACAGGAATATGTTGGACGAGAGGTTTTCCTTGTGGTTCGCAGGAAAAAAAATACTTTTTTTCATGAGCATTATTTCTGAACCACAGCTGACCTATTTTTTTAGGGTTTTGTACCCAAAGCGTGCTAATGGAACCGTATTACTAAGCCTCCGGTGTCCGTCCGCCCGTCTGTCTGTCAGCGTGCTGTAGAAAGTTGAAATTCTCAGAGAGTGTGTATTTCTATTATCGCTATAACAGCAAGTAATAAAAATAAAATAACGTTAAAACTTCAAGGTTTTTTTTTTCGGCCTTTTTTAGGGTTCCGTAGCCAAATGGCAACGGAACCCTTATGGATTCGTCATGTCTGTCTGTCTGTCTGTCCGTCCGTATGTCACAGCCGCTTTTTTCCGAAACTATAAGAGCTATACTGTTGAAACTTGGTAAGTAGATGTATTCTGTGAACCGCATTAAGATTTTCACACAAAAATAGAAAAAAAAACAATAAAATTTGGGGGTCCCCATACTTAGAACTGAAACTCAAAATTTTTTTTTCATCAAACCCATACGTGTGGGGTATCTATGGATAGGTCTTCAAAAATGATATTGAGGTTTCTAATATCATTTTTTTCTAAACTGAATAGTTTGCGCGAGAGACACTTCCAAAGTGGTAAAATGTGTGTCGTCCCCCCCCCCCCCTGTAACTTCTAAAATAAGAGAATGATAAAACTAAAAAAAATATATGATGTACATTACCATATAAACTTCCACCGAAAATTGGTTTGAACGAGATCTAGTGAGTAGTTTTTTTTTAATACGTCATAAATCGTAACGTAACGGAACCCTTCATGGGCGAGTCCGACTCGCACTTGGCCGGTTTTTTTTATTTTGAGAGTGTCCATGGAATTTCTTGCTGGTTCTTCTCCATAGGTACTTTTTACGTATTGGAATGGGCAACTAGCTTTATCTTTCTGACCGACTGTTGACAATTCAAACGTGCCTGTAATTTGTTTAATTGGAATACATGCTTTGAGTTTGTAGACATCGTTGTTTCGTATGATCGTATTATATCATGATATAATGCGATCATACGAAATAACAATGTACAATTTACAACCCAATTAACTCCCATGGGAGTTAATTGGATTGTAAATTAGTTGCAATGCTCCTTACTGGCCGAAATAATTGTACCCATGATGAGGTAGGTACTTCCGCGCATAAGGAAAGCTCTACTTTGACTGAATTATGTTAGAAAACCGGCCAAGTGCGAGTCGGACTCGCCCATGAAGGGTTCCGTTACGTTACGATTTATGACGTATTAAAAAAAACTACTCACTAGATCTCGTTCAAACCAATTTTCGGTGGAAGTTTATATGGTAATGTACATCATATATATTTTTTAGTTTTATCATTCTCTTATTTTAGAAGTTACAGGGGGGGGACACACATTTTACCACTTTGGAAGTGTCTCTCGCGCAAACTATTCAGTTTAGAAAAAAATGATATTAGAAACCTCAATATCATTTTTGAAGACCTATCCATAGATACCCCACATGTATGGGTTTGATGAAAAAAAAAAATTGTGTTTCAGTTCTAAGTATGGGGACCCCCAAAATTTATTGTTTTTTTTTTTCTATTTTTGTGTGAAAATCTTAATGCGGTTCACAGAATACATCTACTTACCAAGTTTCAACAGTATAGCTCTTATAGTTTCGGAAAAAAGCGGCTGTGACATACGGACGGACAGACAGACAGACAGACATGACGAATCCATAAGGGTTCCGTTGCCATTTGGCTACGGAACCCTAAAAAGGTGGATCTCTAAATCTTACATAAGCTCCAATTTATTGCTAGTCAGTATGTCATAATCTGGCGTTGTATAAGAAATTCCTTACTCGACTCAGCAACATGAATAAACTTCAAAGAATGGCTCAACTGCCCTTTAAATTTTTAAACACAATTATTCATTTCTCACTTTCTTTTGCATTTCAATTACTCAATCTCTCAATCTCAAAAGTACGCTTATTAAATAAACTTATAAAAGAATATTTAAAGAAAATTGTTCTTCAACTGGAATCTTTACGCGAATATCCCCGATGTGCCGAAATGAGGAAATAATTAACGGTGTAACTTTCCATCGACGTGAAACGTTTTGCCTTTTTTCGGGAGATTTTGTCGTAAAACTTGGCAAGCGAGTGTAAGACAGATAAAACGTAATTTTAAAAGTTGGATGTTTATTTGAGTTGGCAACATTATGCTTGGAATGGAAAAGTTTCCATTTGCGATATCATCGGTTATCGTAAAAACGTTACGCCTATTGTCGATTTATTTTCTTAAATTCTTTTATGGAGATATGAGTTTTCTACTTAAAGAGTTTTCGTATAAAAAGAAATAAGAAAGAAAATTAAACGTATTTTATTGGGCAATACAACACAAAAAGTTATCCGATTATACAAAATGTTTTTGCGATTGGTGTCGGCAGTGACTGATTTAGCATCTTGGTTTTTTCATACTTATATGATACTAAAACCTGCCAGAGCAGTCGTGGCCCAGCGGTAATAACCGCAACTTACGTGTTTAAGGTTGTAGATTCGAATCCGGACAGGCGCTTTACTTTGTGTAAATTATTTCGTGACCAATGCTTATAAAACGGTGAAGGAAAAACATCGTGAGGAAACCAAAATGCTCTAGAAACAAAAATTCGAAGACGTGTGACATCTGCTAACCCGCACTGGGCGTGCTTAGTGAATTACGGCCCACTCCCTCTCACAGAAAGGAGGCCTGTATCTCAGCAGTGGGAAATTACAGGTTGATCATGTATGTATGTTATGTAAAAGCTGCCATTTCAATTAAATCATTATAACACAACTCAAAAAAAAGTACTTAAGTATGCTATAAATAAAATTTATTTCGCAACAATACAATATGAATCATTCCTACTACCTAACAACCCCTAAAGCGTAATCAAATAAAGCCTTCTTAAAAAAATATACCGCTAGGAAGAAATATACCTCTATAAACATCCCAGTACCGGTAAAATTCACCCGCTGTTATCAAAAGGATTACTTTTCAAATAATATCGTGTTGCGAGCTCCTGGGGGAGGTTGTTAGTGGCTGATCGAGTTTCTTTGGGTCCAACTGTTGAGGACCTCCAGGCTAAACACTTTATATTTATAAATAAATATAAAAGGTACATGTTTTATGCTTTGTTGAGTCATCTGTAGAAATTGAATGGGATAATACCTTTTTTGAAGATTCTTGTACAATAATAGATCTTAAAAGAGCAAAGGTCCAAACGTCCAACGCAACAATACAAAATGGCGACGTTAGACAATGCTAAAAAAAATAAAGAATAACAAAAGAAAGTTAGAATTTTGAGATTTACATTTAGCCCCGGTACGCACGGGCGGTTTTTTATCGGGCGATTTTTTGTCGCGCACTTGATTTTCAACGCACTGCTTAGCGCCGAGAGATGAAAAACCAACAGTGTTTTTTTTGACGCGCTGTTTGCTGGATGCGCTCTGTTAGAAGCTCAATGGTTGGCTCAATACCGAGAGTTAAAAATCAACTGCGCAATAAAAGTCATCGCGTTAAAAAATCGCTCGTGCGTACCTGGGCTGACGTACCTATCTATCATCATTATAATCGATTTTGAATATTACGCGTGGACACAGACACGCCCTTTTGTCACTTCTCACATTTTTATATTTTCTATGATTTTAACATTCTGAACAATATCAACAAAAGGCTTTTTGTATTTATTTGTATATTATAATTAGTTAGTTAATGTAGTACCTACCTAACTATTGCTAATAGTTGCGTTACATATTGTATATAATAATTTAAGAAGATAACTGTAAAATAATATGATTTTAGAAATAAATTAAATACTCACAATTACGAATTTTAAAAAAAAACTGTCGTCCTATGTAAGTACCTAAAGACAACTAAGGGACCGGACGGGTCGTTTTTATAAAAACAGATAATGGAATATCTTTAACGAAATCAGTAACTCTTCCTCGTCACAATTAGGGTGGCAATTAAAAAAATACCTTTAATTAAAATGCTACCCTTAATTATTTCATGTTCTGCTTGATTTATCCTTGAAATTGAACCCTTTTGTTGAACATTTTGTTTATAAAATATACGTTTTTACCTGGTAAAAAAGAACTGGGTCGTTTATAATTATATCTGACGCCGCTATTCAGTGACATATATAACATTACTGCTCTGTCTGTTATGTACAATTTTTCCTGCTGTCTATCTTGGAATCTGAATTATAGCTAAGCTAAGGTAGTATCCGAGCCGGACGGCGCGTATGTGTTCCACGCGCGCCTCAAGGAGATGTCAGCACGAGTGACGGGGCCCGATAGGGCCGAAGCCTGCCAGGGTAGCGGGATCGTCCGAAAGGGTTACCGCTGCCTTGGAACATATAGGGCTAAGGAAGGAACACGGGTGAGTTTTCGTCAGTAATAGTCTGACACTCCCTCCGCTCCACCCAGAGCGGGTTTTTGATGACATTTGAAGATTTCCCATCCTGAAAAAAAGTATTTCAAATCGAATTAAATCTTGATATTTTAGTTCACATAAACCTACATGGGCACTTATGAAACGTCATAAGCTGCACCTATGTACTTATATTCTTCACAACAAACTCATCATGATCAGCCTATATTGTTCCCACGGCTGGGACACAGGCCTCCTCTCTGTGAGAGGGAGTGGGTACAATCTACCACGCGGGCCCAGTGCGGGTTGGTAGATACCACATGTCTTAGAATATTTGGTTCTAGGACATGCCGGTTTCCTCACGATGTTTTCGAGCGTTGATGAAATAATTTACACTAAGTATAGCGCCTGTCTGGATTCGAACCCACGAGCTACATCTCGTAAGTCACGGCCGTTACCATTAGGCCACCACTGTTCTCACTACATACTGGTCCAGACAAATAAGTCCTGTCCCGTAACCCATACAATACACCTACATGAATCTCACCACTATTAACTATCACTACAACTAACTCACAAGACACAACAAATCAAAAGCTCTAAGTCCCAACGTATCTATCATACATAGTTGCAGCACTATACTAAATATTATAGGTGCCGGTAATGTACCAAACCTTTACCGGTACCTACCTATAAATCTTACCTCTAGGCTTATTACGCTATTAATTCCTACGATCAATTAAAACTTGGCGCACAAGAGCCGAGTAAGACAATAAAATAGATTAAAATCTAATTTGGATTCGGTCTAGGTTCTGTTCGAGTGGTGTTTGTGTTTTGTTCTGTAATTGTTAGGTAATTCTAACTTCATTCGTTGTGTAAAGTAATGGTTTTGTGTTTGTTGTGAGTTTGAATCTTGAGTCGATGAATGTTTCAGAAGTTTGGAATTGTTTTTCATTATTCACTTTGATTGTAATCATTTCATTTTGCCAACAAATTCACTCCGGTACAATTCGGAAACCAGGTTCTTATAATACCCATCATCAAAGGCCTAAACCAGTAACAATCGCTTTCAAAGCCTTTCGTATTTCTACAATGAGTTTGACATAGGTAAGCGTTTCAGCCGCGTACGTTACGTACGTTAGCCCCAAACATTTCTGACTTTTGCATCATCGTTATCGACATCAGCACGCTTGCATGACCACCATATAAATGGGGTTTGTCGAAGGAAGAGTACACAAAATGATAGATTATAAACCGATTTCTAAAGAAATCTGTCTTTTTGTCTATTTTTCCATCGACAAAACCCATTTACGCGTGCAAAACATCAGTTTATTGTGACATAACCACAAAAGACGGATGGAGATGAATTTGATATCAAACACGATAATGGGTGTTGGCGCTGAATCGTAAAAATCTGAATAGTAAAAAGTAGGCCACATTATTACATCCCTAAAAATTCCCCCTCATTATTACCATCCTTTGACCCTCTTTTACAAAAAGCACCTTTGCACGTAAACAAACCAAAATAACCGTTATTTTTAGCGGTTTATTAATGAAGTCTAATTTAACCGTCGTTTGAGACCGACGGAAATTAACAATGTTATAAAGCCAACACCTGAGGTGGGCTTTTAATAATGAAAACGTATCCATCACGGCTTAAATTTTGGAGAATAAGCAGAGAGGGAGCAACACAATGAATATACATATTATGCAGCGTTTAAATAACAGTGGGCCCGTTTAAAAGGTGTCTTCCGTGGAAAGTTAGAAGGGAACAAACTTTTGCTATCGGCCCTTTAAAGGCTATGTTCAATTCATTATCACACAAAATGGGCAGTACTTCCTTATAGTTTAAAAACATTTTATCTATGTGTCGGAGTCATTCGTTTGACTATTCGGAACGTCAGCGCCATCTCCTGGCGCTGGACAGAGTCTAGCCTGAGTGGTGGGAGCAACCGCTACAAAGGACGGTGTAAGCAGAGCTCTCGAGATCATCGAAACATTGGACATCGTACGAACAACATGTGCTGAGAAACTGTCAATTGCGTTCCGTATCGTTAAATGTGTACCTACAGTGTGTGATTCGCTAGTGTGACTGATTTCTTCGTGAATTGTAATCTGATTTGAACTATAAACTGTGTTTTCTAATGTGCAATAACCAACATTACCCATAGTACGCCCACAGTAATTAAATATGCCTGATGCTAACGAGAGACAGACATACCATCTCCGACATAATCGATACCTCTGGGCTCAAAGGGCGTATAGCACATTTTGGGCATTTTGACATTTTTTACTTTTCTTATTCAGTTTTTGATTCTCTATCGATCTGTGTAATCCACGTGGCGAAATTCGCAAAAAAATGTCGAATACAACCTCATAATTTTCGTTACATAAACACAACTTATTTGAAAATAAGGGGCATAAGGAACATATTGCTGCCTCCACAATAATTGGCAGGTTGTATAAACCAACTTTGGTTGAAAATTTTGGGTGTAAGATCGTAATTTTACAAGTTGCCTTTTAATTATTCGTTCGAAAAGTAATATTGCTCTTTACCTCCTTAAAAAATTCAAATAAAAATGTAGTTGTGCTATACGACCTGAATACGGAAAAGAGAGCTGATTGTAAAGCTAAAAATTAATTAAGAACGCACGCGCGTAACTAAAAAGTTAAATTTTTATTTCTCACTATAATTTTAGTTTCTATATCCTAAATAATTATCGAAGAGAGTGAATGATAGAAAGAGAAGGGAGTGAATGATAGCGTGACGGCTGACAGAGGAGAATGGAAAAAGAAAACGTGTTGCGCCGACCACAAGTAACATGGGATAAGGGCAGAAAGATGATGAGATGCCTAATAAATAAATAAAATATCAATTAGGAAAATAATTGTAAAAGTAATAGGGGTTAAAGTATGAAATTGCGGTTTTATTGTAATAGGTACTTCGAATTGACATAGAACCTTCATGGTTTGAGATCTTTGAGTGAAACTTTTTTCACATGGTACCTATGAAGTTCTTCTTTTAAAAAATGTGCAACATTCGATTATCGACTTTCAGTTGTTTTCTTTTATTCAGCTTAGACAAGAAAGATGGATACTTTGAAAATTCGAGTTATTTTTTAATACGAGTTCCGACGCGAAACTAACGCTGCAGAAACAGCTCGCAATATCAATGTTGCGTTTGGAGAGGGGACTGCTAATGAACGCACCGTGCGATTTTGGTTTAAACGCTTTCGTGATAGAAACTTTGATTTGAAGAACGAACCACGTGGAAGGACCACCCACACAGGTTAATAACAATGAATTGAAAGAGATGGTGGAAGCCGATCAGAGCCAAACTACCCAGGAATTAGCAGCATGGTCTAACGTTACCTTACCAACAATATTAACTCATTTGAGAAATGGGTACCTCATGATTTGACTGATCTACAGAAAGAAACGCGTGTTGAAACTTGTGTTGCCTTGTTGAATCGATACAGAAATGAAGGAATATTGGATAGAATTGTGACATGTGATGAAAAGTGGATTCTTTACGATGACCGTAAGCGAAAAATGCAATGGCTGACCCCAGGTCAAACGCCGCAACAGTGTCCTAAAGCAAAGCTTACCAATAAAAAGGTAATGGTAACTGTTTGGTGGTCTCAGCATGGTGTTATTCACTATTGCTTTCTCCGATCTGTTCAAGCAATAACGGCAGATGTCTACTGTGCCGAACTCCGAACAATGATAGCAAAACTAGCAGTGAAACAGCCCCGACTCATGAATCGATCTTCACCATTATTGCTCCATGATTACGCGAGACCTCATACAGTACGAGAAACTGTTTTAACTCTACAGGAACTGCATTTAGAATTCATTCGTCACCCTCCGTATTTGCCAGACCTTGCTCCAACGGACTACCATTTTTTTCGTGATTTGGACAATTTTCTACGTGATAATAAGTTTTCTTCTCAGGAGGCAGTACAAAATGCTTTCACACAGTTTGTCGAATCTAGATCACGAAAGTTCTATCGCAAAGGCATAAATGACCTTCCTATTAGATGGCGGCAATGTATAGATAATAATGGTAATTATTTTGATTAAATAAATATGTTAAATTAAACAAAAAAACCAATTTCAATTTTTCAGTACAAATCGGCAATTTCATACTTTAACCCCTAATATTATCCTTTACCACGTTATACACTAATTCAAGTAATTTATACGCCCCTGTGTCTTTGCATCATTTATGAAAAGTTGGGCTTACGCCTTTGTGTACCTGCTCAGGGCGTATTTTTATGGGGTGTATAGGACATATATTGAAATTTTTTGGTCGTAAAGCACATGCTATCTCAGTCAATACAAAACCAGGGTCTTTTTTGAAAAAACCTTCTTAAACACATCAAAAAGCTAAGAACTTCGTCCCTTGGATACTTTTATGTAGCTCTAAAAATGAGAGAGATATAACGAAAAATCTTTTTTATTTTTTGTTTTCTGCTTCTCCTGAAAACCTATGTTTTGTGCTATACGCCCTTTGAGCCCAGAGGTATCGATATGTATATCGTAGTAGATAGTATAAATTATAGTCGCTTTTCGTACGTCTGTGTAACCGAGGTTGTTCTTCTAAACGAATTTTAATGCCGTTTTCACCATATTTTTCAGAATCTATTTCACAAGGTTATATGTATTAATTAAGATTGGACTTACAGTTGAAATATAGAAATCTTGTCGCTAAAGGTTCATTAGAAAAGAAGGTTCATTAAAAAAAAAGGTTCGTCAGATAGCATCTGTTCATCATTCATGCTGAAATGAACCTTTTTGGCGCAGCTTTGAGGCGTTGGTAAAACGTTACTTTCACTTTTTTTATTTTGTTATTTGTGTTTCACGAACTGCGTCCAAATAAACTTTATTCTTTCTTTAAATCACAATTTTTTGTCAAGTTGCCAAGACCGTGTGAGGCAGGGGTGGGTCGCTAGTAATTAATGAAGCCAAAACTAAAGATGTAAATAGTAAAATGTTTCCATAACTATCACGCTTGGCCAATGACCACACACTAGTTACACCAACTTTCTTGAACAAACCTGAAGCTCTAACTAATTCATACATCTTCAGAACCGGCGGCACACAATGAACATTACGCGTACTGTTAGCTCTTGTTAGTCATGAAGCACGCGGCGCCTGAACAAACTCGTACCTCAGCTCAGGTAGCCAAGTATCAAGTTTAAGTTATCGGGATTCGGGACGCTGTTTGTCTTGCAACTAATAAGTAAACGACAGAAGGCTTACTCGATTCAACGTTTGGAAATAAAGTGACACATACAATTAGCTAAAATTACTTCTTCTTAGCGTATCGATGGCAAAAAGTTTAAATATTTTTGGCCCAAAATCCAACTGTGCGAACTCTGCTCACTGACTTAGTCATAAGATCATCAAGTGCACAGGTGTGAGCACAGTGCACAGGGCATGCGGTGCAGGATGGAAGGTGGGCGTCTGTGGGGAGGTGCCGCATACGCACTCGAGATCAGAGCCGTCCGTGAACCCCCAGCTAAAGTTACGAATATGAGAATACTTACGCCGAGTTTCTGGAACGAATATCGACAGAAGCGCTCGTAAATGCTGCGTGATTTACTGAATTACCAACAGCAATCACTTGACTTGCGTTAATTTTGACACGTCAGGAATTTATGTTTCAGAAACCAGATGTTACTGAACCTTTTCTTTAAACTGTGGTAAAGATTTAGCCTTACATTTTCTATCCTTGGGTGTGGATCACAAATAAACGCGACATCTCTTTTGGTCTCAGGACGACTGACGGACTAATTAGATTTTTTTATGCATCTAGCCTTGTACTTCTGCCCCAATATATTACCTGCCAAAGACCCCGAGTGCTCTCCTCCTGCCTGCTATTTAAGACGACATTGTTTTGTTTTAGTTAACACTTTCGACCCAATCGCCTTTCTCCCAAGGTAAGGCAAATTCGCCCTGAAACATTTTCCTTTGTGGATATATTCTAAGGGGTTGACATGTGTTATAGCTGTTTGGGAAGCTGCGGGGTTCGTAAAATGTTTTTGGGTATGAGAATATAGCTTTTTATGATATTGGAATAATATAGCAAAAGTTTTAAATGGTTAAACTTGTCGTCGTTTAAATGTTGGTCTTATTGCGGTTGTTTCATCTAAAAAGTTTTAGTCTAACCGGATGCAGCTGAGTACCAGTATTTTACATGGAGCGACTGCCTATCTGACCTCCACAACCCAATTACTGGGTAATACGATACCCCTTGGTAAGACTGGTTGTCAGACTTTCGGGCTTCTGACAACCTGTAACGACTGTCAAAGATCCACAAAATGGCAGCCGGGACCAACGGCTTTACGTGCTTTCAGAGGCACGGAGGGATCTTTATACGGAAAGATGGTCATCCATCTACGGACTGATCGGCCGACCCGTGGGGCGGTTATTACTTAGCCACAAGCCCCTCAGTTGCACATATAGGTCAAACACAACAACAACACAAACAAAGTTCTTTACATATTATAAAAATGAGCCATATTTTTTCCGTTTGGAAAACATCAAGTTACCCGAAGTGAAAGCTGAGAGATATTCCACTGCGCCGTTCCGACTAATAATCACTTAGTAAGTCATAAAGAATTTTCATTTAGACCTTTTCGTAAAAGTCAACAAAGAACATAAAGTGTCTTTCTAAGAATTAGATTGCTATGTTTTAAAATTAAATGAAGGGCATTTGCACTGCATAACATTATCAAACCTAGAAAAGTCCTTTCAACTTTAATTTACACAAAACTTTTATCTACGTACATATCATTGCGCTATCACAACAGAGGTAAGAGCAGAGTACGTAAGTAGGTCGCGGCGGTGGCGGCAGACGTCGCGACAGTGTTGGCGCCAGCACCCTGTGGCACGCCACAGAGTAGGAGAGTGGTGCAGATGGGACGGAAGGTAGAGAGAGGATGCATACAATTAACGTGTCACGTGATCAAAGTGTTACCATCAAAACTATTAGATAACAGTGAAGCATCTAGCATGTAGCAGTGAGAGGGAGCGGGATGTAATCAACCACGCGGGACCAGTGCGGGTTGGTGGGTGGACGCGGGAAATGTCTTCGAATTTTTGGTTCTAGAACATGCGCGTTTCCTCACAATGTTTTTCAACCCGTTTTGAGAGTAGTTGATGAAATAATTTACACAAAATAAAGTGCCTGTCTGAGTTTGAAGTTGCGGTCGTTTCCAGTGAGCCATCAGCGCTCTTGTGAAGAATGTGGTGCTCTTACATAAATTTAATAAGCTAAACGAAGTATCTGGTAATTTCAGTGAACATTAGTTTAAAACGTCATTTTTCTTTTCAGTTACGTTGAAACAGATAAGTAATTTAAAAAGTTATGATTTTCCATTCTAAAAGTTGTTTAGTTTGTAAACCTGACCGATCAACATTATCTACATGTTATTATAGCAACAGCACTTTCTATTTCACCCAGAACACTTTAGCAAAGAATCTTACGTTTCTATGGCAGTCCTCAGAGATGCACTACACATTATAGGCATTAATATTCCCAGCATTTTCAAATGATCCGTACCGACCTCACTGCAGACGAATCATCCCTTGTTTATAGAGTAACCCCATTGGCATCCCCAGATTCACCTCGATAGTCAACCAATGAGCACAGAGCCAAAAAACATTCTGACCAATCATGAACGAGAAAAATACCAACAATATTGTGAGAAACCAATGGTGTTCACAGAGTTTCAGAGAAGAATATTCTAAGTCAGTCAGTGTTTTGTTTAGCAAAATAGTTTATTTTTAGTTTAATATAATGCTAAGGTGATTGTTTATAAGGTGTAAAGTGTTGTAGTGAATTATGATTATTATTTACATTGATATATTGCTGTTAATCATACTGGTGAGTTTGTTCTGACGTAATTTTTTTCTTAGCTTCTGTTTTCTGGTTGTAAATACAGTTGTATTTAGAACAAATCATGACAACGTCATATTATATGGTGTCGTATAAATAAGCGAAGAAACAAATGAGTGTGTTGAATATTAAGTGCGCCGTGCCATTATTTATGACAAGGCATTAGGCATGTTCAGAGCTGCAGAACATGTTTCGTTTATGTGTAGATAGTAGAAGACATCAGCAGGAGTTGGCTGATGTCTTCTGTGAAAATCTCACCGTGTAATCTTAAGTGAAGTGAGCTGTTAATAGTGTTGATGACTAGGATCAAGTGGAATGACAGCTCACTTTAAGTAAGTTGTCATGGTGAGAGTTTTACAGAATAGGTGATTGATACTCGTAATGGGATTTATGCTTTTATTAGGGTACACTAAGTTGTACAACTAGATTAAAAAGAAGAATTTGCAGGAGTAGGCATTACTATTAATGCATCAATAGTGTAGACGTTATAATCAACATCAACAACGTTAGTTTTCATACAACTGGTCAACTAACTATTGACATAGGTAAATTGGGCCTCATAAATGCTTTATCACTCTAAGGTTTAATGTCACTTGCACGTCGTAAAACAACAAGGTATATTTGTCTATTTGACAATTAGATAGTTTCAACCTTAGTGAAGTGTTAATTTACTGGCATTTTTTTGTCAAAATCAAAATCAAATCAAAAGTCATTTATTCAAATTAGGCTGAGAATCATCACTTTAAATGCCTTTTTTTAATGTAGCGAAAAATTACAGAGTTAGAAGCTTGGTTCTAAATGAGATCTGATTACTTTTTGACAGTGCGAGCTACATGGTCTCGTCTTGGCAACATTTAACATGAAATGTTTTTGTGGGATTTCATTTCTTTTTGTAAGTTGCTTATGATTTACTAAAAATCCTGAAATACATAAATCTTATTATTTATAACAAGGACCCCCTATATAAATGTTCAGACCTCTAGCATCAAAATTTACGGAAGCCTCATACAAACTTTCACCCCCTAGTTTAAGGGGTTGGGGGGGTAAAAGTTTCAAGTTTTAAGATTTTTTTGGTGTTTATGTACTATTACTAGCTTACATACCAAATTTCAGCTTTCTAGGACTTCAGGAAGAACCTTAAGAATATTGATGATCATCAGTGAGTCAGTGACGAAATCGGGGTATTTTAGATATCAATAAAATGTAAAGTATAAGAGCTATGCAATTTAAACTTTATAGGTTTAATAAGCCAACCACTGACATCATATCCCGAAAATTTTGTTTATCATGTATAATCCAAACCCAAGTTAAGAAGGTTAAAAAATACGACGAAGTGCTTCGAGAAAAGGTAGGTAGTGCGCTTCGGTTGGCTCGTCTTGGCGGGGGCACTCCCGTGCCTCCAGATATGAACTCATATAACCTGTCAGTAAGCTAATTCTGAAAAAGAACATAAGCATCGTCATGAGTTAATCAGGGCGACCAACTATTCTTATCGTTCAAAGGTGATGAGGTCAACTTTACAAAAGGTATGGTCATGCCAGGCATCAGTCTTTATACCTTACAATTCACAAAAATGGATAAGAATTTAAGAGGCTAGCTTTGAAACTAAAATCCTGAAGTCTCCGTTCGCTTGACCAGTTCCCCTAAGCCTTAGCATTAGAACTAGAAAACACTGGGATAAAGTTCTCGCAACTTTAAGAAGTTAAAGTCGAGTTTACATCGGTTTAGTGAGTTGTTGAAGTAAGGGTTGAGTACTGAGAGAACACAGGGCCAGTGGTAAAACTAATGTGATGATAAGTACTTAAACTACCTATGTACATGATAATTAGGCTTTCTAAATTGGATTGACATGACCACCACAACTTAAAGTCAAAAATAATAATCAGCCAGCATTTGGGTCGAGGTATTCATTCTTCATCGCCATTTTCCTGCCTTTATGCCAATTTATTTGGGGTCCCTGACTCTCTGCATACAGAAACATACTTAGATTCTATGTAGCGGTCTGTATTTGTGACTATGTTCATTCTACCATTTGTTCCTAGTTGAAGTACTGTATGATTTGAACTAACGAAATCGCTAAGAAAAATAACTTTTTGTTTACTGACATTGCGACACAAATAAAACATTACTCCTTGCTCCAGGTGAAATTATGCGGTACAAGACATATAGTCTGCCGATTTGTATTGATATGTTTTGTTTGATAATGCCTTGAACAAAAAAATACTTCCCATCACAAAAAAATATATTACGTAGATACCTACCGTTCGGGGACTGAAAATAATATGTTATTTATTTCCACCGCACTTATCAGAATTTTGTTTCAGTACGGTTAGTGGAAGTGCTCAGGTGCAGTTTGCTCAAGTTCCGTTGAAATCAGTGCTCTGAGTGGAATACCTCCTTTTTTCTATTTGGGTCGAGGTATTGAAGTTTGGTATGGGATGGCTGGTATTTTTTTCGTGATTACAATGTTAGTTCCATGGATTCAGCTGTTCAGTTGATGGTTTGTGCCACGCCCTTAAACGTGACCACACCATTCTGATACATAATCAGCCTATAATGTTCCCACTGCTGGGACACAGGCCTCCTGTCCATTGCTGAGCTCACCGAGAGGAGGCCTGTGTCCCAGCAATAAATAGTGGAAACATCGTGAGGAAACTGAGGGGTAATTCTCGTAATTTTAAGAACGTTCACAGTCTGATCTCAATCTCAATCTGTCAAAAATACGTCTATTTTCCCTACATTTTGACAAGTTTTTGACATTTGTTTGTGGCCGAGATGACACTGCGACTAGATTTTGAACCTTTTTAATTACGGGAATACGGGCCCTGGTATGTCCTGGAACTCTCAAGTACTAGGACATGCCAGTTTTCTCACGATGTTTTCCTTCACCGTTTTAAGAGCAGTGGTGACGAAATAATTTACAAAAAGTAAAACGCCTTTCTGGGTTCGAACCTACGACCAACAACTCGTAAGTCGCGGCTGTTACCACTGGGCTACCACTGCTCCTACGCCACCTACGTGACCACACCATTCTGATACATGCTGTAGAAATACCTGTAAATGACTTTAAGTTAAAGAAAACCACTGTTGCCAATAATTTATTTATTTACATACTACACAGTTATAACATCATTAAAGGCAAAGCTATTAGTATCTCATCAGCTCGGCCTATGGCAGTCCTCAGCTGGAAATAGGCTTCTCTCAGGCTGCGCCACAAATGACCTCTGCCTTCCGCATCCAGTCTGTCCCAGCCACCTCTTAAGGTCGTCCGTCCATCTAGTTAGGGGGGCGTCCCACACTACGCTTGCAGATACACGGTCTCCACTCTAGGACTCGTCTGCTCCACTGGCCGTCGGTCCTTCGACAAACATGGTATTGACAAAACAAGATGGCGACGTTAGTTCCGATTTTTGCCACGCGCCGAAAGAACCTTGTAGCGATAGTTGTACATAAATAAACTAGGTACACGTAATGTCAAAATATTGCTTACAATTTCCCAATACATAGCTAATACAAAACCATTGCTGCTCCTGTGTCAACATGGTTCTAACAACAGCTGATTCTCTATTTCCATTCAATTCAGCTAGGATACAATTCGCATTGTTTCTCGTTTACAAACGTCTTCTCGTTTGCGACACCTGTTTGTTCGCTAGTTTATTTAAATGTGCCATTCTCGAGATCGGCGGGGAAAGATATACGGGCAGCACCTGCTGTCGACTGCACGTACAAAGAAAGCGGTGAAAAATATTCTGTAAACAATTATTTAATGACTTGTCGATTTTCTCCGTAGTTGTTATGTTTACCTGGTATTTTGTGCGCGGTGGACGGCAGTAGGCGAGCCCCTTTTAACATAGGACTTAAGGTGACATGTGAGTGTGTTATTATAGGCACACCTCTGGCTAACCCTTCGAAGATTACGGGGGATACGTTAAGTTACATCTAGTAAGTAGGCATGTAATAACCTACACTGGGCCCGTGTGGCGCTCCTTCTAGCAGAGAAAAGGCCTGTGTCCCAGGTAACATTATGAATACCTTTATAAAATCTGTGCCAGAAGTTGACATTTACCATGATCCCTTTAAAGTCTTTAAGGCCAAATTACTGGAGTACCAAAGAATGCAACCGAATGATTAAATAATTAATTCATAGTGACATAAATATGTTTTGATAATTAATTTCTAATGTCGTGATCCTGATTATTGTTATTAATTTCTTTCTTTCTTATTTGTGATTATGTTAATTCAATTATTTTATTCAATTGTTATTTAATTTTTATTCAATATAATATAATTCTATTCCATTTTATACAATTTTATGATTGGATTTTTTTTTTTCTATTTTATTCAATTTGTAACAATTTTATTTTTAATCATTTTATTTTAATTTAATAACTTGTAAATTTTATCCTAATTTTTCTGTAATTTCTCAATGTTTATTTTTTTAATATTTTAAGTTAGTATGTGTTGTAACTCACTTTGAATGTTGGTTGACCTATTATTGGCGACTGTATAGGTCTAATATTTCTGTTACCTATTGTTAAGAAACGCTGTATACATAAGCTGTTGGTTAACCTATAATAAATAAATAAATAACATTATAAGATGATTATGAGTACCACAGATTTTTAGGTTTCAGCATTACGGGCCGTACGTAGACGTACCATGTAACTGGTTTAGTTATTCATGTACCCTTAGGTCTACTAATTAAATCATCCAAGACATGATTGCTATGAAATAACCAGCACACGGTGAACAAGCATGATCTTCTAGGTATGAGAAGAAGCAGCGTTATTCTCGCGGTGAGACAGGTACCTACTGGCTAATTTAATTTGCGAGCGTTTTAGGGGACTGTCTCGTGTAATGTTGACGTTCAAAAAGTGCTGATTTTCAGCCTTATTTGAATAAGGATTTTATTTATTGCACTAACTTTTTCCCGTGGCTTCGCCCGCGTAGAGGTCGAAAATTATCCCATGGGAACTTACTATCGGGGTAAAAACGATTATTTGTGTTAATCCAGGTTCGCACCATCAATTATATTCAGGTCGAAATTGATATTATTTACATGTCACTGGAGTGAATTCGCAAAAGTACTATTGTTTACACTGTGTTACAAACAATGATATTTATGAACGAGATGTAGTTTGTGACTTATTTTTAATTTTGTGTGTGTGACTTGGCTATCGCATTAGGTTAAGTAAGACCTGTAATGATTGTTTTAAGGCATTTAAATAAATAAATGAAATAAATTATATGTGTGCCAAATTTCATTTAAATCCATTCCGTTCATTTTTAACAAACATCCATACATCCAAAAATACAAACTTTCACATTCATAATACTATATATTAAGTAGGATTTGGTGATGTTCAGGTTGCCTCGTCCTCTCCATTGGAAATGTATACCTTAACAACGTGGGTTACTTACATTAATGCAAATAATATAATTTCGGTTGGTTTAGATAGCATTCATCGAGCTAAAGATTTTTATGAATTAAATACGCTGAAACACGCTGTAATGAAAGAATTAATAGAGAAATATGCTGATTGGGTAGTAATTTATACAGATGGATCTATGAGCAAGAAAGGTAGGGGAGCTTCATTTTATGTTCGCTCGCAAGAAAACGCTAGTGGATGTTTTAAAGTAATTGGAAATGTGTGTATCATGTCGTTGGAGCTTATTGCGATCTCAAAAGCACTAACATATATCAAAACAATTGATGAGAATAAAGCTGTTATATGTTCAGACAGTAAGAGTGCCTTATATCATATAGCTCGATGCGCCTCTGGTCGCAGAGGTACACCGATAGCATACGAGATACTCTCTAAAATAGAGAAATTAGCCGAGAAAGGAGTGGATCTGAGGTTGCAGTGGGTTCCATCGCACATTGGGATACGTGGTAATGAGGAGGCGGATAGATTAGCGAAAATTGGAAGTACAGAAGGTCATGAAATTTATGTGAAACCATATTATTCAGAAATATTAACGAAATATAATGGACAGTGTTATGATTTGTGGAAGGAATATTTCAATCAGAGATCATTGGAAAAGGGCATATGGTATAAAACCATCCAATGTCAGCCTCCTCGTATACCTTGGTATACATATAGTCGGTTAAGTAGGAAACTGATTATTACAGCGCACAGAATCAGAACTGGACATATTCCATCAAACAATTTTGCTTTTTTAATGGGAAAGGTTTCTTCACCTAAATGTGATACTTGTGGAATAATAGATGATGTATACCATTTGTTGATGGAATGTGTTCAATTTAAGGCAGAGAGAGAGGAATTATTGGAAAAATTGGATCTGGACAAATTGCAGGTCGGAATCATGAATTCTATACTCTCAAACCCTAACAGTGAAGGCGCTTGTCTTTTGTTTAAACTATTATCATCTTAAGTTAAGCTAATGATGTATAATAAACGAGTGGATAAGATTAATCGGACTGACATATACATGTAGTATAAAAGTCCAAAAACAACAGAATAAAAAATAAAAAAAAAAGTAGGATTTGGTACACACATAAAACGTGCCCAAATAAAGGAAAAACTTTAACATACAATGTGGGCATTAAAAAGAAAAGTTGTGCCCGAAAAATAAACTTATAATTACTTTTTGTTACAGTTATGTTTGACAATATTTATGTGCGGCTACTGTTTCTACCGAATAAACAGAATGCGGCAAAATGGAGAGGTGAGTTATATTAAATTAATTAAACATCGTGATATGTTCGCCATTTTAATAACCCCACTATGTAGTGCCTTCAGGTAGTATTTCAGTAAGCAATAAAGGAGGCATTATCATCATCATCATTTCGTCCACTGCTGGAGTTAGGGGGAGGCCTATGTCCAGCAGTGCACGTCTTTCAGCTAATCAAAGGGATACCCCTTTGATTAGCTGAAAGACGAATTTAATTCTATGTAGTTGCCTGATTGTATACACAATCAGGCAACTACATAGAATTAAATTATATCTTCTAGTAAATGTTGAAGTTCAAAAGTGCGTTTTATTTTTGTTCTTATTTGAAATAAACGATTTGACTTTGATTTTATAAATGTAAAAATTAAAAGTTGAATCCCAAAAAAAAGCCTACAATTAATCTAACTGATGCTTTCTCTCTGTTCGTCCTGTTCCACTTTCTCCTTTAATTACGTATACTTACGTTGGTAATTAAAAGGATCATTTAAAATAACCAAACCACAGAATAAAAGCTCATATAATAATGTACGGTAAAAAATGCAGTATAAGCTGCGGCCATCGGCTCAGGCTCACTGAAACCGCTCAGCGCCCACAATGGCCCACGATGGCCCACATAATCCCACATAAGCCCAATCCGAATCGGAAAAATATCAAATATTATGTCCTTCCCAACTTTTAGGGTATTTCAATGATAAACAGAATATTTGCATATTTCTGATTTGGAATGTTTCAGGGTTCGGTTCTCTTTTGACTGTATATTTCTAGATAAATTATGGATTATTTTGAGCCAATGCCGGTGAAATTGAATTTTAAATCAGTATCGACTTACCTATATTTATACTGTCATTGAAACTCATTACTACCTTTGACTTGATAATTCCTTTATTTCATGAAAAAATACAGACCCTGGCACCAGGAAACTCAGATTAATTGTGTAGATGACCTTTAAGTAAAACATAACACTTCTCAAATGTCACACTAAACAGGAAAACAACCAAATGTCTAAGTAAGCGATAATGTGCCACTTTATTCCCCAGTTTCATATTACCAAACAAATTATACAATTACAAGTTGTAATTATTTCCGTAATGTAATTAGGAATCGATCTAAATCTTGGCGAACTGTTGGGCTTTGCTTTGTCTCTCGGAGTTAATTAAACAAGTTGTATTGGATATCAAAATATTAAGAAGTTTAGATTCGCTTGTTGGTTTCAGATCGCGATACTGCTGAGACCAACTAAAGTTGTGTTCTCGCACAAGAAAGAAGGAGAATCTACTGAGGAACTCAGGTAATCTATGTTTTACCTGTTTGGATTATAGTTAAAGAAGTAATTTTGGAAACATTCCTAATGAAGACGATGTCTTAGAAATCAAATAACCTTGTTTTCTTCTAGCTCAGCAAAAACATACACAAACACACTAATTTGACTCTTTCCAAAGTTTTCTCGTAAAACACTTTCGTGCAAGCTGCAAAAAAGTAGTTTTATGTTAGTTTGATAAGCATGCAGTAAACTAAACTAGCAATCTTAACTTTTCTCTTCCTATTATTCTACAACACTATTAATGTATTCCATGTGTTTCTCATCATCAGCTAGCTTTCATTGGTATCGTTCGTCGAATCGTTGAGCTCCGTAAGCTTTGAGTTGAGCTACATGATTACAGACAAATGCGTGCGCCACCTGGACAGGTCCACTCAATCTGTGTGGTTCTTTTCTCAAAAAACTATTTCAGACACCAATCTACATGGTCTTCACATGATCTGACCAAGATTATGGACTTTAAAAGAGACTGTGATCTCTGAGTTTGTTTCGGCCTTTCTTCTCAGACTAGTCAGATAGGAAACGCCGACTTTGTGTAGTTTAAAAAAATATGATTGACGTATAAAAGTGTTTGTACAAACCTACGTCCAGAAATAAAATCGCTTGTCATTTAGCAGTCTACTCCTGGATTTAGGCCTCTCTAATCGCCATTCAATTCAATCCTCGGCTCCTCTTATCCAGCTGCTACCAACCAGTTACCTTGAAGAGATCCAATCTGAGAACACCTGGTTCTAAATAAGTATACTTTTTTCCAAACTGCAATAATCACTATCCATTTCATATTACATTTCCAGAACAGTCGTAGCGTACCAGAATCCGTTCACCGGCGACTACTGCGTGCACAAGAGCCGTGCGGGTCCCAAGGGTTACGTCAACAACCTGCAGCAACCCGACTCCCCGGACAGCGGGCTCTCCGATGAGTATGAGCCTCTGAACCTGGAGCCGCTTGGTCCTCAGCCCAACCTGCCGCATGTGATACAGGATAAGATGCCGCCGGGGATCGTTTGCACACCTCAGGTGAGGGATTTGTTTCAACACTCTCAAACTCCAAAAGATTGAAATTCCATGGAATAATAGAAAGCATGGAAAAAAAGAAACCTACTAATAATAAAGTTGAAGAGCTTATTTGTTTTTTTGTTTGAACTCGCTAACCTTTGGAACTGCACTTCGGATTAGAAAAATATTTTTCATTTGATAGCCCAGTTCTTGAGGAAGGCTATTTAACATCACGCTTGAATCCGAGCCGAACAAAAAGAAAAAAAAAACGGAAAGAACGCTAAGCGGAACCGAAGTAGTAGCGCAGGCAGGCGATGCGATGCGACGCGGTGGGGCGGGGGAACAAGACATTTCACGCGGACGAAGTCGCGGGCAGAAGCTAGTTTCTAGTATTCTATAAAGATCGCTTTGCCATTAATTTTGAGACTGATTTTGAGACTGATTTTGAGACTGATTTTGAGACTGATTTGATGATTCACTAATCTTTGATCCAATCTTCCAGCAGATAATAAAAGCATCTGTGTCATCACACAGTTACTGTGCATTAAGGTTAAATCCAAATGATAAATGATTATATTTTGTAAGTAGGTTGTACAAACACTTTTACACGTCAATCATATTTTAAAACTAGATGAGGTCGGCGTTTCCTTTAAAGAAGTAGTTCATAAAATAACTCGGCTTCCAAATTCGTTAATGGACTTTTAAAACAAATTTTAATTCCGACCGTGTCTCTTTTTAGGGACACATTATAAATCAAACACCATTAACGAGACAAAATATTATTATTCCATTACACACCTAGGTTAAACCTCGAGAATTCATTAAAGAAATTTACATGAAAAAGACTTAGAAATAATGGCAGCAAGTGTTTGAAAAATTAAAGTCAATCTAACTGAGAGGCAATTTAAAATAATCCTTTGGTATAACACTTTGCGCACTACTAATGGCCGTCGGAGTTTAAATTTCAAATTTACTGAAAGAAGTAGTAGGTAAAAAGCTTGCGGCATTAGCTGAGTAGGTGGGGTGGCCAGGAGGTTCGTGGAGAGTGAGATCTTGTGGTGCAAAAGAAAAATACTGGCAAAGGAACCTGGAATTGAAATAATTATGTAGTCAGAGACAGAACGTAAAACAATGGTTCAAAATTATAATTGTTTTCAAGTGCTTTAACAGATTTATGTAGGATAGGTACCTACATAAATCGGTGTTGTCTCTATTTAAGAAAGAAATGTTAAGCTAAGGACCTTTTACATGGGCACGCCACAATTGCGGCGATAAGTCCCCTCTTTGAGGAGTGGCTAGAGAGGCGCCACGGCGCCCCCACCTTCCGCCTGACACAGGTCCTCACCGGACATGGTTGCTTCGGGAGATTCCTGTTCAGGATAAAGCGGGAGGAAACTCCAGGGTGTCACCACTGTGTGGATCGCCCGGAGGACACGGTGGAAATCTGCCCGGCTTGGGCAGAGCACCGCCACTTCCTCGTGGCGGCGATCCCACCCCTGGTCCAGGCCATAGTATGGAGCGAGATGGCATGGGAGGCAGTCACCTCCTTCTGCGAAGCAGTAATGCTCGCGAAGAAGGAGGCGGAGTGCGTGAGGGAGAGGCAATCACAAAAAAGTCAATTTTAGTCAGTAAAAGTCTGACAAGCCCTTCCGTTCAGCCCAGAGCGGGAGAAGTCATTTGATGATTTCCCAAAAAAAGGACCTTTTAAATAATTTAGTAGGTTCTTTTGTAAATGTAAATTCTATTCACTTCTAAAGCAGTACAACATTATTAGTCAAAGAAATGTCAGAAGTCTTCCTAAATATTAAACAATCCAAAATGCAAGTCAAATAACCTTCAGAATGTCCTACGATAGCATGAAGCCTTGCCATCCTGCTGCAAATGTTTGTAAAACTGGGAGGGATAATCTCGGGCAGGCGTCGCTTTAATGACACAACTTTAGAAGAGAAGCACATCGACTGATACTAATGCTCTTCATAGTACGGCTAACGACAATTCAATGTCAATGAGATTACACCATGTCAGCGATTATGAAATAATTGCATCATTTTAAGAGATTTGTTGCTGAAATACTGCATTATTCAGTGACATCATGCATACCGGGATTTAAATTTTTAGTGAATGGTCTACATTTGCGTGATGTTTAGTGTCTTTTCTTTTCGTTTGTTATCTAGTACTATTTGTTTTAGTTTTAAATAAGTACAGCCTCTTTATTCTCTTATTGTTCTCTTACTGTCTTCCTTTTTTGTGTTTTTGTAACGTGAATATTGTGTCTTCACTGTATCAGTAACCTAGGTAATCTGTGGAAACGTTGTGGGCTGTAAATTTACCCACTTCCAATGTAAACTTATATGTAATATATAATGTACAATCGTTTGTTTTCCCTAACAAAATAAATAAATATAGTTTTTATATCTCTACTATACATAGGATAAAACAAAGTCGACTTTCGTGTCTGTCTGTGTGACCGCTTAGATCTTCTGAACTATGCGATTGATGCGGTTTTCATCATCTTTTAGAACCTTCATTCCGGGAGGTTTATATGTTTATTTAACTGAGATATAGCACAAAAATCTCGATGATTTGAAATGTCAATGCAAAGTAGGGGCGGGTCGCTAGTGTTTTTATAAAAAAGCAACTAGCTACCGGCCCCTGCTTGGGCCATAACTTGACAAAACGTCGACATTTCTTTACATATAATATCTAAGTTTAATAGTTATTCATTATCCGTTGCGTAGTTAAGAAGAACAACGCGGTCACACAGACAGACACGAAAAGCGAGTTTTATTTATTATAATATACTAGCTGTGCCCCGCGGTTTCACCCGCATAAGTTTCGATTCCGTGGGAATATCAGGATAAAAAGTACCCTATATGTTATATATCCTGATTATAAACCATCTGTGTGCCAAATTTCATCCAAATCCGTTCCAGTAGTTTTTCATACATACATAGTTTCACGTTTATAATATATATAGGATAGGATATGATAGACAAAACGGTAAAGGAAAACATGGTGAGGAAACCGACATGTCCTAGAACCAAAAATTCGAAGACATTGTGACATCTACCAACCCGCACCAGGCCCGCGTGGTGGATTACAGCCCACGCCCTCTCACAGAGAGGAGGCCTGAGTCCCAGCAGTGGGAATGTTATAGGCTGATTATGTATGTTATGCAGGATATTATAAAAGATAATCCATGGCGGAATGTGACAGAGTCTATATTGAAATAACGATGTAGAAGTAACGAAACCCGTAACGTAGAACTAGCGAAAAAAGTAATAAACCAACTCACAAAAATATCACCACTCACTCACCCTTTAAAAAACAAAGTCGACATTGACAAACACAGTAGCTCGGACAATCAGGGCAAACTTGAGTGGACTAAAGATTTATGTGGTGTTGTGTCGTGCTGTTGTGCTGCACTGCGATACGTCACGTCTGTGCCGTGCGGGGGTGCAGCACAGCGATATGTCACGTCGTGTTTTGTTTATGAAGTCGCACGTTTTTGCGGAGTTGTGAGCCAGAGTGTTTGAATGGTGATGACTATATGTTACATAGGGCTGAACAAAGGGTGGAATGGCTTAATATTTTTAGTAGAGATTGGAAAAATTTAAGCTGACATGCTGCAAATGAAAATGTTATTTGGTACAAAGAATGAGAATATTTTTGATGGGTTCATTTACACAAAAGTGTACTCTTATCAGTATTAGCTTATAAAATGAAAGTCTTTGGTATAAAGACTACAACTCAACTGCCTACTACAACTGCTACTGCTGAGCATGATGTCCTGGGTTCGATTCCCAGGTCGGGTAAAGTGTTAATTAGTTTTTCTATTTGGAATTTGTCAATAGCAGCCCGCAGTCTGGATATCTGCCTGGTTGGAGGCAATATACTCACCCCCTGTTACATGGGGTTTAAAGACACCTGGTGAAAGGTGCGTGTACACCCAGGTACACCTCAGCCTCACTCTTCAGGGAATACAAGTTTGATGTAATGTAATGTTACTACAACAAAAAAAAAAAAAAAACAAAGTACTTATCCTTTTTTGTTTCCTCTCATTAGAGTGAATGGCTATGTCAGTTCAGTAATTTGTAATTATAAATACGACCATCCTAATGTTTTAACTTGAAATGTTTTAACTAGCACAATGGAAGAACAATATCCAGAACAGGATTATTAAAAGTTCAAGCGAAGTAGAACAAAGCATTTGTGTATTATTACTTTTAGTTGGAAATTGTTTTAATAAGTTCGTTAATAATGAAATTCCTATTCCACAAGAACACATTCTTACACGTCAAAGGATGAACTCTTAAAAAATTCGTTTATTTTATAAGAAAACTATCTCTAGGGCTTCATAGTTTAGTGTTGGCTACAGATGCTCGTCGGTTAAGCGCGGGACTTGCGTAACACTATCAGTAGCAATGGCTTTGATTTTGACAGTTTAACAACATTCATTGCGTTATTTACGTTGTTGAGCAGACACATTTTTAGAACAGGAAGCAATGGATTAGCAATAGCCTTCAAAATGATTCAGATTGAGATTGATAGAGTGTGTGTTACGCAATTCAGGTGCTGAAACCAGACAAACTGTTAGTTAGTTTTTCTAATAGGACATAATGAGTAGCAGTTTGGAGCGTCGGTCGGTGGTGGTGTTATTTGTGAAATCTGGGTGTAGGTAAAAATAATCAGTAAAAAATGATTCGTCGAAATTGGACTTCTAGTGAAAAAGATATGCGTCTTCAAACATAAAAATATATACCTACCCGCGTTGACTTGAGAACCTCCGCCATTTTTTCGTCGGTTGCAAAATTGGTTGGCCCACATGGGACTATTTTCATGCGTCCTATTTTCCTTAACTTTTTTTTAAACCTTATCAATTTCCGTTTCTAGATGTGATCACTGATACACCACTTTCTTAGCCAACTGTAAACATCTGCGTACCCGTTAGGGGAATATCTGCTTTCTCTTATTATTATCTCTTGTTGCAGCCCGACCTCACGATAAAACTACAGATGAGCCCCGACTACAACAGCGTCAACAAGTCTTGGAACTGGAACTACAAGGAGTATCAGATCTGAACACGGCGCAGACACTCTTCATTGACAAGATTTTAACCTTATCATATCTTAATTAACGACAAAAATGTCACATAATCATCATCATATCTAAGTATAATGTCCATCGTCCACGACGCTTCACAAAAACAATGAATCTATCTGCCAAGCCTTTTCCCGACTATGTCGAAGTCGGCATCCAGTCTAACCGGATGCTGCTGAATACCAATATTTTACATAAAGCGACTGCCTATCTGACCTCCACAACCCAGTTAGGTACCTACTGGGTAACAATGTTACCCCTTGGTAAGACTGGTAATTTCTTTAAAACATAACTACTATTTGGTCGCTTCTCAAAGGTATCCAGTTACAAACACAAATAGAGTAGCCAGAATGTCACAGCAATAGTATTTCCTTGGCTGTCCGAACACGACGCGACCAATCACAATCTAGTTAATAACGCGTCAGTAAGTCGCGCACGGACCGCCATCGAAATAGTGCGGTGACGTTCTACGTTCTGGCTACTCATTGGTGATTACAAAATCATTTTTTTTTACATGAACCTTCGTGGGTACTTATGAAACGTCAGATGCTAGGTGCACGGTTCCAACTGGCCGTTTCCTATGGAAAAGAGCCGGCAAGAAACTCCACGGTTACTCTTTTAAAAATAATTAGCTAAGTTTTTAAATTACAGTATTAACAGTTATGGGAGGACAGTGTAGGCTAATCAACAAGTACTAGAGGGGCGATTTTCGTAATTTTAAGAACGTTCGCCGTCTCAATCTGTCAGCAATACCTCTAATTTCCCTACATTCTTGGCAAGGGTTTGACATTGATTGTCGCTGCGATGAGATTGTAACTAGATTTTGACGGTGTTAATTGCGGGAATTGGCTTCAGGTAAAAATAGAAAATGATCTCCAAATCTGCAGTCTACAAGGCCTACAACGTTCTCAAATTCATTTCTTTGTGTTTGTAACACGTTGCTTTTGAGTAGCGTCATGGACGACGGAAGCTGCATTCCACCGAAGTTACTTTTTGTAGAGCAACACTGCAACATGATAACTTTAAGTGACTTTCTATAACTATTGCGGCTTTTGCTATAACTTCTTGTTTTCCATTTTTGCCCACACACAAACGCAACACTTGCAAACGTTGCTACACAAAAGTAAATTCAGTGTAGTGTAGATACACCTTTATTTAAAATCTTCGCAGTGAAGGTCACCTACATAACCGTAAAATTTCAAAGTGTTTACCTTGTTTCAAGTTAACAAAATAATATTTCATAGATATTATTCATTACAGGTTTTGATAGTTAATTTCTGCTAGATTAATAGTTATTAATTACGAATCCGATTCAATTTTATCTTCAACCAAGAATTTAATCATTTGTTAATAATTTATGAAGATTTATTTGTATTAAATGTTAATAATATTTAACTGGGTTGAATTAATTATAATTATAAAATATTCACACAATTTATTAATTCATTTATTAAATAATGTCATACGATTATGCTCGTAAATAAATTACAACTTTTGTGACCTTTAGCTAAGCGCACGTTACACCAGTGGGGTAGTTGCGTAACATACTGTCAGTGGCAATGGCTCTCATTTCGTTCGCTCAGTTCAACAGCATTCAGCATTCATAGTTGTTGAACATAATATATGAAGCAGGATTAGCAATATCCTTCAAAATGATTCAGATTTACATTGATAGTGTGCTACGCAGTTACAGTTCTGCTTCGAACCGCAGCACATCCCATTACAATACCAAAAAGCGCGCTGGGACCGGCCTGTAGCGCGCTGCGACCCGCCTGTAGCGCGCTACGACCCGCCTGTAGCGCGCTGCGACCCGCCTGCGCCAGCGCGCTTCATTCAAAATGTTTGCAAGTAGTGTAGGAGGATTGCAATGCGTTGCGGCCCTCCCTAATCTGCGACAAAACCTTTTACCAACTATTTAATAAACACAGCTTACTTGTCGGCGACTTAATAAACCATTTAATTAACTTGACATTTGCAAGTTCTTCGAAACTTCGGGGTCACGCTAATATAGTTCGGTACTCCTTCAAACGTAACGTAATATTGTCAAATAAGATGAAGCCTCCGGACTGCTCGATACCAACTTCCACAAAGGGAAGAGTAAGCACTTAAGTGCTCTTAACAGGTTTAACTGAGAGTGCTGACACTTAGCTCAGGAGGGTGCTAATACTTTTAAGGATGTTTCGCGGAAATTAAGGCTTTGATTTGTGAAGTGAGATAAATGGAATGTTTCAATCTCAGCTTCCTGTAAATGGTCCGACCCTGAATTTATTTTGCGTATTTTTATATCTTTTATTTACCCCAATATCACACTGAAATTCTTAAAATAGTTTTACAACCTCATTAATCTGACACTTCCTCTTATATTCTTTAAATATTATTATAAATTTCCTAAAATCCATTAATATAAAAGTAATTTAAAAAATCCAATAACTCATTCCTTTAATAATTCTCATTCATCTTTTAATATTATATTACGAGTAAAATATTTAAATAACAAATATCTCGATGCCAAACCATGCTCAAATAATTTATTTATTAAATAAGAAATAAATCTTTAATAATGTTCAAATGTATCTCAAATTCTATGAATCATGTTTAAATTATAATTATTATAAATAATATTATTATATTATGCTTCTGTTATGTACGATGCCAAATACATAATTCAATTATGTGAAGTACAATGTAAAATAAATGATATAAATTACTTTATTTCGTTGTTTTATTATTTACTCAGGTAACTGAACTTAGTACATCTGTATCTTTTAGATGTTACCAGTTTTAGTACGTTCTGTATCTTAACGCAATAGCAAGAAATTTTACACCCAGTTTCAGGAACGAAAATCAACTCTGTTGGGCAAGTCTGCAGAGCGAAAATACAGGAAACACTATATAAAGGTAATATTTTACGAACTGTGTTGTAGTTTTTATGTACTAATAAACTTATTATATTATCTAAAAACAATGTGGAAAAAACGTGTATCGTAAACAATCTATATGTCACCTTTTATGTGTTTTCTATCTAGCCAGTGTGTTAGTACATGGAGGTGATATACCTTCAACAAACACAATTTGCTATCAAATTGCAAACGCATGTCAACGGCTGTGGTTGGTTGACTGAATCATTATCAACCGCCAATCGGATCACTCGACACGAGTTACATTTTGATTTTCATTCCAGAAACCGATCGTTAGGCTGGAAATAGTGTTACGCGGACGTCGGTCCCTGATGTCGGTGGATGGCGTACCGATTTGTATCTAATAGACTCGCGCTCAGACCGTCGCAGACCGTCAGTACTACACTATTATAAATGATAAATGATTAAATGATAAATGATTTTATTTTTGTAAGTAGGTTTGTACAAACACTTTTACACGTCAATCATATTTTAAAACTAGATGAGGTCGGCGTTTCCTATCTGACTAGTCTGAGAAGAAAGGCCGAAACAAACTCAGACGTCACAGTCTCTTTTAAAGTCCAGACATAATCTTGGTCAGATCATGTGAAGACCATGTAGATTTATGTCTGAGATGGTTTTAGATACACGTCCATTTTGTCAGCGTATTGGTACGCGACCGACGTCAACATTACATTATTTAGTATTTCCTAAGACTGCAGTAGTGTATGTTCGGGTGTGTTTTCCTAGAGAGCGTTTTTTGACACCGTAAAGTCAAACGGTGCCATCATTTTCTACACTGCGACCGAAAACCGTAGCTTGGGCCTAAAGCTACGGTTTTCTCGGCTCACACCACAAATCACTAAATTACGTTTAGCACTAAACGATTTTAAATCAATATTCTGTTCATGCCAATGGATTGAAGACACAGAGAGACGTTTGAAATATGTATGTTTAGCGTTAAACGTATTTTGTGATATGTAGCGAAAGCGGGCCTTAGAGTGAGATACTTAACACGTCATCACACACGAGTAAATGGACACGTGTTTTTGAATTTGGTCCATGTTCTTCTAGGTATTATAGAATATTAACACTGTATCCTGTACGAGTCGCAATAAATACTTTTCTTTTTTTATTTTCTTTCTTTTCTTTAGCACACACTTTGGACACTTAATGCTCCCAGACGTAATAACAATAAAACTTCTATTGTGTCTCGTTCTGTGTCCTTCAGTCGACTAAGTGATAAGGCCGCCCATTGTAGGCATGTTTAGTATTGTTTAATATTTTTTTGATATGAATTTTTCTGGTGAACATTAAAGTAAATTAATAAAAACCAAATTCAAACCTTGTTTTGGTCTAGACGGTACAAAAAGTCAACCGGTATAGTCATCCAAGAGGAATCCCAGTAACATTGCTCGCTAGTTTAATAAACGTCGTATAAAGAGAGTGGGTAAGTCTGCATTGGATTATATCGCGATTCGTCGCACAAACGCTAAATCTATTGCATTTCGGAGCTCGCCTCCCGGATCAGAGAAGTTAGGGGCGACTCAGATGCCAACGTATGAATAAACAAGAGTTGCTTACATGAAAGAAAGAAAGAAAAAGTATTTATTGCGACTCGTACAGGATCATAAACTAAACTAAACACAGTTAAAAATAAAAATAAAACAAATTGTATAAAAAAGTAACAAAAGGAAAAAAAAACAGAAAGTCCTATACGAGGCCAAAAGGCTCCTATCTCAGCATGATGCTTCGACATTTAAAAAATAAATGTCGTAGCGCTGGTATTCTGATAGGGCCCGCTGTGATGTCACGGGCGATCACAGTAATAAATAAATAATAAAATAGATATAATATTATGTAAAATATTAGCAATAAATAACTATTATTTATTTTTAATCCGCGCTAGACGTAACCTCATTACTTGTCAATGTCGGATTCCCTGAGTGTCAGAAGCACTCTGTGGCATTGTTGTGACAAGTGAAGATACATCTATAATACCAGCCTATTACTGTCCCACCGCAGGGCGCAGACCTCTTCTCATACAGATAAAACACGAGCATTGACCACCACGCTTGCTCAAGACAGGTTGGCGGTTCAATTCTATAATTACAGACAAATAAAAGAGATTTTTAACAAAACATTGTTTTATTTGTAAACCTACACCTCTGCCTTCCCCTTTCCGTGCAAAATACAGGCGTGCAGAGTAACATGTAATGTTATGGTGAAATATAAAAAAAATACTAGGGGACTTTCGTAAACCGTTAAAAATGATACGTGTGTATAATATATTATGTTTATCTGTCATTTATTTATTTAATACTTTAAGTACACAAATGTACAGAGGCGGACTCATCAATGTCATATGTGTGTGTGTCATTAATTCTAAATTCGGTTTCCTAATATTATTTTATCATTTGACATTAGTTATATCGACAACAATAGAATCTATTCCAGATTAACTATCACCATTTCAATTCCAATCGGTTTAATTTAACTGCCACTATTAAACATAATTTGCATACTACGATCGTTGGCATAACATAGATAATATGTATAATAATTTAAATTAATTACGTTGTACGATCACAAAGTTGGCTGGAATTTAGTATCAGAATGCATATTAAATTATGGGCTATTCACCAGACATGTAATTATTTGCTTAAACTAAAGCTAAAATAAATAAATTAATATTTCATGTTTGACATTCTGTTTGACAAACAAAACAAATGAATAAACACTATTGAATTCTATATTCTGACATCTATTGTTTCGAGATGTCAGTTTGTTGTAGTTGTTAATTAATGTTCATTCATAATTGAATGTTTCAAATCATAAATATAATATTACTAGCTTAAGCCTGCGACGTCGTCCGCGTGAAATTCCCGGTTCCCCCGGCCCACCCCGGCCCACCGCGTCACATCGCATCGCCCACGCTATTACTTTGTTTTAGCTTAGCGTTCTTTTTGCTGGGCTCCTAAGGGTCGCAGCGTGATGTTAAATAGCATAAAATCTTCTTCGAGAATTGGACTATCAAATGCATATATATATTTTTTTAATTCGACTGGTAGTTCCAGAGATTAGCGCGTTCAAACTAAAAACACTCTTCAGCTTAATTATTAGTATAGTATAGATAAGTGCAAAAATGAATTTGAGTTTGTTTGTTTTCACGCTCAAAGGGCTGAACGGATTTGGATGAAATTTGGCACACCGATAGACCATGACCTGGGTAAGAACATAGGCTACTTTTCATCTGGGATCGCAGACGAAGTCATGAGCAACAGCTAGCTCAAAATAAAACGTTACAAAAGAATTGCCACTTCCGAGTGTAAGTAACCCTGTAGCATTCCTAGGGATTGCATAACGTCAACAGATGCAAGTCAAATGCACGGCCGTATTGACTCGAGCTCGCAGTTCGGGACTCGTCTCCGAGGATCTCCGCCGATATAGAGCAGGGGTGCCCAACCTTTGTCTACGTGGCATTTTTTTAAATCTTTTTGAAGAGGATTGTTTTTTTTATGTGGTTTGGTTGATCATCATTCTTTTGCCCGTATCCCAATATTTGGAGGCAAAGCTTGTCTTTTCCTTCCATTCTTCCGTATTGCTCGTCACCTCATTAGTCACCCCCTTTCTAGTTTTTAATTTCAAAAATAATTTCGTTTACTTTAGACACCTGTTCAAATATTTTGATTTGACGAATAGGTAATGCTGCCTTCACAAATATTACTGTTTGTAACATTCCATTGGTGGAGCACCCCTGGCTTAGAAGCAAGATTTTTGCCAGTATTGAAATATAAGCTGAGTGACGTGAATTCTGTTGTCAGCTGAAATGATTTTATTGCTTCAGAATTTTTATTTGGAGGTAGAGATATTTCGTATCCGTGGATTAAAAGGTCGGTAACTTGGCTGTTTCAGTGTACTGGAAGTACTTGAATTTAGCCACTCGTAGAAGTGAGAGCTAGACCATCTTCTTATCGTGTCGATGGCAATCTTAATGGAGTGTCCCAGAATTCAGCTACGAGTTTGGTGCCATTACTAGCGTCCATCAGGTCCTGTAACGAGCAAATAACCAGACACGCAGAACACGATATTAAATGTCCCGTCGTTTGTGGAACAGCACCGTTTTTACACTCCAATGTGGAGTCATCTATGAATTTGCACCTGCACCCAATCATCTCCTTGGGTCCGGAGTTTTTTTTTTTTTTAATTTCGACGTTAGCCAAAGCAACTCGTGCGCAGGTGGGAGATCTTCAGCAGGTTGAACAAACTGGTCGAACAAAAAGGTCTGGTCACTACTTCAAAAGTTCTTTAGATCGTTTGCCTTCCTACTTGTAGGTACCGAGCTACCAGTCAGAGCCTGAAAATCCCAAATAGTTTTATAAAATGTATCGACATTTTGTAAAAGTACTCGTATTTGGGATTTTCAGCTTTTGTGGCACAAGGATGTTGTCGTGCAGAGTGTCGAGTGTCGGAGACCATTTTGACTCTTTTGCTGGCGCTAGTCTTGTGGCGCTATTCCTGCTATTGGATACAGGTGGACTATAATTAGTTTCATTTAAATAATTCTAGGATTAGCAAAACTGTTTTTTTTTTTTCTAAAACAATAAAAAGTGTTATTGAACAAATAATAAAAAAATAAACACGGGGTTTCGAGTTGTACATGGTGAAATAATATAAAGATAGAATTAACAGCTCTGGTTACTAGTAAATCTACATGAAATATATCATAGTACCCGAGCTGTAACATTCAGACATGTACTGCTTTATTAGTTACATGAAGGTTAATTATCTAAATCTTTCCATTCCTATATAAATATACTTACTGCGATCAGTTCTTTGTGCATGGAATGAATCAAATCAGCATTTTAAAAGATGTTACATTGACATAAAACCGATACATAGAAACGGTTTATTAAACAAGACCTTAAATTTTAACGTACACTGCTGTAAATCTCTGCCCGTTCAAATTGATGACCGAACTAAATCATCAAAATACGTCAGCAAATTGCCGATGGCCCGTCGAATGGGCCCGTAGCCGCGTAGCACTGCTACGTCGTAGCCTCGTAGCGCTCGTAGTGCTCGCAGCGCTCGTAGCAGCAATTCGGCGCGATCCATCAGTGAAGAGATTGCGGTGGAACATCGATCAGTGTCGCTGCTCGCGCACGGGGGACGTGGAGGTAGGATTGTATGTGGACACTCCATCTTGAAAATATGGTCACGATTTGAGTACCTAGATTAACAAAATAAGGGTTAATTGCAGAGTTAACAGAAATAGAAATAATGTTAATGTTGTTGTTGTTAATGTTCCAAAAATACATTAAAATGTCATTCTATTTTTAGGTTATTCTAATGTTTATTTTTACCAGTTTATGTTAAATTCCCTAGATGTTCACGTAAAAGGTTTAACTTAACGTAAACTGTTGACATAACCTTTCAAAGTGTCGTGCACCCTGTGGCACTAATGCAATGAAAAATAACAGTAATATAATATAATAATATCCCTGGACATTTCACACAGCGCCATCTAGTCCCAAGCTAAGCAACCTAATGCTTGTGTTATGGTAACAAGATGGCTGATAAACTACTTATATACATTTTTTTTTTTTTTGTAAATACGTACATATTATAGATAGAAAAACACCCAGACTCGGAACAAATACATGTAGGTCATACAAATATTTGTTCCGTGCGGGAATCGAACCCGCGACACGCAGCGCAGTAGTCAATCGCTTAACCACTGCGCCAACCGTGCCGTCGCCAACAGTAATTTAAGCCAACGAATACAAAACCAATAATTATAGTGCCTGTCAAATTATAGTGCCTGTCAAATGATTATAGTGCCTGTCGAATGAGCACACTCACATTCTTAACTCCTTGTCAGTCCAACTGCCCACCTCAAGTGGTAGTTCAATCGCGGCTACTTTTTATCCTGTACTTATATAAACCCACTATCTACGAGTCCTGAGTATATAGACCAGTGGCCCTAGCACGAACGCACGACGTAAACTCGAACGATTTTTAAATAGAAATACAACTATCCTATAACATTTTGGTTAATTTTTTTGCAAAAAGTACGATAAGTATCGACCATAGATATGAATAAAATTAAGTAAATATTTTGTACGAAACGAGTAGTTTGAAATTCAAAATCGTTCAAATTTTCGTTAAATTTGCTCCGCGTGTTCGTGCGAGGCCCATATAGTTACTATCTACTGGTCGTATGTACTCGAGCGATTGAAAGAAGCTATCAGTTCCGATGGGCGAAGAGGGATGGTTTCATTTAAGTGATGCTGATGTATCGATCGTTTGTAGGGAATGTAGTGGGTATGGTCAGTTGATAATGATTTAATGGCTTTGTGAAAAATGGAGATGTGAAATTGTGATTAAATGTTGATAGACGAAGTCGTGAAGAAACCAGTGTGTCATAGAACCAAAGTTTGAAAACATATGGGGTTAATACAAGGTAAGTACTAGAAATGTAAAATTATCATTGATAGACATTCGTTGATCGTGTTAAGGCGTTTTAAAGCCTTACGAGTAAGTAAATAAATTTTGTTACTCATATCGCCTTTTCCCAAACTTGACTCTTGGGCTTCCGACGAGTCGTAATGACTGTCAAAGATCTACGAATGACAGCCGGAACCAACGGCTTAACGTGCTTTCCGAAGCTCGGAGAGGTCTCGACATGTAACTAATTGGTAGTCACCCATTCACAAACCGGCCGCGGCAAGGGTAGCTTTACCTTCGGTAGACTCGTGCAGCTGTTATTATTTAACCACCATAGAATAGAATAGAATAGAATACTCTTTGTTGTACACCATACAAATTACAGAACATAAATATATAAAATTTTATACCATCCACTCCTTCTACGCATTGTTTTTAAATATTAACAAATAATTTGTTATAAAGTACTTTTAGAAATCTCTTAAATAATAATAATTACATTCAAGTACATTGTTCTCTTTCATTAAAATACAAATGGACTGTTCTAACACCAAAAGTCAATTCTCGTAAATAAAAACGTTCAACATCTAGTCGCAGTCTCATCTCAGCGACTACCAATGTCAAAAACTTGTCAGATATTTAACGAAATCAGAGGTATTTTTGAAAGACTGAGAGAATGTTAAGAACATTCTCTCAGTCTCAATCTTCTAAAATACGAGAATTTCCCCTCATTTCTCTAATAGAACCTCTTGGAAATGAAACCTCATTTCATATTCAGTTATTGACAGTTATAATTAAAAAGTTACTTTCCCCCTACTAGAATGTATATGTTCAGTAATCTCTCTTTCGAGATGAAATGAGACTGAGATGGTTCTAGATTATTATCTGAAAAAGAAGACCTAGGTCTTCATAATTTAGATCCAAAAGTAAATGAAAATATCAGTATTAAAGCCTTGTAGTTACGAAAAGTAATGGGAATAAACTGCAAACAATGAGTTTAATATTAAAATCCAAATCTTTGTAGAATAAAATAATGGGTATCTTATTTTAGAAACATTCAAAGATTATTTTGAAGTAAAAACCGTTGTTGTATTATTATTTACAAAACCCAGCACAAAACTGAAATGTATTTTATTCTGCGTATTTGTATTCTATGTAGAATAAGAATTACAAGGGTAGCTAAAATAATAGTATGCTGACTCAATCGATTAGATTGAAAATATCGATTTCGAAAAAATAATAGAGTAAAATAACCGAATTAGTAGTTTTTATTTTCAAACGTCATGGTCGCTTTTCACAAAAATAGGTACCAGGTAACTTAATTCGGTGCGCGCTATCGAATGACGCTGAAAACGAAAACTACTGATTCTTTTATTTTACTCTATTATTTTTTTCGCAACTCTATCTTCGAACTTGAACCCTCATTACAGAAATCGACATTCGAAACATTAAAACCTCCGGAAATAAAAATAAATCAACACAAAACACACAGCCACAGATCAAATCGCAAAGACATGAAAAAGGTTCCCTTTGACAAATACTCACGATTTGGTGACCTTTAAGAAATTCATTTGTACTGAAAACAGCCTGAAGCTGAAGTCCGTTTACTTTAATGAAACCCAACATTTTGGGAGTAATTGAATTGGAAGATTTAATTAAATATGCTAATTGGATTTAATTGATTATGAGTTATGATTTAGGTAAAAGTTTAATTGAAATGCTAATTAATTAAATGGACTGTGTGTTGTTTTATACTCGGTGGTTTCATTTATTTCTTTGTGGGTAATGTTTTCTCTTACTTTGCGAAATTAAAAGATAATATTATATGTAGAAATCATATCCCCAAGGTGTATGTTTTGGTGAATTTACTTGACGGTGTTAAATCAAGCAATGTGTTTTTTAACATTGAAAAAAGAACATGGAAAAGTAAATCGTTAAAGTAATTGGTACGATGAAACGTTACTCCATAATTTGGACGAGAAGTAAGGAACTCATTATTCAACAACATTATTACCACAACAAACACACAACCACACTCATAATTATAACATTTTTTAATTCCTTAACGTAACTGACAAAATGTGGGTTCACCTCTGCTTAACTCTTCGGGGTTACAGGCTGTTTAGGTTACAGGTGTTATTCCTAGAAACCGTAACCAGTATGTCCTAGAACCAAAAAAACAATGTGATCTCCAACCCGCACCGGGCCCGCGTGGTGGAGTATGACCCACACACAGAGAGGCCTGAGTCCCAGCAGTGGGAACATTATAGGCTGATCATACTGTTATTTCTACAGAGGACTGCCCCGCCAACAGCGTGTACAGACATAAAATTCGTGGCGTCTAAAATGCTTTGAGCGCTCAACTCCTATCACAGACCACCTTCCACGCTGTCAGTTTCTTTACGTCATTTATGCGAGTAACCTACTAGCATGGTTTATATGAAATGTGGTGACCCTGCCGCCTCTATCATGTTGAGTGGAAGCCTTCTTATCACAGTCATGACGTGCAGCTGTCGACTATTTCTGTTCCTGATCATTTTGTTTTTATTTTTATTTTTTACTCTATATAATTACGTATATTTTATTTATTTTATCTTACCATTTATGTACACACATATATAAACAGACATTGAAAAACAGAACAGAAAAAATAGGTACAGAGGTGATGCTTATTTCATCTCTTCCAGCATACCTGAGATAGGACAATAGATACAGAGATGTAGACAGCGTGTGATAGAGCAAAGGAGACAAAAAATAATACATAGAATCAAAAAAACAATTCACATAAAAGCTAAACAAAAATTACGAGAATATACTAACATATATTCAAATAAACATACATAAATACTTCTAAAATAAATACATACACAACTATGATGAAGTGGACAGATATTGTTCTTTTACTCTTTATTCTTCTGTATATTTCTGTATGCACTTGTTTCTGTGACAAATCAACCTATTTTTATTACATTATTTTCTTTTCTTTTTCTAGCAGTGGCCGCCGGGGCGTCTCCGTGCTCTGTTCTTATTTCATTGGTACCATTTCTCTTACAAATCAATATAACCCTCCACCGTCAACACTGCTTACCTCGCTATCGGAAAGCCTCTCATGCATATTCACGCTCGCCTAATTTATGTGTTCGGTAGCAGCGTGTATTGAAACAGCAGTAAACAGTGGCTCTACTCAATCGTGTGTTTAATTGTTAAATGTTATGTGTGTGTTCATTGATACTGAAGCTACAATTATTGTTGAGGCTTTGATTGTGGCTTTTAGTTTAACTTGGGTGGTGTACGAGTACCTGAGGGGAATAGATATTGTAAAGTCTATTTTACCTTGAACATTCTCTGGCAGAGAATTTCGTACATATTCTGTTTATCAGTGTATCTGTTCATGCGTGTCTGCGTAACTGTAAGTCCGTATATTAGGAAAAAGCTTGGATTTTCATATTTTGAAGTGGCTTTTATCTTGCAATTAATTGTCTATGTTGGTTATTGTGTTGCGTAGTTTTATATCCTACGTGAGCCCCCGTAGTCCATTTTTTAAGCAAATTTTATTAAGATTTAATTTTCTAAGCAAAACCAGGACGATTTGCTAGTAAATGAATGGCTACAGGAAAACGTTTTCAAAAGGCCCTCATTATGAGGATTAAAGAAATTAATTTCCAAGGTAATTTCATCGAAACAAAGGACCGGAAACCCTCAGATTTTTTGAAAATTACATTTTTACCATTAGTAAACTTGGGGTAACCAAACCTCTGCCAATCCATTTGGGAATAACACGCGTTCGAAGTAATGTAAAACTTTTGGGCAACCACCGAAATTAAAACCGAGAGCGCTTGTTTCGCTACGTCACAACTTACCAAAACATTTCAAGTCTCAACCTAAATTAAAAACTTAATGCTAGGCATATTTTAACATCTAAAAACATATTTTTCAACATTCAGCTCCGTCTAGAAACTTCAGCGTCCCGTAAGACCGCAAAGTGACTTTGTAACGACGTTCTAATCTCAATAACAACACGCCTGTACAAGGTCGGACGAAATAGACACTTTTACTCGCCCTATATCGTTGACAAGCAATTAAGAATGTGTCAGCGTTGAGAAATTATCACAGACAAGTTTTCAAAGAAAATGTGAAAATTCGTTTGCTTAAAACTTCTTAAGTTAGATGAATGAGGCTTCACACCTCGAATATAAGTTGTTATTTTCAATTTTGCTAGATTAATCTACACTTAAACTTCTGAGCTACATTTAATCCTTAGAAAAGACGCTTTTCAGCTCACGACTAATTTAAGTTCTAGTCGAGTGTCACATTATTTGGCTTTTTCAACACCTTTTCTTATGAAAGACTAGCTGCGCCCCGGGGTTTTACCCGCATAAGTTTCGATCCCGTGGGAATATCGGGATAAAAAGTATGCTATATGTTATTTCTGGTTATAAACCAGCCAAATTTCATCCAAATCCGTTCAGTAGTTACGTGAAAGAGTAACAAACATCCATCCATCCATCCATAAAAACGTTTATTAGGAACTACTAAGCTGAGAATTTGCACTTTTTGTATGTCAAAATAACATAAGACGAAACCCCAAAACACCCTTCACCACTTCCTAGTGCTTTAGCTGCAGCACAGCTATCAGTTCAGTTCGAAATCATACTAATCAAACAGCGAACAGGAATGTTACTAAGTACGAGTATTACATTTCCCAACATCAATCAATTTCTTAGACATTTATAATGAACAATGAATTAAGTACTAATCAAATCATTGGTAGGTAACTTCTCTGAGCGTGTACTGTTACAACTTCGAGACTGTTTTGCAATAACAGCTATCAAGAAGCTAAGCAACATAGTTGATGGTAAAGTTATAGATTTGCCTGCGGTTTCGCCCGCGTGGATGTCGGAAATCATCCAATGGGAACGTACTGCTGGGATAAAAACTATTTTATGTGCTAACCCAGGTCATAGCATACCTGCGTGGTAAATTGGACAAACGTTAATAATATTTAAAAAATAACTGATAATATTTGAAATCCCACCACAGCTTTTGTTACTTGGCAAATCTTTGCAGAAAATATTTCAATTTCGTCTTTATGTTGCCAGTTTTGGAAATAGGATGGTAAAACTTGTGATCGTAAGTGATTGCTGCACTGTTTCATACACACTTTTGCATGTTACTGTTAGCATAAACTAGTGTAAACAATTGTTAGTGAACGAATCAAAATAAATCATATTTTTGGAATCTTCTCCTCGAGCCCTTTGACGCAGGTACTAAAATTTTTTTTCACGACTATAAGTGGGTTATAACGTCAGCCATGTTGATTATTGTGAAACCTATTGAATTAGGAATTACCTTCAAAATCCTTCGGATTGCGATTGAAAGTATCGCGTCACTTGGCCTTGTATGCATTGTGATGAATTGCTTGTTGCATTGTTGTATGATTTACATGTCACTAACGATATGTAAATCATTATAATGCCCAGACAGACATCTGGATGCTATGAAAGAATAAAGAATCCTACATACACAGAGCATGACTATGTACCGTATAAAGACATGCGCTAAACACATAACCCTTCTTGACAGCTGGTTTTTATGCTTTCTATTTTATTTATAACCATGTGGTGCCGCGTGTTGTTGTTGCCACAAAGTCAAATCACATGAAACAATCATTGATCATGAATCTTTCGAACAACGCTTTGACTATCTTCGTAATTATTACCTTCATGTCTTCAATAATATTCTAGCTTACAGTCCGACCGTCGCGAGAAGCGCTCCTGAATTCTAGTAGCCAATAAAGATCAAATTCGCAAAACACGTATTCGTTTGTATGAAATTGACCGGAGTCAAGAACGCGGTCTCTCATCGACCGCACTGAAGTTTCTACAGAACAGAAAACAATAATTTAAATCCCCCCAAACACTGCGACCGAATGAACGTTCATTTCAAAAAGGTATAAATCATTATTGCGTTACGTAGGTATTACGAAACTGAGGTAACTGAACAATGAACATCAGATTACAAACTATTCAATGTTTCAAATTAACTAATTTCGACACACGTTAACGTTACGTTACCAAGCCACGTCCCGCGACATTGTACCCATATCGCTGTCAGCCACAAACCGCAGTATAATTATTACTTAATTAATGTTGTCAATTTGTGATATTTGCGAAGCGCGAACAATGCGTGTTTGTAGCGGTAATACGACTCCCGTTGTTTTACAAAATATTTGTGGAAGCGGGCGCGGAGCCGGGGGCGGTAGCTGGCGCGGGAATTGACGTTTCGTGTGACACAGTCACTGACAGTTTAACGTTTTTGCGGAAACGATGTGTTGATGTTTGATGTGGACAAGTATGCTGTGACTGCGTTACATTTCCTGTTAAGAGGGTGATGGGTGAAATCAGAAATTTGGTACTGCGCAAATAGATGTTTTTTTTTTCGAATCAATGCTTATTTCACACCCAAAATTAAATATGCAGTGTGTGGGGTGCGTGTGTGTATGTATGGTGTGTAATGTTCAATATTTCAGTGCACTATAGAACGATATCGCATAATTTAACAGAATATAATAACATTTCTAACCAAAAATTCATAATTTAATTTAGTAAGGCTGCTAAGTCATAAGTATCTACTAACATAACATAACACCAACATTGTACACTTAGTTTGCAATAAACGTTTTGACTTTTGACTTTGACTTAATATTGACAATTGGTAAATTAATGAGAACCGGTTTGCGACGTTGCCAACTTTCTGATTGCACACTCTAAAACTATTATTCATAAAATATTATGTAAGCTAGGAGTTGATTCGACTCACACTAGTACAGTCTGGTGATCTACTCTAGATCTCTTACTCGCAATTCTATACTTTAACCATTGGGATATTGGCTCTTTAAAAATTTTACGCACCTGTATTTAAGTTTTACCTGTATTTTAAATGTGAATACTCCATTCACTAACGGTCTCAGCCACATTAGAGCTTTCAAAACTTGCTCTTTTTCCGAGACCCTGTCCGCTGCCGCCTGTCAATATAACTCAACTCTTAAATAACTCGACTACCCTGGCGAGTACATTTACGAGCTCGATAATCACGACAGTGTTTTGTTTCGCCACAATTACGCCCACTCCATTTGACAGCTGCTTTCAATTAATTCTCTGCAGTAATCGTTGTGGTGAAGTCCAGTCGTATTGGGAGTTATATATATATATACATATATATGTCTGTAATTGGTGCAAAAAGTTGTGTGGTTATTGTGAGTAATGCTTGCTGTCTGTCTCAAAGTTTAAGGGTTGGGTCGACGAGCGCGTTTAGGTTAATTTTGCATCGGGCAAAATGAGTCCGGTTTATGATTTTAAATTATTTATTTTTGCATAATACTGTCATCGGCACCCTGCTGCCGCTATCACTTTTTTAGGACAGCAACCCTTCTTCTTCTATGCGTGAGTTCGTCGTGTTGATGGCACGACAGTGTATTAAATTTCGTTGGCCCCAAACTTTCGCCACTTCCACAGTATCGTCGGTGGCAGAGGTCGCTGTGGCTGCGTTTTTGGGGCACAGAGTGCAGGCGATAGGAGGTAGGACATAGTTTCCGCCGCAACTCCGCATCCACACCCTGCTGGCGTATCGTCGTATAGCCCCACTTCACACAATACATCCTTTGTTTCTTTGCTATTCTCAGCTTTCAGACAAAAGCTGGAAGTTTTTGATGAAAAGAGTCTTATTTAACCCAAAACCGTTCTCATAAATTAAAACTTAAGTAACGTACCCAGGGGTACTGGAGTACCCCTAATAGAGTATGAAATCGTCACAATATTTTTTTTATAAAATCATCTTATATAGACATTTAATAATAATAATAAAAATATCCCTGGACATTATCAGACATTTGTGGCATTAACATCAGTACAATCGGTTGAATAATAAAAAACAAATCGCAACTTATTATTTTTTATTTGTACCACAGTGTACGGTTTTAGGGTTAATCGTGTTCGAAGACTATGTAGATTCCTGTACTCTCTAGCTTCCTCAATATCTTCAGCTACGCTTCCACTCCACGGCTACCCCTCCCCCTGGCCTGCAGGAGTAGCTATCGAGTATCATCGACTTAATTACAACAAGTTAGCTCCTAAGCTCCAACTAAGCACTTACTAAGTTACGACTTGAACAACTACTTGTAATCTAGGACTGGAAATATAGGTCAAGTTAAGAGGCAGGTGTTTATTTGTGGAGGTATTTAGTTAGTATCTAAAAGGAACTGTTTAAATAGGAGCTGGAAAGGTACGTGGGCTCGTAGCGTAGACTTTGCTTAAAGTTAAGTACTTATTAGCGAGTGTTTAACCATACATTTTCGACGTTTAAACGTTTCTGAACTTTAAGTAAAGTCTACGCTACGAGCGCACGTACCTTTCCTTTTATAAATAAACCCCTTAGTGTCCAGTAAGTCTATCTATTACTCGCAACATTGAGTTAGTTATTCTTACATGATGGAGATAGTTTTCCGAACAAAATAAAATAGCCAGACTCTAATCCTTCGAAAAAACAAAGGGTGATGTTATATTATGTGAGGTACCTACAAACAAACGATAAAATAAGTACCTCTGGCCGCTTTTCACGCGATAACCTTTCTTCCTAGATGCCGATCGTTGCGATTTGTAGGTATTTGATAGGTGATACAGATACCCAGGATTTTGTAAAAAAATCTTGATTTAAAAGAGTGTCCGTGGAGTTTCTTGCCCGTTCTCCTCCATCTACGCTTTGGAATGGGCAACTAGCTTCAACTTTCTGACTAACTGACCGACTATTTAATTTTGACAATTCAAAAGTGCCTGTAAATGGTTTAATTGAAATAAATGATTTGAGTTTGAGTTTAGAATAAGTTGTATTGAAATAAAATTTAAAAAAAGTCTTCTGGGCGCCTATCTCGTAATGTTTGAAGACTAAGGTCTTCAACCAGAACTCCAGAACTCGTCTGCTACACCGGTAAGCGGCCGCTGCGTATCGGCAAGCGTAGCGTAGGACGCCCCCCAGCTAGAAGGACCGACGACCTTAAGAAAGTAGCTGGGACAGACTGGATGCGGAAAGCGGAGGACAGGGTGTTGTGGCGCAGCCTGGGAGAGGTCTATGAGGTGGACTGCGATAGGCTGAGTTGATTGATTGAAATACGTCTAACAGTTAATTCCACGCGAACAAATCACAATTTTAGCGCTAGTTATTAAAAATAGCCATGTACAGCTTTGAAACTTATAATAACAAAACATCAGCTACTAACTTTACAGAAGAAATTTCTCTCAAAATAATACAGTCACTTATTACAATCAAAGAAACAATTTCTTAGGTTTCTGAGAGCCAACTGCGTTTTTTTTTTTTTTTCTAAAGAAGGTAGAAAAAGAAATGGCTGTAAAGGTCCGCTATTTTATTGTACTCAAGTCAAAGGGATGCCTGCAAGCTGTTACTGTTAGGCAGGGGTTACACCCGCTGCTAGGAAAAGTAGTTTTAGTTTTCAATCATAAAGTTAGACTCGAAATAAGATAGGTCAGACTACAGGATTATTGGTCCAGTTTATTCATTATCTTTCCATTTTGGTTACCTATTGTGAAAATTAGTTTTAGTCTTTTTGTTTTGTACTTTGAAGCCTCAACCATAATTATTATGCCGTGCTTTTAAAATAGTTCCTGAAGCAAAATCAGTCAAATGTTAGTTCTAATAAAAACGTAAGTTGACCCGTTTATCTCCATGTTTCAGAAATCACCAGCAGTTGTTTTGCTTTATTTCCCTTCTTGGAGCTCTTTAGTCAACTGAGGCCGTTTGAACTTATCCCGCGGGTTGAGTTGACTTAATGTATTAATGAAAACATCGTGAGAAAACCGGCACGTCCTAGAACCAAAAATTCGAAGACATCTACCAACCCGCACTGTGCCTGCGAAGACATCTACAACCCGCGTGGTTGCTTATAAATAGCCCACTCTCTCACACAGAGAGGTGACCTGTGTCCATAATAGGCCGATTATACTACTTATTTTACGTAAAAATTAACATATTATAAGAATTTCCATTTCATATAAACTCAGTCAATACTGCATCCTTTGTACACGCAGCTTAGCTCTACAAGTCCGCCGGTCAGACGGGTTCGTCAATAAGTTTCTTCAAAGCAAAGCTTCGTATTTGTCGAATGCAAATACAATAATCTTTTGTGAAATAATCGCAGCGGAACAGTCAATAGATGTCTCCATGAATATATTGCGATTCTTATTGGATTCGGAAATATATCGCAATATCGTAATATTGAACTGTTTTTTGCAACGTAAGAACTTCCCTGTTTAAGGGCGTTTCTTCAACACAGCCGTCACCGGGACGTCACGGAGAAAAGAGATTTTTCGAAACGAACGTGACGTCCCGACGACGATGATCGTTTGTCCACCGCGACCGAACCGAACTCGGCGGTTCAGTATGGTATGATGGACAAAACAAAAGCCGGGCGAATGGCGCCGGTGCGATTGCAGTCAGTGGACAAGATCAAACTTGTTTTATATTGCCGTCACATCGGCCCGTTCCAATCTCGTAGTTCTAGCCGTTGGGCCGGGAGGACGGTCCTCGGGTGACGGACGTGCGGTTGACACGCGGCCATAGTAAATGGAAGTATCGCTACTTCTGCTCCATCATTTCGTTTCCGGTGACGTTCCGGTGACGGCTGCGGTAGCCAAATGCACTAAGGATGAACTCAACAACTGAACAACTCATTAGAACAACGTGCAGCAAAATGCGCACTTAAATTTCTGTCGGGTTATTTGCTAGGCAAGCAAGGAAAAGAACATTGACATTAAAATCAAGATCATTTTTTTTATTGAAAGTTTAGACAACCGATCTAAACTTTCAATAAAAAAAAATTGTTGATCATGATTTTCATTGCTCATGCCGGCAATGTTACATTTCCTCGAAGCAACTTACAAAAAATCTAGAACTGTTTGTCTAAATTTTTAGTTTTACTCTATTAATCTACTTAGAAACTAACTTTAGTATTAGGTACTCTACTTATAAACTCAAGAAATATCAATTCCATTATAGATTATTAGCATCAATAATGAGATGAAGATTCAATTTAATAGAAAAATATTACTTTTGTTCCGCCTTCCAATAGATTGTTAATTCAATTCCTCACGATCGGGGACTGAATATATCTTCAGTAATCGAATCGAGACTGACATTTATTAAATTAGGACCGTGACCCAGAAATGATATATATTACGCGCTTATCGTGGGATGAAAGAGCCAATTGGGGAAATTAAATAATACCAGTTACCATGTATTCGTGGTATTATCATAATAGTAAATAAAACCTATTCTTTGAAAGGTTGGAACTCTTCTCCTTGTTTTCGAATCGGTGATACAACATTCGTCTAGCTAATTGGATTACTGTGTTGCGTCACTTTTTCTTCCCAGCTGAAGCACTAGTGGTGAAAGGCGGGCGTTTTGGGGGACTGTGTGTAATATCGTACGGTATGTAATTTTGACTTTCAAAAAGTGTTGATTCTCAGCCTAATTTTTAGACTTTTGACTTGTTTTTTTTAATCTTACTTTGTCCTAGTAGGTGCCACACTGATTGCGACTTCAGTAGCATTCTCTTATTACTCAAATGTACAGGAGCTGGAAAACTAGCATGTAAGATTATCTATGAAATAAGCACATCCTTATAAGCGCTTGCCAGGATGGTTTCTGCTGTGGTATTTTAAGAGGACATGGTGCCCCCTCCGTGTGCTGATGGTGATGTTGGGGTGATTTAAATGATAAATCACCCCAAGATCACCACCAAAAAAAAAACTTGCCTAGGTATCTATTAATCCTAAGATGTATCAGAGCGATGTGTGGCCTTAAAGCAAAGACAGTTGCCATCCGTTCTTTATACGCCTAAAAATCCTTACCTTGCCATCGTTATACATATACGAAACGAATGTGTTCGTCAAATCCAACATTTCATTATATAAAACAGCTACTAAAAGCTATTACCGAAAACTACGCGATAAAAATAAGTCAGAACTTGAAGTGACTTATGGAAAGACTGCACTAATGAATAAGAGTACGTTCTGTATGGCCCAAAAAATATTTAACAAACTACCTGAGAAAATAAAAACGCTAAATCTGGATAACTTCAAAAAAGAACTATTGAGAATTTTGATAAATAAATGTTATAACTCAATAAAGGACTATTTGGACGACAATTCTATAATTACTGCTTCACAAAATTGCACATGACTTATTTAGATGATTTGAATTTTATTGGCATTGGCACTAATGTGACATGTAACTTAATCTTTTTGACATTTTATTGCAACTAATTTTATATTTAATTTATAATGATATGCATATGCCTAAAAATATTGACTTTAATAATGACATAAAAGTTTACATAATGAAGTTGTACATCACCTGACCTATTGAATTTCGTTTTAGAATCTGCAGTCGGATGCCAACAAGGTGATCCTCTCGGGCCAGTCATTTTCAGTTTGGCTATCCATCCCATAATTCAACAACTAAATTCAAAATTCAATGTGTGGTATTTAGATGACGGAACACTAGGAGGTGACGTAGACACTGTTTTAAAAGATCTTCAATTCCTAAAGCAGCAGTTCCAATCCATCGGCCTTGACCTCAACAACTCAAAATGTGAAATTTACATTTGTGACCATACTGACAGACTATCGACTATACAGAAATTTAATTTAGTAGCCCCAGACATCAAAGTTTTGGAAAAAAGTTCATTGCACCTCTTAGGTTCCCCAATTTTAGAAGACAGTTTTTCACCATTCGTCGACGGAAAAATTAAACATTTTAACGATATTTCGGACAGACTTTCTAAAATTAATTTACATTCGGCATTCACCCTTATCAGATATTGTTGTTTCGGTCCAAATTTTATGTATTTTCTCCGTTCTTCCTCTTTATGGAAGCATCCACACCTTTTGGACAAAATCGATCACATTATTCGCAGTACTATTACATCCATTTTTAATGTGGCTTTGGACGACCGAGCGTGGCTGCAAGCCACACTGCCCATTCGTTTTGGTGGGCTCGGCGTCCGCAAAATTTCTAGTGTAAGCCTACCGGCGTTCCTTTCCTCGGTCCACAGCACCGAAAAGTTAACCACACGAATCTTGGTTCCTGCTCAGGTTGACTCTGAAGTGCCGTGTTTGACCGACGCGGTGAACGCCTGGAAAGTGGCTTGCCCGGACACGGTTCAGCCCGAGAACCCGTCTTCCCAGAGACAGTGGGATGAGCCGCTCTGCAGGTTGGTACGGAATAAACTTATTAATACGTCCACCAATACTGCTGAGCGTGCCCGCCTACTGGCTGTGGGTGAATGGGAGTCGGGCCTCTGGCTTCAGGCGCTACCGTCACCCAACATAGGCACTATGCTGGGTGACACCACATTCCGGCTCGCTACATGTTTGCGTCTGGGCGCTCCTTGCGGAGCTCCGCATCGCTGTCAATGCGGTGAAGCAGTCGACTGCCTCGGACACCATGGCCTATCCTGCAGCAAGAGCGCTGGACGGATGGCAAGGCACGCCAGCATCAACGACATCATCCGTCGGGCTCTTGTCTCCGCCGGGGTGCCAGCTGTTTTAGAACCCAATGGCTTGGCACGCGACGATGGAAAGAGGCCCGATGGAATGACCATAATGCCTTGGAAGTTGGGTAGGCCTTTGGTGTGGGATGCAACCTGCGTCGACACCCTCGCGCCATCCCATCTTCCTAGCACGGTGGGCTGTGCTGGGGCGGCTGCTGCAGGAGCAGAAAACCTCAAACGGCGCAAATATAACAACCTTATTGGGAGCTATATGTTTGAGCCGTTTGGGGTTGAAACACTAGGGCCTTGGGGTCCGAGTGCTCATCGAATTTTTCGTGACATCGCCAAGCGGTTGGTTGACTCTTCACGTGACCAGAAGGCTGGCCTATTTTTAGCCCAAAGAATCAGCATTGCCATCCAACGTGGTAATGCTGCCAGCCTTTTGGGTACTTATCCCATTGACAGTGATGCGGAAGAATTTTTTGATGCCCAATGACCTCCTGCCTTTTTCTATATTTTTTCGTATTATATATTTGTATATAATTGTATATAGTATAGATTATTGTTAGTTGATATTTGTTTAACTTGAAATAGATCTGTAATAAAAACCTATTGATAATCCTAAATTGTATTGTATTTGACATTATGAAACTTAATCTCTGCCATTTATTGAAATTAATTTTACTTAATTTATCATGATATGCATGTGCCTATTATTATTACTATTGACTTTATATAAAAGTTCACATAATAAAATTGCATGTCACCTGACCTATTCTGATGGTTCTGAATTGTATTTGACATTGGTATTAATATGACATATAATTAACTTAATCTCTGTGACATTTAGTGAAACTGATATAATTTAATCTAATTTGTAATGATGTGCCAATTAATATTAATTTAAAATGTATTAATGATGCGAAAGTTTACATAATCTCAGAAGGTAAATAACAATTGACAATGTTAATTATATATATTTGTACGCCTCTGGGCAAAACATAGAGAATCTATCTATTTTTAACACCTCACACTCCGTTGTAATCTGACCTATGTTTACAAATAAATTATTCTGATTCTGATTCTGAATCCCATAGGTACTTCCCGGTCTTGTCCCCCGAAGTCTGGACCTGAAGATTCACACCAAAAACCAAATGAAAATAAAAAAATTAAATAATTGTGGCTACAAATCCCGTAGTGCATATGAAAATACACAAAGAACATTACATAAATTATCACTCAACAAAGGAAAGCATTATAATAATTACGCAATGTACACATCTGCATGTATGCAGCTTTCATTTTATTTTCGGAACAGCTTTACTCTTCACTCAATATTTGCACGTCAATTATACCTACGGAATCATTCACCGTAAGAATAAAAAATACAGTGAGTACAATATCAGACAGAATTAAAGAACAAAGAGAACAGGCACGTACAAAATTAAATGTCTCGTACATACATACACGCAAAAGGGTATTATAATGAGTACATTCACACCCAAACGTTATGCGAATCTAATGTGAGCCTTTTTTTATTGGAATTCTTTTATTAAAATTTATTCTTGGCTGGCACATTTTATTTAGGGTTGCACGGATTAATTTTATTTATTTTATTTTATTAAGTTAAGTTGATACGACCTAAAGAAGGCTGCTGGGACGGACCGGATGCGGAAGGTGGAGGACAGGGTGTTGTGGCGCAGCCTGGGAGAGGCCTATGTCCAGCAGTGGACTGCGATAGCCGGAGTTGATTAAAGGGTTTTTATTTAGAAGTGTCTGGTATAACATGAAAATAATTTTAATTATGCTTTACATGTCTCTAGTCTATCGTTTTTTTTCCCTGTTTACATATTTTGTTTGTGAAGTAGTCCACTATTAAAAATAAAGAAGCTTAACTAGAACTTGTTTCATGTTCTGAGACTGAGAGCTGTCAGAGCACTTTCAGGATTTAAAACATGACTGTTTACTTTATGTGTTACAACTTGATAAGGGTACTGAGAAGAGCTGATGAGCTTTTCTGAGAAAGAAATCAAATAACGTTACGATTTCTTTACGTTTATTTTTACTGAACGTCTTTACATTTTCCGGACTAAATTATCACCGTTTTATTCTAAACAAAAAACCCTAATACAAAATATTCACACCTCGTTCTAAACTTGCTCGACTGTTCGAATACGACCAGAGCTAATTTATTACCACCCTCCACTACATAAAGTCGACTTTAGCGGACCATCTTTACAGTATCAACAATTCCATGTTCGAAATTGGCTGTTTTAAGCCATTTATAATCGGCTAACATGAAAAAAAAAACCAAATGTTGCTTCGTTTGTTTTGCCGTGGCCAATAAATACGTACAGACAGACGAACAGGGGCTCCGATGCACTAAAGAGATAACCATGACATGACATTTTTGAAAGTAGCTCCAACAATGGAATAATAATAGTTAAAAGGTGAAGCCAAAATCGACACGCGTCCTTTAAAAGAAAAGAGCCTTCTTGGATATCAAACTTCAATCTAAAGCAATATTTAATATGTCATTTAATTATCATTTTAATATAAATAGTGACAGCTGTGTCACTCCGAGTAAATGCGAAAACTTGCAAGTGACAGCCCTGTTTAAAATCAAATAATAAATTCTGTAATAAATTGAACAAATATAAAAATGCAATAACAATTATTATTTTCTTTGTGTCCAGCTGTGGGCGGGTCGGTCACGGGCGTAAAATAAAACTGAATTTTCATTATAATTTTAACAGTTTTCAATTTAAATTAAATGGAATGTATTTCCATTTTAAAGTACGTTTTATCTTCTTGCAAGTGGTTTTTTAAACCATTATTCAGGTCTGCCAGCTCCTAATTAAAATTACCACCAATTTTGTGTTTTCTGTTTTTATTCGTGTCGTGACTGCGTTGAATTTTCTATCACAGAGGAATTTTTCAACGCAATATTTTATTTTTTTAAGTAATAGTTTTAGTTTCGCGGATATTTTTTTAAATTCGCTTATTCTGTACCACTGCAGCTGGGCAAAGGCCTCCCAAAGTGTGATATTAAATTATTGTTTTTTATTCTATTTAGATAGTGTGTTACTTTAGGTACCTGCTATAAATAAAAAAAATTACTTTATTTGCTGTTTTTTTGAGGATAATCGAATTTTAGAAATGTCAGCCAAATGAATCATTATTCTCTCACATTCAAGCGTGTTATTAAACTTGTTGTTTGACAAAAATAACAACAACAAATCAGAACATAATAAGTAATATGAGATTTTGACAACAACCGACATATTCTGTAAATATCTCACTGTGAAAACTTATTATTAGATGAAGTGAGCTGTAAATAGTGTCAATCCCAGGCATCGGGTAGAATGACAGCTCACTTCACGCTCACTTCACCCAAGTCTTCGCGGCGATATGTTTACAGAATAGACCGGCTGATTCAATTCAATAATCTTCTAGGCTCCGGAGCCCCGGTAGGTAAATCTTCTAAATACCGTTATATATTTCAATTCTCATCTAAGTAGGTAAGTCTATGTATCTCGCCTGTCGTCGTATTTTTCCTCAAGCCCGCTAATAGCAGTGTGCTGTCCCAACCGAGGACATCACTCAATTATTTACCGCTCGCTCAGCTCATCGAGACTGTAATTAAATTATCTTTGTCTTGAAAAGTACCGAAGAAAGAAACGTAAAAAAAAAAAAATAGAAGGTGGACCTTCGAAATGATTAACTAAATTTTTTACTTACTTACATCAATGTTGCTAGCAATTACGGAAAAACAGAGCAGTATACAATTTAAATTCAATTCAATTTATTTTATTCATAAACAATTCACATTATTTTTGTTACCTATTCAAAAGAAATACTTTTTGTTGATAAAATAATAGAATTTGACAAACACGCTTTTCATAACTCTGTACGGCTATGACGTAAGGTAGAAAATATTGTAGCATTGTAAAATTAGCTCAATTCATTTAGGGTCATCGCGAACTAAATTTACAAAGATTTATAAAAAAAAATCTTGCCGTGAAACCGGGAAATTTTCGCCACGTCTCTCTGTTATATCAGAAAGAAAATTAAAAAGTTTTCGTAGTTGAAAATTTGCTAAATCATGACTATGGAATATTTTCTTCTAGTTCTATACATATCAGCTAATATGGCAGCCTCGTCCTTCACCCTTTAATATGACTGAAGAAATGAATGAAACCGGCGCCAGCGTGGTTTGACCACGCTCGATTAATCGAATGTACACGAAGATTCGCACTAGCCCATGTAGCCTCATGTTTCATGGTGCTAAAGTGACCATTGCATACCAAGAAGTAGACCGGGGGGCAGCCGCAATCGTAAGGAAGACGTGCCCGTAGGATAGGGGAGGATTTGGAAGCCGTACCCGATATGCATGCTAGAGTAAGCATCGGACTAGTGGAGAGATGGGCCTCATCCTTCACCCTATAATATACACAATAATCAATATTCAGCAATCTTCCATTTTAATCTTTCTTCCACCCCACCCTACATATCCTCTTTTCTCCATAATCTGATCGCTGTTCCTAAGGCCGCTCCCACACGCCACCGAGCGGAAAGCATAAATCCACCGGCAAATAGGAAGCGGCCTACGACGCGCTGTCGATACGAATATATTACTGTCGTACATACAACCACCTATGAAGCTATACTTCCAGTATAAGCAGACCTCGCTTTTTATAAGCTTTCCCTAGAATGTATTATTTTAAACAAATTAATGAACTGGCTAAGTACAATGGGGTTTATTTATAAACGATGATTAAAGTTAAGTGACGTTCAAACGTCAAAAATTATTTAACAGTTTATCACTACTTAACTATAAGCAACATTTATAAATAAAGGGGTTTAAGTCAAGTCCTTCTTATGATTAATAGGTACTCGGTACATACACACTTTGAACAGGATGCACTATTATTTACATTTAAGTAGATTTTTTTCACTATGTTTTTAATGAATTTGTATAGTGGTTTTAAACAATTTAGGGCTTCCACAGACAGGCGCGACGCGACTCTAGTAGAACAATTTGTATGAAAACTTCATGGAAATTGTTGTTCCACAACTGCGTTATAAAGTGGCGGCGCGCGTGAGGAACTATCACACATTATTTAATTCACTAAATTCACTACCCAGCACTAATTGGTCATTATTTTTCTTTTTTACATTTGAAGAATAAATGATCCATGGTGTCTTTTTTTGACCACAGTGTGTACAAATGTGGTCTTCAACGACGCCGAATCTTGCGAGATGCCGTAGAATGAAAGCCCAGCTTATACTGGACATGTATAGCATGATTTCGTCGCACGTACACAGAAAGATTTTTCTAAGAATTCGCAAGAATGGCGGAGGAAACTAGCCGACGTTTGCAGTCTATTTGTGTCAGTTATATTGTTTAGTTAAGTTACTGTTGTGAGGGTTAGTTTGAGGATGCAAAGAAAGGGTTTTCTTTTATAGCTTAGAAAAACGCATGTTAATAGAACAGATGATATAAATATTGATAGATGTAGAGGAAGGGAAGACCAAAGAAAAAATTGATGGTTTGGTTTATTTATTTATTTATGTATACTTTACTGTACACCACCAAAATGCATAACATAAAAAATATATCAAACACTACAAAATATAATAATAATATAATAATAATAATATTCCTGGACATTTCACACAGCGCCATCTAGTCCCAAGCTAAGCAACCTAATGCTTGTGTTATGGTAACAAGATGGCTGATAAACTACTTATATACATTTTTTTTTTGTAAATACATACATATTATAGATAGAAAAACACCCAGACTCGGAACAAATACATGTAGGTCATACAAATATTTGTTCCGTGCGGGAATCGAACCCGCGACACGCAGCGCAGCAGTCAATCGCTTAACCACTGCGCCAACCGTGCCGTCAAATCATAAATCGTCGTCATAATCATCGCCAAAAAATATACAATGGGCGGCCTTATCGCTGCCTGGGATCTCTTCTAGGCAACCTTAAATGAATTTTGAATGTTATGTAAGAAAAGGAGTACCTAAATAGTAGAGCGCCGGTTGACAGGGGAGGCGGGGTGGGAATGTGTTGCGGTGATCAAATTAACGTGAGACAATGGCAGAAAGATGGCGATGAGATGTTGATGATGGTGTAGATGACTGCAGGGCACAGACTTTATAGCAGTATTCTGTTTACTGCATTAAATCATCGTCATCTACCTAGCTTTTTCCCACCTATGTTGGGGTCGGCTTCCAGTCTCACCGGATTCAGCTGAATACCAATATTTTACATGAAACGACACTTAAATAAGGAAAACAAAATAATAAAACAGATTACAAAAATATGAAGAAGACTAGTTATAGCCCATTACCGAATAAATAAACCTCTAGACATTCACACGTAGACACAATAATATAAACCCATACATTATCTACTAATGTAAAACTCACTCACTATACAATACAATTGTATGTACGATAATAGTCACGGTACTATTATCGTAGAATAACTAGACGTTTATAGTGAACTGGAAAGAAAGCTTCCATGAAATTGTATAACGAAATGCGGATACCTACTCGAATTTTAGTCATCTCACAAGGCACCCTGATTTATCTATAGCTGAAGATTTTTGCTAAAAACGTGACTATTGGTCGTAACTTCGATAAAAATAAGTGATAAAAAATCTCGAAATCATAATGAGCCTATAATGTTCCCGCTGCTATCTTTTGAATACATAAAATAAATTCATTCACAGAAGTTCTTTGTGGAAAACGTCTTGACTTACATAATAATGACTGTTTAAGACTTTAAAAGCACGCAGGTGTTAATTATCTGTCTAACTTACGCATAACTTGCGTATAACATAACCAGCCTATAACGTGCCCACTGCTGGGACACAGGCCTCCGCTCAGTGAGAGGGAGTGGGCCGTAATCCACAACGCGGGCCCAGTGCGGGTTGGTAGATGTCACATGTCTTAAAAAATCTATTTATCTATTTCATTACAAGTACGTACCTATACTAAGTAACAAAACTATATAGAAAATTATGTTCCCTGTCGCGCTCACATGCAGTTACACAGTTAGCACTAAATGATATAAACAGACGAGTCGTATTACTCTTGTAGTACTTCACTTTATTGTACCGTTTGTGTGTTCATGAAATGTTAGGCCGTGGACACGATATATAACTACACGAAAGCCATGGGATCCCAATAGCTTTCATGTAGTATGTATCGTGTGGTGTCGTGTCGTGTCAGGAGATTTTGTGTATCTCATTTTTTTTTTTTTTTGTTAATTGTATGTGTTTGAGGTGAAACGTATTCTATACAAGGACCACAGCGGACAAAATAACCTTTTTTCTGGGCAAAAAACGTATGTTCTGGATGAAAATTGAAACCACATAATCACAGACAAATAATTAAATAAATAATGCACGTACTTTGGACCAATCACTTGTATATATTTTTTTTTTATTCGCTAATCTACGTGCTCAACACTTACACTACGTGCTGAACACTTACACTACGTGCTCAATACTTACACTACGTGCTCAACACTTACACTAAGTGCTCAACACTTACACTACGTGCTCAACACTTACACTACGTGCTCAACACTTACACTACGTGCTCAACACTTATACTACGTGCTCAACACTTGCACTACGTGCTCAACACTTACACTACGTGCTCAACACTTTGTCGATGGGACTAGCGCTCGTCTTAACTCATTTGGTTCAAACACGTTAAAATACATAAAGTATAATTGTACAGTAAGAATAGTATCATGATGGCAGCGCAGGCCGCTGCGCAAGTAAGGCAGGCAGCAGGTTTTTTCAAGAATAAGAACAAAAATAGCCCAACCCCGACATCTCCGCTTCCGCACAAAGTGACAAGTTGACACTATAGCAGTACAAGAAAACCCTTCCAGAGCCATTTTACTTCAATGTGTCACTGGCTATGGAAATGAAGAAAGAAATATGTCACAGTCAGTTATCCCTCGCGCTCGCGGTGAGGTGTGGCCCGACCCTAATCCTCGCGTTATTTAAGACTTAGTATTGGAACCGCACTGGAACCAACATTGGCTATTGGTCAACGTTCGTTGATCGTAAGGCGAATGAATTCATCTTCGCGTTTGCTTGTTTTTCATTGGTTCTACAGCCAATATGGCTTGCTTATTGTTTCTCTGGGATATTTCGCCTACTTTGGTTCTCTTAGGAATCAGCTCATTCCAGATGCTATCTCTCAGAGAGACTGAAAGCATAGCCGTTTCCAAAGCACGCTGACCGACTTCGATTTCAATAAGACATATTTTATATTTTATTTCTATTTGTGAATTAGTCGTACCGAATGTGTCCACATCTCGCTTCGTAAGTTAGTTTTAAGCTGAACTTTATTCTATTTCCTTTTTTATGTGTATAAAGTTGTCTTTAATCATCGTAATTTTTTATTAACCGTTTTAATTACAGTAGATAAATATTAGGCAAGGGGCACTGTATGTAAAGTGCGGTCGTCCGGCGCGGCGGCAGCGAGATGGGCGGACGATAAGGTTACCATCGCGGTTAGAACATAGATGAGGCTGGCAAAGGAGCGTGGGGGTTAGCACAAGAACAGAGAGGCCTGTACCCAGCAGAGGGTGAAGTCGGGCTGTGGCTGGTGATGATGCTTAGTCATTAGACTGCGGATCGCCCAGGTTACACAAGTGAAGGTCCAAATGAATGGAATGGTCCATTAGAGACATGAAAATAAACTAGAAAATAATTCAAAGCAAATGCAGCATTGGACACAAAACATTCACCAACACGCCAATAATATGGCCGTAACGAGTCCCAAGTCCGTATGAGTGATACATTTTATATGACCGCGTCCGCCCCGTTATGTGCCATTTACCCGATTGTGCTCGTAAAAGAGGGTACGTTTTTAACAATAAAGAACGTTCTGCGTATCTGTGGCAGTCTGAAAAATGTATGTTTGCCACTGATATGAATAAAGTTAATGGTGTAGGTTTTTTGTGCCATTTTACTGTTGTAATGTCTTGTTAGTGAATTTAAAGTATGATGATCTAACGTAATAAACCAAGTACTTCTTCTTTATATATGAGTAAGTGCGTTTGTCCACCGCAGCCGTCACTGGGACGTCAACGACAACGAGATGACGGTGCCGAAGTAGCGATACATACATTTACTATGGCCGCGTGTCCACCGCACGTCCGTCACCCGAGCGCCGTCATCCCGGCCGCCGAAGTATCAAGTAGTTCGGCGCAACCACCGGAACTCGCCTAAGATTGTGACCGACCGATGCACCGGCAATGCAAAACACATTTGATCTTGCCCACACACTGCTGTCGCACCGGCGCCGGCGCCGTTCGCGTGGCTTTTGTTTTGTCTATCATAACATCCTGAACCGGCGAGTTGATCGCGGTGGACAAACGATCGACGTCACATTCGGTTCGAATAATCTAGTTTCTCGATGACGTCCCTGTGACGGTTGTGGTGGACAAGCTTTCTAAGAATAAGTAGATGTCATGATGATGTAACACAATAGAGATCACGGTGAAGAAGTTTGCTCTGGAAAATACCTACCTACCTACTAGACTACGTTTTTACCTAAGTCTATCACCAAGTCTTCTAGTTTTGGAATTAGATTAGCTGGCTGTTAAAATACAGCATGTATCATAAAGGTGTGGTCAGGTATTTGAAGGGCACAGACCAAGGAACTGAACAACTTTCTCTAAATAAATTATTTTACATATACTTACATAACCTCACGCCTCCGTCGTCCCATGGGGGCAGGCACAGACTACAGAATGCCACCTGCGATCCTTACATAATCATATTGCCTCGTTAATGTTCATACATCTGAAGACCAATTCCCGTAATTAAAAATGTTCAAAATCTAGTCGCAATCTCATCTCAATGTCAAAAACTAGTCAAAAATGTAGGGAAATTAGAGGTATTTTTGACAGATCGAGACTGAGATCAGAGGGCAATTCTCGTAATTTTAAAAATCTTCCGGGTCTGATATCAGTCTCAATCTATCAAAATACCTTTAATTTCCCTACATTTTTTTTTAACAAGTTTTTGGCATTGTTTGTCGCTGACATGAGATTACGACTGGATTTTAAACGTTTTTAATTACGGGAATTGGCTTACAGACTGTGAATGTTCTTAAAATTACGAGAATTGCCCCTCTGAACGATTGCGAGTATTACGCATCTGACCTTTCTGAAGAACATCGCCAATAAGGTCACTGTTATTATGTCCTCCTAGGGCGTCCCCTCACGACATTTCCACTCACATGCCTTTTGTTAGTCTTGTAATAATAATAATAAAAAACCAAATAAAAAACCAAAAATATGAATATGACCATATCTTTTGTTCCGTCTTACCAGACATTCTGTTTTCCTATACATGCTGTACAGGCAAATAAAATCTACTTCGTTCATTTAGAACCAATTGATTCTCCATTCACTACGTATGTTTATCATCAGTTTGAATACAATTTGATACAACAAAACAAAATCATTAATCAAAAGACTATCAATAACCCAACAAACAAACAATGTTCCCACTAAAGGACGCTCCATCAACTAAATCGTTACTACCCGTGAAATAAGTGGCCCGGTACCGAAAGTACCAAAACACCCTAGGACGAGTCACCAAACGTACCGTACAATAAATTAACCACCTATATTTATACACAATAACCATTTCTGAGATTGATAATTTTTAACCTTTTACTAAATATTTGTGTAGACATAGATGGCTGGATCAATAATAAATTAAGGCTAATTAAGACCAATCAGTCTTAATTAGCAATGAATTATTTTGATTCTAAGGTAAGATCAGTAGGCCAATTCCCGTAATTGAAAACATTCAAAATGTAGTGGCGATCTCATCTCAGCGACAATCAATGTCAAATACTTGTCAAAACTGTAGGGAAATTAGAGGTATTTTTGACAGATTGAGGCTGAGATCAGACTGCGAACGTTCTTAAAATTACGAGAATTGCCCCTCAGTGTTCATTACATTCAAGGTATAAGAAACAATATTAAACAGCTTATTGTCCAGTTAATACGGTAGGCAGGTTCACAGGTTAACACAAGTTCAGACGAGGTTACCAAGTATTATTTGCCAGTGATCCGCAAACTAGACAGTCTGTATCTTGGGGCTCGGGGTACGAATTCTAGAGTGGAGACTAAAGCGGTGCTTTCAGGTGTGGTATTATTGATCGCCACTCTAGTCTGTGCCGGTAATCAACTATCGACACCGATTATTTCGTGCTATGTGTGCTATGAAGAGGTGATGTGTGGTCCCATGATCTGATTTCGACAAGTACTGCTTAATTACATAGATTGCGCCTCTCGCGTGTGATCTAATGGAAGGGAGGAAATTAATGGCCTTATAGCTACTTCTTTTAAGACACAGTGTTGAATGTGCGAAGTTCCTTAAGCTAGGTAACTACTGAGCAGTATCCGAACGGAAACTATCTCAACATTATTAAAGAACTACTTAAACTCATCACAAGTGTCGAGGAAGTCCGTAATTTTTATACCAAGTAGTTAGTACCCCGACCGTACGGTTTTAAAGTATTTTAAACAAGTTCTTTTAAAGTTATGACCACTTTGAAATGATGGAGGAAACCCATTAGATGACTACCACTCATAAATTCTGGTAGTTTCTTTTCTCATCTTCTTCACTTATGACAGGATATTAACGAGAATAGCTGATACCGAGGTAGAAATATTATGCGGTCGATAAGGTTAATAATGGAGCTGGCTTTACAGCTCTTCGTAACACAAAGAGTTTTGTTTGATGATGATGATGTCATAAGAGTTATTAACCACTGCCAAAATAACAAGTCACTCTTTTTCTTAGCGTATCGATGGCAAAAAGTTCAAACATCTTTGCACAGGTGACAGTGCATTCGGCGCAGGATGGAAGGTGGCCATTGTTTGTCGGGAGGTGCCGCATACGCACTTGAGCAGTCACATAAGATGAATTAGTAGAACTTAGCAGATGAATTGTTTGCGATGGCTCCTATTGCAAGCGAAATTCTCAAGTCGCCTTTAATTTCAGACAGGAATAATCAATAACCAATCCACAGCCTTTTTAAACTAAATAAAATAATCAATCCGGCATATAAATCTTATTTATTTAAAATTATGCGTGGTAAAATACACAACCCAGGCGTTCTACACACGGTTGGGTTGTGTGTATCTGATGGGCACGTGGGGCGGCGGAGGCGGCCGCCGCTGCTGTGGGTGCCGCCCGCTCGCACCAACCTGCTGCAGCACGCGCCGTTGACGCGCGCGCTGCGTACACTCAATACGTTGTCACAACAGATTGACTGCTTCAACTGTACTCTGAGTGAATTCACACGGGCCGCATTTTGTAAAATCAGTTTCGGTTAATATGTAGTATTTTTGTATATAATTGTAAGTCTAGTTGTAAGCTATTAACTATAACTACACTATTATATTAGGTAAGCCTGTGATGATAGTGTATGTGTTTTAAAATAAATAAATAAATAAATAAATAACCGACATCAACTTATTTACCGCAGACTAAAACAGCTACAACAAATAATAAATTGGTCTTCGAAGACCATAAAAGTCTACAGAAACATCAGTCTTTCAAGAAAAATCTGCCAAACTCGAAAACGAGTGAACAAGACCTGGAAATAAAATAAATAGCCAGCCATTCTCATAATGGTGAAAGTTTTTAACCGACCAAAACGTATGGCAGTGCGGCGGAGTAATCGCCAAGTTCCTCCACTAACCTCTTTAATTTGTGCGAGCAATTCTACTGAGCGCTAAAGTTTATAGCACACCCTCTTGTAGTCAGGCCATAAAGCCAGCGAGAGCTAAAACGTTGACGATAATGTTTTATGTGCAAGCCCGAGGTAGGGGCACTTCGGACGCAATGGCGACATGTCAATGCATTCAGATTTCTATGGAAAATCTAAGTAAACCTATTATTGTTTTATACACCTTTCGGTATTCAGCTGCATCCGGCTGGACTGGAAGCCGACCCCAACATAGTTGGGAAAAGGCTAGTAGATGATGATGATGACCCCTTGCGGAATAAATGCTTTAAATGATGGGGTAAACCGCATCAAAATCCATTATGTAGTTTAGAAGATTTAAGCAGACACACAGACAGACACGAAAAGCAAGCATGCATGTTTTAAATTAAGTATAGAAGATATAAAACGTACTTTTTATACACGTCGTTTTGTTGGACACGACGCTTTTGGTTTATTTGGACGTAAATGCGGTGGCGAATAAAACGGTTGTAAAATCCGGCCAAAGTACTGAATTGTATTAGGGTGAAAGGTTTATTTAAAGTAATAAATGAAGGGTAAATACGTCGAGGTCAAACGAAATATCCGAGGTAATTTTAGATAGTACACGTTATTAGATTTTAACAGTTGATAAAAGGCCGACAGTAAAATATTTCTCAATTGCTCTTTTGTTTTCACGGAGTTTTTAACTCTCTATAATTTATTCGTAATTCTCACCCCTAGTTTAGACTTTGGTCACGCGATTATGTCTCAACTAATAACAAAACTTTTTATCTAAACAGATTAAAGAACTTTCCTTATCCCTTGGGCAATAAGACCGATTATAAATGTTCACCTAATTCGTTTTACACTCGTCTTTTAAACCTCTCCCGCCTCCGCCATACACATCCAGCGTATCTCATGGCCCCAAACGAACTAATGCATTCAAGTGCACCGTACGCTAGCAAAAAGCGTGGAACATAAACTTTGCACTATACCATACTAACGGTTCCGTACTCGTATTAATACGAGTACGAGTAGATACGACATGCTGTCGGAGAAATTCGTCAGTCGCGACGTCAACTTGTTTGGTTAAGTTATGTACATGTAGCTTTGAGGCTGTTGACTTTTAGTTAAGTAGATTATTGTGTAAAGGGAAGTTTTTTGAATTTGGTTTAAGCTATTTAAAATTTGTGTTTTAGTAAGTAGAGTTAAAAATAATGTTGTTTTGGTGTTTACTGTACCAGAAAGAAAAATATAGCAAAGGATTTATTTACCCTTTGGCATATTATTCTTTTGAACGTAGTAAAAATGTTGGTTTTTGGTTCCGCGGTTGTGAATACACATATCAAGTTCATAAACACTTTTATGATGATGAGTTAAACGACAAAAATTTGGCATTATTAAATTATGTGAAACTGTCTTATAAAATTATGCTTAGTTTTAAAGAGTCAAAGAGCAAAGGCGTTAACCCAACACAGAAAGCTCTTCAACACCACTCATATTAACGGTTTAATTAAAAAATCTCAACACGTGTTAAAAATATTAATAACACAGCAAGCACTCTTAAGAGTAAACTGCCATCCCTTACATTTCTGCACGCTTTCATACGTTGTAAGAAAAAACCTCGTCGGTACAAAAGGACCATTCATACGGTTTCACGTTCCACTGAATCCTGCCAAGGAGTGGTAAGCTGAACTAACTTACCAACATTAGGTGCTTAAGAATGCAGTGCATTCGGCGCTGCATTCTTAAGCATCTAATGTTGGTAAGTGGTGGAAGGACCAAGAACTGCAGGTTTTTTTTTTCTTAAAAATGCACGGTCTTTGTAAGTCCCCGTGTGCGAGACTTTCTTGTTCAAATCTCGGTTTAGAGAGTTAGTTAGAGGTGTGTTGGGTGTTTCATTTTGTTGAAAGATTTTCGTAAGATGCTTTGAGATAATTTATTTGTCGTCCGGGATTTCTAGTCGTATTATTCTTATGGTCTGGGTTGTTTTTTTTTTGCGTAGTCTGTGCGTCTTTATGTTGAGCAAAGGCCTGGAATTTGGAAGAAAGTACAAAAAAAAAGAACAGCCGGCCAGAAATTAAACCTGGTAAATAAATGTATCACCACATAAATCGAGAAAAGTTGAAAACGAGAAAGTTTTGGAAATACCTTGGGGGGAAATTCATTCGAAAATATGTGTTTAGTTAGTTACTAACTAAATGATTTTTAAAACAAACTTAATATTAATCTAATCTTAGTAGATTAGATTAATTTTAACTGGTTTTTTTACTATTCAACTTAAAATTAATCTAATCTTAGTAGATTAGATTAATTTTAAGTTTGTTTGTTTGTTTGAATCTCTCTCAAAATCAAAAGTAATTTATTCAAATTAGGCGAGAATAAGCACTTTTGAAAAGTCAAAATTACACAAGACAGTCCCCCAAAACGCTCGCCCTTCACCACTTCCTAGTGCCTGCGCTGGAAAGAAGAAGTGGCGCAACAAACTCCCCAGCAGCACGGCTGTCAGCTCTCTAGTTTAACAGTCATAACAAAACACGTAACAACATAGCAAATAAGTCTTTATTAAGTGTAACATAATATAATAATATTGATCGTATACTAGTCTATGTACATATATACAGGGTGGTGTCATCTCTTGCAGCGCCCGAGGCGCATCACGACGCGCTTGAGACCTGCGAAGTAATGCATCACTTGCTCCTGAAACAAACGTTGTATCTTTGAAAATTCTGGTCTGTAATGGTGATTTCACATAGTCGGTCGAAGTGGCGATGCTTGGGGGAGCCCTATGTCCAGCAGTAGACGAATGATGATGAAAATGATGATGAATGGTAATTTGGTGATTTTCGGGTGAACTTAAATATCAAATTTCAGGTTCAAAAACGGGCATCATATGATTATTACATTGCTTATTTTCTCGTTAAGAAAATGTAGACTTAAAGCTGTTAAAACTAAGACCTCCGTAAATAGGCATGATGATCTATGCTCATTTTATCACTTATTTTAGAAGAGAAAGTCATCATGAATAACTAACAAAAATTGAGGTGTGAGAAAAAGTAGGCCAAATCCTTTCGCTCTGAAATCTCTGAGGGCTGATTTTTCAAACGCCAAATAATTTTCTCGGAGGAATAACTCTGAATTTTTTACAGTTCTTCCATACAAAATCTGTCAGACGTCAATATTATTCTGCTACAACTACCGAATTTTATGAATTTTGCCTTTAAAACTAAATGCCAATCCAGACCCAGATCACAGATGGGACGTAAAAAACAAAACAACACACCGGAATTCCAATTTCAATAAAAAAAGAATTTGAATGATACATGTGTCAGGCTGGAAATTATTCACGTCATTCGGAAAGCTAAACATTTTTGACAAATCCAACATGAACGCGACATGCCGCGACAAAGTGCTTCTATTTCTAGAATTTCTCTGTATTTCTGACATTTGTTGCGACAACTGTGAGAGAGATATCTTACTGGCGGAAATTAATGTAATATGCTGTGTAGTGTTAAGAATTGCATATGACACTCTCGTGCTGGCTGCGTTTTGTGAAACACCTAATTAAACTATTTTGATGAGAAAAGCAGACTGGATGCGGAAAGCGGAAATCCGAGTGCTGAGGCGCCACTTGAGAGAAGCATTTTCGCAGCTGTGGCTGAGTTGATTGGTGATGAGAAATTCTTTGAGGATCAGAGAACCAAAATTTGTTTCTTCAAGTACGTTTGTGTGCCTTAGCATAATCTGCTTATAATGTTCCCACTGCTGGGACACAGTAGGCCTCCGCTCTTCGAGAAGGAGTGGGCTGTAATCTACCACGCGGGCCCAGTGCAGGATGATAGATGTCATATGTCTTCGATTTTTTGGTTCTATGATATGCTGGTTTCCTCACAATGTTTTATTTCACCTTTTTGAGAGCAGTGGTGATAAAATTATTTACACAAAGTAAAGCCTAACCTTCCTGGGCTCGAACCAATGACCAACCCGTAAATCGGGGGTAATGGCCCCACTGCTCTCATTGTGCACTGCATTGTTATTGTTACTTAGATGCTCAATAAAACGAATGACGAAATTACTAAAAACATATATGAAAACACTACATATACCCCCTATGACGCCAACAATTATTTTATAGACAAAAGTAAGCAAAAGGTGCGTGTTAAAGGCAGTAATCCTATCTTTCCCCAAATAGGTACATTTAGCGACAGTAAACCTGGCCCACGCGAATTTGTGAACAAGATTAACCGGAAATGAATACAAACCTGCATGAGATTGAAGCACATGGCCACCAGCGCCATGCCCAGCATGAGGTACATGGAGCACACGATGAAGGAGGTCTCTATCCGCGGAGTGTACACGCGCTCGCCCGGCACGAAGTCGCCGAAACCGATACTGGAAATAACACGCACATTATGATGAAAAAAAATATATTGTAAAACCATTGTTTTTAAACAATAAGTATGGAGATTCTTCTTTCTTTCAGTTTCTGCCCATTCTTCTCCAAACTAGAATCAATTCTTGTTTTGTGTGCAAGTATATTTTTATTTTAATCGTCTTTAGTTCGAATATAGGATTTGACTTTAAGGCGGGAAGCGCTAGGGGAGCTTACCTGCTGAGTGATATGAAGCAGAAGTAAGCTCCATCCAGCTGGTCCCACTTCTCCCACATGCCGAAGATCATTGAGCCAAACATTATGTACCTGAAACACCAGAATATCATAAAAGTATCTGAAATATTTATTAAGAATCCTGATTGAGCTTTATAAAGAAATGGCCAAGCCACATATTTTGACTAAGGTGTAGAGTTGGCGAAGTTAGGCCTTGTACAGTTAGTACTTGTACTCTACACGCCCTGTAGAGTTAGAAGCTTGGCTCTACATGAGATCTGATTACTTTTTGACTGTGCGAGCTACATGTTCTCGTCTTGGCAACATTTAACATGTAATGTTTTTGTGGGATTGATTTATTACTAGACGCCACAATTTTTGGTGGGCCTAATTGCCGAACAAAAAAAATATCTCCTTTACTGATTATAATTCTGTACATACATATTTGTTACGGTCGCGAATCATATTTTCTTCAACTAAACGTAAAACCCGATACTAACCTGCAAATTGAAAAACTTTAAGAAAATTTAGCCTTAAAATTTCACCTCGCCTCTAGCCTTTGAATTTCAAAGACAACAATATTTCACCGCAAGTACCCAACTACCTATTAAATTAGTCATCAATGGGCTTATTTTGTCCACAGTTTCTTCTTAGTCTCGAGAAGTAGGTATCATTAGTAAGGATTGCTAGTTCATTCGCCTCAAGTCACAAATAATACTAAGACCTGAAAATTTACACTCTACTAAGTATCAAGACGTTTAAATAAGGATTTATAAGCTGTCACAGAGAAGCCGTTATAGCCGATTTAATTGTATTTATAAAATCTCAGACTCGCTTAGGGGACAATAACAAAATCTATTTGGAACGTAATCTTACGAATGAAGAAACCTCTTGCCCATCAAATATTTTCAAATAAATTCTTGAAATTGAAATACAATGGTTATTTAATATCTTACAGAAATCTTATACCTTTCTCAATATAAATAGATTACTCGATGTAAAAGCAATCAGATCAATCTTCTATAAATTACGTTCTGATTTATTTACTGAAAACTTGAACAATAATAATTCTAATCAAAAATATTATTATGACTAGAATCTCTGGAGGCTCAACTTTTATTCAATATAACTTATCAACAACCTAATAAATTATAAATGGTAAGATAATAACAACTCGGTCTGTTCGTCACATCATCACGAATAAACAACTGAACTCATCGTAGTAGAATTTGACAAAGAGATAGCTTGGGACTTACATACTGTATATCTTATATTTATTTTACACTAATAATAAACTCTTCAGCTTTCTCTGGAACTACCTGTTGGATTTGGAAGTTCTTTTTGCATATGATAGTGCAATTCTTGAGGAAGGCTATGGGCTGAACTTCACGCTGGGACCCTAAGGAGCCGAGCAATAACAAAAAAAAGTCAGAAAGCACAATAAACAAAAACTGAGTAATAGCGCAGGCAGGCGATGCGATGCGACACAGTGGGTCGGGGCACAAGATATTTCACGCGGACAAAGTCGCGGACAGACGCTACATTTTCCGATAGCCTTCTAACTTCTCAAACCAAGGTATTAAGAGAGAGAGTGTAAAAAAGGCCTATGTTCTTCTCCAAATCCCAGACTAATGGTACACCACAGACTACCTACTATATTTGCCTCTCCTTAATTTTAATCCATCCAAAGGTTGTCTTTAAAAGATCGCTTTTAGTGATAAGACCGCCCATTGTGTCACCCTTTGTAAAATTTTATATATTTTATGTTCTGTAATTTGTATAGTGTACAATAAAGAGTATTCTATTCTATTTTGTTCTATTCTACCTTTCTGTCATAATTATATGTCATATCGTTCGGTTTAGTGGTTTAGTTGTGAAGAGGTTACAGATGGACAGAGTTACTTTCGCATTTATAATATACATAATAGAATGGCAGGGACATCGGTTACCATGGATTCAGTATATAATACTAGACTACGTGGTCAAACTGTACGGAGCAGCAACTTTTTGGAACGAAGTTCCTTATCGCGCGTTGCAAAAGGGGGCTAGACGGAAAAAATTAAGACCAAAAGTTGGAACGACACTTTTTGCTATAGTTGTAAGCCGTGCGGCGTGCGCGTGTTTCTCTGTCTGTCTCCCTCTCTCTCTCTCTTATAGAAGCCAGTTATACTTCGTTCCATCCGGGTGTCCCTTGACACCTCGCAAGTTTTTTTTTTTTTTTTCATTTTTATCAGATGGAAAATTTCAACGAGTGAAAATAAAATAAATTTATCATGGTTTCAGTTTGCGCGTCGATGTCCCTGCCAATCTGTATGTTTGGATTATGAAGATAAATTCAATAAATGTAAGTAATGCTACTTACCCAACCATAATAGTGACACAGACGCTGATCGGCACAGTGATCGTCTGTGCGTCGAAGGTGACATAACTGAAGTCGCTGGATGCGAGGCTGTCTGCGTGAGGCACCGGCTCCGACCAGCCGCGGCGCGGGTCGGCGCGGGCCAGGCGCGGGTCGCACGGCTGCGGCATTGATATGCTTCGGATGTATTCTGGCCTCCTGGTAATAATAATAAATAGTAATCCACAAATTCTATTTGTTTAAATATCCATATTTACAATAATGAATTCACTTCACTTTACACGAAACTATTATCGGAAAATGACGGTAACTTTATGCAAAGTGAAATTGTATGATCTTTTCTTTGTGTAAAAAAAATCTTAATTTAGCATGATTATCCCACGAAATATGGAAAAATGGTTTAAGAGTTTCCTTTAAAATCCTTCGGATTGTGGTTGTCTCACGATGATTTCTTTCAACTGTCAGTAGTAATTTAGAAAAACCATGAAAGAAATACTAATATTATAAACCTGAAAGTTTGTATGGATGGAATATCGATCACTATTAATGATCGATGGGATGGCAGGATGGATGGATGGATGGATGTTTGTTACTCTTTGATGCAAAAATTACTGAACGGATTTGGATGAAATTTGGCACACAGATGGTTTATAACCAGGATTAACATATAGGACTTTTTATCACGATATTCCCCCGGGATCGAAACTTATGCGGGTAAAACCACTGGGCGCAGCTAGTATATTATAACCTTGAGAACATTTAGTATAAACGCAACCTCGCGGTAAGATCACTAAACACTGAAGACTTCAATTAAACATTTAACTAAGCAAATAACTATTCACAAAAACACGAAATATCTTTCGTCTCCATTTAATTCCTACATTATTTATTAATATTTAGTGTAAACCGTCGTAAAGCTTGTAATATAAGTGTCTTACACACAGCTGTACAACTTTATTAGGGACGGAATATTATTAATTAAAAATGTCTGTCTAATTAAACCGTCAAAGAAATTCTTTATGAAAAACGCCGCCGGCTTTTTGTAAATGAATTTGTCTGTAACAAAAACATTAATTCTGCGTGGTTCCACATCGAGACAGGAGAGGTGTAAGAAATCTTTTCTTGGTGAGTTATGTCAAAAGGATATACAGTAGCTTTTTCTTGTCTGCTAATTAGACCGTTGTTAAGTACCTGGTACTTGTTGACAGGCCTTTATTTCCCTTACATATGTATTTACGCCGTAATTTTTTATTGTATTTATCTTTTAGATAGATTCTTTTATGAATGTGAAAACGTTGAAGGCATTGTAGATTTGTAGACCATTTTCTATTTAATAAAGTACCTGGTACTTGTTGCCAGGCGTCCACTGTCCTTCCATACCTAATAACACTGTTATTTGAAAATATTGTAAAAAACCCATATTTTTAAACGAGTAACCGTGGGATATTTTGCTGGCTCTTGTACATAGGAAACGACCAATTAGAATGGAGCAACTAGCTTCTGGCATTCCGGTCTTGCTCATGTAGGTTGATGTAATAATAGAATAGTAAGTTAGAATTTTTGTCCGTTTGTCTTGATTGCATATTTCGGATTGGCACAAAAACGACAGAACAGATTTGGATAAAATTTGGCACACATATAGTTTATGATCCGGATTAACACATACGGTATTTTCAATAGATATAATACATACATTTCTATGGTATTTTCCGACATCCACGCGGGCTGTGGTCACGATACCGACTGTGAAGTGCTGCGGTTGTAGTCATAGATCGATAGACGATCTGTAATTTTCGGGGTTAATTTCATCAGTAGATGTTAATAGACTATGAAGAATTGTGCAGAAAGCAATATTTCTGAACTTGACCCGTTATGTTCGAAGGTACGTCTATGTAAAGCCATGACCGCAAGCATTTGATTTTTATTTTAACTATTTAGAACGACTAAGATGTTCCCACAGCTGAGACACAGAGACGTCAGCCCTCACAGAGACGTGGCCTGTCTCTGTGAGAGGGCTGAAATCCACCACGTGGGCCCAGTGGAGGTTCGTTAATGCCAATGTTTTGGAATGAAGTCCCTTATCGCACGAAATACTCTGCACACTTGGCGAAAGAGACCGGAACCGTCGTTACACGTTTGTTACACTTTTTTCGGTCTATTTTCGCCGAGGCGAGGGTGCAAAAGCAAAAAGTTATTTCGCGACACCTCTCGACAGCTATTTTGTATATTTGGTTCTAGAACATGCCTCCTGTTTCCTCTCCCTTTAATCATTCACCATTATAATAGCCATATTAACGTTTCCCTATTATAATATACTGCAGTGTCAGTTACTAACAAAGGAGTTGATTTGTGCTTACTTAGACAAGAAACAGCACTATATAATCTGTTATCAGATCAATAATTACCATTAGTCTATGTTGGCGTACACAGGAATTAATTACCTAATGTTAACTGCAATCCCAAATACCCAGGATATTGAGTTTCCGGAGTGCTAATGATGTTTCAATCCCTGGTCTGTAGTTCAAAAGATTTCGAAACTCGGAAAGCCATCAGAATTGGAGTGATTGAGGAGTTAGAAATAATATATTCTACAAAACTGATTTAAAAAAGGAAATACTAATCAACTAGCAACTTAGTGCCAAATGTGTGTTTGTACGTCTTAAAAAAAACACCTGCCGGTCAATTCTGTAACATGTGTGTTTACACAGTGTAAACTTAGCTGAAGTAAGCTGTCTATAATGCCATCAGGTGAAAAATGACAGCTCACTTCAAGCTTACTTCACCTAAGTGTTCACGGTGAGATTTTTACAGAATTGATTGGCTGACTGCAAAAATAAACTTAAAAGTTCGAAACAACAAAGTCACTTTTCAAGCAATGTGAAGCAGTTGGTTGAAGTTAACTTAATTGAATCTCAGGGGGTCTACTCCGAAGTAGTATCGGCCGAATGTTCGGCCGTTTCCTGCTACGAAGTTACTATTTGGTTCGATCGGTTCCGATCCTACACTCCTACACTCTTTCGAATATTGACTATGGTCCCGACCCAACTGACCTGATCCGAACTTTTTTCGCATTTTTCAATAATATTCGGTTCGGCCATGTGTCGGTCCGATCCGAACATTAGCACTTTGCACTTCGGAGTAGGCCCCCAGATTTGATGCGACCAACAGACCACACATACACTTTGGCCTTTTACTATGCATTTTGGCCGATGGGAAATCCCATCGGACACACGGCTTGTATCAAGGGTAAACTCTAAGACAACGTTGCTATACGTGAATTACTTGGCAGCACGGAATACTGATTTCAATTTAACAATCAGACTTGCACTTAGCTACTACACAGTTTAATTTGATTTCAGCAAAATCTTACGCTTGAAACAAACACCAAAGAACTTCCTTACTAATCTAACTTTGCATAGTTTTGAGTGCTGCCAAACGCCAAGAAATAACATAGTTAGCGAGTCAGGAATTCCGTTCGTAATGAGCATGCAAATTGTTGAATCTCAGCGCAATCCCGTTCTAGATTCCGAATCAAATCGCACTGCAGAATTAGGAGCTGCACTCGAGGAGCAGAATAGTTATATTGTTATCTTACTTTTGATTGGGGTTCCTTGATTTTCATTTGTTTTACTACGAGTCTATTGGCAACTACACACAGAGTCATACAGACATACCTATTCATGTGTTTAACATACGTCATTCTTTAAAAGAACGAAAACTTTTTTATTTGGGACACACACAGGAAATACAAAAGGTAAAAAAGGAGCATATTTCTACTTGAGCATTTTTTTCAATAGTTAAATAACATATCTGAGGAATAAATATTGCAGTTTGACAGTTTTTGTATACAAAATATGTCAAACTGACCTAACCTAAATTAATAAAATCCTAAACTCCTCTAGCAGACAATGTACAGCGCTGAGTTTAGAAGCAATATATTTGCAAAAGAATACGAAACGTTCCTTATATTACCAAAGGAAGCTCTAAGGAAGGAAATTGAAAATTCATCCCCTAAAGGTATTAAAAATTGATGAAAGTTTGTGCGGAAGTTCGTCATTTGCCGATCGGAAATCCTATCGGGCGCACAGCTTGTGCAACAATTTTAATATACAGGGTGGCAGGAACATCGATGCACAAAAAAAAATCTGTTCCAAACATTTTGACCTCGTGGGTGCACTTTTACACACCACAGGGATGAAGATGGGTATATTTTCTGCCTAGAACCACCCAATCCTCCCAGATTGATAGACAGTAGCCCAACTAATAGCATTGGCACATATCGGCCGTCTTCAACCACGAATGGTCAGTGACGGCTCTAAATAAACCGCTGTCATAAACATGGCCGGCACTATTGACATAAGCATGTACTCCGGTACGTTACGTTAATATTGCAGATAAAACGCATTTGCTGGATCAAGCGGCTAGGCCCTATGCCAGAAGGAGATTGTAAAGCTATTAAATGTGCATGCATTAACGTGCCATGATTCTCTCAATTGGATAGCAACAGATCATACATACATACATACACTCACGCATTCTTCTCATGGGGTAGCAACAGATGAGCTCACTACAAAAACTAAAAATCTAACACCGGGATTAAATACAACAAGGAAGATTTCATTCAATGACAAAGCTATGAATGACAAAGCTACTTACAAAAATAAAATCATTTATCATTTATGCTTTCTTAAAAATATTGCATCAGTTTTAAATGTAGGGAGATAATAGCTTAAGCAGCCTATGATGTTCCCACTGCTGGGACACAGGCCTCCTCTCTGTGAGAAGGAGTAGGCCATAATCCACCACGCGGGCCCAGTGCCGGTTGGTAGATGTCACAAATCTTCGAATTTTTGGTTCTAGGACATACCGGTTTCCTCACGATGTTTTCCTTCACTGTTTTGAGAGCAGTGGTGATGAAATAGTTTACAGAAATTAAAGTGCCTATCTGGGTTTGAACCTACGACCTACACAACTCGTAAGTCGCCGCCGTTACCACTGGGCCACCATTGCACTGCTCTGTACTAGGGAGATAATAGACTAGAGAGTAGAGATGTAAAAAGTGGAAAACAATATTGTTAGTTCCAGCTAACCGAATGTTCATTCTCCATCAAAAAATTGGAATAAAACACAAACCTAAAAACAAAATTAAATTAAAAACAAATTAAGGTGCATACCTGGGATACCCTCGAGGTGGTGGATACCTCTCCACTGGAGGTACGACGAACTCTGGAGTGACGTCAGACTCTGGGTACCGACCTCGCCACGCCTGAGGCCGCTCTATGCTCTCTGCTTCACTTAAATCATACTGCAAATAAAATAACTGTCATTAGAAGTCTATAAAACTTAATGGGACTACTCTATTCTTTTGAAATAATGATGGAAGGAAAGAAAGGTAACGTGGAAGTTGCAGCACATATTAATAATACATAGCCAACAGTATAATACCAGTACCATTGAGATAAACAATTCAGATTTTATTAGATCACTAGCTTCTGCCAGCGGCTTCGCCCGCGTGGATGTCGGAAATTATCCCACGGGAACGTGCTAACTCTATCTCTATGCCAAATCAGAAGTTCAGTGGTTTAGGCGTGAAAATGTAAAATACAGTTTCAAGTTCAAATCCTCCCCTTAAAAACTGAATTACCCCTTTTTGTCCCGTCAGTAGTAAATTTTCGACCACTTTACATACTTATTATTAATTATTGTTAATAGCTGTGCCCGCGACTCCGTCAGCGAGTAACTCCTTGTGTGTTATTAAGTTAATGTATTGGGTAGTACATGCCGTTTGCGATCAGCTGTGAGACGTAATTCCCTCTCAGTGAAGGTTTCGGACTCACGGGATAGTACAGACGCCAGCACTCAAGCTACTACAAACTGTCAAATTTCTTTAATAGATTTTCAACTTTATCTCTAAAGTATTAAGGTTTAAGGTTGATTGGGAAAATTTGACAGTTTCGGGTAGCTTGACCTGCTGGCGTCTGTACATGCAGTTCGCGATCAGTTATGAGACGTAATTCCCTCTCAGTGTAGGTTTCAGACTCGCGAGATAATGTATGCCGTTCGCGGTCAGCTGTGAGCCGCAATTCTCATTGTGAAGCAGTTTCAGCTTCTCGGGATAACACATGTTGTTCTCGGTCAATGGTAAGCCTTAGCTCTCGTTGAGAAGAGCTTTGAGATGCCCGTGATGTAGCTCGTCTCGCTCTGTGAGCTGCTAATTGCATCTCTCTCTGGGAAGAGCTTTCATTGGCTCGAGAAGTTGAGGCACTAACTCTCGTATCTTTAACCGATGTACTCTTTCCTCTGCCGATTCTTGAGAACGCCTATTTCTCATTCTCTTAGCTTCTCTTGAATTTCGAGATAAAGATAATCGTTTTTTAGGTGGCATTGATGCAGGCAAATGAAAATAAAGCTAAAACGTAAATGAAAATAAAACTAATTTAAAAAAAGTGAACGTAAATTAGCCAAAAACTTACCTATCGGTATCTAAAAATCTATACGTAACTACTACTACTTCACTTATAAAAAAAAATGTAAACTATTAATAATTTGTAATTTGAACGAATATTTAAACACTACTAAAATAACTAATACCTATTTTATAAAATAACAACAAAAGAAATCTAAAAATAAATTATCAAAGACTATAAGTCGCGCTGATAAGCACGGTTTGTTAATATCAATTAAGTATTGTCTGTTAATAAGGTCGAACGCTCTGAACGTCTATTCGCATCAACAGGCAAAAATTGTATGAAGCTCGCGCTCGCGCTCGGACGCCCCGCCTTTTTATACCTTCGGCCGCGAGACGCGTCGAGAGTGATTCAGTATTCACGCGCGATGGCTTATTATTAGCGTATTTCATGTATAACTTTGGTGTTTCTATACCGATTTCTATGATTCTTTTTTATGGAATAGTTAATAATGTTAACTTTTTTAATTAGGGATGACTGAGAGTGTTATAAACGTAAGAATAGACAAATATACCTAATCAGAAAGCTTCGAACTGCTAAGCTATCGGGAGTTACCTACACGTGTTATTGTGAGTCAACCATAAAAGATAGACATATGCTGTCGTGGGATATTTTTTATATAATTTTAAGGAGAACATTTCCGTCATACATGATTTCTGTGTAGCTTTAACCATTAACGTTGCACACGCGACGGAAGCTTAAAAAATGGAGTAACTTCTCCCGTTTTCCCAACATTTCCCTTCACTGCTCTGCTCCTATTGATTGTAGCGTGATGAAAAGTATACTATAACCAGCTCAGGAGTATGAAAAATAATTGTACCAAGTTTCGTTAAAATCCGTCGAGTAGTTTTTGTTTCTATAACGGTTATACAGACAGACAGACAGACAGACAGACAAAAATTTTACTGATTGCATTTTTGGCATCAGTATCGATCCCTAATCACCCCCTGATAGTTATTTTGGAAATATATTTCATGTACAGAATTGACCTCTCTACAGATTTATTATAAGTATAGATATAGATATAGAAGATAACTGTTAGTTGACATGAGATTGCATTGAATACGTAGATACTTCACCGAGGAAAAGTCTACTTGGGCATAGTCTGTTACTATGTGTACATTGTGCAATAAATAAATAGTCAATCAGGGTTAACAGTAGCCACAGTATCAGTCACGATCCACGTGACGTGTCTAATTATTGCTTCTTGGATTTCTATTTTGTTTTATTGCTAAACTAGCTTTTGCCCGCGACTTCGTTCGCGTGGAATAGTGACTTCACCAATAGATGACACCGACTCTTGACCAATAGATGGCGCTGTATTTCCGGAATAAATTTTATTTTATTTTTTGTAATAAAAACTATCCTATGTCCATTCTCAAGTTCCAAACTATGTCTGTACCAAATTTCACACAAATCGGTTCAGTAGTTTAGGCGTGAAGCAAAGACAGACAGACAGAGTTACTTTCGCATTTATAATATTAGTTTGGATGGGCCAGCCAGCTCTTGACCTCGATCTCGCCTGGTGGAAAGCAATGGATGAGATCTAAGATTGAACGAGCAAGCCTAGAAGATCTTATTCACTCTTGCTTTGAAGGCTGATTTACAATCGGCGGTTAGAAATGAGGATAACATCTGTCGAGAAAAAGTGGCGAGTAACCCATATCAGTCACTCAGTTATCCACTAACTGGCTCTTTACAAGTCAATGTTACACAAACAGCTTTTCCAGAGCATTTACTTACATATGCATAAATGCATATAAAGTGGCACAGCACCGAGAATTAATTACCAACATGTGCGGTTCGTTCACTAGATCTACTGATAAATATTTACGTTCATCTACACACGTCGGTCAACACTTTCGTTCGCGCCGGTTCGACCCGTAACGGTACATTTCTATCAGTCGTGGGGTAGTCAAACATTGAGTTTAATGCCCGTCGTCCACGACGCTACTCAAAAGTACACTAGCATAATATTTCAATGGCGGTCCGAACACAACGGAACTTACTAACTTGTTATTAACTAGTTTGTGACAATAGCAGCCCGGAGTTTGGAAGTTGACGCTGTGATACCCCCGTACCTTGGCCTGCGCCTGATCTCTCTCCGGTCGCGTCAGATTACATGCCGACACATCGGACTATGAGAGTGAAGGAAGAGTGAGTGCATCTGTGTCTGCACACACACGCCTACGCTATAATATCTCCTGCACCAAAGGCTTGTCTCCTTTGACATTGGCCGCCATGACCGAAATACGGTCTGGACTATTATTAAATTACTACTGTTGTGACTTTCTGGCTACTCATTGGTGATTTGAGTCTGTAACACGTCACTTTTGGGTAGCGTCGTGGACGATAGGCCTAATTCTCAGTAAATATCACGCCTACGTACGAAGTGATTCTGTCCGTCAGTTTTGGAACTGTTCTGATAATTGATGATGTGCCATTAGTGTTTGTTTAGGATAACTGTACTAGTGATTCGAGGGTCAGTTCATTGGTTGTTCAGTAAAATGGTTTACACGTGCATCTTCAGCCTCAAGGTTATTTCGGTAAACTAAATTATATGTACAAATTATTCATGATAATATAATATATTATTTAGTTATTAATACTCTGTCCCACTGCAGAGCATCTTATGATACTAAGTCAGAACAAACATTGACCGACGCGCTTGTTTACTTTGTTGGCGAGTGCAGGCAGTTGAAATTTTCTTGTTTTCTTTCATTAATTGTAGTAAAAAAAAACTACGTAGATGCTTACTAGGTTTTGATATTTAGATCCCGCATCCTCATGCTTAAAACCCTTTATTTTTTTTACTAGTCATTACTATCCCACTGCTGGGCAAAGGCTTCCCTACTCACCTTCCACCTTCCTTCGAGTTATTGCTAAAATTTATTGATTTACCTGAAGCCGTAGCCTAGCGGATCTTCTTCTCGTGAAGCCTGGACATCCTCTGCAGAGACAGATGAGTGCGTAGATGCACTTGAACCAACGCGCCAGCAGCTCACCTGGAATGGTAGCGCCTTGTTATATTTGACAGAATAATGACTGGCTAATGGCGAAAATATAGCACGATGTTGGTCCTTCAGGTTTGTCACGTGTGAAGAAGTACCTGCACCCTAATTGCGGAACACACTATCGATCTCCTGCTGATCGACTGCTGCGCTGCGTGTCGTGGGTTCGATCCCCGCACGGATCAAATATTTGTATTGCCTACAGGTAGTTGTTCCGGGTCTGGCTATTTGTGTATGTGAGTTTAAATGATGTGTAAACGCACCTACGATACAGGAGGAATTCCTAATGTGGGGCAACATTAAAAAAAAAATCTCGATCTGAATAATTTTAAAGGATATTGCTAACACATTGCTTCCTATGTTCGAAAAATGTGTCTACTCAACAACGTAAATAACGCAATGAATGTTATTGAACTGTCAAAATGAAACGCTTTGTTACTGATAGTGTGGTACACAACTACGCCGCAGTTTTTAATTAGGATTTCTTGTTTTTCCTCATTTGTATCTACTAGGTTTACAATTCCGGTGGGACCTAGTTAGAATGAAAATTGATTTTAGGCAATCTGGGACCAAACTTGACCCTATTACGAATTTTCTTAAAAAAATAAAACCGTTTTAATGAAGGATGCCCTAAAAATGTGTGCTGAAATAGCCTTTATAAAGATCTCAAATGTATAAAAACTAAAAATCCAATTATCTACTTCTGTATTCTCTAGACTGAAAACCCTTAAAAGTTAATTAGGTTATTTATCCAATCTAATTGTTTTACTCTTTTGTGAACAAACGCCGAGTTAGTTCCCAAGTGGTATACCACAAAAAGAAAACAATTAATTGTTTTAACAAACTAAACATATACTAACTACGCAAAAATGTTTTTGAGGAGAAAGTTGTGATTCCGAGAAAAATATTTCTATTATATTTACTCTAGTATACTACAAACAACCGTAGTCGTTTCAGTTCACAAATTAGGGTCATCATCTTCCTGCCCCTATCCCATGTTACTTGGGGTCGGCGCAACACGTTTTCTTCTTCCATTCTCCTCTGTCAGCCGTCACGCTATCATTCACTCCCTTCTCTTTCATATCATTCCTCACACAATCCATCCATCTTTTCTTCGGCCTTCCTCTCCCTCTCCATCCATCAACATGTATATTCATCACTCTTTTAGTCACATGCGTTTCGTCCCTTCTCATCACATGCCCATACCAAGCCAAGTGATTTCCTTTCAACTTTTCTGTCACTGGCGCCACTTTCAAACTTCCTCTTATATACTCGTTTCTTACTTTATCCATTCTCGTCACTCCACACATCCATCTCAACATTCTCATCTCCGCTGCATGCAATCTTTTTTCATCCGTCTTCTTCACAGCCCAGCATTCAGACCGATAAAGTACGACAGGCCTTATCACGGACTATAAATTTTCCCCTTTAACTTGAGGGGCATCCGTGGGTCGCAAGTTGTTCCTGTGACCTGTCGCCATTTCATCCATCCTGAGTTGATCCGGTGCGTTACGTCTCAGTCTACACACAAAACACACACAAACAAAAACAAAACACACAGTTCACAAATTAGGGTATGAAGAGGAAAACCATTGTATTATCTGCACATGTATAGGTAGGTATTACAGTGTGCTAAAGTGTATGGGGTGACTGGTAATTAGTGACCTATACCTACACGCATGATTGTACTAACAATGCGCATGCTTGTGCAAACAATTTTCCCGAAGAAACGATTTTTTTAATATACCAAGCGGTTGACCCCAATGAACCGCGCGCGGTATCTACGGTTCTTAAATGAATGAAAAAGAATAGTGCATGGTAAAATTGAAATAGTTTTGTTTGTAAAAAGGGATTAGTAGCATAATCTGCCTAGAAAGTTCCCACGATTGGGACACAGGCCTCCTCTCTGTGAGAGGGAATGGGCCGTAATCCACCACGCGAGCCCAGTGCGGGTTGGTAGATGTCACAGGTCTTCGAATATTTGGTTCTCAGACATGCCGGTTTCCTCACGATGTTTTCCTCTACCGTTTTAGAGATCATTGGTGATGAAATAATTTACACAAAGGAAAGAGCCTACCTGGGTTCGAACCTACGACCTACAACTTGTATGTCGTGGCCGTTACCACTGGGCCATCACTGCTCCCCAAAAGGGATTAATTAGTAACTAAAGTTAATTACAGCTGATGGTGTATTATTCTCGTTAGGTACTCAATATTCTATTAGGATCACTGGTGTCATGCGCTTGGTAAATTAAAAAAATCGTTTCTTTCGGCAAGTTGTTTAATATGATGATTACAATCATGTGTTCAAGTATCGGTCACTAATTACCACTCACCCTATATACATAGACTGTGTAAACTCAAACCCTTTCCCCTCCCCTAATCCCTTTACGGAATTTCGATTTTATAATTTATATTCAAAGCACAATTATTGATAGTGTATGCCTCGTATTGTTATGAATTACATACACTACAACGTAGTGGTGGTAGTGGAAATGATTGTCGTCTGAGGAGAGAGTAGCAGCGGATAGGTGACTGTTAAATCCGCTAATGAACGTACGATAGTCGGCTTATGAACAGGAGGATAACTTGTATAGCTATGAAATCGATCACAGTATTGTTTTAGTTGGTAAAAGGCAATCGTTTATCTTTTATCCTTCTCCAGACGAAGGGTAAATATACGGAACACGAAACGAAAAAGCCTTGGCCTCATAAATTCTAATTAAATTTACAAAAGAAATATTTGATGGAATCAAGAAATTCAACGTAAAAGCGGTATCACTTATAGTCCGACTACTTAACTGATACGTTGCCTGAGGTAGCTGCGCAGTGCGGGAGGGTCGTTGTCACAAGTTGAAGAATCACTGAGCTCTCGCGTCACGTCCACACCCCTCCCGCACCGCGCTGCTACCTCAGGCAACGTCTCAGTTAAGCGGATGGCCTATAGATCCCGTGGATCCGAGAAAAAGGAGCCCTTGGAAATGTTATGTTCAAACAAAATGAATGGACATTTGATACAAATAAAACACAGCAACATGTCCGAATGTGTATAAAATAAAATTTATAAGCTCAGTTGTTTACATACAATTTAAACAGATCCAACCATTGGATGTGTTTATAAAAATGACAACTTCCTTCCGAAATAACAGTAAACAGAAGACGCCAGTGTTTTGTGTTTAGGGAACATTATTATTTTCTTAATATTATTTTTCTGAAATTCCGCCCGCTTAGTTACAGTTATAAAAGTTTAAACTATCAGGTCTTTTAAATACTTTAGCGTACTTCATTTTATTTTATTAAATAAAACAGTCTCTTTTATTATATTTTCACAGGTTTATAAGGTTATAATACTAAAACGGATGAAGACGTGTTGCTGGGGAGTTTGTAGCGCTATTCCACCTTCATGGTTTAAGGCTTCCGCAGATCGGCGTGACACGACTCTGGTAGAACAATATTTCCATGAAGTTTTCATAGAAATTGTTCCTCCGGGAGCCTATAAACACTTACGAGCGGTAAAAGGTAGGCTTATTTTGAAGATGGTTACTGTTTATTTTGACGGTTGAATATTGCTGGGTTTCAACACATTTCAAAGGAATTTCAAGTTTTCAATTCCATTATTTGCCAACAAGTTCTATTGGGGTTCTCATTTAAGAAGCAGAGGACGATGATTTATTCGAAAAAAAAACAATTATTGACAAAAATATTCTTTAAAGCATTCGTTTCGAATATCAATATTGCCATTTCAAGACTAATCATTAAAATACAAATTGAATCTTTTCATGTTCGTGATTAAGTAGGAATCCAATCAAGTTTCTCTAATCATTCTTACTTCTTATCTTAATGAGCCGTCTTACTTAGCAAAACCCATTTGGGCAATTATACATTTATAATAAAGGGCCCTTTATTACCTTCAAATTAGTCCACCTCAATGGTTAATCATAATTGCACTCTCTAGCAAATTTGATGAGGAATTTATGCGTGCAAATTTTTATTTTATTTTACGGTATCTAAAATCAATCCGTACTTTCAACAGGAAAAATGTTAATGATTTTTTTTTCACATCGACAAATTATGCTCCCTGTCTACTTTGTTTCTCATAATATACAGGGTGGTGAGGACATCGACGCGCATACTGTAACTATGAATTCAGCCCATGATTCTAGATACCCTAGAAGTATTTCGTCGGTTATCAAAAAAAGATCAGCTGTTTCCATATCATCATCAGCCACAGCCCAACTTCGCCCACTGCTGGGCATAGTCCTCTCTTTTCTTGTGCCAATCACCACACTCCTATGCCAGCGTCGACGTCCAGGTTTTGCCCACAATGGAAACAATGTTGTCTGCCCATCTCGCCGCCGCATTATCAGCTGTGTTATAGACCAGAGGGGCAATTCTCGTTATTTTAAGAACCTCAGTCTCAATCTGTCAAAAATACGTCTAATTTCCCTACATTTTGACAAGTTTTTGACATTTGTTTGTCGCCGAGATGAGACTGCGACTAGATTTTGAACGTTTTAAATTACGAGAATTGGCCCTCAGTGCAATACCTATGCGGTCAACATGTATGGAGCAGCATATACTTTTTTCATAACCGAAGAAAAATTTCAACGTAGGGAGCTTAAAATCATGAACTGAATCCATGGTAACAGGTTAAACGCGTCCTTGTCCCACGTGCCACCCTGAAGCAATAAAATGAAACTGATGCAAATCTTACCAACATTGGTCAGGTAGAGCAGAAACAGCGGCATCCCCAGCAGGGCGTACAGCACGGTGACCACCTTGCCCCAGTCAGTCTTTGGAGACAGGTGGCCGTAACCTGGCGAACAGCTCAACTGGTTATATGTATAGACTCCTGCTTTAAATGTAGAAAATGCGAAAAAAACTTTATTCCTGGACGGCTCTCTACCGATGATTATAGCCTAGAGCCCTGTGTGGTTAAAATAAGCTTCAAAATACTCCTCAAGCTTTTCAAGATATGAATTTAATATCTTTTGAATACATAATTATTCATTCACAGAAGTTATTTGTGGAAAACGTGTTGACTTACATAATAATGACTGTTTAAGACTCTAAGAGCACGCAGGTGTTAATTATCTGTCTAAATTATGCATAACTTACGTATGGTTATTGGAATTACAAAGCTTACAATGCTCTGACATTTTGATCTTAATTCTCATTCGTAATTTGTTATGGTGTACAATAAAGAATATTCGATCCATCTGTCTTACTGGATCCTTACCTATAGTGGTGATGACAGTGAGGGAGTACAAGAAGGCTGAGGAGAAACTCCACTGTCGCGAGGATCTTCCACCATCCCAGCCCTTGTGCACCGCCTTCACTATCTTACTCTGGTAGTTGAGCAGTTCTGTGCCGATCCTGAGACCAACATTAACTGGTAAGACTCATGCAAGCTGAGAAAAACAAAAGCTCTTGCCATCAATCTTGTAAAAAGCTAATCAAGAGTTAACTACTAAATCTCGACCAGTTTCATAGAATAACGACGATTCCTGTAACTGTACTTTTAGAACTTCTAAATTTGTGAATAATTCGTTAAGTCCAGGGCGAACTGGGCATTAGTCAATTCCGCAATCAATGGCAGGCAGCAAAGTGCTTACTGAGCTGCACAAAGAAGAAAACCAGAGTTTATAAGCTCTCGAAAAGCACTTCTCTTTTCTAAGAGAAGTGCTTTTCGAGAGCTTATAAACTCAAAAAAACAAAAAAGAATCAGTAGAATCTTCTACTGATTCTGTTTTGTCTCTTAGAGAACAGTCATACGCACCTCTCCTTCACCGCCGTCTCGTTGAAGAGGTTCAGGTCCAGCGTGACGTTCTGCCACAGATACTGCGAGAGGTTCTCACGTTCGCGCTTCATTTGGTTGTCTACCTTCATCTCGCTACCACCCTCTATCGCTTTAAACATGAATGCACCTGTAAGAAGAGAATAATATTAATAGACGCTCTTATCTACAAAGTGTAATTGAAAGAAATATTCGGCGAATTATTTCATGTGATGAAGGCCAACTCCTGTAATTAAAAAAGTTCAAAATCTAGTCGCAATCTCATCTCAGTGACAATCAATGTCAAAAATGTAGGGAATTTGGAGGGATTTTTGACAGATTGAAACAGATTAAACTGTAAACGTTCTTAAATTTTCGGGAATTACCCCTCAGATATTCGTTCTAGCTGCTACTGCTCGATAATGGTAGAAATACAACTATTCCTTATTCTAGTATAAAAACCAACCCATAAATATTCTAACAATATCATAGAATGGATTAAATCTACTTAAGAATTAGGCCCTCATCTCATATTCCCAACGTTACAAAATCTGTTTACAAAATCATATATAAGCAAATCCCGTAACACTTTGATGATCATACCATCACATAGACATGAAAAGACTGTCAACCAAAGATGTGTTTTGAATAGGTTATGTCTTCGTTTTTTGAGCTTCCGCATTTGCCGTAGCTACTATATCACTTTTATCTCATGCCAAACATTGCCTTATTATTAATTTATCACGAGAATGAACCACGAAGAAGACAGATTCCTTTTAATTTACCGAGGACGACGGCCGAACATAAATTACGGAGCATCACAATGTCGTCAAGAAAAACACGAGTTTAATTTTGAAGAGTTTCTCTTTGAAGTTGTGGTAAGGTAGCGTGCACACTGTCGGGAAGAATGACTTGACGAGACCAATCGTAGTTTTTAGTAAATAGTTCTCCTGTAAATAGTAATCCTGTTGACTTATTCTTTCCAAAGAGTACCGTGCCACCCAATAAGTGGGTTGTGAAGGTCAGATAGGCAGTCGCTCGATGTAAAAAACTGGTATTCAGCTGCATCGTGTAAGACTGGAAGCCAACCATAACATGATGGTTCCTGTTAACTGATTGTCTCACTATCTAGCTCGATGCTAAGAAAATAAACGTCTACTTTTTAACGTTTTGAAGGGCAGTTAATTTATTTTAATTAGGCTCTCTCAAGTACAAGACATTTGTTCATCATCATCACCAGCTTACAGCAATCCACTGCTGAACATACATAGGCCTCTCCAATTGCATGCCATTTTTAACTCGATAAATACAAAACATAAGTTAAAAAAAAATATAGGAGGTTATTCTTGGGAAAAAAATGCAGTAAGTAAAATAGGTACTTGTTCAATAAGTGTTTAACAAAAAAAATCTGCCCTCTTCACGACCTTACGCTCTCAGAATAATGAAATTATCCAGCTCTGCATCACTACAAAAACATAATTATTTTCTAAAGATTTCCAGGAATTCCGTTCAGTTTACAGATTCTTGGCATCTTTGTCTACATTCCAGGCATAATTATTAAGAATCCATTCAAAGGAGCTGTCCGTGGGCGCATTGAACCTCCTTTCAGATGAAAGCCTTTTGAATAGCAAGGTAAATAGGAGTTATGATTAAATACCAAGCCGTTATTAACTCTGATAAATAGTATCTCCTGTACAAAAGATCCATTAACCACGGAAGTACGAACTAATTTAATATCTGGAATGAAACCGTATTTTTTTCAGATTAACATCTTACTTGCCTTACATTTCGAAGAAAGACGAAATTTTATTATAAAACATTTTGTAAGAGTAACTACGGAGTTTCTTGTCCATTCTTCTCCATACGGAACTACCTTTTGGAAGGGGCAACTAAAATCAATTCGTTTTTATTGGTAATTTTGTAGCTCAAAAGTGCTTTCATAAAGTATGTAGGTACTCGTATGTGAAATATAATTGAAATAAATTATTTGACTTTGACTGGAGTTACACGATGACAGACGAGAAACTGATCCTGTATACAAATTAATGACAGTCTAAAAGTAAACCGAAAAAATAAGATTCTTCCTATCTTGATTGCACAATGAAACTCCGAATTTCATTTGCATCAAGCTTTCTCCAATATTCCTCGATCGTGTGCAGCCGCCTAACGCGATAACGCAGGGCCCCCACAACCCCTCGATCTTCATCAAAATGACAAAGGAAATACCCAGCAGAGATGCTGTAAAAGTTAAAAGTGCTCAATGAAGTGTAAAGTTCAGGCTTTCAAGCCATCTAATGACGTGGAGCGACAAGCATAATTCTATTATTGTGGCACAATCAATACCCTTTGATTTAGAAGGAAAGAGCGATAAGGCTTGTAGAATTATAGCACACCAATATAAGTCTGTGAATTATAGCAATTATTGATATTGTGGCGTGGTCATTCGATCGTGATTTGACAGTTAGTTTTGAAGTCCATTTTCGATTTGAAATAAGTCTATTCCATTATTTCAAACTACGTAAAGCTCGAACAAGCTTAAGATCCTGTTATAACTATGTAAGTCTAAGAACATTATATATCATATATTTATATATATTTTTCCTTACATTGGAACGCCATATAGCAATTACACCAATGGAGCATTGCATGGAGCATTGCTTAAAGTTTAGCTTTTTGAGGGCTTCTGCTCAAGTTGGGGCGGTGTTAGTGATGGAAGTTAGTAGATGCACCGTCTAAGTAAGGTTTCGTACTTAGACCAACATTTAATCTTGATGCAGACCAAACATTATAATTGAACTCTTGCATGTCGAAAGATTTTGTTGATCATACATTTTTTATGTAGATATGTTTTCAAATCAACATAACTGAGTATGACGAGTCAATCTGGATTTGCGTCCAAAGATAGGCTAAAGAGTAACATTATGTGCATGCATTTAACTCAAAACTGAAAAAAAAGTACTAAAGTTTCAACATTTTTTCCACATTTCTATTTATAATTTATATGGTTTACATATTACAATAAAGATTTTATCTACCTATCTTAACATCAATAATCATAACGTAATGCCACAAGGCATCATAATCGGCCCCCTACCAAAAGAGCATCTCATAAAAACGTACCACATTGCCATAACAACATCAGGCGCTTACCAGAACACAACTCCCCTCAATTCATCATGTTTTATAGCATTTGGCAACACCGCCGTACAATCGTTTGTGGTGTACCGAAAAGGTCGCGGCTGAATTATCGATTGGCAAACACTTTCTAACAACTGTTGCGGTTTTGATTCCATTTAATGCCTTTGTTGCGGTTCCTATATTATATTTATGGACTTTTGAAATCGGAATTAGATGGCCTAATAGCGAAGTAGGTTTGTTGTTCTACTTTCATTTGGGATTTTTAGCACTGATGTTTAATTATTTGTTGGGGATCTGAAAGTTTGTTGAGTGGTTTATTTGTATCACAGATAATCGAAATGACTATATTAAATTCCAATTGACTGCTGTGGCTAGACGACTATATTGACAATCGCTTCTTTTTTGTAGCAATCTATCTACCCTTCGTGTTCAATTGAATTTGCTCAACTTCCAATCTCTGTTAGCTTATTGTTTACCAGTTTCAACTTAATGTTTAAACTCCATGCGCAACTTTTCAATAATAAAAAAAACTGGCCAAGTGTGTGTCGGATCGCGCACATTGAGGAGGTGTTCATAGAATACAAGGAGAGCAAGTGAGCAGTAGTGGTCCAGTGGTAAAGGCTCCGAATTACCCGTCGTAGGTCGTGGGTTCGATCCCAGGCAGGCAATTTACTAAGTGTAATTTCATCTCCACTGCTCTCAAAACGGTGAAGAAACAAAAAAAACGCATGTCAAAACATACAGACAGACGGACAGGACGAAATTATAAGACAGATGTTTCCCTTTGACATTTCAAAATGACATAGGTATCAATACACGGCCTTCAGAGTGATTGCAGTAATCTGTCTGTATACCTGGAGCGCCTGAAACTGATTACTGCCTTTGACGTCCCTTCGTATAGATCCGTTGAGTACAACATTACGGCTTTGATTGCGCGTTGAATGGGAGCGGGACTGGTGACGTAAGCAATCGCTTAGGATCTTTACGAGTTTTTAAAAATGATTAAAGGAAAAACTAAGAAGAAAAGAATTAGGTTTTACAAGTTACTAGCTGTTGTTCGCAACTACGTATGCTGGTAGGTATTTCGTATTTCAACATTTTTAATGCAAATATCCAGAATGAAAAGTCGCCTATATCCTTCTTCAGATCCTAGGCTACATATCTGTCAAATTTCATAACGATGGCCAGACCGAAGAGTTACTCCGCACCAGAATATTAGAATTTAAGTATTTGTGAATGATTCTTAACAATTTAATAGAATAGATACTTATTGGATAAAATACTGCTTTACGTAGACGACAGATAAATATAGACCTTTTTTCCATAGAGAAATCCTCGTGGATACCCTCCGTCTGGGGAGAACGGAGGGTTATCTCAGACTGCTAACGACTAAAACCACACTGTTCCTTCTACTATAGATAGAACAGATAAATGCCTATAGTCCTGCCGTTTTTTGTTCACAGCTTAGAGCTTAGTTCAGAGCTTAGAGTTACGTGGAAGATGCACTCGACGCGAAAACATACTATCAGACAATGTGTGTGCAGGGACGACTACATTAATTTCCTGCCCCCTGTTCAAAGTATACCCTATTATTCGTTTACATGTACCAACCACCCTTCAATAGCCCACTTATCTTCAAAGAATCAAAGCGCCCCGCCCAGCATAACCAATCACATTAAAGGCAGTAATTAGCCGTATTCGCGATGATTCATCAAACGCGGCCCCAGTCTGAAACCTCAAGCTTTAATTAAAACTGACGCTAACTCTGTAACTAAGGGTTCGAAACAGCATTAATTCATGGATTATTAAAATTTCTAATCAGAACGCAAGCACTTAATTGGCTACTGTAACTTGATATGGACTACAAACTTTTGAGCGAATGTTTGTCACGGCTGAGTTTCGCAGAAAATTGGAATTTGTTATTAAAACAAGAATTTTGTTTTCTTTATGAAAATGGTTAGAATTTTTAATTTGTAGCAGACGGGATTTTTCATAGATACAGAGATTTGGTAAAGGCGTGTTTCTGGGAATATTAGAATGAACGGCGTTTGTACTGCTATATGTGACTGAGATACCTACATTTGTTGGTTGGTTCATTATGTCGTGTTCGTTGTTTATTGTTTTGAGGTACATAGTTTGCTGGGACGGACTGGATGCGGAAGGCGGAGGACAGGGTGTTGTGGCGCAGCCTGGGAGAGGCCTGTGTCCAGCAGTGGACTGCGATAGACTGAGTTGATTGATTGAGTTTGCTAGTTGACTAGTTTTGAGATACTAAGTTGCTAGTAGACTACTTTTGAGATACTAGTTTGCTAGTACACTAGTTTTGAGATACTAGTTTGTTAGTATTGAGATACTCACTAGTTTGAAGATGCTTGTTTACTACCTTTGAGACACTAGTTTGCTAGTAGACTAGTTTTGAAATACTAATTTGCTAGTAGACAAACACAAACCACAGGCACAAAGTAATAGTGCATACCCCAGTTTTCAGATACTGGCTTGTTAACTAAGTAGTTTTAAGACACAAGCAAGCCAGTTTTAAGATACTACTTTCCCAGTTTTTAGATACTAGCATGTCAGTTCAGAGATACAAGTATTCTAGTTTTGATTACAAAGATAAAACTTTGTGACAGACGATGAGGGCTTTGGCAACCTAATGATTCCGTTGTCAATTTATGAGATCGCCAGAAACCTAGCTCTTTTTCTAAAATGCATGCAACATCAGCCGCATGCACGATGACCGCTGGGCAAAAATCTCCTCACAATGGATGCCTGAAGATGGACGGCACCGCCGAGGTCGGCCCAGAAAGTGATGGCGAGATGGCTAGTTCTAGGTGACTCGGGAAAAGAGTTCCTAGAAGGATTTAGGGAAGGCGTTTGCCCACCAGTGGGAACGTATAGGCTAACAAAAAAAAGTAGATACAAGCCGTGCGCAAAAATGACAAACTTCCATACAAAGTTTCATTATTAACTCCTTTAGGGGATGCATTTTCAAAAATCATACCTTTCGTTATACAAGGAACTCAAGATATTTATTAAGTAGATTTTTTATGTGTGCCATTAATCTTTCTGCCTTTCTTCTTACCTGCAATGGTATACGCGACGACCAGCACGATGACACCGACATTGCTGAAGAGGAACGCAAGCAGACCGCGCACGTAGTCCCGGATGCGGGACGCGAGCCTGCGCTTGCGCCGGGGCATTTTTCACCGCGCATCGTGAGGCCCCGCCCCCTCGCCTCTGTCGCAGCTCATTGGGCTGACTTTATGGCATCTGAGGATCTAGAATAGAGGACATTTTGTCAGATACTTTTCCTATAAGTGTAAATGTACAGATTCAGCCAGTAAGTACGATTTAAAAAAAAATTACAGGTCCATAAGCAATTTTAGTTTTTTTTTTTCAAGAATGCCGATGTTCTGTCTTAGAACATATTTTCCCATAAACATAATTGTTTGTACAAGAGACACAAACTCACAAGTCTTCAGACTAAGTTCTACAAACTTGTGCACGTGATGGAAATGCATGATTCATAATTAGATCTCACTGTGTAGACTAGATAGTATGGAAACCCTCTAGTCTACATATTGAGAGCTCTATGTTATAGCGCATCTGTGTGTCAATGATGAATTAATAGGATGGTTGCATTTATTATGGCAACTTCAGCAATGCTGAAGTGGATGATCAATGAAATACAATCTGTTCACAGTTATTTTACCTCTGATTTTGCATCACTTTCCAAATCAAAATCATCTTTATTCTCATTCAAATAAGGTAGCTGTTGGGTTGCTGGCACTGACAAGTCTATCAAAATCATTGTGATCTTTATTCTCGTTATAATAAAGTTGATGTTAGTTTGCTGCTGTCAGATTTTAGTTTAGTTTGTGAACAAGGGAATCGGCGCCATTTTCTACCTGTAATAGGTAGAAAATGGCGCCGATTCCCTTCCCGAATGGTTCAAAAGACACAGCCCAGTAGCAGACGGACGGACGGACAGTAGCCCTTTGGCATCCTCTGGGTACAGAACCCTAAAAATCAGCTCACTAGCTCACTGCAACAAAACGAACTAACGCAACATTTGACAGGAAGCACACAAATCAAAATGGCGGGTCGGTCGCAAATCACACAGTTATTATAAAAGGATATATAAATATGTCAGTCCCGCACTTGTATATTTTCATGCAGTTTGCTGACATTTGTTTCCGCGCTAATCCCGGAATGATGAACTGTATCAGCTGTTTCAAATAAATCACTAAAGTAAAATAATACATAAATATTGGGTGTACTTTTATAAATCAATGCCTGTATGTTCGTAACAGGCTGGGAAAAGTAAAGAAGAGAGTGGTTATCTTCCTGATTTAGATTTTAGGTCCTTTTATCAATGAAATATCTAAATCCTTGTAATCCATATCAGATGGACACAAAAACTGGTAGAATACAACGTTTAATAAGTATTTATCAAGCAGAAAAAATGGTCTAGTATAGTTTAAATAAATTAACCTTTCAAGAAAAGCATTGAAATAATTCAGTGAAGTGCAAAGTAAATCAGTGAATTTAGACATCAGAAAGCAGTAGTAATATTAAACACTAGCTTCTGCTCGCGGCTTCGCCCGCGTGGATGTCGGAAATTATCCCACGGGAACGTGCTAACAGGATAAAATGTATGTGCTTCCCCAGAATGCCATCTATCTCGCGGGCCCTTTGTGGCTAATTACAGTAGAAAACCAATTGTGGCTCATTAGTGGTGATTAAGAGGGTACCTATATGATATCTTTACCTAAGTACCTACCTAATTAAAAAAAAAACTCAATAAATAAGCAAAATCCCTAAAAACTAATATCTATACGAATGACTAATCCTACCTAACAGTATTATAAAATAACCTACGGTCACTACGTACACTATCAAATATACTACCTATACTTTAAAATTAAAATCTATACCTACGACTCATATAAAAATAAACCTAAATACCTCTAAAAACTAAAAGGAATAAAAATTAACTCCACTGCGGGTGACCCAACCTACGACAAACTTAGTATTTGCGGTTGGTACAGTACAGACAGTGGTAATCGGGTATAGGGATCGAACCGCAAAATTAAGTTTGTTTTTTATTGTATATACTTTTCCGGGATAAAAAGTACCCAGTGTGGTGCCCAGGATATTAAAGAATAATTATACCAAGTTTCATCGTAATCGAACTGGTAGTTTTTGCGTGATGCCTGAACAAACAGACAGACAGACAGACAGACAGACCGACAGACAGACAGACAGACAAAATTTTTTTTAATCACATTTTTGGGTTCGGTGTCGGTCTAGTAACACCCCCTGTAAATTATTTTTTTGATATTTTCAATGTACAGAATTTTCACTTCTACAGATTTATTATAAGTATAGATAACATAAATACAAACACTGCAACTAATATCAAAGCAAAGGCACCGAATGTCATATTCACTGATGAACCAACACATATGCTTAAATAAATACCCTGACTTCGTTCTACCTATTTAGGATTACCTATTTAGTTGGCACGTTAACATCGAGTCAATACGATATGCGAATACAAATTACGGGTTAAATGAGAAACCTCGATTAGGGTTAGGGGTGGGAAGATTCCATCGATACTTATCTATATTCTCCTTGATGTTATCGATACTTGTGTATTGACTTAAAGAAGCGTGTAGTCGCCAGTGGTCTTTGGGTCTGACGTAGTTAAGCATAGTGAACCACTAACTTACTATATTTTTTATTGTAAACAAAATAAAATACTTCTAAAATAAATTACTTGAATAAAGATGAACAAACGAGATGAACATCAAGCCGCCAGCCCACAATGACTGCGACACAATTCAGTTTGACCACACTTTTACAATTTAAAAGGCTATTGTGAAAAATGGCGGCTCTATTTATTCCGGCCAGTTAGCTTGTGTAACTCCCGGATGATAAATTGCTAGTAAACCACATGTTCTCGTTTCCATATTGTCACAAAAACAATTTAATATTATTTTAATGCCTGGTTGGTCTAGTGGTCGCAAGCGCTACTTCTAAGCATGAGTTCCTGGGTTCGACTCCCGGGTCGGGTCGTGTTATTTAGTTTTTCCATCTGGAATTTCTCAGAGGCAGCTCAGTCTGAATTTGTGCCCAGCTGATGACAATACAAAAAAAAAATCGGAATAGGCTCTCCCGACACCCGTTATTACACTGGAGCTGCACGGGATATAACTGGCGAAATGTGGGTGTACAATATGTGCACCTTTCGAAGCTTGATTACAGGCGTGATCATCATCATCATCATCATCATTTCAGCAGAAAAACTTCCACTGCTGGACATAGGCATCCCCCAGCACCGCCATCGCTACTTCAACCGGTTCTGTGCTTCTCCCGTAATGCATTGTTACAAATATAAAGTGACTGTAATTAAAGAAATACTGACCAGAGGCTTTCTTAGCCAATAACCAGTTATAAGATGACAAGGAGAGACCACAAATAGGGACACACCAGATACACGTGGTTTCTATTATCTTGATCTAATGAGAAAGGACAAAGGACCAATTTATTTTTACATCTAAGCGCTCTTTCATGTTATAAGTTGGCAAACGAACCGCAAAATGGAAAGTGTTTACCGTTGTTCAACACTGAAAACTTCGTCGAGTCAACCAAACAGACGAATTTGGAATTTATTGTCACTGATGACTGAAGTTCATAAACATACAGGATTGTCCTTAAAGGACCGATTTTTTGATCCGTAGTTAACTCAACCAATTGTTAAAAGTAGTAACTAATGGTTATTTTTTTTTGCAAAATATGTTTTTTGATCAATTGTTAGTTTATGTAATGGTCACTATAGACTAATTGTATTGATGGTCATTATTGACTTATGGTTTTTTCTTTAACTAATAGTTAATTATATGACCATTAGCAATGATATTATATCATTAGATAAAATAAAAATTGATCAAAAAACACATTTTGCGAAAATTTTACCATTATTTACTATTTTTAACAATTGGTTGAGTTAACTACGGATCAAAAAATCGGCCCTTAGACGAAAAAAATTATAACCATACGATTATGGTTATTCCAGCCGGTCGATTCTGTAAAAATCTCACCGTGAAAACTCAAGTGAAGTGAGCTTGATGTGAGTTGTCAGTAGTGTCAATCTGTCATTTCAAATAATGCTAGGCATTATTTGAAATGACAGCTCACTCCACGCTCACTTCACCTAAGTTTTCACGGTGAGATGAAACAGAATTGCACTGCTGAACTCCACCTAGAAGTGACCTGAACCTAACCTAACTTTAGAGATAGGTCATAGGTAATCTCAGTGGTCTCCGCAAACCATTTGTGTGTTAGTCAAAATGTCATGAACACAACTTGGCTTTGTTAGGAATAATTCAGGTTATAAGACTGAGACTTGAGACGGCACGGTTGGTGCAGTGGTTAAGCGATTGACTGCTGCGCTGCGTGTCCCGGATTCGATTCTCGCACGGAACAAATATTTGTATGACCTACAAGTAGTTGTTCCGGGTCTGGCTGTTTGTGTATGTGAGTTTAAATGTTTGTAAACGCACCCACGATACAGGAGAAATTCCTAGTGTGGGGCAAAGTTTAAAAAAAAAAACTTGATTTTCATTGACCTCAGTCAACCTGCCTAGTCTTTTTCCAACTATGTTGGGGTCTCGATATGTAATTGATGGTCAATTGGTCACCCGTCCACGAACCGACCGCAGTAAGCATAGCTTAACTATTGATCGACCCATGCGGCTATCATTTAGCCACGTGCCTCTCAAGTTCATTGAACACACACTGCCAAAAATAAATATACCTATCGATGTTCACAACTCCCATCCCTAATAACCTGACACAGTTCCACATCTCCGTTCACAATATTAGTTCGATGATTAATATACTATTTCCTAAACATATACATTATATTAACAACACGATACTTCAACAGATTCGTGCGAGTATCTCTGCTCTATAAACATTTATATTTTCATAACACTGAACAGTTACGACGGCACGGATTAACGATGACAGATAGCTGGCGTTGGGACAGATTCAAAAACAACATATAAAACATACGCAGACAATAATATGGGATGTCTAATTTACTGACACTTTCGAGTAGTAAGCATGGAGACTACAGTGACAGATCTTAATGGCAGTGTTGACTCTGAAATGGTGTCAATCAACCGGCCTGCCTTTTCCTAACTATGTCTTGGTTGGCATTATTTGAAATGACAGCTCACTCCACGCTCACTTCACCTAAGTTTTCACGGTGAGATGAAACAGAATTGCACTGCTGAACTCCACCTAGAAGTGACCTGAACCTAACCTAACTTTAGAGATAGGTCATAGGTAATCTCAGTGGTCTCCGCAAACCATTTGTGTGTTAGTCAAAATGTCATGAACACAACTTGGCTTTGTTAGGAATAATTCAGGTTATAAGACTGAGACTTGAGACGGCACGGTTGGCGCAGTGGTTAAGCGATTGACTGCTGCGCTGCGTGTCGCGGGTTCGATTCCCGCACGGAACAAATATTTGTATGGCCTACAAGTAGTTGTTCCGGGTCTGGCTGTTTGTGTATGTGAGTTTAAATATTTGTAAACGCACCCACGAGGCAACGTTTAAAAAAAAAACTGATACAGCTGAATAACAGTACTTTACATGGCGCGACTGCCTATCTGACCCCCAGAACCAAATTACTGAGTAACACGATAGGTAACCCTTGCTAAGACTGGTTGTCAAACTTTTTGGTTGCTGACTACCCATAACGACTGCTAAAGACTGCATTACGAATGACAGGTGGGCCAAAGGCTTCACATGCTTTCCGAGGCACGGAGATCTGAGGGGCAATTCTTGTAATTTTAATGATGGTTGGGTGATGAGATGGTTACCCATACACGAACCGTCACCAGCAGGGTTAGCTCTACCTTCGACCGACCCGTGCGGCTGCTATCATTTAGCCACGAGCCCCGCGATTCTGAAATGTTGTCTGGTTTCAAAACCCAATCAGCGCGCGCAATGATATCAGATATACCGCGTTGGCGTTTTTTTTTATTGGTTCGTAAACCTCATACAGATAACTGCTAATAAAATGGACTCGAATATTAAGTTACTCACACGGCTGTAAGCTGTTAAAATTAAATAAAATGCAGTGAAATTCATTGGTTCATTTCGGGCCAGCCGAGTGCGGAAAGCCGCGCGCTATATTTTTATTTTAGCAAGAAATAAACCGGCCACTAATCCCAGACGTTTATTTAACACTTAATTCTAATTCTGATTAAATGAATAGCTACAAGCTACAATTAAACACATCTTAATCGCACCTGGTAAAAAGTGATGCGACGTAAAACTATAAAACTGCTACCAAGCCAATTGCAAATTTTTTGTTGTACATACGCCAGCACATCAGGCTACTACAATCTGTCAATTTTTTTTAATAGATTTTCAACTTTATCGCTAAAGCTTAAGGTTCAAGGTTGATTGGGAAAATTTGACAGTTTCGGGTAGCTTGACCTGCTGGCGTCTGTACATATCACGATAAAATAGTTGGGCAATATATTCTAATAGCTTGTTTGTTTAACCCGTCTGGTATATGTCTAAGTGTCGATTCGCACTTTCTAAAAACTGTTTCACGTGGCCGTAAATCTCTTTAACCGTACATTTATCAATCTTTACAGTTCCAATAATGTACTGCTGCCGACTTTTACAAAAAGTAGCTAAAGTTGTGATAATGTAAAACAAGCGTATTTGAATGTATACATTTACGTTACAGTGATTATCATATAGAGTGATTTGGCACGTCGTGATGGTATTACTATAGATGTTAACGAGATGTAGAGAGATACCTGAGAGGATTGGGCGAGGGTGGAAGGACCATAATTGTGGAGGTTATACATGTAAAAAGGGGTCGACCTGCTGTACAAATTACTACATGTTTATCATTTTCCCCAAATGGTAGAGGAGCCCAGAGGGTATTTGTACAAACATAATGCAGAGCAAAAAGTTGATAGCTGAGTCTGTAGGTGCAGCATGATGAGAGAACATCGAAAATATATTTATACAGGGTGTTATTGACAGCCCTCCACAAAAACACAGGATCGATTCAGCTCCTTATTCTGAATCATATCCCACTTTTTCTCAGGAAAAAAAAAATTATGCCGTTTTTTCTGCTGATATTCTTTTATTTCAATGTAAAATTACGTTCTCTGTATGCAACACTCCATTTATGTAAATAAAACAGCTGAAAACAGCCTCGCTCAAGCTCGCTGCGCTGCCGTCCGCTACGTGCGTTTTGCCACGGTAACGATACGTTGCGTGTGAGGTAATAAAACAAATCTGGTTTTTTGGATTCCCTTAATGTTCCTGAAAGAATTACATGTACCGGTCATCTTAATATGATGTACTGAAGCCACCCTATCAGTTTGCGGAGGGCTGTCAATAACACCCTGTATAGGATAGTTTTAGATGGGAGCCCCGTGGTCAGGATTCCACTTTCAGATTTCGAAAAAGGACCAAAAATAGGGATCTTCACAGCCGTTTGTTTTAATATGATCGAGTATGGCATAACCTACAAATCTGTTGAAGAAATTGTGGGCTTTCCCGAAATAACGACTTTGAAAATTCAGATTAGGACCACTTTTAAAAGGTTATTCAGGGCGAATAAATAGCGCAAAAGTAAAACTTTTGCGCTATTGCACAGGACATGTAACACAGACAGTGAATATATAAATATCTAACGGATTCATGGAGCCTTCGGCAAATATGACGAAATTTAATTGATTTACAAAAGTCTCCAAAAGTGGTTAAATAATGTTGCATTTATATCTAAATCAACGAACCGATTAGCATTGATGGCTATTTGAATTTTAAGCTAAACCCTTTTGTGAGTCGACATTTAGAAGTTTGAAAATATCAAACACTTAAAGTAATGATTAAAAATTAAGTAGCAAAATTAAAGCATCGTTAAAATACGCCATAAACAAAGTTGATTGATTCAAAAGTTTTCTACGACCCTAAGCAAAATCAATTCTTTGAAAAACATCCTCGTCTTATGGGCTATCCAACGAGCTATTTACATTTTTTCAAATATTCAGAGTTGCCCGTCAATTGTTTCATAAGTTTGACTAAGATGGAGAGCCAAATTAACGAAAACATTAAACTATAATGACTTGTATACGTAACAGTTTCCTATTCAAGGTTTCATTGTAACTGTGACCCTCTGCGGTGGATATCGTTAAAATTCTTAGTGATAGTTCATTTTTGTGAGTTTTGTTAAATAAGCCTTACTTCTGATTAGGGCGCTAGCTGCGACTGCAGATTATATGAACGATCATCTACAAAATTTATTTTTAACCGATTTCTGAAAGATCAATTCGTCTGTACCTATAGTATACAATGAATGTTTCAAGTCAGCATAGATGAACAAATCCGGAACAATAGGTAATACCGAAAAATACTTAAAGGAGTCTCGGGGTCGATTTTGATTAAAACTAAAACAACACAACTATAAGGGGTCCTTGTTGACTACTAGGGAACCCTAAAAAGACATGTTGGACCGACCAGAGGGGCAATTCTCGTAATTTTAACAACGTTCACAGTCTGATCTCAGTCTCGATCTGTTAAAAATACCTCTAATTTCCCTACTTTTGACAAGTTTTGGCATTTGTTTGTCACTGAGATGAGACTGTGACTAAATTTTGAACGTTTTAAATTACGAGAATTGGCCTTCTGGAATAAGGGCAGGAGAATTATGATGATACTAGCTTTTGCCCGCGACTTCGTTCGCGTGGAATAGTGACTTCCGGCAGATTTTTGGTTTTACCCAAATAGTTCTTACTATTTATTTACATTTTTCCGATGAATTTTCAGTACTGAATTGATGCCGACTCTTGACCAATAGATGGCGCTGTATGTCCGGAATAAATTTTATTTTTTACTAGCTTTTGCCCGCGACTTCGTTCGCGTGGAATAGTGACTTCACCAATAGATGACACCGACTCTTGACCAATAGATGGCGCTGTATGTCCGGAATAAATTTTATTTTATTTTTTATTTTTTGTAATAAAAACTATCCTATGTCCATTCTCAAGTTCCAAACTATGTCTGTACCAAATTTCACACAAATCGGTTCAGTAGTTTAGGCGTGAAGCAAAGACAGACAGACAGACAGACAGAGTTACTTTCGCATTTATAATATTAGTTTGGATTTTATTTTATTTTTTGTAATAAAAACTACCCTATGTCCATTCTCAAGTTCCAAACTATGTCTGTACCAAATTTCACACAAATCGGTTCAGTAGTTTAGGCGTGAAGCAAAGACAGACAGACAGAGTTACTTTCGCATTTATAATATTAGTTTGGATTACTACAGTTAGCATAGAACAGTATGTATACCTACTTGGTATATCAATATACTTCTGGGGGCTCACCAACAGCTCTTACAGCAGGGCAGAAGTTGAGCTGCACTGCTTTTTTGTGCAAGTTATAGAACAAAAAAGCAGTGCAGTTCAACTTCGTGCAGTTGAACTTCTGCCCTGCTTTATGAGCTGGTCGTAAGCCCCCTGATGTGTCCTCTTAGTTTTCATTACGTCATTATGAGTACGCACGAGTCACGACTATACGTAAAGCTACACTTAACCAGTATAAGCTGACTTCTGATTGTTCGAAAAACACACACAATGCGAGGTCAGCTAAAACTGGAAATTTATCGCCGTGTTGACTTTCTATCAATGTTTTATTGAGAAATATAAAACTTTTATATTTCATAAGTTTTATTTTGAAACTAAAAATGTACAGTAACAATATTTAAAATGATAAATCTCACATTGCTATGATAAATGATCTGCAAATGCTTTCATTGATCTCTTTCATCTAATCTGGGATTAAAAGGAGAAATATGTGATGAATGTATTATAGTTTGTTTAGAAAAACTATTATTATCGTGGTACAGGTAGAATTTCACTTTCTATTATTACTTGACGTAGCAACACATACATCACGCCTGTCTCCTCGAAGGATTGGGCAGGCAGAGGTGTGGCGGTGCCTGTAGTGCACACACATTGCGCCAGTTATGTTTAAGTCCCATATTTCCATATTCCCATAGCCCCATAAATCCCGACTTCCGAATTGAAGGTCGTAAGTTCGAACCCAGGCAGGCACTTAACTTCTTGTGTTCGATTTCATGGCATGTCCTAGAACCAAAATTTCGAAGACATTTGACATCAACTAACCCGCGCTGGGTACTCGTGGTGGATTACAGCCCAGATGCCTGTGCCCCCAGCAGTGGGAACGTTATAGGCTGATTCAGCTTAATTACACGCGCTTAGCAACAATGCATCATCTAGTACCTACGTACCTACCTACAGTGCGGACCATCTGGACGTCTGTCTGTATATCCTGCCACTGTTTACATTACGAGCACCGGCTAATATCTGCGACGGATGTGGCCTGACATAACTATGGATAATAATAAACCGGGCACAAGAATTATTATTGGCGTGCAAACAATACAGGTGAAATTCAGCTGAAAAACCGCTACTGCGAAACGACGTGGAAAAACAAAAGAGCTTTTTAAAATACATTGCGTGATTAATAAGCACGTTCTTTTGTTTTCGTTGAGGTGAAAGAGTAATGGATGGTTAAATGGATGTTGAAACTTCATTTTTGCAGTCGTGGTACGTTAGTACTAAAAGATTATTACGAACGTGTCCGGAGCTCGGTTGGAAGCTTAGAATTAAGACGTTTGCAAACAGAAAATTAATCGTGTTTTGTGAAGAAAGATGTTTGGTAATCTACGGATATTTATGCGAAAAACTTTGCATTACCAACGGATTCTTTTCCGGCAAATAATTGATGGTTTCATCCGTTCTTAGAGTTGAGAGAAACATCATAATCAAGGTTATGGCACATAGTTTTGTTTATTGCTCCTTTTCTTGTGTGGGTTCTAAATCTACATTCTAGGCAATTTAGGTCAAAACACTAACTACAAGGGCGCGTGTCTGGAAAACTCGTCTAAAAAACGAACCATTTATCACAACTAACCTTTTATAATTTTTTTGTTGAAACTACCACAATAACAATCTTTTAATTTTTAACGAGAAATCTTAGGCACCTCGTTCGACAAAAAATGTTCTTATTACATCAAGAAAGTTAGACAGATTTTATTAGACCTTTCAATTTTAATTCCTAAAGGCTTGATCGACTAGAAAACCTAATTGATTAGATTACCTAAAGATTACTTACTACAGCGCTATATCTACTGGGATCATAAACTATTCCTCCGAACCGCACGTTACGAAATTTTGGTTTTAGTGCTGTTAGTGGAAGTGCTCAAGTGCGGTTCGCGGAAGTGCTGTTCAAATCAGTGCTATAAGTGGAATACCTCATTTAAAAAAATCAAGCATGACTTTAGAAAATGAAAATAGTATTTAGATGAAAAAAAATACAGTTTACTTTTGTTTTTAGGTCTAAGTACTACCACGACTGTCGTGTCGTGATGGCCATGTGGTTAAGGCCTCGCCTCTCATACATGAGGTTGTGCTGAACCAACATTGATGAGTTTTGAGAGTGATACTAGAGATTGATGAGTAATACTTGCCTGAATTGGACAAGTATCAATGTACTCATAGTAATTATAAGTCGGTAATCGCCAACCCGTCTTCAGCAAGCGTGGTGATCAATGCTCGTGCCTTCTCTGTATGAGCAGAGGTCTGCTCCCTGCAGTGGGCAGTAATGAGATGCTATTGTTATTGTTACTACCTACTAAAATTTCGTGTTTGCATTTGGTGTTGCTTACAAGCTTATACACCTAATTCTCTTAGTACCTGATAGCGTAGCAACCGCTGCAAAATTATCAGACTATTCCAAGGCGAGATTGCGGTAAAAATTGGCGAGGATATTGCACGTTGATCCTTATTTATAAAGGTCTACATCCAAGCTAGCTATTTCCAAAGACGTGGTAGGATTAGAGCGTTTATTAAAAACACAAACTCTTTATTCGGTATCCTGCACATCCTACAAAGCTTGTTATATGTGCTCATTCACGTAAACAGGCTTTTTTATAATTTGTTTGTTTTTCAACCTCGTTGGTGTAGTGGTGGGAAGCTACTGATGATCATGAGGTATTGGGTACGATTCCCGGGTTGGGCAAAGCGTTATTGTTTTTTCAGTCTGGGCGTTTTCAGTAGCGGCCCAGAGTCTGGATTGTTGTTGGCAATAGACTCATCCCCTGTTAGATGGACCAAATCAAAATCAAAAGTCATTTATTCAAATTAGGCTGAGAATCAGCACTTTTCGAACGTCAAAATTACAAAAGACAGTCCCCCAAAACGCCCACCCTTCACCACTTCCTTCACGGGCGCGGAAGAAGAAGTGGCGCAACAAACTCCCCAGCAGCACAGCTGTCTGTTTAGTTAGAAAATACTTACATATCATAGCTGGTGAAATGTGGGTGTACTACAGGTACTCCTCTGCTGAACCCTTCGAGGAGTACACACAAGCCTTTACTGTGCAGCAGGACAATATCAGGCTGATATATTTAGATATTTCTTTCTAGCAGCTGTACCAATAACAGCATGGAGATTTTCCGCTATTACGAAATGTTCCATGACAATCCAGGCGATTTTCTCCATAAAGTGTAAAAATCTAACCAGAAGTGCGAACCTAGCAAAAAATATTTCAGTTTAAAAGGGAAATAAAATAGCAGGTAGCCCAAAAACCATTAGGCACCAATTCTGCTGGCGTATTCGCGGTACAGTGTAAAAAAAATCAGTTCGCCCATAGCGACGCAAAGTATTGGAACTCTCGTTACTATACTGTGGTTCTATTTCCATGTTTTGGTTATTGCTGAATATTGAGAATTCCTGCAGTTTTGAATATAGGGCTTTAGTCAGAAACGTGTTCGAAGTATTGAGAGTCAAACGTGGATTAATTGAAGGCACGTTCTCTCAATTTGTTCTATTTCTCGCCGAATTCAGTTTTATAAGAGATGTTTCCAACTTCTGGTAGAAGAAAGACATGTATACTTGAATGCCATAATTACAGAAACAATTAAAAACCCATTATGTCTGGCGTGGATCCACGTTTAAGGGTTAAAGAGAAATACACAATGGTTGTAAGTAATTTAAATGTTCTTAATTTTAGGCACGTCTCCGTGAACACAGTCTATTTATCTCGCTCCCACGTATTTTATGAACACCCATAAAAATTTAATGTATCTTAACAATTTGTGTCTGAAAAGATACAATCTTTTTCGCTTTCCGCCATAAAAGCCCATTTACTGAACGTGTCTCAAGAAGCACAAAACGTTACGTTAAACGTATCTATCATTAGAGCCGCGCAACTGGTGTCACATAAACGTTACGATTTAACTTTATATTGCTCATAAATTCGTGTAATTACGAGTTTTGCTTCTAAATGTTTCTTGGTGATGGAATACTTTAGGATGTTTCTTGGAATTCCGAATAAGAGGCCATTTTGTTTTATAAATGGTACTGTCATTTGTAACTTTTGTACACGTCATAATGTCACAGATCTCGAGGTTGTGTATCGTTAAGGTTCTAATTAACGGTAAGAGGAAAATTTAATTAAATGCCTACTTCGGTTCACATCACTCTCTGCTTTTGTAACTCATTCTAGCTGATTCACTTTGAAATACAAATTGGTTACTCAGATGGTAACATAATGTGTTCATTGCGGAAAATGGAAATACTTAGTAAGAAATCGTTTAGTACATACAAAGTTATAGTCATTAGTCATTTATTCATGAACAATAAATAGTGTCTGAAATTACATAGAAAATTAAAATTACAATTTTACAACAAAGCATAAATTTAAATACAACAAGAAAATACAACATACTTATATAAGAAATTCATTATAGATCTTCAACAGCATAAAGACTTATTCAGTTGGTTTTTAAAGGAGCTTGAGTAGATAGCGCTTTTTATATGTAGACGCAACTTATTAAATAATATATCCGATTGATATCTGGGACTGTGCGTCACAATATTCAAATTAGTATGTACCTTGTACCGTATAACGTCTTGTCTCCGTGCGCCTTCTCTTAATCTGTCGTTCTTCGGCAGTCTCATATTCATGCATATATTTGGCCATGTTACTTAAAAGTACAAATACATAAATGCTCGGCCACAGATTGTAATACTGTGGCTCGGCACTGTAAGTATATTCAGTTTTATAAAATGTTCGCGGCAACTCTCTCTTTGCGGGATATTGTGCGAACTGCGCGTTTTTGTAACACAAAAGCTCTTTTGATATTATAGTCATAACTGTTTCCCCAAAACATTATGCTATATCTAATCTTTGATTCTACCAACGCGAAATATACCACCTTCAATTGCTCAATGCCAATTTCTGTTCTAAGTGATCTTAGAGCATAACATGCGGAACATACAGATGCATTTATAACATTTAATTCGGTGGCTAGCTGACATATTTTATGGCAAATAATTTAAGTTTCTTGTAATGTTAATTACTGAACATAGGTTCCTAGTATTGTATACATGCACTATATTTTATCTGAACAGACAGCTGTGCTGCTGGGAAGTTTGTTGCGCCACTTCTTCTTCCCAGCGATAGCACTAGGAAGTGGTGAAGGGCGGGCGTTTTTGGGGGACTGTCTTTTGTAATTTTGACGTTCGAAAAGTGCTGACTCTCAGCCTAATTTGAATAAATGACTTTTGATTTTTTTGATTTTGGTTTACCTGAACTGCGGGGTAATTATTTTACGTCACACACAATCAGTAACAATGGGTTTCATGTTTACAGTTCAACAACATTCATTGTGCTAAGTATGTACGTTGTTAAGCAGGCAAGTTTTTTTAAATATGAAGCAATGTATTAGCAATATTTTTCAAAATAATTTAGTTTCAGTTTGATATACAGTGTTACGCAATTAGGGTGCCCGGTCGAAGAAGGAGCAAATAAGCAATAATATATTACTGACAGCTCATTTCGTATTAACAGTATGTTACTAGCAATGAACTTAAAAATCAGGAATTTCTCGCTTAGTCCAGCTGCTATTAAAGGACACTAGATACCAAATCGTCCATTACTGATTTTAAGATCACACACTAATCATAATGACATAGGTAATAACGCTAACAATAAATGAACAATTTCAAAGTAACTACGAGTCAAGTTTGTAGAACATTCTAACTTGGCATAACAATATAAAATGAACGATAAAGTAATAATTAACTAGCCTGGTACTAAATAATTGACAAGAAAGTATACAATTATTTGACACGGGTAATTTAGTCCGAGATGATGGGAATACATTACTACATGAAATACATTATTATACCTATGGTAGGGGAGCACAGAGGGTTTTTGAGCAAGCATATGCAGGGTAAAAGTTGACAGCTGAGTAGGTGCGGTATGATGAGAGAACACCGAAAATATATTTGAAAAGTTTCAGATACTAGCCCCGTGGTCAGGAGTCCGGAGAACTAGGCTGGCATGAGCATTCATCACGCGAGTTGCGGTTGCGGGTTTCCGAATGTAGACTAAGGTAAATAAATCCCACTTCCTACTAATATTATAAACGTGAAAGTTTGTGAGGATAGATGGACCGATGTTTGTTACTCTTTCACGCAAAAACTACTAAACGGATTTTGATGAAACTTTACAGCAATGTAGCGTATGTTACATCAGAAAAATACATAGAATACTTTTTAGAGCAGGTGAAACCGCGGGGCGCTTCTAGTAAATTAGAAGTCTAGGTTTGCTCATGATGTTTTCCACTTCCACCCTACCAAACAAGTACATACCTACATAATTATTAAATTATATTATTTAATTCTGTAAATTGGATCCAGAAAACATTTTTACACGTCACGTACACATAGAAATTAAATTATGTTTTAAAACTAGATGCGTTCGGGGGTTCCTTACTGACAATTAAAAGAAAGACCGAAACAAACTCAGAGGTCACAGTCTCTTTTAAAGTCCAGAAATAGTTCAGGCCATTATATTTTACGTTCTTGTTTAAGTAGCTAAATATTACGATGCCCATAGGTGGCCATGCATGGTACTTTTAGTCGCAGGGTTATGATTACGTATAAAACTTCAAAGGCTTATGGCTTTCTTGAAAAATCTAACTTGGGCCACAGAATAACTAATCTCTTGGACTCAGATACGCTCTTAAAATAAGTACGCACAAGTACAGTTTCTTTATTAAACATTAATAATAATAATGTTCCCGATACCGGTGGGCTACTATTTTTTATATTTTTAAATGTTTTTATACTTTCTATATTATAATATTTAAAAATATAATTTATATGTATTTAAATGCAATAACGGAGATAATAATTATTTATTTATTTAATTTGACAACATTGGTCCAATGGTTAGTACAACAATAACCTATCAACTAAGGGTTAGTAATATTAATGACGCACTACCGTGAGTCAACAAATTTCCACGCAAAATAAAAGAAAAACAAATGCTACTTCTTTGCGAAAAATTAAAACAATTTACATTTTAAATAACATTCTAAATTGTTTTAGGAATCCAGAAATATTTTCGGCCAGCTGTGTTTAATTACAAAAGTAGCCCTGAAAGAATAATTAATGAAACTTTTTAACGAGACCTCCTCCGTAATGACTTCGCCTTGTCAATCAACGTGACAACTGTGGCTCTATTGTCCACGGATAATAAATCAAAAGTTAAAGCTGTCAATGTCAAAAATGTTAGGGTGAACTTTGGCGTTTGAGAAGTAAAGGTATTTATAGGCAGTGAGCCTTTACAACTTGTGCACATATTAAATAGGCTAGCTTAACGTTGAAACTGTATAACAAACTAGCTGGTAAGGTTGTGGAACTGTTTAATTGCGTACACACAAGTTCAGCGGCTTTGGAATTATTGAAGTTGGACCAACATTGGTGTGGCGTATCCCACTAATTCCCCTTTAGGGAATATGAAGGTTTATGGCTACGTATTAATACTCTTTGGTCCGCCATGTTAAAGTTTCTAGTCAGTTTAATGAGTGGATTATGTACGGATGACTGTTTTAATTGGGTAACCCTTTTCAAAGGAAGCGCAGGGTGCGTGATTGAGGGATAGGTACATTAACAATATATGAAGGCGTCCAAGAATGTCAAAATCAATAACTTTATTTGTCACATCATGAATATAAATAAATAAAATTGATGTGTCTGTTTGTAATATCAAAATAAAAGCTTGTTACTAAATGCATAGTAAAAGTATTTGTATTGCAATTATAATAAAAAAACTATTTTAAAAATGTTTGTCTATTTGTTTGTTCCGGCGAATCTCCAAAATGACTGGACCGATTTTGACGGGACTTTCACTGGCAGGAAAACGGTTGTTTTTTTTTTTAAATAAAAGTAAGTAGGGCCTTATAATATCACCTTATAAGGAGTAACTTAGGCCTACTTACTTTTATTAAAAAAAAAACAACAGACTTCCTAAAAAACACTATAAAGTGAAAAATAACTTTAATTTCGGAAGTCAGTGTCGTTGGTTCCGTATTTTGCCACTGACTACCGACACACGCGCGCTTTTTGGTGACCGTAGCAAATACTTATAAGTAGGTATTTACAGAATTAGAATCACAGCTCGTGACATTTAGCATGATTTCATGAAACATACAGCTGAGGCTGACCTGCATATACCTGAGGCTGAACTGCAACTTGCAAAAAACGTAAAAAAAATTCGCGTGCTACCTTAAAAAATGTCCTTTATAGTGTTTCCTGCCATATATCCCACACAACATGCATAACGAGTGCATAACAAAGGACTGACCCGCATACCAACGTTTAGCAGTGAAGCTTTCAGGAGAGCGTAATGAGCAGTTTGTTTACTATCCCAACCGTAAACATTTGTTCACACATTTGTACATCCAAGTAAGTATTATTAAATTTGATTTGTAACTAGGGTCTTTGGGACACAGGGTGTAAAAAGACCCATCACATAGCCGTCAACTTCGCATTACCAACAAAGACATTTAAATATTGGTTAAGTATAAATGATAGTTAAATTATATTACTCAATAATTAATTTAATACTAATTATTATTTTGATACAAGTTTGTCGTAGCACGTGACATTGATTTATGACAAAATAATTTGATAAAATATAAGGTTTATTTATTTAAGTAAGTAAATAAATAATACATATATTTCCAAAAAAACTTGGCCTAAAAACACACGAAGTCGAGAGATTTTTTTAAATCTCCTATCTCATGTTGTAGTAGTGTAAGTTACTATCTTATCTGTTCTGTGGTATATTTTTCCACACTTCAACAACTGCCTAGCCTTTCCCAACTATGTTGGGGTCGGCTTCCAGTCTAACCGGATGCAGCTGAATACCAGTATTTTACATGGAGCGACTGCCTATCTGACCTCCACAACCCAGTTACTGGGTAATACGATACCCCTTGGTAAGACTGGTTGTCAGACTTTCGGGCTTCTGACTACCCGTAACGACTGTCAAAGATCCACGAATGACAGCCGGGACCAACGGCGGGGTCTCGGTATGTACAGATGGTCACCCATCCACAGACCAACCGCGGCAAGCTTAGCTTAACCTGACCGATCGACCTGTGCGGCTGTTAACACTTAAAAAATCTATTTAATTTCACCTTAGTCACAACAGGTTTCCTTTTTTAACAGGTATTTCATGGCGCAGCCTACAATACAGCGAGCTCGGTTGAATGACTCCGAGAGAGAAGTTTTTGAGAATATTACTTCACTGGCTATCGAAACACAGCTTGGCTATTGACAAGCAGAGACAGGCTTTATACTGATTTGAGCCTGCGAATTCTACTGAATACCGACTGTGTATATCCGAACTCAATAAGATACCCAAAAAAAAACATTTATTATTATCGTACATAGTAATCCAAAGTACAACGATCCATCAAATACATTGACTGTTTCAAATACATGACTCATCTACATTGGATTTTGCTACGAAGAAAGGTTTTTTCATAAATATACAAAGCTATTTGCAGAAGTCACACACAAACGTGCAGGCTAAAAACAACCCTGTCGGTATAGTCACCAACTATAAAATCGCAGACCAAAACCAGGGCCAGGATTGCGAAGCACTGAGGAGTCGAGTCAAAGTTGCTACAGAATATGATGGGTCGTTCTGTGTACACAGTGTGGACAGTCTGTTTGCACATCAAACCTGGTTACAGGGGTGAGAGGTGCGATGTTTCAGGAGGTCTACTCCGAAGTGACACATTCGAATGATCGGATCGGATCGACACATGGCCGAACCGAATATTATTGAAAAATGTGAAAAAAGTTCGGATCGGCTCAGTTGGGTACCCTAATCAATATTCGAAAGAGTGTAGGAGTGTAAGATCGGAACCGACCGAACCAAATAGTAACTTCGTAGCGGGAAACGGCCGAACATTCGGCCGATTTACCACTTCGGAGTAGACCCCAGTCTGTGTGAACTATTGTATGCAAGGCAACTGAAGTTTCAATGATGAGGGACTTCCTGAATGCAGGTAAGACAAATTCTTCTCCTTCCATTGGTTATGTTAGCAGCGACAATCAAAATAACGTACGATTTTGCAAATTTCGGTAATTTTTTACAATTATGATGAAATAACAATAACAAATTAGTGGTAACAAAACTATTTCGTGTAAATATGATGATTTCCAGCAAATTTATGAACTTTCTCCTTGACGGATCCTCCTTCATGAAACTAAAGTTTTACATTTTCATTACTATTTCAGATGTGATGCCGGTTATTCCGGGGACAGGTGTGAAGTCTACGCGTGTCATGGATATTGTCTGAACGCCGGCCACTGTTCCCTGGACGAGAAGAAGGAGCCAGTCTGTCAATGTGTTTGTACTTACGAAGGTACAAGATGCGAAGTTGATAAAAATGCCACTTTAACTGTTACCTCTATTATTTAGAGCCTGATTAAATGAAAATTTCTTCCCCGTAATTTATACGGTAAGTAAAATTTTGAGATAACTGGTGTCAAAGTTCATGTTCGTTCTTGAATGAAAAGTGACTATCGCAGTTTTCAGCAAGGACCTTCATTGGCAACTGAATAAGAGTAACAAGCACCATATACGCGAAACTAATTCGACAGTTTCCTTCCCCATTGCGTTTTTGGCGAATCGCTGTTTGGTTTGGCAGTAAAAAAATATTGTACAAAAATTATTTTACTTTTCTAACGTTCAAGGCTCAATTGCGACATGTCATAAAACTATTTAAAACATAATACAATCCACAGTATTTTTTTTAAGACAAAATCGAATTAATATAGGTAGGTTTAGGAAAATATCAATCACCCATATACGGCCGCGTCCCGAAGCATTCGGTTCGGACAATGCTTTGGGACTGTAATAGATTTACGTACATATTGTAAAATTAAATCATTGATGTTTGATATAACGTCACCGGCGCCCACGCACCACGTTAACGTTTCATACGATTTTGACGTCAGCCCACGAAATACGCGATCAATAATGCATGAATATTTTGAGCCAAGATTTCAAAAATGTCCGTCTGTAATTTTTCAATCTTTATAGATGAAAAGGAAATGTAATGCTTGTGCTTTTTAAATGATTTACCTAATTTCTCTGTTCGCGGTATAAAATTTTCATTTTTTATCTGACATCGGTGAAGGAAAACATCGTGAGGAAACCAGCCGATCGATTCTGTAAAAATCTCACCGTGAAAAGTTAGGTGAAGTGAGCTTAGAGTGAGCTGTCAATAGTGTTAATCCCTAGCATTAGTTGGAATGACAGTTCACTCCACGCTCACTTCACCTAAGTTTTCACGGTGATATGGTTACAGAATCGCACTGCTGGACTCATAGTTATTAAAAGTCTGAGATCGCCCACCCATCTTGAGCAAGCGTGGTGGTCAATGCTCGTACCTTCTCTGTATGAGAAGAGGTCTGTGCCCTGCAGTGGGACAATTATAGGCTGGTATTATTATTAAACATGTAAAATAATGTAAATTACGTGAAAATCTGTTACACGAGCCAAATAAAGATTCAGGTGACGCCCTTATTCGTAACAATACATAAACATAAATCAGTCTATAATGTTCCCACTGCTCGGACACAGGCCTCCTCTCTGTGAGAGCTCAGCTGAAGTGAGCGTGGAGTGAGCTGTCATTCCAACTAATATAGGGATTGACACTACTGACAACTCACATCAAGCTCACTTCACTTGAGTTTTCACGGTGAGATTTTTACAGAATCGACCGGCTGGTCTGTTATTCGTAACAATGAAAATTGTAATGTGAAGAGATGTCAATTAACTGAAAATATAAGCGTAAGCGTATTCTTACCAGTAGCTACAGCTCTGCCTAGCCCTTCGAAGAGTGCAGGCGTAAGGTTATGTTACTAGGTACCAAGAGATTTATTTTCTGAATCCGTTCAAGAAAAATCTACCTGAAAATGATTCCCTTTAGACCCAAGTCCTTGTCGGACAAGATGCCAATTTAGTTTGCAAAGTGAACGTTTTTACCTACATAACCAGTTCCTCGTACAATCTTTTTCCCACCGTTTCAGTGACAATTTACCTCTTCAATTTCCAAGCTCTTAGGATCAGCTTGAAGGAAATTCTTCAGGTCACAGCACTTTGGTCCTTGTGAGTCAATTCTTTAGATACGTAATAAGATACTTTGTAATGATTAATTGGATAATAAAAAGAGAAACGAGGCAGTCCGAGGCTGAGTATGAGGTCCTGGGTTCAATTCCCTGGTCGGACAAAGTATTATTGGGTTTTACCTATCTATATCTGTGGGTTTTACCATCAGTTATTCCTCAGAGACACGAAATGTGCGGGTATGTACCTACCACCTCTGGATAACCCTTCGGGGAAACAAGGCGTGATATTATGGTACTTTTGAAAGATTTGAAAATCCTGTAATAAAATTAGATCGGTATAATATGTTAGTCATTATAATTAATAGATCAAATATATCGCGTAAGCAAAATTTGGTACAAGGGAAATCGCTCCCCGCTGTCCCTGCCACCGCACCCGAACGTATCCATAGTACCTATGACGTATGCCTACGTTGTACGGCGTAATAAAACATGTATGCGTGGCGAAACCAAGGATTTATCCCCGACCCATTATTTACGGGTCTTTTGGCAATAAATGGCCGCGCCACTTAGGAGCAACACCTAGTAATCTGAATAGAATGGAAAGCGGGAATTGTTAGGCAATTTTATGAGAATTCTGATTGGTATTGTATAATGGAATCGTGGGTTTTCCTGTTGAAATGGATATTGTTTTGTTGAAACTTGGTTCCAGGTGTTGAACTAAGTGCTCATGTTGGTGTTGATGGATTGAGGAAAGTGACTTGCGGTCTTGCGGAGCTTTAACCGTGGGAATAAGCTAGAACTACATTCACCTAATAACTGTCGGCTTTTGAAAGCCTGCACCCTAGTTGCGTAACACTATCACTCTCAATCTTAGTCATTTTGAAGGATCTTGCTAATCCATTGCTTCATATGTTTGAAAAATTTGTCTGCGCGACAACGCAAATAACGCAATGAATGTTGTTGAACTGTCAAAATGAAAGCCATTGCTACTGTTACTGTGTTACGAAATGACCACACTGGTCATGAAATTAAAGTAAATGTTTATTTCTGGAAGTAGATCTTCTGAGACACTTTTATAAGTCCATTTTGGTAGAAAATTTGCGTAAGTCACATTGAAAGTACTCTAACTTCTTTGACTTAATATAACGCCAGACAGTTATATTAAGTCAAAGATCAATTGTCAATTATGCAACGTTACGGTTTACTACAAAAGCGGTGACCGCAAATAACGGCTGCAGTGACGGCTCTCATGAAAATAATGACAGCGCCGCGTCAAAAGATAGTCGCGGTGCCTTTTCGCTTTGACACCTGTGACACACAGTGACTCGAATTGATTGTCATGGAAACGCTATATAATAATGTGTGAGCTCACTTCTCAGTATTTACTTACACTTTTTCGCGTGACTAAATACGATGAGCACAAATCTAGCGATTTAAATCTTTGGGTCGCGGGGGTTTTGACTTTAGCGGTGTCAAATACGCTCTCTAAAAAAACACACCAACTTTACTTTCGTAGATAACGTTTCAATGACGTCATTCACCGGTAAATTACATTTTTAGCCGAAAGACGTCGACTGTTGGACATAGGCCTCCCCCAAGCACCACCACTTCGACCGGTTCTGTGCTTCCCGCATCCAGTGGATTCCTGCAGTCTTCATAAGGTTATAGGTTCGCCTTGTGGGAGGCTTTATTGATTTCTTGGCACGATTATTAAACCAGGTACTCACTATCTTGTGCATCTGCATTTGGGAAATATGACGTCAGCAACTCAGCACGTCATATTTTTAAACAGAGAATTTACTTTACGCGCATGTTTACATCTTCAAAATGAAACGGAATTTTTCTTATTGAATTATGTCGTATGTGTGTCAGCTATATACAGAGTGAATTTTTCAAGTGGGCGTGGTTGGCCAAAACTGAAACTATGAGGAATAGCGAAAAGTACTCAAAGGAGTCTCGGGCTCGATTTTGATGAAAACTAAAACGGCATCATTGGATTTTTGATAAATAAATTTTTCTAGCCAGGAATCGAACCCGTTGATTTTGATTTAAAAAAAAACACACTGTATTATTACACCAGTCGATAGTGTCAAATCAAAATCAATCAAATTCTGGGAAGTAATGACATAGCGCAAACTTATGGGTCCATAATGCATATAAGCATAATCTCTGGGGGTCTACTACGAAGTAGTATCGGCCGAATGTTCGGCCGTTTCCTGCTACGAAGTTACTATTTGGTTCAGTCGGTTCCGATCCTACACTTCTACACTCTTTCGAATATTGACTATGGTCCCGACCCAACTGCGCCGATCCGAACTTTTTTCGCATTTTTCAATAATATTCGGTTCGGCTATGTGTCGGTCCGATCCGAACATTCGCAGTTTGCACTTCAGAGTAGGCCCCCTGAGCATAATCTGCCTATAATGTTCCCACTGCTGGGACACAGGCCTCCTCTCTGTGAGAGGGAATGGGCCGTAATCCACCACGCGGACCCAGTGCGGGTTGGTAAATGTCACATGTCTTAGAATTTTTCAATCTAGAATAAACCGGCTTCTTCACGGTATTTTCCTTGGTGATAAAATATTTTACACAAAGTGAATCGCCTGTCTAGGTTCGAACCCGCGACCTACAACTCGTAAGTTGCGGCCGTTACAACTAGGCCGCCACTGCTCCTACGTAGGTATAATTATAATTATTAGAAGCCTACCTACTTAGGTACAAAAAAATTATGGGTCTAGGTAACAACAATGAAACGCTGTTAGTTGATAAGCATCACTTGTGAACCGCTGGACCGATTTGGCTACTTTTTGTTTTATAATATTCGTAATAGTCCGAATCAGGTTTAGAAGGAAAGGAAAATTTGAAAAGTTTTCCGCATAATCTTCTAATTCAGGTCATCGTCAAAGTTAAAAAAAAAATATTTCAAATAGGCACATAAAGGCACTTTTGAACGTCACAATTTACAAAAAAATTAATTGATTCTAGTCGCCCTTCGAAAAGGTCGTTTCGTATGGAGAAGCATGGGCAAGAAACTCCAGCGTTACTCGGGAAAAACTGAACGTCCTTTTTTGTATGAACAATATTGAAATTTGGACAGGACATCGTGAGTCGGGTCAGCTAGTATTGTAATATTTAATAGGAAGGATAATGTCTGTCTACAATTTAAAAGCTGGCCAGTGACTATCCGAGCTATATTCCATCTTTGACGCTTTCGCCTCCAAAGACTGGACAGCAAAAGTAGACTACCTACTTACCTACTACATCATCTTACACACTAAACTCCGATTTTTTTAAATGACAGCTGCGATCGACCTTTTTTTGTCAACATGACATACCTACTTAGTATATATTATTAGCTGCTATTTTGGTCTAGCCAATTAAAAATAAAAGATTACGTATATTCACAAAAAAATTATTATTATAGTAAAATATATCCTCTTTTCCCCACTTATCATAAAAACACTCAAATAAATATAAAAAAAGCTCCAGTAACAAGCACTCTTGCTGTAGCAAAACGCGCGTATTGCCATACATCCGCCATTTTGACATAATCAGTTATGATTTATGTGACACATTGATACTTTAGCAAAGTCTGAACAGTGTAGGTAGGCGCATAGCATAAATTATTAAAAATCATGTTAACATTTTTCATATTATTTCAAAATAAAAGTTGGTTGGTACATTCGGATTAACGAGGCTTAAAATTGAATTTATGGAGATTGCGTAAAAAATAAGAATAAAAAGCGGCCAAGTGCTAGCCGGACTCACACACGAGGGGTTCTGTACCACCGTACAATATTTAACACTATCAAGCAAATAAACGCCGAAAAAACATGTTTCTTGTATATCATTAATTTTGTTTTATTTTTATTATTTGTTTTTATATCCACTATAGCACACACTCTGTGAAAATTTCAAGTGTAGGTACCTATTACGGCTCAAAGATACAGCCCTGTGACAGACGGACGGACAGCAGACCCTTAGCAATAGGGGCCCATTGGCACCATTTTCGGTACGGAACCCTAAAGTTAACCTATCTATTGTTGAATCCAAAACTCGTAAGCCATTCTGTAACTGAAACAAATTGAAAATATCTATGTGCCTATACAGGGCGGGAAGTTGAATCGGGCCCCGGATGAGAAGTACCTAGGAAGGTTACTTTAAATATTCAAGCTACCAATTTTGGCTCAAAGGATTCGATTATTTCAAAATTAAGTAAAACTGCGTTCAAAGATTTCTGAAAAGTCGTTTGCCTGCACCGGGAATCGTACCAACTCAAATGCGAAGAAATAACAACGATACACCTACTTGATTATGGGCTACGGCGCCAATTTAGGATAAAATCCTTCTCAAACCGTCTACCCTGTATAGATAAACATCATACGATGAAATTTGTACAGGAGAAAACAAAATTGCCGCTAAATAAAAATTACAGTTAACTGGTTGGTTAACGTGTCTATCTGTGTACATCTATTTAATAATAATTAGCTTTATACCAGTGAATTTTTGGAACGAAGTTTCTTATCGCGCGTTGCGAAAGGAGGCTAGACGGAAAAAATTAAGACCAAAAGTTTGAACGACACTTTTTGCTATAGGTAGTTGTAAGCCGTGTGGCGTGGGCGTGTTTCTCTGTCTGCCTCTCTCTCTCTCTCTTTGAACTTCGTTCCATCCGGGTGTCCCTTGACACCTCTCAAGTTTTTTTTTTTAGAATTGGGTCATTAGCTTTCGGAGATTACCCCCTACATACATACAAACAAACAAAGATCTGTTTATAATATTAGTACAGATAAAGCTGAAGAGTTCGTTTGTTTGGGCGCGCTAGTCTCTAGAACTACCGGTCGGATTGAAAAACTGCGCTTGCATTTCATAGCACAATTATTGAGAAGGCGATGGGCTGGTTATCATCACGCAAGGGCTCGTGGGAGCCGAGGCGAAATCAACAGAACACTGAGTGAAAACGAAGTAATAGCGCAGGCGATGCGATGCGATGCGGGGTGGGTCGGGGGAGTAAGAAATTTCACGCGAACGTAAAGTCGCGGGCAGAAACTATCTGTTATAAAACAAACGAATTGATTGGAAAAATAATTGTTGTGATTTACACACATCAAGTATTGTTCAACAGATATTCAGATTTGATTAATCCGTGATAATTGGTCCACCGGCATGTCCTAGAACCAAAAATTCGAAAACATCCCGCACTGGGCCCGCGTGGTGGATTACGGCCCACTCCCTTTCACTGAGAGGAGGCCTGTTTCTAGCAGTAGGAACTCTATAGGCTGATTATGAATTTGGCCCATTGTATCGGAGGTTGGCCTATCAACTTTGTTTCTTTGCTTTGATAAATAAATAAGAACAGAATTTGATATATTTGAAAAGCAGAAAAAAAATCAGATTTTTTAGACTTAGGCACCTACACAGATGAAAAATTAAAAAAATATACTTACACGTACAAAGTACCTACCTACTTAATCTTCTTAAGTCGATAAAAAGCAAAGGATTGATTACCTTCTTGCCTCAGGTGCCGGGAAGAAGTGAATGAGCGCCTGACTGTAGGACTACTTAATATCTGCATCATAAACAATAAAATAAACTCACCTATTTTCGTAGCTTTATTGTTATTTTATTCAGTTTTATTTTCCGATTCACCATGCAAGTTTCCATCACAAAATAAATATTATTTTTATAAAGCCTATTAGGTCCCAATTTTAAAACTTTGTTTATATTTTGCACACCACTAAAATTTAGTCGATTTCACAGCACACTTTATCACTCCAAAACATTATTTTAATCGATTAAAATTCTGTTCTCTCGAATAAATGCCATTTTATTTACACTGTTGTAAAATTTATAGTCGCACTGTTAATATTTATGGGAATTTTAATTTTTCAAATTATATTTACGGTTTGTGTGTACGATTCGTGCCAGTAACAGGTAAAACGGTAGGAATGTTCTATTGATATGTAGCTCACGCGCCAACTAACCAATAAACCGCCTGTATCGGGGTTGGTTTATACTCCGACAAAGATAATGAAAGAGACTGGACTCAATGTATGTACATTTATTATTTATAAACCGAAACATTTTACAATTCGGCCGAACAGAGAATGCGTTCTTGACACCAAACCGTTCATTCAATCATTTGAATGAAACCGACAGGTGTCAAGATACGTGTTATGAACTCAACTGCCACTAATGAGACACAATGGCGCCGATTCCCTTGTTCACAAACTAAACTAAGTTCAATACATCTTTTTCTTTCTATTTAATTTAGAAAAGGACAGAAGACATTATATTAGTTTAGTCCTGTCAAATTAGTCAGCGCATGACGTAAATAAAAACATGGCTAAAAATACGTCAAGTATTTTTAGTAGCCATGTTTTTATTCACGTCTACTCTGTCTATGGAGTGTCCTAATTTGAAAGGACTAAACTAATATTTTATCTTCTGTCCTTTTCTTAATGAAATAGAAATAAAAAGATGCACAGAACTTAAATTTAGTTTAGTATGTGAACAAGGGAATCAGCGCCACTTCTTTTTCTATTGTTACCGAACTTAATAAGCTTGCCTTGTTAGGCAAATTACCGAAACCGCGCGGATAACCGAAATTGATCTTTATTAACTACTAGAATTGTCATACTGACAAGTGTCAGAGAAGTACTCTCTCGACGGGCAAACTGTACGTATATTGAACGTGGGGAAACACAAAACTAAAATAGAAAGAAATATGCTATAAAAGCAGATTGCATTCAATACTTTCTTTTCTAAGCGTACATATACTTAAACGAACCTAACCTACGCCTCACCTCTCACCTGAACTGGAGTTCATAAAATCGCTTGCACATCGTAATGATTAATGAGCTCGCTACCTTGTGGAACAGGCAGTCCTTGGCAGACTTTGATATAATATCCAGTCCTTTCTGAAATGTCTTATTCGTCTAGAAAACCATTACGTAAGTAAGTATTTTTCATGCATTCAGATAGCTTGTATTTAGACTACGAGGTTATACTGTAGATATTATGTTGAAGAACAGAATTCATCAGCTTTGAAATTAATTTTATTCCTGTATCTGTTCGCAACGCACCAGCATCTGTTCCAGTGACGACTCACATTAACAAACCTTCACTATTCCATTTCCTAGGCACAAAACTCCACCGCATCCTCACCTAGTCTTTGGCCTGTCTGGTCTAATATTAGGTGCGCGTGCGACGGCGGTCGTTGCGTATCAGTTTTGGTTTTTATTGTACGCCGCGCTGCGCGCCGTCCGGTGTATTTCGGGACTACTCGGCTTTACGGTCGAGACCGCGCTGGCGATATGGACTGACCTCATACGAATGTGATAGATTTGCTGATGTCATAGTGATGATCTACGAGGTATCGTTGCCCTTGCGGTGGTCAGGCCAGAGATTGAGGACTATTGTTTTATTATGGAGATGATTTTATGATCGCAAAACTATGGTTACCCATACCTTGAGTTTCATATTATTATGAAAGAAAGTAATACTGAAAAGTCCGATAATTAACGTGACTGATGTATTGGGTATTCTTCAGGAGCAGTTCAGGAAATCAAATGGAAGATTTTTTACATTCATTATTTGCAATTGACGATGGTGCACGCTTGGCTAGAAGTGGCTGTAACTTATTAACTCGGCACTTGAAGTCTCCCAGACTTTAGCTAGGTATCGGGAAACGCAGACATTGCAAAAGATGCATTTTGGTAAAGAGCTAAAAGACCAATCCAACCTGGTTACGAGGATTAGGTAGGTAGATTATCGTTGATGTCAAATTTTGACTTAGTGACAATGATTGTGCGGTTTCTGATTAATAATAAGACTTCTGCTCTTTTCTTAAAAACGTAAAATAACAAATAAAGGAAGTCCGGTAAGTCAGATGACTGGCGATTTACCTCAATTATTATTTATTAAGTGCCGAAAAAATTTGGGCCCGAATTCTTCCCGTGTTTGCCGCTTGAGGTGTAGCAAAAAAATTACTTTGACGTTACTTTAGCATAAATTTCTTATCGTTATTGATTCACCGCGTATATTTAGGTAATTAGGTTAAATAATTAGCTAAGTGAAATAAACGAGTACTTATTTCTATTTCCAATTATTTCTTATTTCTATCATGACAAATATATTCCTATATTCGATAGGCCTATATTCGATAACTAAATATATTATTCCAAACCAATTGGCATTAACACACACTAAACAAATTCGCTAAACATATCATTGATAGCATCTAAATGAATGGTCGCCTATTTCCTGAAACTGTTTCTATCGGTAAATTGTTAAATTATTATAATCGCAATATATCGCACCGATAAAAGTTTCTCTATTCGTGCTAGAGCACAGTCATTACTCAGTTCAGTTAGAAATATCACATAAATAAAATAGCGGTTCCATGATATACCTACGAAATGCAGGAAATTCCATTTTGAAGTGGAACTCAAAACAAATAGGACCTGGGAACGGATTACGTTGTTATTGCACACTAATTTATGTTTCCCTCTTTCACAATTTCGTTATAGTAGCAGCTTTATTTTGGTGATAGCTCAGTAGCTAAGCGATTGGCTTCTTCGTTTCAATTCACGACTCCCAGGATCCGTAGTTCCATTTGAGCTTGTTTACCGATGATATGAGCTGCAGATAGTTGGTCCTTATCTGGTTTTGGTCTGGTTAAGTAGCCAAGTTACACGAAACGTGACATCATTCTAAAAACAAGCTGAAGAATTGAAAAAATGCTTATTATTTTAAATAATCTTGCATGTTAGTATCTGTTCACTGTTGCAAATAATCCGTTTCTGTCTAGTCTACAATAACATCACTTATAATTTCTAATCATAGGTACCTATCGCGCGTAGTGACGCCAGTATTATGAAACTAAAATTAGGAGTCTGTCTATGTCTATTAGTAATTGTTGGTTTTAACTAGAAGGGTCATTATTCCAGACAGTTGGGAGCAGTTCAGTGGATTAGTGATTGATTTCTACGCCACGGGTAGTCTCACTGGGAAGAGTCATGAGAATATAAAACTGCGCCCGGGGCAAAGCCTGATTCTGGCGCCCCTACACACGATGATTTGTTACTGTAAATAATTTTGTATTAAATGAGAAAAAACTAAATGCATTAGATTCGCTTTACCGAATGTTAGGAGTAATGAATGTCGCGTTGTATTGAATAGGAAGATACTTGAATTCGTCGAAAATACGGTTTTCTTAGGGGTCACTCTTGACTCAAAGCTGCAGTGGGGTCCTCACCTAACATCACTTGCAGGGCGTCTAAGTTCAGCCGCTTACGCTGTTTGGAAAATCCGTCAATTAACAGACGTGGAAACCGCGAGACTGGTCTATTTTAGTTACTTCCATAGCATCATGTCTGACGGTATTTTGCTGTGGGGACGGGCTGCAGATATTGATTCTATCTTCATTCTACAAAACAGGGCTGTCAGAGCCATCTACAATCTCAGCAGACGCGAATCTCTAAGGGAACTGTTTAAAAAAATTAACATCATGACGGTTCCTTGTCAATATATGTATATACGAAAACATTATGTACGTTCGAAAAAATCTACATCTTTTTAGTAAGATAAGTGAGAGGCATAATTTTAACACTAGGAATAGGAACAAACTACTTAGATCAACCGCGCTTCAGATTGTCTAAAGTAAAAACTTCTTTTATAGGGTACTGTGTAAAATGTTATAATAAAATACCAGTCGATATTCTTCAACTAAAAGAGAAGAAATTTAAAACATGAATTAAACGCACACTATGTAGACAAGCATACTTATTATAAGTTGGACGAGTACATATCGTTGATAAAAATGCTTGGCTTAATGCTGGTCCTGCTCCACAGGAACTTGGACTCACTAGTTGATCACAATTTTAATATTTGGAAGAGATGCTTCCCCTTTTTGTATTTTTTTTTTTTTAGTTTTTCTGATATTACGAACTTAATGTTTATTTTATTCAATCAAGATTAAATTCTTAATACTTCAATATTAAATACCTCTTCCTGATTGGTAGTAATTTTTTTTCTCATCTCTTAAATAAATTGCAAACTATAGTTTTGTTTAATTTAGAAGCATTTTTTTAATGTAAAAACCATGGATCCGTTTTTTATGATATTTTGATGTTGACTTGAAAGAGCAGTTGAGAATGTCATGCTCACTTAAATGTCTCACTGGTGGCACGTGTGTTGGATCATTCGGTTCCCTACGAAATGGTTGAGCTGGGTGGTGCTGATCCACGCGTCATGTTCGTGAACGGGCGCCGTCGGTTGATTTTTAATTTTATATTTTAAATTGTTTCTTTTTTACATTGTTCTCACATATAATAATGCAATAAGAATAATGTATGTACCCAGGATTTTGTAATAATATCTTGATTTAAAAGAGTGTCCGTGGAGTTTCTTGCCCGTTCTTCTCCATACAGATCTATGTTTTGGAATGGGCAACTTCAACTTTCTGACTAACTGACCGACTATTTAATTTTGACAATTCAAAAGTGCCTGTAAATGGCTTAATTGAAATAAATTATTTGAGTTTGAGTTTAAACACTCGTCATTTTTTATTTCTTTGCCGTAAGTACTTACTTTTCCGAAATGTTCCAATACTGCTACATGTATAGGTATACTTTATTCGGGTTCCTATAGGAAAATAAAAACTTGAGAGGTGTCAAGGGACACCCGGATGGAACGAAGTTCAAAGAGAGAGAGAGAGACAGACAGAGAAACACGCGCACGCCGCACGGCTTACAACTATAGCTAAAAGTGTCGTTCCAACTTTTGGTCTTAATTTTTTCCGTCTAGCCCCCTTTCGCAACGCGCGATAAGGAACTTCGTTCCAAAAATTATGACCTGAAGCTTACACTTTATTTATCTCTTCCGACATATTAGGTACCTAGGTGATAAGTTGATGATGATGACTACGAAAAGATAGGTACCTTACAGTAGGTATACTCATCCTCTTAAAGCAGGGCCGGATCTAGGGGGGGGCAAGCCGGGGCCTATGCCCCGGGCGGCAAGTTCAGAGGGCGGCTAAATTCACACTTTACAGACGAATGGACAACTCATCATTTACTTAACTTTGACTAAATTTGAATAAATAATAGTACAAGTACAGAAATTTCATGGCCATATTAAGCCGACCGATACCCAGAGCGCTGAGTGAGACGTGCTGCACGAACATTTATTATTCGCGAGGCGCGTAGGCATAGTTCAAAATACGCGCCCGCTCGCCCGCAGGAATCGCAGATCGCGGCAGCACGCGTCTGGTTACCGTGCATGCGAAAGAGATGAAGCTATATTTGAAAAATCCCCTAGTTTTTCGAAAATTATCCCTGACGGGCTGAAAAGGGGTAGTCAATTTTACAGGGGAGTATTTTACTGCTTGGCTTGATTAACTCGAAAATTAGTATAAATAATCTTTGAGTACATTCCAAATGATTTTTTTAAACTCCACCCCTGTGTGGATGAAAAGCGGGGTACAGTTTATATGAAAAACCTTATTAATTTAGTTAATAATCTTGAAACTTGGCAAGAATACTCGCCTAAGTAAGTAATAAAGTTTATTATTATAAGTTTTTCAAAACTACCCCTCAAAGGGGGATATAGGGGTGTTGAAGTTTGTGTGGAAGTAATTGAATGCGCGGTCGAATTAACTCGAAACTCCGTATTAATACTTTTGACACAAAATAATTAATAAATTGACTCCTGACGGGGCAAAAAGGGGTAATTCGTTTTTTAAGGGGAGGATTTGAACTTGAAACTGTATGTTACATTTTCACACCTAAACCACTGAACTTCTGATTTGGTACAGAGATATATATGGCATCCTGGGGAAGGACATACTTTTTATCCTGGTAGCATGTTCCTGTGGGATAATTTCCGACATCCACGCGGGCGAAGCCGCGGGCAGAAGCTAGTGCAATCCTATCATATGCTGTGTATAAATACAGGGTGACAGGGAAACTCGACGTGTTCCTTCCTGGGCGTGATAGTGTGACCCATTTGCAACAATGAAGCACCCCATAAAGCCTAGGCGAAAATTCATGGAATCAGAGAAAAACCAATTTTCATGTTTTTTTGAAAATTTTCCAGAATTCGTCACTAAATATCGCTTATCTCTAAATTCTCTGATTAAGTGGCTTTCAAAGCTATTCCATTGGCTACGTAATACTTTAATACACCTATTGACGTTACCAAATTTTCTAAAATATCAAACAGTTAAAAGTTAGAAGTTTATTAACTATTTTCAAAAATCATCTACGTACACGAACTTTGACACCAGTTATCTCAAAATTTTACTAAAATAATAAGCGTACAAATTACGGGGAAGACATCTTCATTTAATCAGCTATGCAATGAGGTACTAAAGTTTCATAAATGTCTAAAGGTACCGATGAAACAGTCGATAATATTGGCAAAGGTCCAATTTGCAAATTGTTGAAATATTTTAAAATTATCGATTATCACATCGATAATCGAATTAAATAACTAGTTTGTGTTATGTATTTTCCTCCTCACCACCCAGCAATCATGAGATTCCACTTTCGAGTGGTTAGTATTACTCGTAGTTGATTAGCTAATCACTGATCACTTGTCGCTTGGTTCGCCTGTGATTAAGCTGCTGTGCACGTACAAACTCTTAATTCTATAATAAACATAAACTTTGAGACTTCTGTAAAAGAAATAACTGTTTACTAAAACGTGCACTGGCAGTACCAGACGAGTTAAGATGCTCTAAGTAACCAACAGCAACTAAATTCATAATTTCCTAAGGGGCCTGTGAAGCACATCATTTTATGTCATGCAAGTAGCTCGGGAAAGGTCAAGGTCCAGCTGTGAATTGCGATAGATTAACTTAATTGATTGGGTTGGACCATTACTTTGTAAAAAGTTGAGTTAGGCATAAAGTTGGCAGCAGCAACCTCCTTACTCCTACTAATAACAACAATCATCAATCTGTCGTCAAAGATGAAGGCAATGCTTTTTCTTGATCTTTCTCTAAACGACCAAATATGATGTGAAGAGTCTACCACATTGCAGGTTAATGATATGATAAATAAAAGATTATTTTTCTAAAGCTTAAAAACCGAAGTATGCTTAAAATTTAAGAGTTTATACGTGCGCAGTAATTTAAAAATCAGGGTAAAAATACGCGAACTTAGCGACAAGTGCTCGGTGATTAGCTCATCGACTGCGAGTAATACTTACTACTTGAAAGTGTGGTCTTAACTTGCGGAGCGGAGGTAAAGGGATAACATGATAAACCAGTTAATTAATTCGATTATCACATCATTTTAAAATATTTCAACAATTTGCAGGCAAAATCAGGGTAAAAATACGCGAACTTAACGACAAGTGATCAGTGATTAGCTCATCGACTGCGAGTAATACTTACCACTTGAAAGTGTGGTCTTAACTTGCGGAGCGGAGGTAAAGGGATAACATGATAAACCAGTTAATTAATTCGATTATCACATCATTTTAAAATATTTCAACAATTTGCAGGCAAAATCAGGGTAAAAATACGCGAACTTAGCGACAAGTGCTCGGTGATTAGCTCATCGACTGCGAGTAATACTTACCACTTGAAAGTGTGGTCTTAACTTGCGGAGCGGAGGTAAAGGGATAACATGATAAACCAGTTAATTAATTCGATTATCACATCATTTTAAAATATTTCAACAATTTGCAGGCAAAATCAGGGTAAAAATACGCGAACTTAACGACAAGTGATCAGTGATTAGCTCATCAACTACGAGTAATACTAACCACTCGAAAGTGGCGTCTCAGCTTGCCACCTGGTTGCGACGATCTAGCTTCATGACGTAGAAATGATTGCTGGGTGGTGAGGAGGTAAAGGGACAACATACACCAGTTATTTAATTCGATTATCACACCATTTTAAAATATTTCAACAATTTGCAAATTCGACCTTTGCCAATATTATCGACTGTTTCATCGGCATCTTTAAATATTTATGAAACTTTAGTACCTCATTGCCTAACTGATTAAATGAAGATATCTTCCCCGTAATGTGTTTTGAGATAACTGGTGTCAAAGTTCGTGTACGTAGATGATTTTTGAAAATAGTTAATAAACTTCTTACTTTAACTTTTAACTGTTTGATATTTTAGAAAATTTGGTAACGTCAATAGGTGTGTTAAAGTATTACGTAGCCAATGGAATAGCTTTAAAAGCCACTTAATTAGAGAATTTAGAGATAAAATTTTCCAGAATTCGTCACTAAATATCGCTATTTAGTGACGTTAATCTATTTTTATTATTACGTTGAATTAAGTTAATCTATCGCAATTCACAGCTGGACCTTGACCTTTCCCGAGCTACTTGCATGACATAAAATGATGTGCTTCACAGGCCCCTTAGGAAATTATGAATTTAGTTGCTGTTGGTTACTTAGAGCATCTTAACTCGTCTGGTACTGCCAGTGCACGTTTTAGTAAACAGTTATTTCTTTTACAGAAGTCTCAAAGTTTATGTTTATTATAGAATTAAGAGTTTGTACGTGCACAGCAGCTTAATCACAGGCGAACCAAGCGACAAGTGATCAGTGATTAGCTAATCAACTACGAGTAATACTAACCACTCGAAAGTGGAATCTCATGATTGCTGGGTGGTGAGGAGGAAAATACATAACATAAACTAGTTATTTAATTCGATTATCGATGTGATAATCGATAATTTTAAAATATTTCAACAATTTGCAAATTGGACCTTTGCCAATATTATCGACTGTTTCATCGGTACCTTTAGACATTTATGAAACTTTAGTACCTCATTGCATAGCTGATTAAATGAAGATGTCTTCCCCGTAATTTGTACGCTTATTATTTTAGTAAAATTTTGAGATAACTGGTGTCAAAGTTCGTGTACGTAGATGATTTTTGAAAATAGTTAATAAACTTCTAACTTTTAACTGTTTGATATTTTAGAAAATTTGGTAACGTCAATAGGTGTATTAAAGTATTACGTAGCCAATGGAATAGCTTTGAAAGCCACTTAATCAGAGAATTTAGAGATAAGCGATATTTAGTGACGAATTCTGGAAAATTTCCAAAAACCATTAAAATCGGTTTTTCTCGGATTCCATGAATTTTCGCCTAGGCTTTATGGGGTGCTTAATTGTTGCAAATGGGTCACACTATCACGCCCTGGAGGAACACGTCGAGTTTCCCTGTCACCCTGTATATATCCTACACGTTTATGTCTTTAAATCTGTAAATAAATAGGCTTAACACAGAAAGAACAGCGATGGATTTATTATTTCTGGAAGGCCTATGTAGGCTATGTCCAAATTTCAATCAATTAGTGGACATCTGATAGCTGAAATTATATGGATGTTATAGGTAAAAATAAATGTAAGTGGGCGGGGGCGGCATTATTCAGTTTTTGCCCCGCCTAAAAAAAACTGAAGATCCGGGGCTGTCTCAAAGCGTGTTTATATGTACACTTAAAACAATTGCGAGGAAAATGGAAAGCAGAGTTCATTTTATTGATTGACTAGACCACCACCACTACCACTACCACACCACCACCACCACCACCACCACACTACACCACCACTACCACCACCACCACACCACCCACCACTATATTGTTGAAATATTCAACTGTTTGGTTAGTTGAATTACATGGCGGTTTTGGCACCACTCTCAAGTGGTGCCAAAACCGCCATGTGTCGAATACAAAAACAGCTAGCAATTTAAATCAATGGCTCGTCATTATTATTATTTATGAAGAGCAGTGGTGGCCCAGTGATAATGGCCCAGACTTACGAGTAGGTCATGGTTTTGAACCCAGGCAAGCGCTTTAGGTACTTTGTGTAAATAATTTCATCACCACTGCTCTTTAAACGGTGAAGGAAAACATCGTGAGGAAACCGGCATGTCCTAGTACAAAAAATCGAAGACATGTGACATCTACCAACCCGTACTGGGCCCGCGTGGTTAATTACGGCCCGCTCCCTGTCATCGACGACGGGAGGTTTGTGACCCAGCTGTGGGATCGTTAGAGGCTGATTATGCTATATTTAATTATGAATTGATAGATTACATAATATATTTATAGATTACATAGGCTGTATTGATCCCGAATTGGATGTTTTGTAGGTACTCTATAAAAATATCGTAGGTTTATAAGAATTAGTCATTCAAATTTGCTATGAAATCCTGCTATTCTCATGTCAATGGATATACCAAGATCATTCGGCATTTTATAAAGTTAGAGGTATTCAAAGCATCACCCAGAACAGGTCAAAGTAGCGGTGCTTTGGGGAGGTCTATGTCCAGCAGTGGACGTCTTACGGCAGAAATGATGATGCTGATGAAAGTTATTGTTGTAGTGTTAAAACAAGACCTACCTTCAAGCGGATAAGTAATCGCCAAATTGATTTATTTGTTTACACCCAAAACATCCGACGTAGAAATGAGCTCATGATTAAATTAGTAATTTGTTTGCTGTTATAAAAATTGGGTATCGATTTTCATAACAAATAATTTTATTTTTCGAAACATTTTAGATTCACTCAGCGACACACAGCGCCATCTACGAACTTAGGATTGAACTACAGTTACACTGAAAAGTTGCCTACATGAAAATGTTGTGTAGTACTATAATTTAATTATAGTAGGAACATACAAAGTAAAAACATAATATTTAATTAAAATACGACCAAATGTACTGTTTATTTAATATATGGGTAAGTATATTGTTACGAGCTTCGGGTTCGTGACAATAAAAACAGCCGATAAAAATTACCAAAAGTTACACTTTAATAATTAAACAACGCTAATAACAACTCAAACACACTGATTAAAAAACACAATCGCTCTGTCGCACTTGAAGATCGCTTTCGATGTATTCGCTTCTGTAGCAGAACCAAGTCTGATTGGTCGCGCGGTTAGTCCCGGCTAGTCCCGGTAGTAATAGAAGGTTCTGGAACTATCTGCGGCACCATATAAATAGTGCCGCAGATAGTTCCAGAACCTTCTATTGTAGAAACATTTAGAATGTTTGAGTACATACCGGCATCAACATCTCTACTCGATAATAGATGGCGCCAGCGACTCTATCAGTTCCGCCACTCGAAACCAGATGGTGCTAGTGGCAACTAATGTCACCATGTATCAGGCATTAATTGTGGCGCGTAACAATATTAATAAACGAGAGTTAGGAAAAAAGCTAGACTGAATTATAATATCTACATTTTAGCTTATGATTACAACTAACAATAAATTAAATTGAATTTTAATACACAATACTTAATTTTTCATCAATTAGAGCTAAAAAACATATAAAATTAATTATTCTGTACCACAGAGGAAAACGAAAGTAGCTCCCCTTTTAGCGACAAAAAGATTCGTATTATTTCAAGTTTTAGTAGATTCATCGATTCGATTGAAATCAATTAGTTCATTATTCTATTTCCAACTCTAGTGACGTCTGGGAACGAACTGTCAAATCAGTGACGCTCCCCGCCGCCCTCTTTCCTCTTGACATTTTGTTCAAGACGAACGTTTAATTTTCGGCATCACACGTTTCGTGTCAAACGACTTAAAAGTAAGTGATAATTACAAAATATTACCGTGTTTTTAATGTTTAGTGTATAAATAATGTGTGGTAAAACGTTTATTGCACGATGGTGGTGTATATTGTGAGATAAAGTTGGATTATGGTAATGCGCGCCAGACTTGCACAAGGCGGCTATACTTGTGTTTGCTAAGTTCTTTACCATTTATAGTGATTAATATACTTAAATACAAATAATGTATCTTTCCCGACCAGCCCCAGGTATTTCACTAGTTCGAGGTTTCTAATCACCGATTTCGTTTTATTCATAACCATGTGTTGATATTCTGTTTTGTTGTGAATATTTCTCGTTAATTTCCACCTCTCCGTGATTACGACTGTACCATGCTCAGAATATTGATTTTGAAAGCGTAGTAAACGTAAACTTAGAGCATAAACGGGTTAACTACGTCGACTTCCAATGTTTTTGTTTCTAACCTCAAAACTTAACCACCCTGAGAAATAAGTACTGAACGTAAAGAACTCTTGTGAGGTGAAACTGAGTGTTCGTGCATATTGCGTTATTCATTGCTAATTATATCCCCCAAATTGGCAGAAAACTAAAATGCAGCCAGCACTAGGTAAACAACTCATACATGTGCATGTGCAATGATTGCTATTTATGATTACCCACTGACATATAAATGTGTTCTATAATCGTCAAACACTCGCAATTATAGCTAAGTAACTGGCTAATGAACATTATTCCTAAATATTCCAGTTACTATGCAGAATAAACACATCCAGTTTGGCAGGGAACTTATAATGTCAATCAACACCTGTTATTGCCATTTTCTACTGATTTTCCAGAATGCGTTACGTGGCCGCGTATTTACTGGCTGTGCTCGGCGGCAAGGCGTCCCCGGCAGCAGCAGACGTGGAGAAGATCCTCAGCTCTGTTGGTATTGAGGCTGATGGAGAGAAGCTGAAGAAGGTTATCTCAGAGCTCAATGGCAAGAGCGTTGAGGAGCTGATTGAGCAGGGTAAGCATTGATTGGCTATTTAATTATTGTTATGAAGATTTATGTTGTAGTTGGTAGGATTTGCTACTTTATTTCATGAGAAGTACTTACACCTGTCTAAACAGCACACCGTGTAAAGTTTTGATATCATTTTGTAAATTTGCTTGCAACAACCTACTCTTGCTAGGAGTTCAGCGTTGGTTATGAAGAAATGTAATTGGTAGGATTTGCTACTTTATTTCATGAGAAGTACTTACGCCTGTCTAAACAGCACACCGTGTAAAGTTTTGATATCATTTTGTAAATTTGCTTGCAACAACCTACTCTTGCTAGGAGTTCAGCGTTGGTTATGAAGAAATGTAATTGGTAGGATTTGCTACTTTATTTCATGAGAAGTACTTACGCCTGTCTAAACAGCACACCGTGTAAAGTTTTGATATCATTTTGTAAATTTGCTTGCAACAACCTACTCTTGCTAGGAGTTCAGCGTTGGTTATGAAGAAATGTAATTGGTAGGATTTGCTACTTTATTTCATGAGAAGTACTTACGCCTGTCTAAACAGCACACCGTGTAAAGTTTCAACATCATTTTGTAAATTTGTCTGCAACAACCTACTCTTGCTAGGAGTTTAGCGTTGGTATCTGCACCACTGCTTAAACTTATGCAGCCATCATTGTTTATCAGTATTTTCTGTTAGTATTTTATTTCAAATAAACAAGTAGGTCTGTGTAATTATTAATTTTATTTAATATCTTGTCCAGGCCGCGAGAAGCTGTCGTCCATGCCAGCTGGTGGCGCCGCCCCGGCCGCGGCCGGTGGAGCCGCGCCTGCTGCTGCCGCCGCTGAAGAGAAGAAAGGTATGTCATGCTACAGCATCATGAGATACGCAGTACTTAAAGGTCATAGGGATTGAGACATGAAAGTGATAAATAAGATCAGTACCCTTAGTTTATTCATAAACATTGCTTAAAGTTAAAGAGACATTTTAAGGTCGAAAATGTAAGGTTAAACAGTCTCTAATCATTATTTAACTTTAATTAATGATTATAAAGGGGATAGTTAACTAGGACATAATTTATAATAACTTCTTGATTACCATGATGATTCCAAACAACACCATCTTTCGACTGAAAGCCTTTGACGCTAACAAACCTTTTCTGACATCTTCCCTCACATCACAAACTCCCCCTATCTTCTGTACCCTGCTAACCCTTGCTTTTTCTATTGCAGAAGAGAAAGAGACCAAGAAGGAAGAGTCTGAATCAGAAGATGAGGACATGGGCTTCGGTCTGTTTGACTAAATGCACTTCGCAGGTGAGTTTCAAAGATATTTTTGTATTTTATAGTGTTTTTGTCTACTGTGGAAAATAGGCCTATTTGTATGATGTTAAATGTATCTGTTGTGGCAGCACTCTAAATAAATGAGATCTGCACCATTCAATTTTGATTATTTTAATCCTTAAAAGGGGTCATTGTACTCACCATTATGAGCAACTTTTATTAAAGGACCAACCCTGAAATTGTGATAAAAAAATCTGTTGATCCATACTTTGTTGAGTTATGCAAACATAAATCTTTATTAAAATAAAGTAAACACTTAAATTTAATTTGACGAATAAAAATTATGCATAAAATTAATACCAATAGGAGTTTCAAAGATAAATAGGATTAATGCAATTGGATCTTTTGCTAGCTAGATCAATCAATCTAGCTAGCAAAAGATACCTATTTTGCCTTTCCGGTATTTTGTTTTCATGATGATTTCAAACACACCATCTTTCGACTGAAAGCCTTTGATGCTACTTACCCTAACTGATGTATACCACAAACAATCTATTAAGCCTTGTTACAGTGAACATAGACAATAATTTTGTTTTTCTTTATTGTTTCAGTTTGCGCGGCGCTGGTCGTTATTCCATTTTCTATGGTATAAGCGTAAAATGTCAGCATTTATGTTTCTATGAAATATATTGCTGAAAATATAAACGTTCATAGAACTTTTATTTTGCTGTTGCATGTTACCCTATTTCCTGTTTCTATATTACATAAGATTTTACTGATTTGGAAGTTCTTAGTGGAATGTGATACTGATATAGCTTGGTAAGCTATGTAAAATCTCCTTATTTTCTGTAGTTGGTCGTAGATTTCAGCAGTTGGCTGACAAAATCTAGCCGCCATCAGAAATAAAAATAATAGGTAGATTTGTTAGGTATAACATAATTTTTATTCTGATTAACATGGCCAATGTACAAGTTTTTCCTTACAAATAAAAGTGCAAATATAATTTCGCTTGGAACTTGTTAGTAACAGAGTTGCTCAATAGATGGCGCTAGTTTCAATATTTATTTATTAAATTATACAAAAGCTTTCCCAACAAAAACAATAATTTACTTAATAGATACCTAATCAATCAATATCGAGTTTCTTGAAAGATCCTTCGACACTTCCGAAGATGTCTGAGATTGTCTTTGGCTTTCCTGGCCGCTTTGCTTCAACTACACGTTTGTTGTTCTCTTGCACGAAGAAATCTTTATTAGCTCGCAATCTTACTAGCATTTCATCTGAAAATAAACAAAGTCGATATTTTACTCGCTTTCAAACGTTACTGCCTTCTGACTGTCTTCTTCATAGTTTAGTGTCTGTAAAGTTTTGTCGATAACCTGGGACTTGGGGAGTTTATGGCACGATATCGTGAACAGCCGGTCGATTCTGTAAAAATCTCACCGTGAAAACTCAAGTGAAGTGAGCTTGATGTGAGTTGTCAGTAGTGTCAATCCCTAGCATTATTTGGAATGACAGCTCACTCCACGCTCACTTCGCCTAAGTTTTCACGGTGAGATGGTTACAGAATCGCACTGCAGTATAGTACGTAGCACGAACTATGTTCAGGAATTGTTCACAAATAATAAAAAAACGGGTTGCACTCCGGGAGTGCCGGCAGAAGTGAAAACTTGAATATTAACGTTGTGCATTTTTGATATTTTGGAATGCGGTCTACTCTCCCTCCGTCTTACGAAATTTTCGATCAGGTCACGTGTCCTGACGCGAGCTCCGTCTTACGAATTTTCGGTCAGGTCACGTGTCCTGACGCGACCTCCCATCACAAAAAAGTGCACGACGCCGCTAAAGAAGTTTTCACTTCAAAAACAAGGATTGAGTTGAAAATCTCGTTTGTTTAAAGTCTGGTAATAATACAAATCAGTTGCGTTCCCTTTGATTTTTATCCGATCGACAGTCTGGGTTGTGTTTTGATTATTTATCTACAAGCCGAATTCTGGGCCGAGGCCATTTAGATTACCATCGAGACGCTAAGAAGATAAAATCTTGAAAAATAAATTGTTAGGTAGGTAGTCGTTTGAGCATGTGGATGTAGGGTATCATAAACGGCTTGAGGAGACTTAAAAATCACACTATAAAAAGCTTCAAAAAAGCATTCAAAATCCCGACTGCAACTAAATATTTCATAATCACTTCAAGCAGTTGATGCTGTTGGGGATCTTGTTTTGAACTTTCTAGTTGCTGTCGGGTTTTGTTTAGTCTGACAACCAGTCTTACCAAGGGGTATCGTATTACCCAGTAACTGGGTTGTGGAGGTCAGATAGGCAGTCGCTCCATGTAAAATACTGGTATTCAGCTGCATCCGGTTAGACTGGAAGCCGACCCCAACATAGTTGGGAAAAGGCTAGGCAGATGATGAGTTGTCGGGTTTTAAAATCATTTTTTTTTTGTGCCTGTAATTGTTCTCAAAAATTGCCTCAAATGATCCTGTGAATTCTTAACTAACCTCTGCATTCATTGAATGTCTTGAACTCCCCACCCGCTTCCTTCGGCAGTCCCACCATCGGCACGTACTTGTCCAAGGTCTTGGCTCCGATCTGATGGATGATCAGCACGTCCAGGAGTTCCTTCTTCATGAACGGCTTGAGCATCATCATGAGCCGGTCCATGAAGGAAGGCGCGTTGAGGAAGTGAAGGCCTTTTACTTTGACTAACATGGCTTCCTGTAAAATATGTAAAAAAAGTAATGTTAAAGAAACAAATAACATCCCTGTCCTATTCGTTGGTAGGTAGGCAGTGTTTTTTTGTCCCTTATGATTATGATATACACAGGTCTTTTTATGATTAGGTTTTGTCCGATTGCGACGATAGGAATTCGTGGTTCTCCATAATAACTAGGTTTGCTATGAAATGAAAACATAACCGCCATGCCATATACCAATACACTGGTTAGCCTTTGATAACTGGTGTAAGGAGTGTGATAAGGTTCTTCCTATAACATCATTGTTAATTTATTAAAGAAAGAACAACCTTATAATGAAATATTAAACCAAAAAGTAAAGTATTTAGGGCGTTTTTTTAACAAAGAAAAATCTAAACGATCGGAGGTGCAACACGTAATTTTCAAGTTTTTGTCATTGATTATCGCTGAGATAAGACTGCGACTAGATTATGAACGTTTTTAATTACGGGAAATGGCCTTCAGGTAGCCAGTCTCTCACCTGCAAGTAATACAAGAACTGCTGTATAGTCTGCACATCCAGCTTGGTGAGATGCCCCAGCTTGAGGCCCTCAAGGTCGAAGATCAACACGAAACCTGGCCATGTGCCCTCTTCAAACTGCCACAGGTCCAGAATCATCAGTACTGACCTGGGGGATTATAAGTTGGTTACATCATAAAGGTAATGGGAATACCAGAATCCTGTTGTGTTTAGAGCTGTATTTCAGCAATGATGGAATATCAGAAGCGACGCTCATTTCTGTTTCTTAGTTAGTCTCAGTTACTGGCTATCATTTTACTCAATACCTGGGTTGTGGAGTTCAGATAGGCACCTGAATACCAGTATTTTGCTGGTTTATTATATTTTATCCAGTTAGGCTGGGAGCTGATCCTAACACAGTTGGCTAGGCAGATAATGGCGCCGATTCCCTTGTTCACAAACTAAACTAAATTTAAGTTCAGTGCGTCTTTTTCTTTATATTTCAATAAGAAAAGGACAGAAGATAAATATTAGTTTCGAAAGTGTCTGTTTATAGCTATACAAAGGTTAGTATAAGTACCTAAATACCTACTCCCAAATTTTTGCAATTACCTAAATACAGAATCGTAGAAAAAATTGTTACCTACCTTAGTGACTTAGCGAATTCGAAGTTCTTTGGCTCGTAGTCCAGTAGACGGCAGTAGAACACAGCATCACCATTCCTTGACCGAGTTGGTATTGGTTGGAGTAACCTGGAACAGACAAAATATGTATTATATCGATTACTTGAGGTATAAAAAGTTGGTGATATAGCCCTCGTGGCAACGTACGATTTTGTTATCGAGCACTAGATGGTTTTCAGCGCACTACTTAGCACGCCGAGAGTTAGGTATATATTTTAGAAAATTGAGAATCCTAGGCGAAGACACGATAGGTTTCTGGCTAAAGAGATCTGGACAATTTTTTCTCTAGATAAGGTTGGTGTTTCCTATCCCAAAATCCATTAATCCTTCCCCTCCACTGTTGTTCGTTAAATTTTATTGTTAGGCCCCGTTCACACGGCAAAGATCAGAACAATGTTTTATGGTATAAAGTTGGGACAACAACACGTCAACATTTCCCTGTTAAAGTAAAAAACAAATGCAGTATGGAGCTGCAATGTTGTCCCAAAATTATACAGAAACATGTCGCCCAGGTCATCGCCGGTGAACGTGGCTTTACTGTGGTGTTGTTGTTACTTACACAGTATGCAGATTCTGTTCCGTCTTTTTATCCACGGCCCTGTCTTTGAAGAAGTTGGTGAACAGTGTCCTGAGGGTGTAGTGAAGGTCCAGGACTTGCTTCGACACCTCCGAGCTGTGTTCGCAACAGTGATAGATGAGGATCAGGTCCAAGTCTGAAAGATATAAGGAGACATGTTTAGTATGCATGAACCAGGGCTATGGAGTCGGTATAGTGGTCAGTGTGGTAGTGGTGCTGCAGAGAACGGAGTCAGTCTGGATTGTAGTCCTGGTTCGGGCAGTGTGTGTCCCATTGCTGACTTCCCAAGTTTGCCTCCATCATCGGCATGATTAATATTCTCGAATAGGTCCTAGGCTAGCCTACGCCTTTGGTGACTAACAATTGCAAAATCCGTGTCCAAGAACTTATCAGGGCAATACCCTCACTTGGCTTATACAATGTAACTGCCTGACCGGCATATTGATAACCGTTGTAAATCTTACTAAACTATAATACGTACAGCATACTAAACGTTAAATCGTAATAGCAAGTCTTAAAGACCCGTCAGTGGTTCTTATTCGTTTTTAATGTTCTAGATTTACTGTGTTCATAACTCAGCATGACTTTGCCACCGTGGGTGTCGTGAAGAGAGGGATGTTTGTTACCAGACTGCACTGGGCCCGCATGGTGGATTATGGATCACTCCCTCTCACAGACATGAGGCCTGGGACTCAGTATGGGGACATTATAGGCTAATTATACTATGATGATATTGCCCATTATATGTGCCATGCATGTAGGTATATCTTTTGTTGGAGTTCCTCAATATATAAATACTATAGCAGCATAGGTACGGCTGATAGCCGACTAAGACAACTGGGTAGAATACGGCCCACCCGCCCTTTTAGCACTTCGGGGCCCGCGTTTGTTTTAACCCAAATAAGCTCATCCCTTTCACATGACGCTAGGCAGAAACTACAGAACGCTACAATTCTTTCTAGTAGGTACAAAGAACACACTACTACAGACTGCAGGTTCCGCTATAATTGCGTATTATTAGATTAATTTAATGTAAAGGTCGCAAACAAATAACCTGATGCAAAAACTCTGCAAGCAGGTACCTGATCGAACAAAAAAAAAAAATTATATATATAAAAAGTCGTAAGACACGATCTACGGTCTGTAAGTAGTTATCCATGAACTTCAAATGATTTTATTTCACATAAACCTACGTGGGCACTTATGAAACGTCAGGAGCTATGTGCACGGTTACAATTTATCGTTCCCTATGGAGAAGATCCAGCAAGAAACTCCACGGGTTAAAAGTAATCGGATTTTACATTTTTTTCAAATTACAGTGTTAATAAGTATGAGAGGGCAGTATAGTGCATAATGAGCCTATAATGTTCCCACTGCTGGGACACAGGCCTCCTCTCTGTGAGAGGGAGGGGACCGTAATCCACCACGCGGGCCCAGTGCCGGTTGGTAGATGTCACGTCTTCGATTTTTTGGTTCTAGGACATGCCGGTTTCCTCACGATGTTTTCCGTCACCGTTTTGAGAGTAGTGGTGATGAAATAATTTAGACAAAGTAAAGCGCCCCTTTGGGATCGAACCTACGACGTACAGCTTTTCGCGGCCGTTACCACTGGACCACCACTGCTCCTTGTACCAGGAACTTTAGTACCTATGTAGGTACCTATCCTGTAACTTTTGTTTTTAATTGGGTACATATTTGAATTTCGAAAATTAAAATATCTACGTGTAAAATATCAACGTTCAAAACATCGAAAATTTAAATACCGATTATATCGTAACTAGCTTCTGCCCGCGGCTTCGCCCGCGTGGATGTCGGAAGTTATCCCACGGGAACGTGCTAACAGGATAAAATGTATGTGCTTCCCCAGAATGCCATCTATCTCGCGGGCCCTTTGTGGCTAATTACAGTAGAAAACCAATTGTGTCTCATTAGTGGTGATTAAGAGGGTACCTATATGATATCTTTACCTAAGTACCTACCTAATTAAAAAAAAAACTCAATAACAGAAAATTAAATACCTACCTAAATAAACCTATTTCTGATGATAACTAATCTAAACTCAATAAATAAGCAAAATCCCTAAAAACTAATATCTATACGAATGACTAATCCTACCTAACAGTAGGTATTATAAAATAACCTACGGTCACTGCGTACACTATCAATATACTACCTATACTTTAAAATTAAAATCTATACCTACGCCTCATATAAAAATAAACCTAAATAACTCTAAAAACTAAAAGGAATAAAAATGAACTCCACTGCGGGTGACCCAACCTACGACAAACTTAGTATTTGCGGTTGGTACAGTACAGACAGTGGTAATCGGGTATAGGGATCGAACCGCAAAATTAAGTTTGTTTTTTATTGTATATACTTTTCCAGGATAAAAAGTACCCAGTGTGGTGCCCAGGATATTAAAGAATAACTATACCAAGTTTCATCGTAATCGAACCGGTAGTTTTTGCGTGATGCCTGAACAAACAGACAGACAGACAGACGGACAGACAGACAGACAGACCGACAGACAGACAAAAATTTTTTTAATCACATTTTTGGGTTCGGTTTCGGTCTAGTAACGCCCCCTGTAAATTATTTTTTTGATATTTTCAATGTACAGAATTTTCACTTCTACAGATTTATTATAAGTATAGATATCGAAAATTGAAATACCAATGCTTAAAATGTCTAACATTGAAATGCCGAGTGATAAAAATATCTAATGATTTAAAATATCGATAATCATTATACCTAAGTTCAAAATGTCAACATTTAATACACTTTAGTTCATTATATTTACGTTAAAAATACCTACTAGTTAAAATATCGAACTTGATACTTATAGGAAAAAATGTCGGTAGATTTGAAATTGTCACACTCTGCCAACGCATAAGTCAACTCATTAGCCAGTCCACTGCAAACGTTTAACGTAGGCACCTATTGTTTAGCGAATAATTATTAGGGTACATATTTGAATGTCGAACATTAAAATACCTACGTGTAAAATGTTTAGTAAAAAATCGATTATTAAAAAGGCAATGAGAACTTAGGATGCAAGAGCGAGCGAAGCGAGCTCGGGAATTGGGGCACCCCGACTCGGACGGGTTAGGTTCGAAGGGGATGACGGGGGCTCAAGTGAGCGAGCGGAGCGAGCGAACGAGCCCCCGTCATCCCCTTCGTGTTAGGTTCCTTTAAACCCTGCAGACAGAAATAGGGGCTCCGTCGACTACGCCTTATCATGCAGCAAGCATGGTTTCTGTCACGGCTCCGGCGCTGCTGGGCTCCGGCGGTCCCACGCGAGCTTATCGTCGTCGATGGTTTTAACGCTCAAGCAAAGCCACCTCCGCCTCAGCTCGCGGGCCGCCTCGCCCCTCCGCGCCTACGCGGGCTTAAATTACACTCTAGGGGTAGGGCAGACAAGACCACGTGGAGTCGGTTTTGCAGCGATTTGTTTCTGTCACTAATTTTTGTAGCACAACATATAAATAAATCTCGATATTTAGGACATTCGATACTCTGTACTTCGATATGTAAGTCATTAGATAATATGTACTTCGATATTTAAGCCTTTCGATGTCATGTTTGTCGATAATTAGATTTTAGATATATTGAACGTAGATTATCTAACTATTCGACAATATAAACTTACGTTATTTTAATTTTCGGTATTATGGTCGTTCGATATTTAAATTTTCGATGTTTTGAACGTTGACATTTTACACGTAGGTATTTTAAATTTCGAAATTCAAATATGTACCCTTTTAATTTCAACTAGCCTTTGCTAGCGGCTTCGCCCGCGTTAGAAATTGCTTCTTCTAGATATTATTTGCAGATTCAATGGCGGAAATACAACATTTCTAGTGATTTCAGGTGCTGCGCAAGATTCATTTAAGCAGATTTTAGTGGTAACTGCGCTTGAAAGGCTGTTTATTAAAATTGTCTCGAAAACGTCCGTGTCAATAATCGACTGTTATTTCGTGGCCAGTCTGGTTTTTGTTAAAATATTGAAGTGCGAGATCTCAGTGTAAAAAAATCGTGATTCGAGTCATTATCTCTTAAACATTTATGGTATTCCTGGATGTTTTTATCTGTGAAAGTATCTATAATGTCATCAATATGTTTGTTTTGCTTGCATTCTAAAGATAAAAGGTACAAGTACCGAATCTAAAGCGCATGAATTTCTTAAATTGATTCTGTTTTCATCTATGAGAATGGAAGCACACGAGTTGCCATTTCTAATACATTTTACCCGTTCATCACGCATTGCGGTGTTTTCTTCTTCTTCAGCTTGTCCTTTCCAATTTTCAAAAAGAGAAGGTTTGTCAGAAAAAATGGAATCTGCAGGAAAATGTTGATGAGCAATAAGTTTTAAGCGTTTGTTTTTTTTAGAAGAAGCCTTACAAACTTTTCGTTTTTTCGATCGATGTTGTGTTATGTTTTAGATTTTACGTTCTGAAAAAGGTCAAACAGAGCGATTTCAACTTCTCCTTCTAAATATTCCATACATATTTTCATGAATTGATCTATTCGGTATCTAGACAGCTTAGTTTTAAAAATTAAATTTTTTAATGTCTTGAAATGACTTTCAGACGCTGTTGAAGATGGAGATTTATTTTCGGATTTGTAAAATGAACATAATAAATTAGACCACAACGGCATTATATACAACAACATCTTAAAGGTAGGTAAAAATGGTGGATAAGAGTAGTTAGTTAGACTCGGCTAACTCATCAAACCATGTCATAAAATCAATGTTGTCAAAAGAGTTAAAGTCGCCGAATTTCTCAATTTCCTCCTCAGAAATCAATATTTGAAAGTTATCCGGATCATCGGTTGAATTGTCTAATGGTAAATTATCAAGACGCTCTTTGGCTGCAGCACATTTTACAAATTTTACGTCCTTATCATCACCATATATTGTCCGAGACAAATTGATATAATATCTTCAATATTTTTGAAACGAAACGATTCAATTCAGAAACAAAGTTACCTTTCCCGCCAGCCAAAACACAGACTTATAAATAGTAATCTATGGCACAGACCGTATCACAGAGCATGTATGGACCGTATTGTAAATTGTAATCAATCTTTGGGCTTAAAGTTTTTTTTTTTGTTTGATCCACCCTTTCTGGTTAGGAAAAGGATTCTAGCATACAGCCTAAGGTTCGGCTTTTAATTAATATATTCAGTAACTTGCCAGTAGAGGGGTTAAGATTTTGACAAAAAAAAGATAGTGAGGTGGTGTAAGAACGAACGACATTGAATGAACTTAAATAATGTAACTTCCGAAATTAAAGTTATTTGTCACTTTGTAGTGTCGTTTTTGGAAGTCGGTTGTTTTTTTTTGTGAATAGAATTTAGTTTTTTTTGCCTCTCCTGTAAAGTCAAGTTAAGTCCTGGTTACATTACTTGATATTACAACTGACGATTATATAGGTGGGTTACTTACTGTATCAGTTATATTTCCGATGATCTCATATTATATGGTCACCCTACTGCACTTTTCTCTAACAATAAAATTAAAAATGTAATATCTCGTAAATTAAGCTGTATATGTAAATTATTTTTATGTAAAATTTTAGTCATAAAGTTGTACAAAAATTAATCGTAGTTTGTGTAAATCAATACGAAACGTAAGTTACCTATAAGTATTCTTATGGATCACTCAGTTCAGCAAAGGCTGGTCTTTGAAAAATAACCCTGTATAGTTGTAAAGATATTTCCAATTTTAACTTTGCTGTTGCATCCAGTTTTTAATTTGTAGAAAATTATAGTGTTTGACAGGTAAACAACACCAGCGACGATGCGACACCTAGTGGGATAAATTGGCAGTGCCTCTCGCCATTGCGGAAGTATTTAGCAGTAGGTAGCAGAGATAATAGTCGCCAACGAATTAACTTCTAATGAGAAACCTCACGAATGCATGGTATAAAATACTATTGTGTTAAGTTAGTTAATTAGTAGGCAGAGGATGCTCTACTTTATTTTCAAGTCAACATAAATGTGTCATTAATTATAACAATTGATCGCGGGTACATAATTGTTGTCTCATTAGATAAGTCATCTAACGATTTATAGGTACCCGTTTACTTTACTGTGTTTCCTGTGTTATTTTTTTTACATTTACCTATATCTGTTATTTATATGGTGTACGTCACCAAAGGAGATAAGTAACCAGGGTCGTCGGATATAGTTGAAGTTTAGTAAGAAATCGATGGATATTTTCGAATAAAATTTAATTTAATTAATAGAAAACAAACAGTTCATTTATCACCTAAATTAAATTTCATTCGAAAACATCCATCGATTTCTTAATAAACTTCAACTATATCCGACCACTCTGGTTACTTAAAGAGTAGGTAGGTATTCCATTCTAACTTCTATCTATTGTTACATCCATGCCAATTACGGAACAATAAAAGACTCATGTGCATACTAAGCGGTAACGTCGTAAGTTTGTCCATCCCGGCTTGGGATGGATTGGGGTTAAGTCAAGGCCCAATTGTCATTTTAACTAATGTGTTTCCGGAGCCGACCCTATCTCGGTACAAAACCTACCTACCTAGGTAGGTAAGATGCATGGGATTACATTTTACGAAAAAAGTAATTTTAAATTACTTTTTTCGTATCGAGATGATATCGAGACGATTTATCAATTATCCCTTTGTCTCGATGTCATCTCGATAGGAAAAAAATAATTTTATTCTCCAGTGGGGCAGGCTGTTGATAAAATTGGATGAAATCTAATTTAGCATGTCTAATCTGTTTGTTTTCCACTTGAATAAAATCATCGTCACGGTCACAAAAGATTCATTTGATACATGTAAATGAAACAGAAACTAATGCGTTTTGAATTGATTTAAAAAAAATGATAGCACTATTATTTCGAGGAAGTACTTGAAATCTTTTCGGAATTTAAACAGAATTACAAAAAAGTTAGCCAAAAAAAATATCTTTACATGACTTTTCAAGTAACTGAGTTGGATCTATGTATCCATTACTCATGAAATACTCAAGAAATAGTGAAAAACTTAAGTAGCTACCTACATTTATATATTGTGAAGCAGAAAGCCATATTATAATACTTTAACGAGACTTTAATAACTTAACAAGACAGTCCGTGTCACACTTAATGTCGCACGTGTCCTACTTAACATTGAACTTGACGTAAACTCGACAAAATAAATAATTGTGTAGGTACTAGGCAGTTAATATATACTTCATAATAACCCTCATTGTGCCACCAGCCTTACCAAGGAGTATCGTATTTCCCAGGAAGTGGTTTGTCGAGGTCAGGATAGGCAGTCGCTCAATGTAAAATACTGAAATACATTCAGTTTCATTCGGCTAGATTGGAAGCCGAAGCCGACCTCTACATAATTGGGAAAAGGCTAGGCAGATGATAAATATCTCTTAAGGTGCGTGTAATGAGTGGGTGTAATCGAGGCGAAAGTTATTCATGGTGAAAAGTGGCTCTTCGTCCCTCGAAAAGAGTGGATCCTCCGACTAGACGGGTGTTATTTGGTGGGCTACTGCCTGATGGCTTTAGGACTGTTGAATACAGGATTTTTTTCTAGCCTGTATGCACAGGCTCTCGCGCGCTCGTCTAAACAGCGCCCTCGTCCTTTCAGTGTTTATCTCCTAAAAAACGCTGAAGGGAACCATGAGATCAATTCAAACTCCTGGCGCCTGGCGCGACGTAGGATTTACGTGACGTCAGGTGTAATGCCTAGTTCGTATGTGGCGTTAAATTTAGATGCCGCCACCGCGTCATGTTGGTCTGGGGGTCGTAAGCGAGACTGCGGTCCTGGTCACTACTAGGTCCGATCTCGTTCAATTTGAACAGTGTTATTAGATATCCCATCAATTAGGAAATTCTTAGAAGTTTGTGCCCAGTTAGTGATAATGGGCTAGCCCCTAGTCTTTACGTGAGACTTTGAATATAACCAACGAAATGTGGATGGCCCTGATCTACCTACACCATCGGGAATTCGGGAATAGAAGCGTTTTGTTATCTTATTTACAGCCCGTATGATGCAGTGATGTTTACTTATTACTTCCTACACAGGTATGCACCTAACTGTTTAGCTGTGTGTACATAACTAATAATTAACTTAGTTAATTCTGAAATTAAAAGAAACTAGTTTTGTATAGTTCAAGGTTGGGCTTCATACCATGTAGGTATTATTAGTAGGTAGGTAATTGGATGCATGTATTTACTTCCTGGTGGAGCGGTAAATTACTGTGACTTCTTGTAATTAGTGTAATCTTTATTGAGATGACGGTAAATATCGGTTGTTTGGCTGATTCATAGTGTTTGTTTTGCTGCATTTTTTCCTGCTGTGCAAGTGTATAGCATAGGGATGTAAATGATGTAGTGTTTATTTGCTTATAATGTAGGTATTCAGATAAGATGAAAGGGATTAGAAGGCCCGTGGCCATTTTGAAATAAATCAAAATGGCGGTCAGTAGGTATGCCAGACTCCGAAAAATCTTCAATCCTCTTTCGATATTGTAGTTTTTGACAGCCAGCTTCAATAGACGAAATTCTATGGATGGCTATTCATCTTACAAAACTATAATTTTAATGATAATTTTGCATGCCTGAATTGGTGCAACACAGTGGACTGCGCATTCACTTGACATCTAGAAATGTATGATTATACAGTACTGTGTTGAGCATTAAACATTTTAATTTGAATTTATGCTTGCGTTACGACTTCTTATACTCTTAAGTCTACGGCCAAAGGATAACGATATGATGCAGCTATTTCGCTAGAAGCCAACGATACAATTTTGCACGATACTGGGAGTTTCTAATCTAATAATTATGTTCACATGATGGTCCTAAAATCCAGATTGACGTTCCATTATGACAGTCTCAGCAGTGCGATTGTGTAACCATCTCACCGTGAAAACTTAGGTGAAGTGAGCGTGGAGTGAGCTGTCATTCCAACTAATGCTAGGGATTGACACTCGCTCAGGCTCACTTCACCTAACTTTTCACGGTGAGATTTTTACAGAATTGATCGGCTGGTCTGTCTAGATAGCGGGGTAGTCGAAACACACTTACAATGGCAATGTCTTTAATTTTGACAATTGAACCATACCTATTCATTGCGTGGGTTAAGTTGTCGGGCAGATGAATTTTTCAAACATGAAGCAATGGTTCAGCAATTTCCTTTAAAATCAGTCGGTTCGAGATGATAGTGTGTTACGCACGTAGTTTTACGACGGTCATTATTTTTTTTAAAGTATGTTTTTGTCTTTGGCGCCTACCGGATGACTTGAATACCGCGGTTTACTAAAATAATGGTATATTTGCAAACAATATAACTCGAGAAACATTGACTAAAATAGATACTTAGGTGCTTATTGACATTATCTATTTGATAGGTATTAAACGATGCAGCCTTGAAACTGAAAATAGTAGACACAATAAATTACCAATTGAGCAAAACATATTGGCCTAACCACTTTTTTGCTGATAAAATATCAGCAAAAAAGCGGTTGTAGGTAGTGGTAGGTAGGTAATACTTGATTTTTATTCAGCAATCCTGATGATTTATTAATCCACGTTCTTTTTTAAATATTTGGTCATGCTTAGCGAGCAATCGAAACTGCCGGTCGATTCTGTAAAAATCTCACCGTGAAAACTCAAGTAAAGTGAGTTGTCAGTAGTGTCAATCCCTAGCATTATTTGGAATGACAGCTCACTTCACCTAAGTTTTCACGGTGAGATGGTTACAGAATCGCACTGCTGATATTGATTTAAACCTGATTTAATTCATAAAACTTGCATGACAAGTTGACAACACACGAGAGGTACGCACGACGACATCAAGCTATATCCAGCATAAGCTGGCTTCTCATTGTAGTACAAAAAGCCTATACTTACAATGCAAGGTCAGCTAAAACTGGAAATCTACCGCTTGATGTGTCGTCGTGTGTACCTAATACCTACAGCGTGAATTTTCAAAGAGTGCATGCGTGCATGGCCAAATCCGAAATGGCGAAAATACTCGAAGGCAATCCTCTGCTTAACCCTTCGAGTACGATACATGCGTGATGTTATGTAATGTTTCACACAAATGTACCTCGGGGCCGATTTTAATAGTGCAGCAACTAAAAACAGCTTCAAACTTATGAAGCTGTTTTTAGTTTAGTTTCCTGATTAGACTAAGAGATTTGGTCCCATGTAGTCAAACAAAAAAAAAAAAACAGTAATAGATATGATAAATGATATTGATCATACCTGTCATATATTCGCCGGGCAGATGGGGTTGTGTGCTGAGCCATTCTCGTAACTTCTTGATGTCGTCAGGAGTTGTGCCCGTGTTCTTCTTGTACTCGTCCTCCAGGGATATCCCTTTTATTGCCATTGTTCTAAAAGAAGGAGGGTTTATCTCAACTAATATTATAAAAATAGAAAAGATTTGATTTTTTGTATGTTTATTTGTTACGCTTTCACGCTAAAACGGCTGAACAGATTTGGATGAAATACAATCTAAATGTTGAATAATTACTATGAGCAAATATAACTTGGTTAAAAATACAAAATAGTCGACTCGCAGGACTACAATTTCTTGTGAAGCAAAAGGCTTGGCCTGAAATTGGAGTCTTTTTTTTCTCGCGGCCATCAACCAAATCATGTTTTCTACTACAGAATAGAAACAAAGAAACGAAACTTATTTGACGTGAATACTTATCTCTAAACTCAGTCCGAAATGAAACATAAGAGTTGGAAGTTTGTATGTATTTATTAGTTTTGTAGGCAATTTTTGACTCCTGCGTGTGTTAGATTATTTAGTATATACTAGAAGTATATGTACCTATATATTTGTTAATGATCATGCAGAATCATAAGCCTCAGTTCCATACAATGTGTTTTGTCAAAAGGTTTTTGCAAGATGTAACTAGATGGCGTTGACGTCAAATTTAGAACTCGCAAGCGTTGTCGTGGCAACGATGTTGTTGGTTCATCTGAAGTTTCAGAAAAATATATTATCAGCATAGAACAGTATACAGTTGGGTTGTTTTATTCAGACCTTCAACCCTACTAGTAATACACATAAGCTCAAATTTAAGTACTGAGTACCATACCAGGTGTTCGGTATTTAACATTGGTCCATCGACCCGGATATATTTCGGATTTTTTGAGTTCGCCCGCCCGTGGTACTCGCAGTGGTTTGCTGCGGCGAAAGTACATGGTTCCCCGCATGGGCAGCGGCAGCTTCGTCCAGTACCTATAGTGGACGGGGTCAGCAGCAGCAGCGGCGGAAAACAGTTCAAGCGTGAGGTGACTGTGTCATCCTCGTAGTTCAACGTGACGTCATTAGAAGAACGTCACGCCGAGTTCAACGTGACATCAGAAGACTGACGTCACACCTATAGTTCAACGTGTCGCCGCCAGGGAGCGCCACGTACACAGAATCATCGTGTTGTGTGAGTGAAGTGAAAATTGTGAGTACATTTTACTATATAAACAAAAGCAGTAAGTGACAAGCGATTTTAGACTTTATTTATTCTAAGAGTTTTACTTGTATTTATTTGTGCATGTTAGTTTAGGACTTAGAATAATTTCATAAAAAACGACGGAACGGGGAACCTATGCCCGATTTCCGCCAGATTATAAGTTGTTTCAAAACACTTGTAAAATTTTGAGCAACTAATTGGAACTTAAAATATTTGTCTTGTATTTTATTTCAAATTACTTTTGCTTTATTTTAGAACAAACATTGTTTTTATAATACTTTTTTAACTTAGTTTTAATTTCTTTGGTTAATTGTTTCAAATATGGAGGGGTTGATCAATCAATTGAGGTGGTTGCAAAGTGTTATTCTTAAAGGATTCACAAATTTTAAAAAGAGTCCTAAAGAAAGATTAACGATTGAATACATTGAAACTAAACAGGAATTATTAGAAAACGATTGGGAATCGTTTAAAAAGGTGAATACCACACGGTCCGAGCCTTGCTCGATCAAGGTTCGCAGGCTTGTTTCATAACAGAGGCCACAGTGCAGTATCTTAGCCTGAAAAAGGTCCCAATTCAAGGACTTGTGTCGGGAGTAGGAGATAATAGGTCAACCATGACAAAGTACATGGTACAATTAATGATTAAATCTCGTGTCGACCCTAGATTCAAGTTTCCATTAAATGCTTATGTGTTAAAGAAGATCACCGCTTACCTACCGGAGCGAAGTCTTCACTCAGACACCTTCGACTGGTTAAATATTAATAACCTATGTTTAGCAGATCCAGAGTTCAAGACACCCAACAAAATCGATATTCTGTTGGGTGCTGATGTTTATAGCTGCATCATAAAAGAAGGTTTAGTGAAGAGTCCTTCTGGTACATTGATCGCACAGAGCACTACATTTGGGTGGGTCCTGTCGGGTGCCGTTGGTCCTGGAGAAAAGACTAGTGCAAATAGTAATTTAAAGAACATAAATGTAATGCATTGCAAGGTTGATGATATTTTAAGAAAATTCTGGGAAATTGAAGATGTCAGCACTAATAAAAAGATATTTACACCAGAAGAGAAGAAATGCGAAGAGTTTTATAGTAAGACCACAAGGAGAGATAGCGATGGCAGATACATAGTTAAGTTACCTTTCCGAGATGAAGATCCTCCTTGCAAGTCGGGAAATTCACGTGGCATAGCTAAATCAAGGTTCAAAGCATTAGAACGAAGATTAGTAAAGAACAAAAATTTAAAGCAAAAGTACACAGAAGTTATAAATGAATATTTACAGTTAGGACATATGCGGCACGTGAAAGAAGATGATAGTAAGAAGGGAGAAGCAGTGTATTTACCACACCATGCAGTCATTAAGAACGACAGGACCACAACTAAAGTTCGTGTTGTTTTCAACGCCTCTGAAAAGAACAGCAAAGGAGTGTCACTCAATGATACGCTCATGGTTGGTCCGTCACTGCAGGCTGATTTACGTCACACGGTTTTAAGATGGAGGATTCATCCCATAGGACTTGTAGCGGATATTGTGAAAACGTACCGCCAAGTTAGGGTAGCAGAAGAAGATGCTATGTTCCAAAGGATACTCTGGCGTGACAGTCCAGACAAAGAGATCCAAGATTACGAACTTTTGACCGTGACCTTCGGAACAGCTTCTGCTCCGTATCAAGCCGTCAAAACCTTGCGTCAGATCGCAATCGATGAAGGCACAAGTTATCCACTTGCTGCAGAGAAGATTTTAAATTGCTTCTACATGGATGATTTAATGACAGGATGTAATAGTGTAGAAGAAGGCATAGAAATATATAGACAAATGATAGCATTATTAGGAAAAGGTGGATTTATATTGCAAAAGTGGAACAGCAACAGTCAGGAACTACTGAAGAGAATAGATAAACTTGAAAGAAATAAAGTTAAAGAACAAACAGATCAAACTAGAACAACTGAAAATAAGGACAACAAAATAGAGAAAAAAGAGTACAAAGAGGAGAAAGGGATAGAAATCAAATTAGATAGCACAATCAAAATTTTGGGACTTACCTGGAACCGCATCGAAGATACCTTCCAATACTTGGTGAATCTTCCTCCACTGACGACTGCACCTGTAACTAAAAGATCAATTATTTCGGACATAGCTCGATTATTTGACCCACTAGGCTGGTTAGCCCCTAGTGTGGTTTTAGCAAAAATATTCATCCAAAAATTATGGCTTGCAGGTGTTAGTTGGGATGAAGAACTAAGCACTCAGTTAGTAAAGGAATGGAATATTTACCGTGATGAGTTGTCACAACTTAGTAATGTACGGATACGTCGTTGGCTTGGCACTAAGTCAAACGATGATCTTGAGCTGCATGGCTTCAGTGACGCCTCCAAAACAGCATACTCAGCCGTTATTTACTTGCGGATAGTAGATGAGGTCGGCAAAATCCATATTTCGTTGTTGGTTGCAAAAACCAGAGTAGCTCCCGTCAAACAAATTAGCATACCTCGTTTAGAGCTGTGTGGAGCAGTTCTACTGTCAAATCTTCTGACAGAAACAGCAGATATTTTAAATATTTCAAGGGACAGAATCAAGGCTTGGACAGATTCTACCGTGGTGCTAGCTTGGCTCAACAGCCATCCCAGCAGATGGAAGACGTTTGTAGCCAATCGTACCTCTGAAATATTGACCAACATGAAAGCATCTCAATGGTTTCATGTAAAAACACAGGACAACCCAGCAGACTGCGCCTCTAGAGGTATATTACCAAGTGCACTTATAAACAATAGTTTATGGTTTTCCGGACCATCATTTCTCAACCAAAAATATATAGTACACAAAGGGACAAAGGAGTTGAGTACAGACTTGGAGGAAACAACGAAAGTTCACATGGCCACAGTTACAGAGTGTTTCATTTTCGAAAGTTATTCCTCCTTAAAAAAATTAGTAAGAATTATTGCTTATTGCAGACGATTTTTGAAAACTAATACAGTCAAACAAAAATATTTACAGAAATTAGAATTAGAAGCAGCCTTAGAATGTTTTATAAGACAAACACAAAGAGAAATATTTACAATTGAATATTTACAATTACAGGACAAAGGCTATTTACGATTAAAATCTAGTAAGCTAAACTCACTCTGCCCATATCTTGATGACAAGGGCATAATCAGAGTTCAAGGTAGACTTGAGAAGGCTCCATTAAAGGAACAAATAAAGCACCCAATAGTGCTACCAAACTCTGGTCATCTGACTAACCTTATAGTGGCAGATGCTCACTTAAAAACTCTGCACGGGGGTCCTCAGCTGATGGCGCATTATTTGAGGACAGCCTACTGGGTCATAGGAGTCAGAAATTTAGTCAAACATCATGTGCGCAAATGTGTAATATGTGCTAAACATCGCGCTAGTATCAAAAACCAGATGATGGGTTCTCTGCCATCTGTAAGGTGTTCTCCAGCGCGACCGTTTTTGCATAGCGGTGTTGACTATGCAGGCCCTATAAATATTAGGACAACGAAAGGTCGTGGACACCGTTCGTACAAGGGCTACATATGTTTGTTTGTGTGTATGTCAACCCGTGCCCTTCATTTAGAAGTCGTCAGCGACATGAGTACACAAGCCTTTTTAGCTGCCTTCAGACGTTTCGTGTCTAGGCGAGGTCATTGTGCCAAAATATGGAGCGACAATGGCACAACGTTTGTTGGTGCCTCCAGAGAACTGCAACAATTGACATCTATTCAGGCATCAATAGCAGAACAAGTCGAAGCCAACGGTACTGAGTGGCATTTTATTCCCCCACATAGTCCAAATTTCGGCGGACTTTGGGAAGCAGGGGTGAAATCTACAAAGTTTCACCTTAAACGGGTCATTGGCGATGCTACCTTGACGTACGAGGAAATGAGCACACTTCTCAATCAGGTGGAAGCTTGTCTGAACTCGCGTCCAATAAGTGTCCTCAACGTTACTGATCCTGGTGAATTGTTACCCTTAACTCCTGGGCATTTCCTGATCGGAGAGCCGATAGTCAATGTACCAGATGATAGATATGAGAGCACAAATGTCAGTTATTTATCGCGGTGGAAATTCATTCAAAGGATGGTACAGTCATTTTGGAAGCGCTGGTCTCGTGAATATTTGTCCAACCTTATGAACCGGTACAAGTGGTCTTCAAAAGTTCCTGAGCCAAAAATTGGAGACGTTGTTATAATTAAAGAAGACGATTTGCCGCCTAGTCGTTGGTTGTTGGGTCGCGTAATCGAAAAGCATCCTGGTGATGATAATATCACCCGTGTAGTCACATTGCGCACTAGGACATCTACTATTAAGAGGCCAACATCCAAACTTTGTATTTTACCGGTTACAGATCAATGAATTTATTATTTTTCACCAACCTAACATAATGTTAGTAGTTTAAGTTATTATATGTAAGTTTTTATTTTGTTACTATGTTTAAGATTTTAGATCAAAACTATAAGATCAAATTGTTTGCTACCAATTCGGACCCATAATGTAATTCAAGAAGGACATTCCATCAGTAATGTCCTTGGTGGGCGGTATGTTAATGATCATGCAGAATCATAAGCCTCAGTTCCATACAATGTGTTTTGTCAAAAGGTTTTTGCAAGATGTAACTAGATGGCGTTGACGTCAAATTTAGAACTCGCAAGCGTTGTCGTGGCAACGATGTTGTTGGTTCATCTGAAGTTTCAGAAAAATATATTATCAGCATAGAACAGTATACAGTTGGGTTGTTTTATTCAGACCTTCAACCCTACTAGTAATACACATAAGCTCAAATTTAAGTACTGAGTACCATACCAGGTGTTCGGTATTTAACAATATTACCCAAATAACAAGCTTGAATATCAGAATGGTTACTAGTTAGTTATTTACTGTGTATGAAGGTTATTATTGAATATGGTTTGTAGGGGAAGGGTTTCATGAAGTAAAGCACAGATAGACAAGGCTAAGCATTTATTTTAATTTAGGCTTGTCAGTAATTAATCAGAAAACTAGTCGTCCGTTCGTAAAACTAGGTCATCATGGAGAAGAAGGACAAGAAACTCCATGGAAGCAGTATTAAAGTATTCTATCAATACATTTCTTACGTTGTCATAAATTATCGTTATCTTTAAAAATAATTAATTCTATCTCTTGTACAACGGTCCAAGAGAATTCAAATAATAGCAACATAATAACAATAGCTAGGAATATTGGCCATAATATAACTTACAGAACAACATAGTCATAATAAGCAATAATTAAGGTATAATATCAAATTACTTAACTTACGTGACATCTGGTCGATCTATTCCACATAATAACGGCACTAGAACTAACCAACTGAACATCTGCCAAGCAACTGACCCGATAACGTCGTTACAATCCTTTTTATACACTACCAACGTCTTTTACGTCAAACATCTACCTCCATTTTGAAACAATCACAGATTATCATATATTTTAGCTTAATATCTTCTAACACAGGTAATAACAAACAAATCTTATGTAGTAGAACAGTTTTAAAACATTATAAGGTAATTAATCAATTTAATAGGAGTTGATTACTAATTCTTAGATATCATCAAAAAGTATATCAACATCAACTGACAGTATTGTGCCAATCGTTTGAAACAACCTATTATATTAAAATGGCAATATAAAATCTAAGATATACTACAAGTGTAATCAAATATTACTTAATCATTTATAGCAATAACATCTAAGTGTTTTTTACAAGTTAAGACTGTTGTTTTTTGTAAACACAATATCTAGTCAAATTAAGTACTTCTACGTTTGTCCCAGGCTTCTTAAATGTGACAGATGCCATTATCCAACAAACAATATTCTAATATTATAATTATATCAAAATGAAATATCTAACACGTGCAAGGTTAGTGTTAAGTTACCACAAAATACATAGGTAGCCGCTAAATGTTCTTGGACATTTGAATATTCGGTACACCCCCTGCCGTACGCTACGCACTCCTCACCAATTACACATTGTCAGGTCGGAGGTAGTATGAGGCCATTTTTCTTACTTTTGATTTTCCTTAAGTCGTAAAAAAACCAACCAAACTACAAAATAATTGATATTATATTAAAATTTATTAAAATAGAACAACTACAACTTATTAACTTTAACAATTCTTCATCGCTGGGCTCATCAGCTTCGTCTTCCGCGTCATATCGTAAGATACTGTAATCAGTATTTGTCAGAAAATACTACGTATAATACGTAGTCGTTTACGACTACATATTTTGCGACCAAAAGGAGCTTACTCGAAACTAAAATATTGTAAACAGAAAAGATTTGATTTTTTTGTATGATTGTTGGTTACATTTCATCCAAATCCGTTCGTTTTAGTGTGAAAGTGTATTTCACACTAAAACGGCTGAACGGATTTGGATGAAATGTGACACATGGGTAGATCATGACCTGGGTTAGGACAAAGGATTTTTTATCCCAATATTTCTACGGGATCAAGACTTATGCAGGTGAAACTGTGGGGCGCATCTAGATTGTAAGCACGACCTTACTGCTGACATCAGACTTCCAAAGCTAGCGACTGACATATCAAAACCACAGGCTGCACTGGAAGAACTTGCGGTAATTCTGGGTGGGAATGCCCTGCGGGGTAATTGCGTGACACACTAACGGTAGCTTGGCAGTTTAGCAACATTCATTGCGTTATTTACGTTTTAGAGCAGACATGTTCGAACATATGAAGCAATGGATTAGCAATATCCTTCAAAATTACTTAGAATGTGATTGTTATTGTGTTATGCAATCAGGGTGCAGTTAAAAGCTTAAGCACACCCTAATTAAAATGAATGCTAAAAATAAACTAAGACGGAGTTATAAGATTATTTCAGATGGCAAGTCATTTTACTGGTTCCGTATAATCCGAGACTAATAATCTTATACCTAAACCAATTGTACATACCTACAACTGATACTGACCTGCAAATTTCGAAAAAACGTAAGAAAATTTGAATCAAATGAACTAGCCTGGCTCTTTTGCCTTAAATAAGCAGTAAAAGGACTTAGTAGCAAGTGATTTTAGACGCAGACGCAGTAACAAGTAGCAAGTAATTTTACTGGTATCGTATCGTATCATCCGAGAGTCCTAATACTCTTATACCTAAACCAAATCGTTGTTACGCTTGAATCAAAGCAGAAATTTAAAAAAATACAATTTCGCTAGCGGTCGATACTATCTAACGGTTAGGTACGCAATAACACAAACATGTGGTTGGCCTTGGGTATCCAAAACTGGATCCCGAAAGCGAACTGAAGCCAATGACATGAGGACTTGAATTTAAATGTTCGTGATAAAACGATATATTTTTACATTGTTTTTAAATAAGTAATTTAGTATAAAATTGTGTGAATTTGGTATCCTGTATACAGAAAAATTGCTTGAATTCCTCGCCATCAGAATTTAATTGAATTCCCTCTTCTACCGTGAAACAGGAAAATCAGGTGGAACGACAGCTCACTTCACCTAAGTTTGCACGGTGAAGTTTTTACAGAATAGACCGGCAGGACTTCAAAATGGTTGCTTCGATAATGTTTAAACCTAAAGGAAAGCACCCGTCTATCTACACCTGCACGATAGATACACTACGTTAATATTTTATTACTTAGTGTAGTACCTCAGCAATCTTTTATTAGTATAATTTTATCTACACTAGCTGGTGTCCGCCACTTCTTTTGTTCAGTATATTTTATACTACAACTTGTAGAAATTATCCTACGGGAAGGTGCTATCAGGACAAAAAGTAGCCTATGTCCTTCCCCAGGATGCCATCTATCTCCTTCAAATTTTAGGTTACCCTGTAATGATAGATGTAAGTGGGATAATAAATACATTTTAACGAAATCCATTCAGTGGTTTAGGCGTGAACTGATGTATGTCGTCCTGCAGGTCCCAGGCTACCTATTTGTCTTTCATAACAATCGGTTCAGTGGTCTAAGCGTGAAACGGTAACAGACAAACAAAGTTACTTTCGCATGAATAATGTTACCTATTTATATTAATCATATTAAAGTATGGATAAGATAGATCAGTTACGTGAATGATAAACAGCGTATTAACCTAAACCTAGATAGAAACATGGCACGACAAGTGTGCATGCACACGAGCGGCACGCGTCCACGACAGAGGCAACTAGACGTGTCGCCTGCGGCCGTCAACTGCAGTCGTCGACGCGTGTCGTCTGCTGCAGTTACCTCCGCCATTGACGCGTGCCGCTCGTGTGTAGTGTATGCACATGGGTGTAATAAGAGTTGTAAGAGTTGGGTGTAATAGAGTTTTGCGGGACACTCTTTTAGCTAAAAGTCGGCCATTTTAAAATTCCTAAGAAACATACGGTGTCTATTTTAATTTTGAACTACTAGGAAATAACAAAATACTCCACACCTACTTATTTACGATGCGATTAAAGAATACTTTAATCGCATCGTAAATACATAAGTAGGTATGGAGTAGTCTCAGCAGGTAATAATCTGATGAGATGGTTTTATTTATTAAGGTACACCAACAGCCTCTATGTATAATATATTTTAAGTACTATACAATAGTCTCAAGTCTTGCACAGTCGCCAATCGTTTACCAGCAATCTCAGAAATAAGTGACACATAATAATAACAAAACTAAAGGCTAAACTAATTCTACCGAATGATTTAATCGATTGAATAGTTTATGGCCCATTAGAACACCTATATGAATAATCACGTAATTCCATCTAGCCATTAGGTACTTCTTCCACAATAATGTGATCTTGTACCTACACCACCAGTGTATTTATCGGCCATAAAAATAAAAAAGTTGTTCTAATGACATTCATATAAACTTATTATTATAATATAATTAATAAAATAATATAATATAATTATTAAATTAACAGCCGCTTATTAATATAATATAATAAAATTATTAAATGAACAGCCTGTTTTTATGGACTTCAATGATTTTAATATTTAAAACATGTTAGCTATGGGTTGGTATCGGATCTAAAACTACAAATATAAACACATAGATACATAAATGATCGGTCTCGAGGTCACTTCGTCAACAAAGTCACTATCAAAATATTTTCCTAAAGGTCATTGGCAACAGAAACATGGTCATGATAATGAAGTTACTATAAAGTTTCAGTAGTTTCCACACAACCTACCATTTAAATGTCAAAATACCTACTTACAAAATAATAAATACTCCCTTTATTATGAAAGTAATCCATCACCAAAATCACTAAAAATACTCACATAAAACTATGTATTTACTTATTTAATATTTATGTAGGTACTAAAACTATTTCAATTAATTTATGTGACGTCACTACACGCGTCCTATGAACGCGGTCTCACTTGAGCTACTAAATACGCTTAGTTGCTCCAAAAGCTATGTTCCGCTATAAAAGGCTGTAGTAGGCTACGCACTAGGTAAATAAACTGCGACGGTTCAACTGACTGACTAGTGTCGAGTAACGAAATAAAATGTAAGTAGGTAGGTACCTACATAAATAGTGTTCGGCCCGACATCATTATCTGCCTGTTTCTAACTCTCAGAGAGGCAATTCTCGTCATTTTAAGAACGTTCACAGTCTAACCTCACGTCTCTCAATCTGTCAAAAATACATCTAATTTCCCTACATTTTTGACAAGTTTTTGGCATTGATTGTTGCTAAGATGAGATTGCTACTAGATTATGAACGTTTTTAATTACGGGAATTGGCCTTCTGGTCAGCTTCCAGTCAATACAGATGGTGCTGTATTTAGCAGTATATAGTAATGTTCATTATTTTGTTCAATGGTGTTCGGTTCAAAGAAAGAAAGAAATCTAAAAGTATCTAATTGAAAACGCTAATTGAGCGAAAAAATAGTCAACATGCATTTGGTATTTTTAAATCACCCACATTGCGCCTTTTGGTGCCTCTGAGTAATTCACTTCGCGTTTTTAACTGGTTGTCAAATGCCACAACACATTCAAAGGTTATTTCGCTGGGTGAGTGTTTTTATTATTTGGGCTTGAAAAAGACATCAACGCGTAGACCCTTTCTCCTTACACCGAAGTCCTTAACGCACAAGCATATTTGTATGCTCATGAGTATACAGTCATCATCGTCGTCATTACATCATATGCATGCGCTCATGATGTAATGACGACCATTCGCGCGTTGTTTTATTAACACAGTGCGTCACGTCGAACAAGTGATAACGAATTCCAAACATCCGCGTACCTACTATTTTTTTTTTTTTCTATAATATGATTTATAGACCGTGACATGCCAAACATTTAATACAAAGTTAATCGTATGGCAGATTATTAATTATGTTATTTTTGTTAAAAGTAGATAGGCGGCATCGCTTCTCGGTGGCGCTTAGTTAAGACAACTGTGGCATTTTATTTTATTTATTCAGCAGTTGAATGAGTTGCAATACCCATATAGGTTTTACTTTTTTGTCCAATATATTTTTAAAAAATGCTGCTCCACATGCTATAAATTTTTTCGCGATCCCACATTCCCACGTTTGGTCCTATTGAAAGAGTTCATAATGCGTACAATGTCCCATTTTCAGATTTTCAGTGTAAATACACTGAAGACCTGAAAACCAAATTACACCTAGTACAAAAACAATGGGCTAACTAAGGCCGCCAAAAAGCCGACAAATCCTTGAATGGAGACCCCAAATTATACGTTGGGTGAGTGAGATGTGCACTCCGATGAGTACAGCTAGTTGGACTGAAGTCTCAGATAGAAGCAGTAGTAGGCTTCTAAAGGGGAAGGACTAATTATTGTCGTTTGTTCAGCAGTGGACTGCAAGTAACCGCATATTGATTTATTGTTAGATGATTAGGTATGTCATCATCAAGGTCGTTTTTAACTACGTACTGGATACTAATTAGTTTTGACGTAGTGGAATGAGGAAACAAATTAGTGGCCTTATAGTGCTAGAATGTTAAATAGTGCCCAGGATTCTAGAGTAACCCAGGATTCTAGAGTAAAACATGTTGCAACTCGGCACGACATGCTGTTGACCTACTGTTTGTTTTTATTTAACATACACTGATTAATTAAATACTATTTTTATAAACTAACACAAACATATATATATATATTACTAGCTTCAGCTCGCGACTTCGTACGCGGATCCTGTTGCTTATGCCAGCGACAACGGGGTCGTTAAAATCGAAGATCTGAAACATATATATTACTAGCTTCTGCCCGCGACTTCGTACGCGGATCCTGTTGCTTATGCCAGCGACAACGGGGTCGTCAAAATCGAAGATCTGAAACGTCTGATGTCGAATTCTAAGAGCCCGGGGACGGGAAAACAGCGTGATGCGCGAGACGATTCGAGACGTTCCAGATTTTTTATTTTTGTAAGTCAACAGGAAATGCCCATCAGACTAAACAACTTTTGCTAAGACGTCATTCCTATATATGTTATAGTGTCGCTGGGCTTTGGAGTTCCACAACAGGTGTTCCAGATCTTCAAATTTATTCTCACAGCAGAAAATGCTTTTCTTCCCGTAATTCCGCAGTGAATCCCAAGGGTACACTGAATGACATCGACCGTCGTCGAGAGATCGCGTCACCCCCGTAAGGGGGTGAGGCGAGCGGTGCCGGGGCGTTGCCCCCCGGCCGCAAAATGCTTTGCGGTGGCCCGTAAACACGGGCCCCTCCTGGTGTCCGCAACGAAGGCTTTTTAGCCTATCGAGCGCGCGTGAGTTGCGCGCGCTCGTGTGAGTGATTGCAGTGTGTTTTTCTGTAGGCGCGCCGCGACGCCGACTCACGGCGCCGCCTTCTTCACGACACCTCGGCGGTCTGTCCCCGCCAGGTGAGACCCCCAGTTACCTGGGGGAGGCCCGGCGGGGGACGACCAGCGACAGAGGTGCCGACTCGACGCTCCTACAGAATAAGGGTGTGTTGCTCCCGCCCGTCCCGCTTCCAGAGCTAGCCGGTTGCGTTCCGAGCCGCGGAGCAGTCGTGTGTGTGTGGGCGGTATTGTTTTGTGTAACACCGCCCAGTGTCTACGTGTATCGCGGCCCGCGCTGCGCCTACACGTGTGAGTTTGGCGTCTGTGTAGTTTGTGACTGTCTGCGTTCGCTACATAACGTGCCTATATTAACCTAGAACACGCTACGCAGCGAGTGTATGTAGTGTGTGTAGAGTACAGTTGGGTCTAGTGAGCCGCGTGTAACCTGGATGCGGCTCACTAGAGGCGTCAGTCCGGTGGTGTGGGGTCGTCGTCCGCTACCAGGTCGCGGGGGAAGGGTTTCGCGTCGGGGGGGCGCGCGTGCCAGGGCGCAATGTCCTGGATATGCGGCCAGGCCGATGCGCCGGCACGCGCGAACATTCCCTTCGCGAGGCGCCGCACAAACTCATCCAGGCTCTCAATCCCGAGGTCTCGCTGGATGACATGGTTCCTCACATAGCGAGGAGCGTCAACGATTGTCCGCAGCGCCAAGTGTTGTTGCGCGCGGAGCGTTTTTCGGCTCGACTCGCTTGTGAGGGCGAACCATGCCGGTGCGGCGTACGTCAAGATTGGGCGAATGTACAGCTTGTACACGCCCAACTTGACGCGCGCCGGGATGCGGGACGAGAGCACTGGTTTGAGCAGGTGGCGGGCTACCCTGCCCCGTGCGGCGACCGAGCGGACGTGCGGCCCCATTGTGAGCCGACGATCGATGGTTACCCCCAGGTACTTGACCCGGGGCGACCACGCGATGTCGGCTCCTTGGAGTCTCAGGGGTGGTGGGAGGTGCGAGTAGCCAATGACTATCGCCTGCGTCTTACCTACGTTCACCGACAGCCGCCACTTCGACAGCCACTCGGGAAGCAGCTCTAGCGCGCGCTGCATCTTGACGGCCGCGTACTTCGCGTTGAGCGATGTAGTGATGTACGCGGCGTCGTCTGCGTACAGCGCGAGCGTCGCCTCCGAGGTAGTGGGGATGTCGTCGGTGTAGCGCGAGTAACACGCCGGCGACAGACAGCTGCCCTGCGGCACACCCGCGAGCACCGGCCGGGCGCCGGATAGCGCCCCGTCGACCACCACTCTGAAAGTCCTGTTCGAGAGAAAGCTAGAGACCACCTTTACCACGCGACGGGGCGCGTCGGTGGTGGCCATCTTATGGATGAGGCCGTCGTGCCACACACGGTCGAAGGCCTTCTCCATGTCGAGGAATACTGCCACCGAGTACTCCTTTTTGTTGTATGCTGCTGTGAGGTGGTGCAGTACCCTCGACAGCTGGAGCGTCGTGCTATGTTCCGCCCGAAACCCGAATTGCTCCGGGCGCGGCGTCATGTGAGGCTGGAGATGTCGCAGCAGGAGTCCTTCGAACACCTTGGAGACTGTCGGCAGCAGTGTAATCGGCCGATAGCTCTCCGGCTTCAGGATATTCTTTCCCGCCTTGGGCAGCATGATGACGCGCCCTTCCTTCCACGAGGCGGGAAAGGCCCCGGTGCGCAGTATCGCCGTAAACAGGCGCGCCAGCGCCGCTACCATACGGTACGGCAGGTGGCGCAGCGCTGTGTTGGTGATACCGTCAGCACCTGGGGCCTTTCTGGGCCTCGTCCTAAGGATGGCGCGTCTGACTGCGCCAGGCGGGAAGAAGATTGGATCTTCATCGGGAGCTATCGGCGTGGCGAAGTAGTCTCCTAGGTGTTTCTCGACTGCTGCGACATGGTCGGTGTCGCTGGTCGGGTTGGGGCGGAACTGACGCTCCAGGTGTTCGGCGAAGACCTCCACCCGGTCCTCCGCTACATATCTTAGCGCCCCGTCGCTGTTTTGCAGCGGTCGTACCGGGGCTGGGGTGTTCGTCAGTTGGCCGCAAAGTTTGTGTAATGACGGCCAACTGTCCGTCGTGGCGTCAATCCTATCTTCCCAGCCCGCGGCGGTGTGCGCCTTGAGCTCGGCCTTGACCTTCTCCGCGAGACGATTCAGCTGTGTCTTCAGCGTCGGGCATCTCAGCTGTTGCCACTGTTTGCGAAGGCGCCTCTTCTCGGCGATCATCGCTTTTAGGCGCGCCGGCAGGGGCGGCAGTAGCCCTCTCCCCTGCGGCTGCGTGCTCGTCGCCGTCTGTAAGGCGCTCTGTATGCAAACAGTGACGTCATCTGCCATCGAGTCAACGTCCGCGGAGGTAGTAAGTGGCCGAGTCGGCGTGGTGGTCTCTACTTCCTCTGCGAACTTGGTCCAATCCATGTGTCGGCGTGGCGCTATGGGCTTCAGTTGGGTCGGCGTCCCTGATAAGACGACGAGTACCGGTTGATGGTCCGACTGTAGCTCGTCGTCTATCACTTGCTGCGTGATCTGGCGGTGTAGCCCTCGGTGGACTACGACGTCCAGCACGTCCGGCATGTTCCGTGCGACATCTGGGTAGTGGGTCGGCGCCTCTGGGCCGGACACCGTATAGCCGAAGGCTTCCGCGTCCGCGAAGAGCCGTCTCCCCTCGGTAAGAATGACATCGAATCCGTAACGGTCCTTATTTATGAGGCAACCACAGGTCCCACCACCACCGCCGAGGCAGCGCCGGCGATAGAGCTAGCTGCTAACAACAAAAACGAATTGGCGAGCGAGCGAGTGCGCAACGGCGACGAGCGATTTCCCCTTGATATGCGTATGTTATGTAACGCGCGTGAATCTCAGCGCGTGCTCTGCCTGACTTTTCAAAAGTAAACAGCTAGTACGGAATCTTGGTTAATTTTATTTAAGAGATCTAAAAACGGATGGTATCTACATTTTTGTACAAATGTTATTTAAATTAAATAGTTCTCCATAGAGAGCTACGATTTGGAATGGACTATTTAATTTTGACAATTCAAAAGTGCCTGTAAATGGTTTAATTGAAATAAATGCTTCAGTTTGAGTTTATTTTTTGGAAATTTTATCGCTAGACTACGGTGTCGGTACCATATTTACATCATAACGCCGCGTCTGTATTCCATGAAGGGATAGACAGAAAAGGCCAAGAGCCCACCTATTGCAGAATATCTATAAAAGAAGTTTTAGTACGCTTCTTGAGCAGGTTCTTCTTTCACGTGGTGTCACAGCGCCTTAAAAAATACGTGTAGCAACGTAACGCTTGCAACTCGTTTAGCTCAATCAAATACAAAAGGTGCATGACTGCATGTGTTATTTATTAAAGATAAAAACTGCGACTTGCAACATACAATTAATACAGTTATATAGTAAGGAAGGACACGAGTGATATCTACAATACATTTTGTAGTCCAGAAGGTTTATTCCGGGGTCCACGTGGTAATCCGCTATTTATTTTAGTTTGCTTTAGTCGACCTTGACGGCCTCTGTTCATTCATTCATTCTGCTTGCTGGTGAATACTGGAGTAAATTAAACATGAATAATAAATAACGTTTGTTATTTGGTAATTCACATGTTACGTAGGTACCTATTGTTATTTAACTAAATTCTCAATCTGATGTTAATGAAACTATCAATAAGTCATCGCCATCACTATGGTATATTAAACATTTTAACACCACCGGTGCACTGTTTAAATTTTACTAAGACGTTCAATCGAGTTTTATAAGGTTTAAAAATAGCCACTCAGACAGCGACAGCACCCCACGCTCCCCTCTTACGAAGGAAGTGAACGATCATCGAGGGCTGGTGATAGGTCTACCACCGCCCGCCTCACGCTCAGGGCACCGCGCCACGTCTCATCAACGTGACTTGTGAGGACTCACATAGTGTGAAAGTCTCGAGAAGAGCTTACTATAGAAATGATCCTATGAAGTAAGGTCTTAATTTGTACTGGAAAAATCGAGGAGGGTCAGTCAGCCGCGGAGAATCTTAACACCGCGATGTAAAAATACGCGTCATCGGACCAGCGCCATCTAGCGGTGTGGTTTGGAAGTTGGTATACTGATTATAAAAATAGATAGGTGTCGTAATGGCGATGATTATTACGTTTGTTGTATTTATTTTTTCGATATTTGTATAGTTTGATTAAAATGTTTCGTGTATTTTTAAAACGTGTTGTACGGTGAAGTTTTAAGCTTCTCTGATCATAGAATCAGTGCAAATTACTCTACGTCTTGTATGTATAAAATCCATAGTAGATTAATTTATTGGACTTCTCCTAATCAGAAGGCCAATTCTCGTAAATTAAAACGTTCAAAATCTAGTCGCAGTCTCATCTCGGCGACAAACAAATGTCAAAAACTTGTCAAAATGTAGGGAAATTAGAAGTATTTTTTGACAGATTGAGACTGAGATCAGACTGTGAACGTTCTTAAAATTACGAGAATTGCCCCTCAGATTAAATTAATCAAGAGCAAGTGTAATTTAATTGCACTTGATTTTAATTAACTGCGATTAAATTACCCTTGCAGTCGATAAAATTGATTATGTGCTTGCGTAAGTATTCATCTCAACTACGAAACCCTGCACTATGCGCGGATTTGCAGATGTATTGGTTAGTATAATATGTATAATGTATGTGTTCGTTAGTAGTGGATAGGTCTTCGTCTTCCTTCTTACTTAACATTTGAGGTAGAGTTTTGTTGGAGATCACAAAAACCAAAAAAATAACTTTATAACATGTAACATCTTTAGTTAACCCATCAAACAATACATTTTTATCATACAATTCTTCTACTTCTCACATTATCATAGTGTCTTCGTCAATCAATATCCAGCTTCTTGAAGGATCCCTCCACTCCTCCAAAAATGTCGGAGATGGTCTTCGGCTTGCCAGGTCTCTTGGACTCCACGACACGTTTCTTGTTCTCTTCCACAAAGAACTCTTTAGAATTCTTTATTTTTGCTGCCACGTCATCTGGAAGAGAAAGGATAACTTTGAGCACAGTTGAAAAAAGTGAAAAAACTTTAATGCAAAACAAAAATCTCATAGTATTCACCACTGCATTGCTTTAAACTCTTGTACTGCCCACCAGCTCCCTTCGGCAGTCCCTCCATCGGCATGTACTTCTCCAGGGTCTTGGCTCCGGCCTGGTGGATGCTCAGCATGTCCATGAGTTCCTTCTTCAAGAACGGTCGCAGGATCATCATCAGTTTGTCCATGAATGATGGCGCGTTGAGGAAGTGTAGACTTTTGATTTTTAGCAACATGGCTTCCTAGAATGTTAAAGTTGATAAAGCCATTAGATATTGGACATTTGCAATGTTGTTGGATAAATAACTGGTGATCTATACGGAAGATTTTAGCCAGCAATGGACCATCCATTGCTAACGAAAATGGAAGTTTATGATAAAAATAAATAATTTCTTGCGCAAAAACATTTTTTTTTTTTTATAGAACCTCATTTATAAGCATATTCAAAACTCCTTTTTAACCGAATTTAACCCTTGGTATGGCCGGGAACGTTGATCCACGCGATCCAGAGGCGTAACTTGGGTGGGGCACGAGACCCGGGAGCCTATCGAAGGGGGGCGCGCAAAATCGCCAATTATTTAAAAAAAAAACAATAACAATAAACCATTTCATACTGGTATATTTACTTCATGATTTCCTTCCTGATCAGGGACATCGCGAGCAGATGTCTGAAGTAGTGAGTCATAGAAGTTGATTTTCTCTCAATATCTCTTACCTTCTTGATTTCATGCAGATAAGTCAAAAGGACGGTGGAAGTTTAGTTGACGAAATACTTAAACAGCTGGGAGTCTGGGATCGAACGATATAGATCTATAGGATTTTCGTTTACAATGTTATATATGACAACGCTTCTGTGATGGCTGGGCACCGGACTGGAGTCACCAAAGGGTAGGGTGAAAAGAATAATCTGGCAATATTTGTGAATTGCGATAATCATTCACCCAATTTGGTTGGTGTACACACGGCTACACGTCAATCTATACAAAACCAGTTTGTCTTGGCCTCACTTTGTATGATATTTTCTCACAATGAACGGTCAGCCAATACTGGTTTTGCATAGCTTGATGTGTAGCCGTGTGTACATGCAGCCAAGCAGGACACTATAATAGTCATGTTATTCGGAACTATTGAATCCATTTATGTGTTCTTTGCCCATTTTAATCCACGCTGGGAAAAACTCAAAATATGCTGGCCTGTGCTTGTAAAATCAGAGTCCGAAACAGTAGTAAAGAAGCAGTAAATCCAATTTACAAATATCTTAAAGATTTTATATAAAAATAACCCTTTCCAAAATATGAGAGACGATAGCGATTAAACCACTGAAACTAGAAGTGAAGCCAGATTTCTTCAGGATCGCATGTTGTCCTACGATTTTCTGAGTTTGTTAGGGTTTTGGAACGGTGTACTACTCGCTTCCACCCACCACCCTTGTCCTTGTCCAAAAGCGACTCCAGGACCCAAGTATGAATTAAGGCGTCGAAGGCGCAAAAAATGTATGGCTGGAGAGAGTGCGTCAGACGCAGGGTTGACCGCTAAAGAAAAAATGGAACGAGTGGTGGTGGCTGGTGTATTCTGTGTCTTTTGGTCTGTGCTAAATAAATGTTTTTTCTTTCTTTCTTTTCTTTAGTAATGAAGGGATCGCTGGAGCTGGAAGTCAGTGAAAGGTTTACTCGTTTGCATGAAACTGACGCCAGATTTGGATTTCTTTAGATGTTAAAACACTATGTTATGGCGATAGAGATCGCTCGCAACTTGCGATGGATACTGCAAGCGATCTTTTAGTAAGTTGAAATTAATACTTTCGTATTTGTACAATGGGTCAAGAAAGGTTATGCGACCTAGCTTTGTCCAGTCCAGCGAGAAGAGACAAATAAAACTAATTTTGAAAACATCATCGATATGTTTGCGTCGCAGAAGGATAGGAAGGTGCAGTTGTAAATACAAAGGTATTACGGATTTACTTTGGTTATAATAAAGAAAATAAATATTTTATGTTTTATGAGTAAGATTTATGGCTGTTTTATTTAGTGCAAGTATCTGTTTTATAAATTAAGCTAATTTACGAAGGGGTGCACCTATGATGCGTGCCCTAACCGCTATTTTCTACCGGTACGCCCCTGCGCGAGATACAATGGCTTTATAATTGTGTTTGTAATAACGGCATTCAACCGGTTAATAGCCATTAATGACGCAAGAGTTAAGTAAAGAGAGCAAGAGTAGGTATAGAGGTTTTATATGCTGAAAAACAGACATCTTATTATATCGTCTAAGTGCAATAAATTACCTGTAGGAAGTATAGGAACTGCTGTATGGACTGGAGGTCCAGCTTGGCGATGTGAGACAATGTGCACTTGTCCATGTCAATGAGGATCATGAACCCTGGCCATGTGCCCTCTTCGTATTGCCAGAGATCCACCATCATTAGACATGCCCTGGAAAAATGAGAAAATTTCGTTATGTTGACAGAAGATGGAGAGGTATTTCTTTATAGTTTCTAGCTAAACATAGTAATTCTCTGGAAATTATTGTCAAGATAATTAGATATCTTAAATATCATATTTAAACGATTGGTGACTATGTTATCATAATTATTAGACAGTAAATAACTTTATTTAAAAAATACTGCCCAGCTTTGGAACGTTGGAGGCATAGTTACAATAAGATTAAAAGAAAAATATTACCTGACAGCATCAGCAAAGACGAAGTTCTTAGCATCGGTGTCGAGCAGTCTACAAAATAAAATGGCGGAGTCATCGTATGCCCGCACTTCAAGTGGCGTTAGTACACTGGAATTAGAGAGTTAGAAGTATGTTAGGAAAATTTAACTACTTAGTTCTTGAAATCACACGCACTGAAATGAACAAAAACAACATTTCTTCGATCGCGACTTTCCCGTTTAAAATATGACAGCCTAGCTCAGAATACCACCAGCATTATCTAATGAGCTTTTAATGCTTTGGCTTATGGCAATAGGTTCCATTATTACTGTATGTGGCCCATATATTGATGGATATATCGTTAGTTGGTATTCACAAAAGCAGCAGGTCTGTTGTGGTTGGACCCACAGGATGATGGATCTGTCCGTCTCATGGTCTCATATACCTTGGTCGTCTTTGACAACACCCAAGGGAAGGACTATCATTCATCATTATCATTATTTTAGCCGAATGACGTCCACTTGACTGCTGGACATTCCCCCAAGCATCACCATTTCGACCGGTTTTGTGCTTCTCGCATCCAGCAAATTCCTGCGGCCTTCACCAGGTCATCACATTCATTTGTCATCAGTCGCATCTTGTGGGAGGCCTCCCAACGCTACGTCTTCCGGTACGTCAGTTCTCTTCGTTCAATATCCCTTGGTCGTCTTTAACTACACCCAGGGGAAAGGACATGAGTACGGATATACGGATATTATAAAATACTCACTAAAAACTCAAAGTCTTTAATATCTTGGCATCCACGATCCTGTCTTTAAAGAAGTTGCTGAAGAGCGTCTTGAGCGTGTAGTGGAGGTCCAGCACCTGCTTCGCCACCTCGGAGCTTCGGTGGCAGCAGTGGTAGGTCAGGATAAGGTCCAGGTCTGGAATGTTAGGTGTGGCATTGAGTAAGCATTTGAAAACTTACGGATAGACTGATATTTCTTGACACCTTTTCTTGAAGAATGCCAGGTAATAGAAAGCATCTGTAGTGTTTTTATTTAGAACCCGTCGCCGTCGTCGTTGAATTTCAAAGATAGAATGATGTTAATTGAAATATCTAACTTTACTCTCTTACTAAAAACAGTACAGACGCCAGCACATCAAGCTACCCGAAACTGTCAAATTTTCCCAATAAACTTTGAATCTTATGCTTTAGCGATACAGTTGAAAATCTACTAAAGAAATTTGACAGATTGTAGTAGCTTGATGCGGTGGCGTCTCTACTTCAAACTTCACAATTTCATTCATCAGTATCATGTAGGTAAGTAAAACTGAATAAGTCCGAATAATGTCTACAAATATTAAAGCCTGTTATCATTTCACGGAAATCAAGCACTAGGCCAAAAACGTTGGATTGAAAATAGTATATCTTAGATTTCTATTTTTTGTTCGGATGTGTATGTGTTATGTAATCATTTTAATAAGCCTAAACAGTTCAAGGTTGCCATAACGCATAAGTGGTTTATAATTTATAAAGTTCTTACTAATCATGCTTCCTAAGCAAATAAAACAACTATTAGGTTATCTTCGTTGAAGGCCTTTTTTCATGTGCAAATGTTCACAGGTATATATATATATTTTTATCCTTTACGAGTAACTTAATGTTTTACGTGATAATTATTTTAAACTTCGAATAGTGTTGATTGTACTTTACACAAGTCCGATCCATTTTCTTAGTCTAATATAATGATATAAGCACTTTGTTCATGTATGTGATGTGGGTCATGGTCACTATAATTTCTACGCTTTTTTACATTACACTAAAAAGGTTTTGTTCGTTTTAGTCTTCGCACCATATTTGTTTGATCTAACAGCTGGATTGCCTCGATGCTCACATGTCGGTGGAGTCGGTGTTCATGGGCCTCAGCAAATTTTTGGATTATGTTGGTGACGGGTTCCATTGTTAGGTCACGATGGAGGTCGTCGTTTCTTATATACCAGGGCGCATTAACAATACTCCTGAGTACCTTATTCTGGAATATTTGTATAATTTGCAAGATATATGGGAAAATTGTCCTGCACAGGAAGGCAAAGTGGGATTTTGCGACTCTACACTCGATAAAACACAAAATGACTGCACATACCCGTAAAAAAAGTAAAGGATAGGTACCCAAATAAATGTGCGCTGTCCGATTTTCAACTTTCGGCGCTAAGCTGAACGTTGAAAATCCAACAGGGCGCTTTTGGAAACGGTCATAAAAGTATTCCGTCCATCGTCATGAAATTAACGAGAATAGCTAATGCCATTGACTGCTAAGTTAAAAACTTATCCAACATCAGACGAGCATTACTCTTACGATTTTTTTTCTACCCAATATCTCACTCTCAATATCTACTTATAGTTTTAAAAGGGATTCAACACCTAACACAGCTTACACGCCTGCAATCGTCCACTAAATACAGCCTTGTTATGACGTCACAGCATCTACTAGGAGCCGACTAATGACACAGTTATCATCTTAGCGTCTCGTGTCCACTAATTGTCGTTTATCTGCTGATCATACATGTCATGCGATCCATATTGAGCTGGCCTGCATTCGATTGTAGTCAAGGATTTCTTGTATTTGTGTCTAGATTATCAATATATATTATATACTGTCTGGTTTATTTTCTTGACTAGTTAGTTTTGGTTTTTTATGATCATCATCTACCGAGCCTTTTCCCAACTATGTTAGGGTCGGCTTCCAGTCTAACCGGATGCAGTTGAATACCAGTATTTTACATGGAGCGACTGCCTATCTGACCTCCACAACTCAGTTACTGGGTAATACGATACCCCTTGGTAAGACTGGTTGTCAGACTTTCGGGCTTCTGACTACCCGTAACGACTGTCAAAGATCCACGAATGACAGCCGGGACCAACGGCTTAACGTGCTTTCTGAGGCACGGAGGGGTCTCGGTATGTAAAGATGGTTTTGGTTTTTTATGATGACATCGTTTAATTATCGTAATTCGCCCAGCACGCTAACGTATTGATTACGTTTTAACGTTTTGATTTATTTGGAAAATATCGAGCCGCCCTTGCTCCGTACTGAGGCAACGTATTATGTACTACTGATGTTACATGTCAGAACATTGAGATATTTGTGCTTTGTCTAAGTCAATCTGTGTATTTAAATTTTTTTAAATGAATTGCTGTTCGTTGGAAGCGCATCAAACAATTGCCAAATCGGTCCAGGTGTTATCAAATACACCTGCACCCTAATTGCGTAACACACAATCAATCGGAATCCGAATCATTTTGAAGCAAATTGCTAATCCATTGCTTCATAAGTTCGAAAAATTTGTCTGCCCAACACGTAAATAACGCAATGAATGTTGTTGAACTATCAAAATGAAACCGATTACGATTGATCGTCTGTTACGCAATTGGGGTGCTGGACCGATTTGGCTATTTTTTGTTATAAAATGTTCGTAATAAGTACTTACGGAAAGAAAAATTTAAAAAGATTCTGGAAAAACTGAGCGTCCGTTTTTGTATGAATTATTGAAAGGACAGGACAACGTGAGTCGGGTCAGCTATCTAATCTTATAATAAAGCTGAAGAGGTTGTTTGTTTGAACGCACTAATTTCTGAAACTAGCAGTCGGATTTGAAAAATTCTTTTTGCATTTGATAGCCCAATTCTTGAGAAAGGCTATAGGCTATTTAACATCACGGAGCCGAGCAAAAAGAAAAAAAGGAAAACGAAGTAATAGCGAGGGCAGGCAATTGGTCCGTGCCTGTGTGACTGATCCTTCAGTTTACGTTGTTGAGCAGACAAATTTTTCTAACATATGGATAAGCAATATCGTTCGAAATGGTTCAGATAGGGATTGATAGTGTGTTAGGCAATAAGGGTGCTCGTTGATGGCGCTACGCTAAAACGAAGGGGTAACAAATACTCGGCTTAACTTTTCTGGTAATAAAGATGTGAAATTCTGATTTCACAAAGTTACAAAGTGGTTTTACCAGTTACATCAGAAGGCCAATTCTCGTAATTTAAAACGTTCAAAATCTTATCGCCGTCTCATCCCGGCGACAGATTTAAATTCTCGTAATTTTAAAAACGTTCACAGTCTGAGAACAGACTGTGAACGTTTTTAAAATTACGAGAATTGCCCCTCAGTTCGTCTAACTACCTACTTATAATATGTTGTGATTACGACAAAGCGACACAATTTCCGTAATTGAGGAAGCAGCGAGAAACAACAGCTTCCATTGATTCATTAAACACGTGTTATTAAGTTAATTAGCTATTTAATGGATTCTTGCAAAACTATTGTAATCTTTTTATGGACTTTGAAGGCAATAAAATAATTGACATGCTCATGCTATCTGAGAGATAACGAACTAGCGAGTAAGTTATTAAAAAAAAATATTCAGTTCAAGTCCTGATAATTACAATTAGTCTAGTCTTACCAAGAGGGGAGGGGGAGTTACTCGGTTGTGGAGGTCTGATAGGCAGTCGCTCCATTTAAATTACTGGTATTCAGCTACATCTGGTTAACTGGACTACCCCACAATTGGAAAAAGGCTAGGCAGATGATGAAAAGAACTGATAATTCAAGGGTGCAGTTGGTTCCATGCCTGGAAACTGGGTTGTGTAGAAGGTACAGTAGATACACACCAGTGATATGTTCTGAAGGCAAATGCGGTTGCGTGTGGACCCAATCTCTGAACTTCTTTATGTCTTCTGTAGTGATCTTTGTCTTCTTCTTGTATTCCTCTTCTAATGGAAACTGCTGGACAGGGCCCGACATTGTTCTGGAAAATTTAAACGTCATTTGCTTATTTAATTACTGGCTAAAGCTAGTGTTTTCTAAGACTACGATATCCGTCTGCATAGCGTCCGCTCTTTTTCGTCGACTGGCGTCACTGAAACGTTATTTATGAAAGTAAGTTGGTGTGCTTGCTTGCTTGTTGGAGCGTACCCCGCAGTTTCATGACTCATCATTGCGAGTGTTAGGTATTTATTTATAGTTAATTAAAACGGTACAACACCAATTACATTAATTAACATAGAAACCATTATTACGGTGACAATAATTATACATAACCTATAATTATGTTGTTTATAATTTAATTTAAATCTAACATGGAACAGTAAACTCCCTTGCATACTTTCTCTTACAGAACACTAGACATTACACATAATTTCTCTCCGTTTTTTCTCACTCCATTCATCCGCAAACACATCACATTCAGGGTTTACAGTCAGAAGGCAGTTAACATTTTTAAAGTACGACAGACAGGCTGGGGCGTTATGTGGTGGTCACTGCTCTTGTCTTATTAATCTCAGGCCTAACAGAGGCACTGCGCGGCTATGTTTCTTTTGTTTTCCTGCCTGAGCCTAGTGAAGGCATAAAGCCGCCACTTGCGCACAAACAACACCATTTGTAAATGTAACTATGAGTTCTCTTCGAGACGACAACTATTTGAGTAGTCCAAACATAGGTGTGTACTACTCAAATTGTTGTGAAATCCTAATTAATATTATAAATGCGTAAGTGAGATTGTTTCTTACGCTTTCACGCTATAACGGTTGAACGGATTTGGATGAAATTTGGCACACAGATAGTCCATGACCTGGGGAAGGATACAGGCTATTTGTCACCCTGGATCGCAGACGAAGTCATGGACGTAGACATGGTGCAAGAAGTTTATTTATTTACGACAATCTTTTAGCTTAGTGTTTTCTTGCATGTGGCCACTGACTCATTGCCCTGGAATCTGATCAAACAAGCAAACACTATCAAGGCACATACTTAATGTTAATGTATGTTAACGTTACTGATATTGTCAATTAGCCTTCACGGATTCTAAGCAGATAAAATTACTGTAGTTCTAACGATTTCTGATATGCAAAGCTATTTTAAATCGAAGATCAAGGAGTTCTTAATCGAAGATCTAGGATTTTGTTTGTTTCCTATATTAGTTTTTATTCGGTACCTACAACCCAATGCACAAATGCATAAACTTGACATACGAGTCGACGCGTCGTCTAGACAGTGTTTTTTTTTTTGTATTTATTTATTTCTTGGATCGCCAACAGAGGCTACACAATTGCATGCACGTTAACATAAACAGGGACTAAACTTCCAATTAAACGAGACCACATCATTCACTTATTATTTAAGTAGGTACAACTAGTTTGACAAGGACAAAAACATAAATCAAAATAAAATACACGAAAATACAATCTACATAAAGTTGAAGACAATATAGCCCAGGGTCAGCTTTAGATATCACATTTATTCATTTCATCATCATTATCCTCATTTCAGCCGTAAGACGTCCACTGCTGGACATAGACCCCCCCCCCCAAGCACCTCCATTTCGACCGGTTTTGTTTATTTAATAACAAGTAAATAGTACAAAATCAATACACCTACTTAGCGAAATGGCGTTAGCGTTACGATATTTTATGCGATTGTTTTTTGCATAATTATAATATTTATAATATCTGGCTCGTGAATACTAGTTGTTTCCATTGAAAAAAACTGGTTGCGTATGTTTTAACGATCGGATTTAAAAAAAAATGGACTTTGTAAATTTGCTAAAAAAAATTATACTTTTTACGTTTACGTTTACTTGTTACGTTTAATTTACTGTATTATTCATTCATCTTTTTGTTTAGTTATTGTTAGAAAAAGTATAAAAATAGATATCCACTTCGTTAAAAATCTAGTCGCAGTCTTATCTCGGCGACAAACAAATGTCAAAAATGTAGGGACATCAGAGGTATTTTTTGACAGAGACAGATCAGACTGTGAACGTTCTTAAAATTACGAGAATTACCCCCCTCTGGTCTTTTAGTTACAAATATTTTTTTTCTGCAGATTTCAAGAACAAATGTTCTAGGTGCTATAATCGTTATTCTTATTAATGTGAAACTCATTTACGTCATGAGGTTTATCATTATCATTCCAAGATTTAAATGAATTTTTTTGGCAGTTCATGTCAAAAATTTTCGCAAAGAGGCTGAATATCACTCAGGGTTCGAAGTTGCCAATGCAGGTTTAAATAGAGCTTCAATAAGAAGAAATTAATAATTAAATCATACAGCATGTATCAGAAACGTGTTGGTACATACCATCAAACAAAAAAACTTTAACTTCAATACCTACTCGACCCAAATGTATGGGACGGCTGAATATTTAAGTATCCCATTGGAACCGTTCTAAACATAATTTGATGATTGATTACACAACCAAGCTTAATACAAAATCATGTTGCCATGACGCCATGCTAACTCGAAACTAAACTGAAATCATTTATTTCAATTAAACCATTTACAGGCACTTATAAGTTGTCAAGGAGTAGGTTAATCCGAAAGATAGTTGCCCATCCCAAAGCTTAGTAGGTTCCTATGAAGGAGATCGGGCATGAAACTCTTTGGATGCGCTTTTAAATAAATGTAATTTAAATCAAGCAAAAATCTGAAACCCCAGGATTCGAAACCCATTCCTCTCGTCAAGAGAATTACGACCAACCTCTTCGCTATAACAGGAGAGAAAAGAACAACAAGGATAATTATTATAAAACTCGAAAAACATTTTTTGTAAGGTTCATTTAATTACACTTAATTTTTATGACTGACGCTGGCCACCTCAAGGTCAGACAAGCTATGGCACACCTAAATTACCACTTTAAGTTCTTTTTACGCAACATAATACTCCTTTTTTTGGGCAGTCGTGTAAAAACGAAGCTTGTTTTAGAATCTGTTGCCTAGGTCTACATACACATACCTCTATAATTATGTACATACCTCCAGTCAGATTAAAGTTCCACACCCCCACGATTAGGAACTCCCAAGATCTGCCCCTCATAAGAATAGCAAAGATTGGTGTTTCATCTTAGATCTTAGAAACTCGCAAGTTTACTACTATCCTAGTTAAATTTTGAAAGGTATTTTCTGAAGTTCACACACTGATCTTCATAATAAAGTCCTTGCTCTTGACTCCCGAGATTGTCTTGCCATTTCTTCTTAGGGATGTAAGTTAGCTAAGGAATGTTGACTCCATCTAGCTTATTTTATTATTTGAAACATGACATGTACCTAACAGTAATTCCGGTGTCCTATGTAATTTAATTTCATAGGATAAAAGGCGCATGATCATCACAGTACAGTCGCCCACACTAAAGTTTCAATGAATTAACTTTTCAGTTGTATTATTAAGAAGATTTTTGAAACGGATTATCCCTTAAATAAGTACAGCTACGAGTACATACAGGCCTCAAACTGTCCGCTTTCATAAAACAACTAGATCAACTATCTATCAATATTACTCCAAAAGCATTAAGAAAAACACACGACATACTTACAAAATATTTTCCAATCGCACACGGCACTGCACTCAATTAAACCAAAATTATATATTAATATATAATATAGACACGTCCGCATCCCACGGTGTCACATCACTACTACGAGATATAACTCCATATAAAGTTGTATGTAGGCTGTCTAAAGGATGCGTGACACTGCACCGGACTCGAGGCCTCAAGGAAATTAATATAAAAATAATGATGTACTTGCTCAAAATTATATTTAATGTGCCGGAAATATTTTTGGAACTGCCATTTTGTCTCATTTATGATTAGAAGTGACCTTGTAGAATCTGAATGTCTACCTATTTAGAAGTAGGTACTTATACCATAGGTGTTATGTTTGTACCACATATTGAACTAGACACAGCGACATGAAATGATTCATCAGCATGCCATTCATTTATTGACTATAGGACGATATGGGTTCGAGAAGTTGTATCACCATTAATGTCACCTCAAAGTAACATTATCTGCTTCATAGATTTACTGACTACAAGCATGAAATTTTGCACAAGAATCGTTTTTCAACGAAAGTGAGCACTGATGATGGGTTTTAAAAAATCCACACCCTAAAGGGGTTCAAAAGTTTGTATCCCGATCGACATTTCTGTTAATTTGGTGATACTGTTCCTGTTTTATTTATTTACTATTGCACGAATCACGCGTAGAATCGTCTGTTCTCGTCGCCACTGATAAGTATGAGAATTCCTGGAACTATCGGGAGCACAATTAAACACAGACTCACAGACGCATATTCGGATTCTGGCGCGCGGCTCCTAACGTACAATGAATTAATCCTAAACCCACTATTACAAATATATGAAAGAAAGAAAGAAAGAAATTGATTGATTATCTGTAGAAAACGAATTGTAATTAAGTAGGATATTTAATAGTTGTCTTCGAAATTACGAAGTGATCTCATCCTTTAAGGAACAGCATCGTTATAGTGTTAGTAATCCTTCGTCGGTTGTCATCACAGTGGCTTGCTATCATCATCACTCTCCTGCCCTATTCACCATGTATTTGTGGTTGACGCAACATGTCTTTTTCTTCCATACTTCTCTATTAGTCTTCATCTCGGTAGTCACCCCCTTTCTAGACATATTATCTTCACACACAGTCCATCCATCGTTTTTTGGTATTGCCCTACTCTTACATTCATACCTAAAACTTTTTTCAAAATATTGTCCTCACTCCTCCGCATTACATGCTCATCAAAGTGGCTCGCCATGTGCCATTCGCAAACTACAAACTACGGTAACTACCAGGAAAAAGAACCACTGTAATGAGAAGTTTTACTTCCAAAACATGTTTTATAACGGCGAGCAAAAGTAGGGTTTCATCACGTTTGAGATTGTAAAAGATACCGACAGTCGTATAAAAACTCGCGAATATGAAATCATATTTTGTATAATAGGCACATCACGTTTTCTGTTAGAGCATTTTCGGCAAGACGAAGTAGGTTTAGGTATCCTCATGAAACCACAGATGATAAAAGGTTAGGAAATAAAATTGACTCGTTTTTCTAGCTGTTGTAAGTGTGTCGGTTTTTCAGTTTTGTGAAAAAAAATGTTCTTTTGTTATAACAACTGACAGGTAAGTATACAAAAGCGGTATTCTGGAAGTATTCTCAAACTCCAACAAAAATAGTTTAAATTAAATTAAAAGAACATTTTTTTATTTATTTTTTTGTACTCGATCTGCCATTCATAAAATTTGAATACATTACACGTGACCCACGTGTAATGTATTCAAAATTTAATTTTGGGTTCAGCTTTTACGAATTATAACATTAATTCCGTATCTGACTTACGATTATCTACAGTAATACTTATGTTATGTCATAACAGCGCTATACATTTAAATCTATTGATGCACATTAGCCCCCGGACCCTCGCATATTGTTTATTAATTGGCTTATTATTCAACGCTTCGTCAGTAGGTAGGTACTTTAACTATTTGGAAAAAAAAGCATATCATAAGCATAATCAGCAGTGTGATTCTGTAACCATCTCACCGTGAAAACTTAGGTGAAGTGAGCGTGGAGTGAGCTGTCATTCCAAATAATGCTAGGGATTGACACTACTGACAACTCCCATCAAGCTCACTTCACTTGAGTTTTCACGGTGAGATTTTTACAGAATCGACCGGCTGGCTATAATCCACCACGCAGCCCCAGTAGTTGGTAGATGTCACATATATGTCTTCGAATTTTTGGCACGATGTTTTCCTTCACCGTTTTGAGAGCAGTGGTGATGAAATTATTTACACAAAGTAAAGCGCCTGTCTGGGTTCGAACCCACGACTTACAACTCGTAAGTCATTACCAATGGGCCACCACTGCTCTCGTAAAAAAAGCATAAAGTAAACATCATTTTCTACGAACACAGTAACAGATATTCAACCAAAATCAGTCCACAAGACAAACTCTTAAACAGAATCCGTTAAAAACATTTTTATTTCGGGAAACCTGTTTCATGTAGATCGGTTAGACCACTTGTTTTAAAAGCCACGTCATTTACCATGGAACCAGATTCAGTATGGGCACAGTGACCCCATTAAAAACACCATTAAACCTTGACTTGATTCAAATTGACCATTTGTGAGGTAATTAAAGGGTCATGCATGGTGTTTTACATATTAGGTAATAGCGACCCACCGGCCCCGCTTCGCACGGTTTTTTACGACTTGACAAAAGATCGGGAACTCTTCAATTATGTATGTTGAATATTAATGTACATACTTACAAGCGGAATTAATCCTCTAAATGATGGGGAAACACCGCATCATAATCCGTGCTTAGAAGAACAATATGGTCACACAGACAGACACGAAAAGCAACCTTAATTTATAATATGTATACTGATATATGTACATTTATGAATGTATATAGTTGGTCGGTAAGTACCTCTTTTGGTAGATGTTGCAGGCGTGACCGCTGTAACTGGAGCCTTGGTCGTACCGTCCTTGCCTTGGTTCGATTCTCGGTTAGAGTTAGCTTTTTAAATTTATATTCTTCCGTCAGCATCCTGGAATCATCTTCCTGCCCTTGTCCCGCGTTACTTGACGTCGGCGTAGCACGTTTTCTTCTTCTATTCTCCCCTGTTAACTGTCACGCTATGGGTAAGTAATATGTGATATAACAACAAAATCTCTAATATTAACAACATATAACAACGGAACCTATAATTTTATTTAATATAGCGATTAGTTAATATAATGAACGATTGATATAATTTTAAAATAACTAATTTTTATAAGCATAACATACATTAAATATAACATCGTTTGACATAACATACATTAAATATAAAATCGTTTGAAATACCACTCAAAAGATATAAAACTTATTTGGTCTAATATGATGAAAACGCCTTAACGCCACTTAAAAACACAAAGGAAAATTGCACAGACACGGGTTAGTTTAATAAGGTTGCATATTAGAAATTCAAAACATTCCTGAGCAAATTTCAAAAGAACAACGTATAAAACAACAAAGTTTAAAATAACGATGGTCATTTGATCAAAAGTTCAGCTGACCAAAGTCTGGAATATCAATGTTTTAATTAAATTATTACACTATTGACCAAATCGATGAAATCCCAAAGAGCGGCGACGTAGTTCCCGCGATTAATATGTTTCTGGCGTTGTGTGGTCACAGTTCTAACCTTTTTTTTTTTTTTTTTTTATGCTTTATGCATCCCCGCCTCGCGTGGGACCGAGACGGGGTATGTGGGACTCCCTGTCGGAAGGACAGTATACCCACTAAAACTCAGCGGTGTTCCTGCAAACGCCGTAATGGGAGGGCTATGGGAAATCAATACTTCCACGGCCCTCCCGGCGCACGCCCGCCAAGATTGTATGGCGGGCCCCGCATGCCCCCCAGGTTGGGGGGCTACGGGAATGGCCGGGAACACCTGGCCATTCCCGTCCCACAAGGTGGAGGCCTGTGCAAAACAGGCAACGGAGCTCCCGCACCCGTTGCCTGCTGGCCTCCACGCCCGCCTAAAAGGCGGGCCCCGCAAGCCCCCCGCGTTGGGGGAGCTACGGCCGCAGAGGATAGGGAGAGCGGCAACGAAACACCGACACTCCTCGTCCCCTGCGGCCCCGCCGCGTCCGCCATCTAACGGTGGCGGCCCCGTCAAGGCCGCGGAAGGAAGGGAGAACCCCTCCCGCCGCGGCCTCTATCCTCAGCCGCAATGTCTCCCTCACGGGGGACATCGCGGCCCGCCTCAGGTAGGTCACGATGTCGCGGCACCGCAACCTACCTGTGGGCCGCTACGTCGGGCTAAACCACACAGCCCGGACGAGCGGCCCCCGCTGGGGTTCCTCTTAGCTTCACCGTGGCCCAGCTCGCCACGGCTACTGAGCCCCCCCGCCTCGACAATGCGGGAACCCACCGGGGGGGTTCACAGTTCTAACCTAACCTAACCTAGCTGTTTCGATGTAAAAACTTTTGATTCATTTGATGTCAAATACATTGGGATTTTAAAATTTTTCTAAATAAAACTTGGTCATTTAAATTTTGTTATTTCGTTTATTGTTATTTTGAAATTTGCTCGAGAAAGTTTTGATTTTCTAATATGCAACCTTTAATAAATATTTAAAGTATTTTTTCTTTGTTTTATTCTTTGTAAGTTCTATCGTAGTTGTAGTTAATAGTAACCTAAGTAGATATTAAACATAACTAGTAACTGATTACCACCTGTGCTAAGATAGGCCGACGGACGCCTATTTCTGGGTGGTTTAAAAAAAATAACCACGAAGGCTAAGTCGGGAGCTCCGCTCCGCTCCCGCCTTAGCCTTGTAACCTTTTTTTTTTTTGTTCTCGGGGGAAAATCCTCATGGACATCCTCCGCCTTAGGGAAGGCAGAGGGGCATGCCGGACTCTTACCGGCTAAAAACCACCCCGGTGTTCCCTTCCTGTACCTATTGCCGGGGTTTGGGTATCGCTTGCGCATTCTTCCGCGCCCCCGGCAGGTATTGTTCCACCAGATGTTTGTAGGCGGGCCCCGTCACCCTCTGCGGCCGTCACCCAGTGGCCGCAGGAACTCCAACTAAGAGGCGCGCGCGGAACACTACGCCGCCGCCTCGAGGCCTGTTTCTGATCGGGCGACAGACGCCCCTAGTCTGTCGCCCGCAGGCCACGCCCTATGGTGGCCGGAGATCGTCCGCCACCCTGCAACGCCCGGTGCGTCTGCTGCGGGCCGGGAGAGAGGTAACAGCTTCTCTCTCCCTTTCCGCCGCCTCCTTTGCCGACATTACGTCCTCACAAAAGGAGGCGACGGCAGTCCAGCCGCTCTCGCTCCCGACCATGCATGAAATGACGGCCGGAAGCGAGAGCGAGAGGTCGCCCGCAGCCTCGACTGCCGCGACCAAGTCACGGCGCTGTACTGCCCAAGCTGGGCACTCCTCCAACGTGTGCAGCGCCGTGTCCTCGCGGCAGCTGTCACAGTGGTGACATTCGGGCGTCGGCTCCCGGCCTATCCGACACAAGTACTTCCCGAAACACCCATGTCCGGTAAGCACCTGCGTCAGCCGAAAGCTGAGGGCGCCGTGGCGTCTCTCCAGCCACTCCTTCATCACGGGTCTTACCGCCGCTGTCGCGGCGTGCCCTGCCGTGGGTCGCGCAAGTCGCTGCTCCCATTCTGCCACTAGGACTTGGCGGAGCTCTGCCCTGTGCGCCTCAACTTGTCGAGGCGCCAGGCGCTCGCCCCGTCCCACCGCTTCCTCGCGCCATGTATAGAGTGACGCGAGGAGTCCCGCCTCCAAGTCCCACGGCGGGGATCCGGCTAGGAGGCTCGCCGCCTCGAAAGAGATCGTACGGTATCCCCTTATTACCCTGACGGCCATCGCTCTTTGCGGCCTTCGTAGCAAGGCGATGTTACGGGCCGTCAGGGCATCCACCCACACTGGCGCGGCGTAAAGCGCCATGGACCGTACGACCCCTGTGTAGAGCCTCCGGCAGGAGGTATTTGGACCCCCCAAGTTGGGCAGCAAGCGCGAGAGCGCTGAAGCGGCGCCCAACAAACGGGGTGCGAGCCGCTGGAAGTGCGGCCCGAAGCTCCATCGACTGTCGAGGACGAGTCCTAAGTACTTCATCGTCGACTCGACAGCTATGGAGACCCCTCCTACCACGATGTTGGAACCCGGAGATGGCTTATTCCTCGGCCCGTGAAAGCAGAGGGCCTCGGATTTGTGCAAGGCCACCTCCAGGCCCAACCGCCGGATCCTACCCACGACATGCGCGACCCCGGCCGTCGCCAGTATGGCTGCCTGCCGTTATGTCTTTCCACGTGCTGTTACTAGCGTGTCGTCGGCGTAGCATGTCACGCCGACTCCGTGGAGAAGAACACCGCGCAGAGCCCAGTCGTACCCTATGTTCCACAGGAGTGGCCCCAATACCGACCCCTGTGGAACACCGCACGACATCTCTCGTCTACCCCATCCTTCACGACCCGGGTAAACTACCGATCTTTCCGACAAATAGGCCCCGATAATGCGGCGGAGGTAACCTGGCACCCCGTGATACCGGAGTGCCTCTCTGATAGTATTCCAGGGCAAGGTGTTGAATGCGTTGGCGATGTCGAGCGACACCGCCAAGACCACCTCACCCCGGGCGACTGCCTCCTCCGCTAGGACTCTCACGCGCATGATCGCGTCCACTGTGGAGCGACCCTGACGGACCAAATTGGTTGTCCGCTAGGTCCGGCCCCTCGTTGGTCATGTGCCGGACGAGGCGGTCGGCGATGATTCGCTCGCAGATCTTACCCACCTCGTCCAGAAGCACAATGGGCCGGTAGGCAGACGGTGAGTCTGCGGGGCGCCCCTCCTTCTTTAGCAGGACCAGCTTTCCGGTCTTCCACCGGCGTGGAAGCTGGCCCCGCTCCAAACATGCGCTTAAGAGTCCTTGTAGTCGGGGCCCGAGAGCCCTCAAGGCCAGGACCCATGCACGGCCTGGAATGCCGTCGGGCCCTGGGGCGGTGGTTTTTATGCGAGAAACCGCCACTCTCAACTCTACCCGGGTCACTTCGGGCACGTCGTCGTCGTCGTCTTCCGTGTTGGGCACATTCCAAGGCGGAACCATAGCAGGTGGTGTATGCTCTGGGCGTAAGGGAAACAGAGCGCTCACCACGTCCTCCAATAACTGTGGCTGAAGACTCCGGGACAGTGGGGGGGCCCACTGGTGCATCTTGCCCCTCACCATACGGTAGGGGCGTCCCCAAGGATCTCGGTCCAGAGTCTCCAGCAGTTCTTGGCGGGCCGATGACTTTGCCCGCACGATGGCTAGTTGGAGAGCGCTCTTCGCCTCCCTGTAGCTCTCGTATAGTTCCGCCTCGATGGCCACCGCTGACGGAGAGCGGCGGCGTCTTCTTCGGCACCTGGCATACTGGCGTCGCCTCTCAACGCAGACGATGCGCAAATGTGCAATTTCCTGCGACCACCAGTACACCTGGCGCCTGGATGGTATCGGCCGGACTCGGGGCATCGCAGCATCGCAGATTTGCGACATGCTCTCCCGGAACCACTCCGCCTCTTCGTCGATGTTGACAGGCCTGTCGGGAGCATCCTACCAGGCCTGCACGATAGAGGCCTCCAAGAGAGCCTCCCTGTCCAGCCGCTTCATTGCCCAACGCGGACCGTCTCCAACGCCCACCGGGGCTGCTTGGACCGGCACGAGCGAGGTCTAGGTGGAGACACTGAATCGGATATATCTGTGATCAGACAGCGTCTCCACGTCCTCCACTACGTGCCAGCCACGGACACGGCGCGCGAGAGCGGGGCTAGCGAACGTGAGGTCCACTATTGACCCGCCCCACTGTCGCACGCATGTCTGCACGCAACCTCGGTTCAAAAGAAGCAGGTCCTGCTCGACCGCCCACTCCTCCACCAACTCGCCCCGCACATCAGTTGTCGGGGAACACCATGCCGCAGACTTGGCGTTGAAGTCCCCCAAGACGAGAACGGGACGAGGACGACCACGACTGACGACCGTGCCCAAATCCGAAATGACCTCCTCGAGGTCGGCGAGAGATAGGCTGGCGGCAAAATACACCCCCGCGACCATGATATCGCCACAAACTACCGCGACATAGCCCCGCCCCCGGGTGACGGCCTCAAAGAGCGGGGTGTCCACGGCAGACCTTCTTATAAGCGCCACCGAACCGTTAGTGTCGCACACCCAGTCATCCCTGGGCGGCACAAAATACGGCTCGGCGATGACTGCCACATCAATTGACCACTGCGCCATGCTTTGGAGCAAGAGATCCCGAGCTCTGGCGCAGTGGTTTATGTTAGCTTGGAGGAAACATAGATGACCTGGGGCCATTATTAGGTATCCATTAAAGTTGTCTCCTCCCCAGTCCCCGGCGGATCTGCTGCCGCAACCGGTGGGTGATCCGGTTGCGAGGAACCGGTTGCCTCCATTGGTGTATCCTGAGAAGCCGGCGGATGAATCGGCTGTGTCTTGGTCCCGGATTTCTTCTTTGTGGGCCTGGCGCAGGTCTTTGGCGTCAGTCCCGGTCCAGTGATCGGCTGGCTTGCCGTATGCCGCACAGAGTACGCAGTGCGGCGCGGCTGTGCAAGAGCCAGCTTTATGACCGGGCTGACCGCAGCGGAAGCACAGTTGGCTGCGGTTAACTCCCGCGGTGCACCGTACACCCACGTGTCCTGGCTCGAGACAGCGATAGCACCGCAAGGGTTTGGGCGTCAATAGCGTCACCTGTGCCGAGACCCATCCTATTAGCAGTCTTCTGCCCTCCTTGAGTTTGTTGGCCGCCGCTACGGGACAACTTACTAATACTGTCCCGAGGCCAGAGACACCCCTACGAATTGTGCCCGCCTTTACTTGTTCTGGCGGGCAGTTGCCGGCCTTCGAGATGGCGGCAGCGACCTCATCACTCATCACTGAGTCGTCCAGGCCCGAGATTCGTAAATCTGCACACTTAGTGGGCCTGGACACTCTGACGTCGTCACTTCCGAGAGACGCCCTTAGTTTTTCGGCAAGGGCGTCTGCCTTGGGGGCACTTGAAGCCCCCGAGATTTCCAATAGTCGGGCTCTGGTAGCCGTAGGCTTGCACCGGAGGCCCGTTATGCCGAGATCATTTAATGAAATTTCGGCTTTCGCCTTTGATAGGATCCCGGCATATGTAACACCCCGTTCCTCCGCGCCTAGCTGCAGTGTCAGAACAACACTGCAGCTGTTGATCGAGGGGCACGGAGCCTCGCAGCCTGTGCTTGGGCCGCCGTCTTTATTTTCTGGGCCTGTTGCCTGGCCTTGCGGCGCGCCTTTTTGTTATTTTGTTTGGCGCCCGCAGTTGTCCATTCCGCCAAACCTTACCGCTTAACCTATTTTGTGGAAATATTGAAGATCGTCAGTCGTTTTGAACCTTGGAAACCTAATAGTCGCTTCATCAACTGCAAGATTCTCAATAACTCAAGGGTTTGTCCCACCATCAGACAAAAATCATACATCTTCACTTACTTCTAATTTCTTTATTTCTCCCCCAGTCCTTTTAATATTCCACAATCTCTTGACATTATTTATTCCTATAATAAGTCTTGATGTAGCTCCTATTACATTTATCGTATGACTTCATATTAACTGTAAAGTGTTTGAAGGGATAGTATGAGGGTTCTTTCCTATGGGTCTTAATGAGCTTGTTTCAACTCTGTATTCTCCCACGAAGTCACCATCCTGGTACGCAGCTAGTATATTCTCGAAATGACTCTGGAAAAAGTATTGTCTGTTCTCTACTGGGGTTGATACCTAATAATCTATATACACAATGAACAGTCCCTATCAAACTTGCAAGATTGGGTATACTATCTGCTACACAAAACTGACATAGAATAATCACTAGATCTGAGGCACCTGATGGTGTGTTTTGTGTTGTTGTGTTTGGAATGTCTATCCTACTCAGAGCTAGCAATCCTATAGTTGTAGAACCAGCATTCAACGTACCCATTCAAAATCCTGGAGACCTTTGATTTTAACAAACCATTCTCTATTGTGTTTATTGAGCATTTCTTCAGTTGTTTCTGCCCAAGACAACCATAAGGTTGTCTTGGGCAGAAACAACTGAAGAAATGCTTCATTATCATCACAAAAGATACATTTAGGGATAGGATTCTTGTTGGAAAAGGATATGTTCTATATAAATAGAACATATCCTTTTCCAACAAGAATCCTATCCCTAAATGTATCTTTTTTATCAACAATTAATAGAAACCTATAGAACAAATATTTTTTAGTCTCCTTTTCCTCTGTTATTAATGACGAATTATTTCTCCTTCTAATTGAGTTATCAAACCAACATTTATGAACTTCTGCAACTAACAATGGTTTAAAACACTCATTCCACTTAGTTGCATCCTCTGTGACTTGTAAACTAAAATTATTTGATAAATTTTCTTTGAGAGTAGACATTTGTAACTCATTTATAATTTTCTTCTTCTTCTCTTCCCCTCCTATACTAATAGTATTAAGTACCAAGAATTATTTTTGCTTTTAAATGGAACTCCTCTATTATTCTTAAATGCAACCTCAAAGCTGGTACCATCTATGAAACACATATGGAATGCAATATAGATTTGAGTATTGAGTATTGGTGATCCTGAAGCTATTCCCCTCCTATTCAGCTTACCCCTTTCGGCATGTTTAATTTAAGAATAAAAAGGCTCTAGCGTCTAACTATTTTCTAACATTATCAAACCGTACAATACTTTTCTTAGCTATCTTAAATTTAACCTGAGATATTGTAACCCTCAATTTTAAATTCTTTACAAATTTTTTCTTAACAGCAATTATATCTTCTTTTTGTATTAGTTACTACCGTTATTCTAGTACAATCATAAAGCTCATGCCAATATACAAAGGCATTCCAGCAACGTACTGGGAGTTATTTTTATGTTCCTTTTGATCAAGTCGAGGAAACCATTACATGCTTTGGAGCATGTAGTGCTTTTGAGTAACTCAGGATCCCAAGTTGGGCCTTTACTTAAAATATCAGAATTGCTGTTTTTTTGCAAAATTTATTACGTCTTTTGCAAAATTAACAATGGAATTGAAATTCTTAACAATTTAATAATATTTGAGAAAACCTCCACACTATTTCGGGGTTAAAATTTCCAACAATTCCTTCCATAGGCATAGGAAAATCTTTTATTTCAGACGAGTATTTTGTGCCCATTTATCGTGGTAAAATGCAATTAACAAAACTTTAGATACTTTATTTAGGTACATATAGATATTTTTAATAAAATGTATCTCCACATCAGACTGGAATCTTAATTAAAATTTTAAATGGCTACAACTCGTCTGTTACGCAATTCTTAGTTATTGAGTTCTCGCGTGTCAATTATCATTTCAATTGGTAATGCCTTTATTTTGCTCAACAACTAATCAAAACTCGCTCAACATTTTACCGTCTGCCGCTGGTGTCGCATTCATAAGATTCAACGTCAATATTTTGGAATAGGATATTCGATTACTATCAAAAATATACTTGAATTAATACTTTTTTTAAAGATAAAATCGTTGGAAAAATGGAGAAGTTACACGCTTTTGCAATTATTTTCTTCTATCCTTGTCACGCAAAATGATCATTGTGTGTCTCCTTCCTGTGTTGTGAGTTCACAAGTCGTGGCGTCTGGGAGACTTTAAAACGCATACAATTTCGCCTTTTTATGAGATGAGACTGTGGCTTAATATTATTTTAGGTCTCGAAAAATCTAATAAAAAAATCCAGTCAAATAGACCGTATACTCGGTCAGGTATCAAGATTATATCCAATACTCTAAACTATTAATAAAGCTGAAGAGTTTGTTTGTTTTTTTTTTTTCTTTGAACTCGCTAATCTCTGGAACTAGTCGGATTAAAAAGTATTTTCATTTGAGAGCACAATTCTTGAAGACTATAGGCTATTATTTTGCACGCTAGGACCCTAAAAAGCCGAGCAAGAAGAACGAATTTCAGAAAGACCGCTAAGCAAGAACGAAGTAATAGGGCGGACGGGCAATGCGATGCGACGGGATGGGTCCGGGGAACAAGAATTTCACGCGGACGAAGTCGCAGAGAGAAGCTATAGTAAGATTATATCCAGCAATACACAATAATAATATACAGCTTTTGTTTTAAAATCCTGTAAAATAAATGTGTGAATTTAGGTACAGGTACCCACTTCTCGTCATAGAATGTAGAATATTTTAACTGCACCAAAGAATTATACTTACTGTTACTATTACTGTTAACCTGCATGATCCCACTGCTGGGCAAAGGCCCCGTGACTTCCAGGTCTTTCGATCCAGGGGGCCTACTCCGAAGTGCAAAGTGCGAATGTTCGGATCGAACCGACACATGGCCGAACCGAATATTATTGAAAAATGCGAAAAAAGTTCGGATCGGCTCATTCAATATTGACTATGATCCCAAGATCATAGTCAATATTCGAAAGAGTGTAGGAGTGTAGGATCGGAACCGACCGAACCAAATAGTAACTTCGTAGCAGGAAACGGTCGAACATTCGGCCGGTACTACTTCGGAGTAGACCCCCTGGACTAAAGTAAACCACTGGTCGTAGATTTTGTCCAGCTCATCCCGCCATCTTCTACAGGTCTGCTGCGACGCCTTCTAGCTGGGTCATGGCTCCACGTGGTGGTTATTTTAGGCCCACAGCTTATTGGGCATACCTATACTTACAGGCACAATCTGGTGTTGTGTTATTCTGTGGTTGTATTATATTATATTTTTACATAAACAAAATAATTTAACGGTAGGTACATAATGTTATTCTGCCACGACACGCGTAGTTTGACATCGAGATAATAACAATAATAATATCCCATGACACATAACAATTTATATCCATTATTCTTATTATACCTGGCTTTTTTTCATTTTGCTCGGCTCCATCAGTCATAGCGTGATGTTAGATGGCCTATAACCTTGCTCAAGAACTGGGTTATCAAAGGCAATGAGATTTTTTTAAATCTGACAAGTAGTTCCGGTGATTACCCCCTACATACATACAGTCACGAGCAAAAGTATGTATACACTCGGCTTTATTCAAAAGCGATTTGTTCCTTTATTTTTGTATGAAATTTTATGTTGTTACGAACATAGCATTTTCGAACCTATACGTTTATGTAATGTGTCGTATTTCAACGTTACATTCGTTATTGCACGAAAAAATAGCAATTGAAAGTCCCTCCTGATCAGAAGGTCTAAGTAGCTAAATGTCCAACAGCGCAAAACGTCTAATGAGCAATAAGTCTAGTTAGCAAAATGTCCATGTAGCAAAACGTCCAACTATCAGATGGCCTGTATAGCAGAACATCTATTTAGCACATCGTCAGATTCTCAAAATGTCTGGATACTCAGGCACAAAATTCAACAAATTGCCAAGTGTTGACATATTGGTGCTCGTGACTGTACAAACAAACAAACAAATTTTACCTCTTTATAATATTAGTATAGATTACAGAAAATTAACATAATTGTACGTCTAATATCGTGATTCATATACCTATCTAATAATTATGTTTAGTGCAATCAAATCATGTAAGTACCAACTTTTTATTTTTTATTTTAAAAACATGTAACCTTGTGATATTTACTTTTAACTTTTTCAAATGTTAAAATGAAAGATCATAGATAAAATGTGAAATATTCAGCTAATTACTTCCCGTTTCAAAATGCATGATCAAGTCTCTGATAGGTTGGTACTGTAAAGGTTGTCCGCTAAAGTCGACCAGAAGGCCAATTCCCGTAATTTAAAACGTTCAAAATCTAGTCACAGTCTCATCTCGGCGACAAACAAATGTCAAAAACTTGTCAAAATGTAGGGAAATTCTCAATCTGTCAAAAATACCTCTATTTTTGACAGATTGAGACTGAGATCAGACTGTGAACGTTCTTAAAATTACGAGAATTGCCCCTCTTATGTAGTGCAGGCTGGCAATAGATTAGCTCTGCGGGGTATTTGCGTAACACACTAACAGCAATGGCTTTCATTTTAACAGTTCAACAACATTCATTGCGTTATTTACGTTGTTGAGCAGACAATTTTTTCGAACATATGCAGCAATGGATTATAAATATCCTTCAAAATTATTCAGATTCTGATTTATAGTGAGGTACGCAATTAGGGTGTGTTTAAAGGCTTGAAAAGTGCGTGAAAAGACTGCTTCGTATGTTTTAGAACTCAACGGCTGCCTGCCAACCTGAAACGACGAAAATATTCCAATCTTATTGGGAGTTACATGGTCGACCCGTTTGGTGTTAAAACACTAGGGCCGGATCCGAGTGCCCACTTCGTTTTCCGAGACATCGCCAAGCGGTTGGTCGAGTCTCGTAACCAGAGGGCTAGCATAGTTTTTGGCCAAAGAATCAGCATCGCCATACAACGTGGCAATGCTGAGAGCCTTATGGGCACTTTCCTATTGACAACGATACGGACGAATTTTTTGATGCCCTGTGCCTCTTCCCTCTTTTTTATACAATAAATGTACATAAATATATATTATTTTTAGTCTGTTGGCTTATATATTACCTAAGTAAATATTATAGTAATTAATAAAGTAAAAAATATCACGCATAAATAAATTAAAGTCAGCAGCAATAAATCTTTCAACAAAAGAGATAATCATCACAACCACAAACATACATCATTTTTTTTTATTATGTACCTCTATTTATCGTGTGTTTAAATCCTTTGTGTGTTGCTACTAGCGCCATCTTGCAGAATAAAGTGAGATTTATTGCTAACGCTGCTGCATGAATCAGAAAGAGTAATAAATTGCCTGATAGCTACATTATTTTTGACGAGAAGGTAGTGATACTGTTTCATAACAGATGTCTCGCGGCTACTGTATTTATTTACAAACGAAATTATCTTTGCATTACCTACTTAAGAAACCAACCACGAAGTTCTATATACTTATTGTCGTATTTTAGTAAACAAATACGTTGACTGATGGACCATAGCCAGGAGTATCCAGGAGTATCAATGAGTTCTACGATATTTTTTTAAGTAATTGTCCTACAGGTATTTTTTTAATTGAAGTAAAATCTAATATTTTCAAACTTCCAAAGTTCATAATGACCTTTACTTTCTTCAGAGCGCCATAAAAACCTTCAATCCGAATAATTAAAAACCTTTTAAGATTAGATCACACTAAACATTCATCCATTCACCAAATCGTTCATCAAAAGAGCAAAACCCTGAACTTTACGAGGCGTGCATTACAGGAAGTTTCGAAGACGCTTCTCCAAAGTCACATGGAGTAATTACCTGATGATGCAACGAGCATCACATAATGGTCGGGGGAACGCGGCCGGTGGCAAGGTCGTCAAGCGTGGTACGTACGTCAGAGTGACGTAGTACGTGGTAGGTACTGTTGGTGGTATTGTCATTTTTTTGTCACTTCGTTTATAGGTGGGTGTCACTTGAAATGACTTCAAAGAGAGACTAATGGCGAAAGAAGTCTGAGTATTCTTGCTGTGATATTTTGTTCAAACAGACAGCTAGATACCGTCTCAGGCCAAGATTAATCCTACTGCCTGCACGTGCTTTGGCTCCCGTTACTGTCACATAGCTGTCAGACTACAAGTGCAGGGTGGACACGGGAACATATCTAGCCTTAGTTTGAGACCAGTTTTACGCATTACTGTGTCTCTGGTTTACCCCTTTTAACTTACAGATTTTAGCGAAGCTAGACGCAGGGTATAGTTTTAATTGCATGTATTGCAGCGTGTTCTATCTGGTAGTATTTAGCTTTCCTATCAAGCACTCAACGGGGAGTCCCCCGCATGATGAATAGAAACGATGACACCCGAGAGCCTAGACAAAGTGACATTCTATCAGCGATAACGATGATTTCAAAAATGCATTGGATTGACATATTGTAAGCGACTGAAAAGCTTATTTCTATGCCAATCCTGAAGGCGATTGTTACGTATCTAAGTCCACTTGAAGAGAAAATTAGACTCCTTGACGGAAATGCTGCTTTCTGAACGTCCGACAGACATCAGAAGGCCAATTCCCGTAATTAAAAACGTTCAAAATCTAGCCGCAATTTTATCTCAGAAACATAAAAGAACTTGTAAAAAATTAAGGGATTAGAGGTATGTTTGACAGATTGTGATCAGACTGACCGTTCTTAAAATTACGAGAATTGCACCCTTGAGCACTTAATTCCACGTCCCAGTGTCGCTTCCACGTCGAAGCAGACATAAGTCCGCTCGTTAGTTTAGTACGAGTATAAACGAAGATGTAGTTACATTATTGTTTACAGTGAACCTTGCCTTTTTTCCCAAAACTCGCTAGTATCTCACAAAATTTCACGTGAGATTTTCACGTAGTAGACCCTCCACACCACCAATTTAATACTCCAACATCCAAACCACTCTGTGTCATTCACATAAAGGCGACATTGCTTCACCGTAGCTACAAATCTAAGTTGGTTACTACAATGTTCTCGAATAGAACCCGTTCTTTCGTTCGAAGTGAATGGTAGACTCTGCTCAGTTGGTCAGTCAGTATCGTGCATTTACACGAGCGGACCTGTGTGGTTAACGTCACAGAAATTAAAAAAAGTGAGTGATATTTCGATATATTTCAAATATTTATTTGTTTTTAGATTTCTTATTATTCTTGTGGTTTATTCTTATTTTAGTTTTGTTGTCTCGTTTTGTAATATTGTGTGTTGTTTGGACTTCGATGTTGTGTTGTTACATTTTCGAAATGTTGTTTGTAGTTTGACATGTGTCAAATGTCAAATAGGCTGTGTTTGCATAACTTGTCTTTAATTAAGTTTAAGACAGCTTAGGTATTATTTTTATGGAAATAGTATTTTATTGCTGCAAAGAATTCTGATTTTAAAACTTGTTTGAATGTAAGATATTAAATTAATAGGCAAACTAGCTCAAACTGTTTTATTATTTTTCTTAATTTACATTTAATTTTATGGTTTGCCATTTTAAGTCAAAACAAAAGTGGTTTTGCTGGTCTCTCAAGTACAAATAACTCGTTTTATTATCAGAGATATAAGAAAATAACTTATTAAAATAAAACGAAAATAGATGAACTTTAAACGTGGCTCATTCCACATCGAGAACTTTATAATAAGTAATAAGTACTGGATGTACTTATCCATTGTGTACAACAGATGGATATTATATATATTTTGTGCAACAAATCGTAGTTACATAAAATAAGTAACTGTATGCTATTGCAACAAAACTGCAATTAACGTTTTATAAATGTTTGTACGAAACAACGCAATTATAAATGTCAGTTGGATTAGTTGACCACTTTAGCAATAGATTTTATACAGAGTGTGTAGGAGTCAAGAGAAATATTATTAGCCCTTAATATCCTAATTCTATATTTGTATTTGGGGGAGGCCTATGAGGCGCCCGTGGCTAAATAATAACAGCCGCACAGGTCGATCGATCAGGTTAAGCTACGCTTGCCGCGGTTGGTCTGTGGATGGAGGACCGACTTTACATATTGACCCTCCATGTCTCGGAAAGCACTTTAAGCCGTTGGTCCCGGCTGTCATTCGTAGATCTTTGACAGTCGTTACGCGTAGTCAGAAGCCCGAAAGTCTGACAACCAGTCTTACCAAGGGGTATCGTATTACCGTTTTGGATGTCAGATAGGCAGTCGCTCCATGTAAAATACTGGTATTCAGCTGCATCCATTTATACTCGAAGCCGACCCCAACATATTTAGGAAAAAGCTAGGCAGATGATGGGGAGGCTTATGTCCTGCAGTGGACTACTATTCAACTTGGTATTTATTACTGAAACTTAACATGCAAGTTATAAAACTTAATAAGATTTCAATTAATTTCAATTTATTACATCAACTGATAACTAAAACCTCGTTACCAAAACCTCTTTTAATTATTTCAATTAAAACCTATAAATAAAATTGGTTTCGTTTAATTATTTTATTTGAAACGATAAAACGTTCGACTCGGGCGCACTCGTTCGCACATTGACCGAATGTCATACATTTGTATGGCCTTACTGAGTTACTTAATACATACGTTTCAAGGATTGTCTTAACGTCTAATAAACTTGCGGTCACTATCACTGTATCACGAGTGGTCAGCTGTTAGCACTTTTTCTTTCATAATTATTGGCTTTAGGCCTTCTGAACCGAAACAAGGTGCTTTACATATTCAATTTGCTGCCTGCACTTTTGGATTGGCACATTTGTCATTGAGTTAAACACTGTTTTATGGAGACCTTTGGATGACTTTTATCAAAACTAGCTTCTGGCCGCGACTTTGTTCGCGTGGAAGTCGTAAGGCACCACAATTTATCTGCTAAAACTAAAATAACAGCAGGATTTTTATAGAATTCCTTTTGATCCATTGATCCTACCGATTACCTTTCAACTTTTCTGTCACTGGCACCACTTTCAAACTTCCCCTTAGAACACCCATTTCTTACTTTATCCATTCTCGTCAGTCCACTGCCGGACATAGGCTTCGCCCATGCTGCGCCACAACAGCTTGTCCCCTTGCCTTCCGCATCCAGTCCGACCAAGTCAACTTTTTGAGGTAGTCGGTCCATCTAGCTGGAAGGTGTCCTACACTAGGCTTGCTGATAGGCGGCGGTCTCCACTCCAGGACTCGTTTGCTTCACTGACCATCGCTCCATCGACAAACATGGCCAGCCTACTGCCACTTCAGCTTGCTTACTCTGCAAGCTATGTTCGGTTGGTGGAACTGCAGTTCTTTTCCGGATAACTTCGTTTCTTATTTGATCCTTCAAAGAAACTCTGAGCCTAGCCCGCTCTATAGTTAAACAGTACAGTTGCAAGTTACAGGCACATGACACTTTTCATCTATGCTTCTAGGTGATGAGTGCATGGACATGACCATAGAGCCGAATCTATTCTATGACGTGACCTACAAGGTCTTTCTTTTATTCAATGTCAGTCTTCTGAAGGGCAATTCCCGTATTTAAAAACGTCAAAAATTTAGTTAGCAATATCATCTCAGTGACAATCAATGTCGAAAACTTGTCAAAAATGTAGGGAAGTAAAATAATGATATTTTAAAGAGAATGAGACGACATTTATTTTTAAATGTCACAGCATCATGTTTAGACCTTTTGTCCTCTTACAGGATTTTGTTTTTATTTTTCTTATAATTACATTATATGCTTTTGTTTTTTATTTTTCTATGATTGTGTCATTCTATGTATTTAGTTTGCGCTCCTCTGCGACATCCAAAAAATACTTTTTCTTTCTAGATTAGAATGCGAATGTTTCTAAAACTACGGGAATGGCCTCAGATGGGCCATTCCCGTAGTTTTAGAATTAGCAGTTCCACACGCGTATAACCAATATTAATTAATAAAGTTATTAAGATTGCAATCTGTAGCATGTTCACTTGATAAGCCTCTAACGGCTTACAAATTGGCACATTAGAAACCCTTTCCCTCACTCTAGTTTAAAGACTTGCGCAAGAGTGCGCCGATTCATTTAATCGTTCTATGATATTCTCTAGACTTCTACGCTAGTATCGTATTAGTATCCTACTATCATAATATGTAGATCAATATCGTCCCCTCCTGTTAATAGTGTTGTTATAATAATATTATGGTTCCTTATATTATAAATACTAGAAAGAATTGACTAGGTTTTCGAATTGAGTTGACTAGGTATTCGCGTTTCTTTTGTCACTTTTGACGTCCATAAACTGCTGATTCACAGATTCTCGGCCTAATTTAATTAGGTAGAAGATTTTTTGAATGTTGCGGTTCTACATGAGATGCAAGAAAGAAAAGAAAGAAAAATGCATTTATTTGCGGCAAACATGACGCATAAAAAAAGGACATAAACACACAAAAAAAAAAACAAGTTGGGGGTAAACATGCGTCACATTCACGCAAAACGGCCATCGCTCAGCATAATGCTAAGATCCTAAACGAGACAGAGCCCCAGCGCTGGCTTCCAGCGGCACTGCACTGCTAGAGGTATTCATATCTTTGTAAATGCAGTCTTTCTTCCGACTTCCTTCTTATTTTGGGAACATCCCCTATCTCCGCAAGTGAGTACTTACTGGTTCGTTCGTGTAAACACTGCTCTATTAAATAATTTAAGTGATAGGTAATTGCGGTTATGATCCAGTAAATACCAGGTCAATTAACTTCATATTAAGTAATGAAAAGCAACACAAAACTTATTTAATGTAGTTATTGCAAAATGGCATCCGTTCCTAAAGGTTATTTAAATACAATTATGTTTATCAATTTATAAACAACGTTGCCTCAGACAGGGCACTGGTTTCCATGAGCTTAGGTGAATTCCCCAGGTCAGGTAGAGTGACATTATCTTAGGTCAACACTTAGCTTAATGTCAACGACTTCTTCAAGGGCATGGAGAGGACCTATAAGGTATTGTACCTGTCAATCCTATCAAATGCCTACTCTTGAGAGAATACCGCTTTACATCAGGTTTGCCATCAGGGCAATCACGACACTGACTCAAAAAAATAATGAAACTGACTAGTAGTGACCAAGTAGTGATCTCCCAAATGGCATCTAAAAGCCAGAACATGTTTTGAAGGCTTGTTGCCAGTACCTGAGTGTTTTGTTCTTTGTATGCGATATAGTCTTTGCCTTCTAGTGGAAAAAATACAGTCTCATAAACTACAGATCCAAACCTCGCCATTTATAATATTCCGATCTAGCCTGTCTGTTGCTACCCTCTCCCAGCGACACCCTAAGCTGAGATCCGTATCCCATATGTTGTGCTTAGCGTGTAGTCGCTTCGTTTTTAAGTTTTTTAAGCCCTGGCTGGAGGCTTTAATTTATTGAGGCGCCCACAGGCAATTCCGGTTTTAAGCAGACGTCAACCTCCTAGGTTGATCTGCGAGATGTCATTCCAAAAAAAAACTCGCCATTTCTCAAACAAAATACCGATACGATACAATCCAGTCTGCTCAAGAATGCGTCTGGTGATGAAAAAAGCCAATAATATCGTTCATTAGTCAAGGTCGGTCGCAAGTGAACCGTGTATACGTAAAGCAGTCGCATCCGGTTTCTTACGACACGAGACCGTCCAGCCGCCAGCGACGCTCAAACTTAGCACATGTTGCGGTCATATCCTCATAGCTGTTTGTGAAAACTATTTAGAAATATGAAGTTTTTCACCACATCTAGGGGCCACATTAACGAAGACGACGAATGTCAACGAAGATAAAGGCCCGTCCGAAAGTAGCTCGTTACTTCGAAATGAACCCTACTCTCGATTAATTAAATGTTCGGACGGGCAAAAACACATCGGGAAAAAGGACAACTCTCAATTTGTGTTGTCATTCATTCTTAGTTCGGGCCCTGAACTATATGGCCGTCAGTGACGCAGAGTAAAAATGAGCCGATACTTCGTCCGATACTAGGGATTTCGTGCTTAGGGAGTAGAACCCCTGAAGATCCAAAACTAAGTTGGGAAAATGGTGATTAATTTACAAATATAGAAAAAAAAATTGGTTGGGGTCACACTAGCACTCGTTGAGTGAAATCCATGGGTGAGGCAAATTGTTAAGTATAAAAATTTTCCACTAGAAAATTCTCAGTTTCTAGCCTGAATCTTAGCACTATAGGATATTACAACAGGCGTAACTGGACTGCAGTTTATGCATTTGATTATGAAAGAAAGAAAAATTGTTCATACTGCACAAACAAAACACACATTACAAAAAAAAGACAAAATATACATACACATACTAAATAGTTAAAAGCCTCGTACTCAAGGATATAAAAACCGGTCAAGTGCGAGTCGGACTCGCGCACCGAGGGTTCCGTACAAATTTGTAGGTATGTAACTAAAAATTTTCGGTTTTCGCAATTTTTCCTTTATCTGTGCTATAAGACGTTGCTTCGTACCAAATTTCAAGATTCTGAGTTCACAGGAAGTATTCTGTAGGTTTTGATTCCCTTGCGGGTGTCGAAAATTTGCGGCATAAACGGCTGTATCTTTTGATTGCGTTGGCTTAGAAGTTTGATTTTTTCACAGCTCCAATGGTCAGTAGCCCTGAGTATTTGATGTAAATTCCAGCTTGATAACTCCACGCGTTCCTGAGTAAAAGGGTCTTGACGGGCGGACGGACAACAAGTGATCCTAAAAGGGTTCCGTTTTTAGGGTTCCGTAGCCAAATGGCAACGGAACCCTTATGGATTCGTCATGTCTGTCTGTCTGTCTGTCGGTCTGTCTGTCTGTCGGTCTGTCTGTCTGTCTGTCTGTCTGTCCGTCCGTATGTCATAGCCGCTTTTTTCCGAAACTATAAGAGCTATACTGTTGAAACTTGGTAAGTAGATGTATTCTGTGAACCGCATTAAGATTTTCACACAAAAATAGAAAAAAAACAATAAATTTTGGGGGTCCCCATACTTAGAACTGAAACTCAAAAAAATTTTTTTCGTCAAACCCATACGTGTGGGGTATCTATGGATAGGTCTTCAAAAATGATATTGAGGTTTCTAACATCATTTTTTTCTAAACTGAATAGTTTGCGCGAGAGACACTTCCAAAGTGGTAAAATGTGTGTCCCCCCCCCTGTAACTTCTAAAATAATAGAATGATAAAACTAAAAAAAATATATGATGTACATTACCATATAAACTTCCACCGAAAATTGGTTTGAACGAGATCTAGTGAGTAGTTTTTTATTAATACGTAATAAATCGTAAAACGGAACCCTTCATGGGCGAGTCCGACTCGCACTTGGCCGGTTTTTCCTTTAGAGGTACGGAACCCTAAAAATGTTCAGTTCAGTACAGGTGTTGCCTGCATTCTTCAGAAACTCCAATAATTTCCAGTGGTCATTAAAATAATTAATTGCACAGGGTCTTTGTTAGCTTATATTCGTAATGAGTTTACGGATAATATCATCTATCTTATAATCATTATAAATATTAGTTGTTATTATTGAAAAACCTTGTTTACAACTTACCTACCTACTTGTGAGTCATCTTCTTATATGATAATGATAAACAATTTAAATTGTATAAGGAAGCGACGGTAAACACAGCTCATCATAGCTTATAAACACGTAATAAGCAATGCAATTAGCTAATGATTATGGACAGGTGAATACATAAATACAACTTTTTTTAAGTGGAGTGTCACGGTGTTCCGACTCTTGCATCCTTTTCAAATCTTCAGGTCTTATTTCGATGACATCCAGGTTAATCAGAACAGACCTTTCAACCAGAGCACATAATACCACATAAATGAGGATACTAGTACGGCAGTGCGGAGATGTGGTGCAAGATAGAGGAATCTTGCAAAAATTACGGTACAGTCAGCAAACGCAGAGTTTTGTGATAACAATAACGAAGGTAAAACATTAAATAAATGCATAATCAGACTATAAATTTTCCTACTGTTGGGACACAGGCCTCCTCTTTCTGTGAGAGGGAGTGGGCCATAATCTACCACGCGGGCCCAGTGCGGGTTGGTGGATATCACTTGTCTACGATATTTTGGTTCTAGAACATGCCGCCGCGGTTTCCTCACGATGTTTTCTTTCACCGTTCTTTGCCAAGTCTGCACTTATCGTTAGCAAATCTTTGTTCCCTATGATTGAGGGACAGACAGACAGACGAGACAGTACCACTTTGCCAACCGCAGAGCTAAATTATGTAGAAACATTGCACGAGTAACCTGTTTACATAGTTGTCGCCTTTCTCGGCTTGCACATTATTCACAGGTTACATTCTGGACTAATAAGCTTGGAAGTGTCTCTGGGTTAACTGATGGTCGACGGAGTTCATTTAAGAATTTGTATTATTTATATTTACTTCATACTAGTCTTTACTTTCTCGTTCTTCATCTTTACGTTTCGTAAATATAGGTAATTTTGTTGTTCCAAACATTGTGACTAAATGAAAGCCGAATTAACTCTCGTCCGTCCTTTAGCTCTAAGGGTTCACCAGTACCATTATTTGCCTTGTTATTTTTTTTTTTCTGGGAACGGCAATCCATCCTAGGAGGTTGTCGTCTTCTTAATCGGACTTGCCTCAATAAATTAGGGCCTCTAGTCAGGGCTTAAAAACTAAGCGACTTGCTAATGGCACCCCCCACAGAACAGATAAAAGAGGCACCCCCTGTGGGGTACGGATATCGGCTTAGGGAAAGGGCAGCAAGGGACAGGCTGGATCGGAATTAATTATGTTCTTCCATGATAGCGGCTATACATATTCCGTGACAACTCGATAGGTATTTCGGTTCTCAAGATATAACCATGTGATAGATAGATTTACGGACCGACAGGCTTTGTAGGTGATAGAGTCTTATTGACACCCTTTTTTTTTGGGTGGGAAATCATCAAATGACCCCTCCCGCTCTGGGCGGAGCGGAAGGGAGTGTCAGACTTTTACTGACTAACACCCACCCGTGTTCCTTCAGTTGCCTGTGCCAAGGGCCACGGTACCTCTTTCGAATAACCCGCAGCCCTGGCGGCTTATTGACACCCTTTGAACGGAACTGGAAAAACAATGCAGGCATAGCTGAATAAATCAATCCTGTTCTTTGAATCAATGTGAGCTTATTCCTATTGGATGTTAGATTATTTAAAAGGTATTCGTAAGAAGAGCAAAAGGAGTATGTAAGGATCGCAGCAGGTGGGGTTCTGTAGTGTCTGCCTATCCCCGTGGGAAGAAGGCATGAGTTTATGTCGATGTAATTATTTTATTTTTGGATTGTTTTTTGTTACTATTTGCTGTGCTCTGGACGCTTTTAACGTGTACGTCTTTTTTTACATCGTTCTCACATACCGGTCTATAATAATAATTGTGGGGTAATAGCACTGATCTAAATAGCGTTCATCGCTCAAAAGAAATACCTAAGATCAATTTATGGACTTCAGCCGGATGATAGGTATATGTCGGCCAATATTTAAAAAGCCTTAGTTTGTTACCGCTTCCATCTCTCTATATTTATAAAATATGTGTGTTGGTGACCAAGAATAAACAATTATTTAAGACAGCAAGCGATGTACTATATCCTCGGAGTAGACGTGATCCTTATGGACTGGTGTTAAATGATTTACCAAAGCTAACCAAATATAATAAAAGCTGTCTATCAATGTGTGTGCGTATTTATAATAAAATACGAAACAATCTCAAACTATTAAATGTAAGATTATTTAAAAACAAATTACACAAATGGCTAAATGAATGTAGTTTTTATAGTTTGAAATAATTTATGGATAAAAAATATTGACATTATATTCTAACATTAATGTAGGTACTTACTTAATTCTAATTACCCTGTAACATTAAATTTTTGCATGCTATGTTTTATCTTAGCTAAACATGTTTGTGCCACTCTGACCTATGCTTAACACCATTGTATACCATGTTTTACGCAAATAAATTATTTTATTATTATTCAACATTAATGATGTAACTAATATTTTTGTAACAATATAATTTAAAAGAGTGTCCATGGAGTGTCTTGCCCGTTCTTCTCCATAGGTACCTACTACGCTTTGAAATGGGCAACTAGCTTCAAATTTTTTCGACTGACCGACTCCTTGACAATTCAAAAGTGCCTGTTAATGGTTTAATTGAAATGGATTAGTCCATGTTCAACCCCCACAATCTTTAATCCCCCCGGCCATGTTGAACCCCTAAATAAATGCTTTGAGTTCATTTATATGTTATTCGGATTGATCCGGAATTCTATACTTAAAAACACTATTATATTCTGGTCTACCTAGTTAATAAACCTTGTAGGTGTAAGTATACTTTCTTCAGCATAACCAGTTCCATTAGTGCGTAACAAATTCTTGAATTTATTTGTCCTCTGTAAGACTGATTGCCTGATATCCGCCATTTAATTTGCAATAGCGAGAATTTCTACATCGGCTCGGAACAGACTACATAACATAAAAGTGACAAGAGCGACACTTCTTATACTTTACAATTAAATATCTATTAACTAACAATAAAACTGAAGAGTTTGTTTGTTTGAACGCGCTAATCTCGCAAACTTTCAGTCGGATTTGAAAAATCTTGTTTGCATTTGATAGCCCAATCCTAGACGAAGGCTATATATTAGGCGCTAGGAGTCGTAGGAGCGGAGCTAAAAGAAAAAAAATAAGAAAGAACACTAAGCGAAAATTAAGTAATAGTGGACGCGGACGAAGTCGGGGGCAGATGCTAGTTTGTTTTATATTGCGAACACTAGTAGGTACTAAACATTATTTTATATCTTTCTTCAATGATTTCCAGGGCTTAATCTTGATCTCTATAAGATTCCTTCCTATAATAACTATATCTTAGGATTTTCAAGGCCCTTCTACCTGAACAACAATCACAGCCGAAAACAAGGTTTTGACTACCAGGATATTCTGTAATCTCCACAAATATAAAATTCTCGGATCTCAAAATCCAATCATTTTATTATTTGACATTCGTAATGTCAAATTATAAAATGTAAACTGAATTAGATCATCATCTTATAATACAAATATGTTTATGTTTTCTCGATATTAGAGCGATCAGGTAAAACCCAAAGTTTGTCTCAACCAAACCTCAAAGAACCAATATTTGACCTTAAAATACAACCTAAGGTTGTTGGCAACATTGTGAATGTCACTTTAAGGATTATTTGTGTGATAATTTAATATTTGATGACCAAAAGCATGTTTTTAAAAAAATAAATTGTTTGTCGATATCAGAAGTCGTAAGTAAAAACGTTCAAAATCTAGTCGCAATCTCATCTCAGCGACCACCAATGGCAAAAATGTAGAGAAATTAGAAGTATTTTTGACAGATTGAGACTGAGATCAGACTGTGAACGTTCTTAAAATTATGAGACTTGCCTCTCTGTTTTTAATTCTGGCAAATTATATGTTTGTGCACAGAACGACTAATTAACAGTCTTCTCATTTGAAGTATTTTTTGCAAAAAAATTGCCCACCTACATCGGTTTCCGTAAATAAATATTTTATAAAAAAAAACTTGTACCTAATAGCATAAAGAGTTGTACCACAAAACCGAACAGCAGTATCAGCAAAACATAAATTAGTACCAATCATTTTCAAAAATATATTAACCTAGAAGCAAAAACTTTCAACAGGCAGAACTAAAAACAAAGGATGTTCTAAATAAATCATTCAGACTGCCTTATAGGTCCTGGGTTCGATTCACGGGTCGGGCGAAGTGTTTATTTATTTAAACTTTTCGCACAAAAGGTACAAAGGCGGACTTAATACTTATATACATACATATACTATAGACTTTTAGGCGGACCTTAGGTACTCTCCACCAGTCAACCAAGGGTGGTGAAGAGATAGATGGAAGTGTTATTGAGTTTTTCCAAGTGGATTTTGTTATGGATTTTTTTTTTTTAGTTTATTGTAAAAAGTGTAGAAATGGTAGTGCCACACATAATAACACAATATGAACAAAGTGCTTATATCATCATATCAGACTCCAAGAAAGTGGAACGGACTTGTGTAAAGTACAATAAACACTGTTCTAAGTTTTAAAATAATTAATAATAATAATTTTATATAGGGAAATTAGTAAAGTAGTTATTATTTGTAAATTTATTATAAGTAAGTAATACTAGTTTTAATTTTTTTTTATTTTACGTTTTTCATAGTTTTAAATTGTATATTATGTTAATTTTAAGACCACGCTATCGCATTAGGTACTACCTGTAATGATAGTAATTGGAGATTTTTTTAATAAATAAATTATCACGTAATAAATTAAGTAAGATTAAAATTGCGTATTAGTCTTATAGGCTAGATTGTAATTACTTAATTATTAAGAACCTGGTTCTTTTTAATAAAGGATAAAAAACAAATCTGGATTTTCCATTTATCACTAGCAGCTCGGAGTCTAGATGTGTGGCCAATTGACGGCAATAGACTCACCCCCTGTTACAATAACTGGTGAAATGTGGGTGTACTATAGGTAGGTACACCCCTACCTAATCATTCCTGGAATACAGGCTGTTATGTATCATTCAGCCTTCTCACAAATTCAAACCTGAAACACTATGAGGCAAGAAAACCAAGCACACATCATAAACATCGATCAAACAGCCGTGGGAATCTTTTACTAGCTTATTGATGTAAAATCAAATAAAGTTACATTATTGCCGAGTGCAGGGCAATTTGTTCTAGCTCGCATAACGAACGGTGTCGATCGTTCTAAGCCAGGGCTGTCCGAAACATGTTCATTTTAAAATTATGATTATTATAGCTGATAGTAATTATGATTTATTTGTTAATAGTGGATATTATTTGAACCATCAAATTTTATTTATTTTATCTATTAATAATACATATGTACATGAGAAAAAAAAAATTAAGCAAAAGAATCATAGGGCATCAAAAAATTCGTCCGCATCGCTGTCAACAGGAACAGTGCCCAAAAGGCTGGCGGCATTGCCACGTTGTATGGCGATGCTAATTCTTTGGCCAAGAAACAGGCCAGCCCTCTGGTCACGTGAAGAGTCGACTAAGCGCTTGGCGATATCTCGATAAACCAAGTGGGCACTCGGACCCCATGGCCCTAGTGTTTCAACCCCAAACGGCTCGAAGATATAACTCCCAATCAGGCTGGAATATTTTCGCCGTTTGAGGTTTTCTGCACCAGCAGCAGCCGCTCCAGCACAGCCCACCGTGCTAGGAAGATGGGATGGCGCAAGGGTGTCGACACATGTTGCATCCCACACCAAAGGTCTGCCTAACTTCCAGGGCATTATGGTCATTCCGTCTGGTCTCTTTCCATCGTCGCGTGCCAGGCCGTTGGGTTCTAAAACAGCTGGCACCCCGGCGGTGACAAGAGCACGACGGATGATGTCATTAATGCTGGCGTGCCGTGCTATCCGACCTGCGCTCCTACTGCAGGATAGGCCATGGTGTCCGAGGCAGTCGACAGCTTCACCGCACTGACAGCGATGCGGAGCCCCACAAGGAGCACCCAAACGCAGACAGGTAGCGAGCCGGAAGGTGGTGTCACCCAGCATAGTGCCTATGTTGGGTGACGGGAGTGCTTGAAGCCACAGCCCCGACTCCCACTCACCCACAGCCAGCAGGCGGGCACGCTCAGCAGTATTGGTGGACGTATTGATAAGTTTATTCCGTACCAACCTGCAGAGCGGCTCATCCCACTGTCTCTGGGAAGATGGGTTTACGGGCCGATCTGTATCCGGGCAAGCCGCTTTCCAGGCGTTCACCGCGTCGGTCAAGCAAGGCACTTCAGAGTCAACCAGGCAGGGGGCTAAAATTTTCCCGGTCAACTTTTCGGTGCTGTGGACAGAGGACAGGAACGCCGGTAAGCTAATACTGGTAATTTTGCGGACGCCGAGGCCACCAAAACGGATGGGTAGTGTGGCTTGAAGCCACGCTCGGTCGTCCAAGGCCACATTTAAAATGGTTGTTAATGTGCTGCGGATAATGTGGTCAATTTTGTCCAACAGATGTGGTTGCTTCCATAAAGGGGAAGAACGTAGAAAATATATAAAATTTGGACCAAAACAACAGTATCTAATTAGGGTGAATGCCGAATGTAAATTAATTTTGGAGAGTCTGACCGAAATGTCGTTGAAATTTTTGATTTTTTCATCGATGAAAGGTGAAAAACTATCTTCTAAAATTGGGGAACCTAGGAGGTGTAGTGAACTTTTGTCTAAAATTTTGATTTGTGGGGCTATTGCATTAAATTTATCTAGAGTCAATTGTCTGTCGGTTATGTCAGAAAGGTAAAGTTCACATTTTGAGGGGTTAAGGTCCAAACCAATGGATTGAAATTCCTGTTTGAGGAGATGTAAATCCTCCAAAACAGTGTCTACATTACCTCCTAGCGTTCCATCGTCCAAATACCACACATTAAATTTTGAATTTAGTTTCTGTAAAATTGGATGAATAGCTAAACTGAAAATGACTGGCCCGAGAGGGTCACCTTGTTGGCATCCAACTGCAGATTCTAAAACATTGTCCTTGTATAATAATTTAGAGGGGTGCCTGTAGCACTGCCACATGAAACCATAAATTTCGGGTAGTTCCTTTTTGACTTCAGCCAACAAAGTGTCCCTGTTCACAGAGTTAAAGGCGTTCTTAACGTCAACCTTGAGGATGACCTCACCTTTGTTGGACTTTAAAAAGGTAGAAAGGGCATGCACAGCAGCCTCACAGCCCCCTTTCGAGCCAAAACCAAGCTGCAGGGGCTGAAACTTAGCTGTAAGCGATTCACTATACAGCTTACAGCATATGTTGGCTGCCGTACGCCTGTAGGTGCACCCAACGGCAATGGGACGAATACCGCCATCCTTCTTACGCAGGGCACACAGGTTGGCCCCGTACAAGACATCGACGACGGCCTCGTTCACACCGCCGGTAAGCATGAGGTTAATCATGGCCGCAAGCTCCTTCAAAAGCAACTCACCAGCTTCCCCGGCGCCTGAACTCAATAGATCCTTTAGATGTTGTGGAGTCAGGCCGTCGAGGCCGCCAGCGGAACCACTTCGGAAGGAGCTCACGGCTGCAAACAACTGGGGAGCCGAAACGTTGAGGAAGGTTGAATTTAGGTCGGGAGGGTTGGGGGGATCGGGGAAGGTGAGACCATCCGCAGGCGCTGGATGTTTACTCTCTAGAGCTGTTAGTGTTTCGGGAGAGTAAGGCGCCACCACATCGCTGCTGAAAAGTATCCTGGCCGCACCCCTGATGTCACCTTCACTTAATTTGGATTCCACATGTGAACATAATCCTTTTTGAGATTGGTTATGGAAAGCAGGCAATTTTGGATCTAAAATTAGGGCCGAATTGTTACAATTTTCTTTAATTTGGTTCGTTAATGTTTTTTTAGATGCCAAATTTTTTTGGACATGTAAAATCCTGTAAGGGAAGGTAAGTAATTGCTCCCAGGCACTTTGTGAGTTCTCCTGGGTCGCAAGACGGATACATTGCGCCAAACTCGCAGCAACAGATCGTCTCGCGCCCCGGGGAACTCTCTTTAATACAGGGGTAGAATTTTTTAATTTTGCTAGTATTTTCCAAAAACATTGTACTAGTGGTGTTGATGTTGGAGATGAGGCTGGGGGACACAATGGTACACTATGCGATTTGTGGATCTTGCCATAGTGTATCTTCAGCCCCCGTTCGCCTTTAAAAAAGCGTGCCTGTGAGCAATGTGGACATCTCACCAGCTGAACATCAAGCGATGTGGCAGGTTGACTAGCACAGTTTCCGGCGTCGCTACAGCCGGCATTGAACATATATATAAAAACACAAACTTACAATAAAACTTACCTAAAAAATAATAATTAATAAACTATAATACACGCACTCAAAAAAAATTAACTAAAATCACTATTTCTATTATTTACACAAATGTCACTATGAAATTGTCACGACAGTTGACGGCTGGGGCGCAGTCGCGCTCGGAGCCTGGGGCGCTGCGCATGCAGGGCGCAGCCTTCACACCCGTTGCCTTGGCTGCAGGCGTCGCGTCTTCGTCGAGGGAAATTTGTTAAAAATTGTAGATATAAACTTGAAGCAAAGGTCCATAAATTTCTTAAAAAGTCAATTAAATATGACTTGGGCTCTCCTGCGTAAAGTGATAATGACCTGGTTTGGTTTTAGGGTCCGAGTGATATTATTATCATCGTATTTTTGCAGTTGGCCATTATTGAAAGCTGGTCAAATAATAATTTGTTATTAATAATTTCTAATAATAAATAAATATTGTGTTGTTTCAGTTGACAGCTGTCATTTCATTGTTGTTTCGTTTTTGTTAATTAAGTGTGTGTTTCTTGTTGAGCTGGTGTCTATTAGTTTAGTTTATTACGACTTGGTATTTAATATCAATGCTAAGATTGGCGATGACTTCTCGGACGTTTTTTAAAAGGTCATTTGAATTAGTGTTTTTAAGTTAGCCGTTATCTTAAATTATCTAAAAAAAATCGAATAGTTTTTTTATATGTGTATCGTACATATTTACAGCCGACAAAATTAAAATAAGCACCCAAAAATCCTTGACAACCTACTCGTCATTCTGTACCAATTATACTTGTAAAATATTCTACAATCAATTCGGCGCGTACGCATGCCGTGAATATGTTTGCATCATCCCGACCTCAGCCTACAATCATCATCAGATCATCGAAACTATAATTATATGCTCACAGTCATCGTGGAACACGCTTCTTTTCTACCCACGTATAAATAGTTCGTGATGAGCGTGACAGGTGGCGCTATCTGGCGATATTATCAACGTATTACACAAATGTTGCATAATTATTGTAGCACGTGGGTTTGCTCACGATTTTCTTTATGTAGGCACGTGTTGTTATCTTTCTGTGAAGGGGTAAAATACGGTTTCAAGATGTGCATATCATGCAACTTCCTTAATTCTTAACCGTTTATCATTGCGACTCATTCCTCTTGATGATACATAAAATAAAGGTCAAAATACCTTCAGAAGGGAAAAAGATGGGGTCTTCCTCAAATAATTAGATACTTGACAGTCACAACACTGTGACTTTTCCATTCACTAGTTCACACAGAACATAGTTTCTTGGTTCGTTCTTTGTAGAGGTTTTTTAATTTACCCTGTCAAATCCTGAACCTCGAGTTTTAAACCTGAACATGTTTTTCTTATTTCTATCAGCCCTACACGAATGATGCGCGAAAATGGCCGCCAGTGCGGATCGTTGCCCAACGCAGTGAGGCAAGCGCCGCGATAACATCTAATACGCGTGTTGCAACTATTGTGAGCAGATTTTTTTGCAGTAAGCTGCACGTATCCGCGAACGGCCGGAACGGAATTAACATTCTTGAGAGAATTATGTTATTATCGTAATGCTATCGGTAACACGTTAATAGGGGCTTGTAATTTAGTTCTCCTCCACGGCAAAAGTATACACATTAACACATACTAACTACTCTTTTTAATTCCAAATTGGACAGTGTCAAAACCATACTGATAGGGCTGTGGCATACCTATCCGCCATTTGTTAACGTGACACTACGCCGGGGTTGATTCTATTATGTTGTCTGTTTGCATTTATGTCAGCTATCGATTTATATGTTTCATGCATGGCCGCCATTTTGAAAAAAAAAACAAAATGACGGACAGGTGGGTATGCCAGGCATTTTATCGTTACTCTGGTCACACTAGCACTGGTGGGCTTAGGATATTTTAATAAACTTATTATTATATATTTTTAATATAAGTGTTTGTCAATTGGTTGTTGTGTAGTATAGTTTGATACAGCGCCCAAAAAAACCCCGCCTTTACAGCTTCTTCATGGTTCAGCGATCATTCTGAGAATGAATGCCTTTTGTTATAATTGCATAGGTACCCTATTATTGCATTAGCGACATCTATTTCCTAAATATAAGACTTTGCGACACTAGCCTTTTCTATTAAAGATTTTATTTCTTGCCAGAATGAAGATGTTATTCAGAATTTATCTAGCAATTAGTACGGACGGCTTCTAAGCTATAAAACAATACATATCAAGCTTACGACCGCTTAAAATTCAAACTATTATCGCTCGTAACTAGTAGTGTAATTGGTTAATTAACCTGTCAATATTTATATACATACCAGGTATCGTAAGTTTTAGGCCCTAGGGCTGTTGCACACGGTTTGCTCCACGGTATGAGATAGCATCTAACACTCGTGTTGCATCTGTTTTATTGTGCTGTGTCGGTTTTGCTGCACCGCGCTGCACGTTGCCGCGGACACCAGTTGGACCATTCGCAGTTGTCACGTGGGACAAAATTAAGCTATTTTGTGTTTTTTTTTTAACATTAATATAAAATCTACCTACCTACTTTAAAAAAGACTTAAATTGACTGACGAACAACACACGATCCGCTGGGTCTAGAAATTTTGCACAAGAGTAAGCAGGATTAAGGAAGGATTTCATCCTCTTAAGTGGATGAACTTTTGTTTGGAAGTTCATTGTTTTTGCTGATGGGACGTGCCATAGGTCGCACGGCTTGTATTTAGGTACTTACATAAGAAAATACTTTGTAGTTCTTATTGCGACATTGTTATCATGTCAAAAAAATTATAATATATAAAAAAGAAGCTTGGGTTTTTTTTAAATTTTTTAATCGATAAAATAATGATGTGAATGGGGGTCACCCCCATTCACGTCCTCATCCCACGCCACACTAGTCAAAAGTTCAAAACCTACCTACCACATAAGAAAAAATATTATCTCGCCTACAGAGCACAACTAATTACGGTACATCTACAAAGGAGCAAGTTCAAATAAATCAAAACAAATAATTACTAATAGAAAGTGGGCTCGCCCACCTGTCTGTATGTTTGTCACCGGCTCACTTGTATGTTAATGTACGCCTTCAGAACAGTAGGATGCGCAGGATTCGTCATGCGATGTAATAACATGTTTGAGTAGTCATTAGATAGATTTGCATAATATTGGTATTGCAAGGTGAAATATAAAGTTTAGTCATAGATATTGCTTATTTAAATAAATTAACTTAGGTATTTGATGAGTCCGGAATTCCGGAGGTTTCTACCATGTTGGCGGCTACGAAGATGACTTAGTCAATTTTGATATTTATGTCTGGACTTACAAAGAGACTGATGCGTCAGTTTGCTTCGACATTTCGTAGTCAAGTCAGATAGGAAATGTTGACTCCTATTTTCTCCTATATCTAGCAATTTTTTAATTTTTATTTTAATGGTTGTTTTGATATCTACAGAATAAACAATTTTATGTCGTTACAATAACCAGGTATTACAAGAAATGGGTATTGCCTACACCAATACTAATACTTATAAATGCGAAAGTAGCTTTGTCTGTCTGTTACCATAGCACTAGGAAGTGGTGAAGGCGTGGTGGGCGTTTTCGGGGGACTGTCTTTTGTAATGTTGACGTTCGAAAAGTGCTGATTCTCAGGCTTATATGAATAAATAAATTTTGATTTTACCTTTTTACGACTGAACGGATTTCGATTATATTTGGCACACAGGTAGACCATAACCTGACATAGGATTCTTTCTATCTCGGTGATCGTTCCCCACGGATAATTTCAGACATTTACGCGGGCGAACCCGCGGGTTTCTGAAATTTAATTTTATTAAACTGATTATTTAATTAGGGTTGATTTTTCCAACGCCAGATAATTTTATTGGAGGAATAATTTTGAATTTTTGACAGTTCTTCCTTACAAAAACTGTCAGACGTCAATTTTATTCCACGAATAAAAATTCAATCGATAGAGAAATCAGCCCTAAATGTGATTGGTCATTTAAGCGATTTATAACACATATTATAGTCATAAATAAATACGAACCTAATAATGATACCTGGAAACATAATAAAACGTGCGACTAAGCTTAATACCCACTTAATTACCATAATAAACCTCACGTTAGCATCTTTTGCATATAACTTATTAAACTAAATAAGGAAAATAACATTATACCTAAGTGTTTAGTTCCGAGAAACGGCTACAAATTATGATTAAACTTTAACCCCGGATTGTCCTTTCAACATCCTTGAGGATCCTACTAGACACAGAATCTAGAAAGTCCGCTGCTCTTGATAGTTCGAAGAATACACTTCGTAGTAACAAACCAGATTTACCCACTTACCGAGAGGTTAGCTATCCTGGTCAGGACTTCAGGAGGTCTACTCCCTAAGTAAGAAATCCGTAGTTTTGACCGAAGTTGCGGGCAAGTACTACTCTGTATCACCTACGTACATTTAGATTAGTATGGGGCCCGACCTGAGAATGCCATATTGACATTCTCAGGTTAGTACGTTAGTAGTTTTTGTTTTTACAGTTAGTATGTTTTGACCGCTCCAAAAAAGTTCATTATACGGATGTAGGGTTTACTCCTAAGGGACTAACCACACTTATTCAGCTCTGTTCAGCTTTTGTCCATAGAAAACGATTTTGTATGGAATGCGCACGCGGTCGTAAAGCTGAACAGATGCGTACGCATTCCATACAAAATCGATGTTTTCTATGGATAAATGCTGAACAGAGCTGAATAAGTGTGGTTGGTCCCTAAGTTTCGAGCTACTTGCAGACGACCCCGTCTCTTCGTTGACTGGCTTACAGAGTAGGACACTGTTACAGAGAGCAAAAGGACCAAAAAACCTTCATCACTCCTATCAGATTTCCAAATTATGTTTTTTTTTTTTAATAATAATGCCTGAATTCCAAACTAAGTATTGATTGAACAAATTAAAATATGTTTTAAACAATTTAATTGAATCTGTTTCACGTCTACAAAATAAAAAAAAATACAAGTTGAGTAGCTAATAATATTAATTATTGGAAAGAGGTACTTACTTATAAACGAGTAGAAGAAAAATACATTTCTTGTGTTTTTAGGTTGTTGAAGCGCGGACATAAGCTATTACCAACATGTAAACAAAGAACGAGGAAATACAATTTATTATTGAGCTGTTAAATCCCCTACAATGCGTTTATGAAGCGCACTCACGCGGTGCATGCGCATTCACGTAAACGTTACAGTTACGACAACCAGTCAATTAAGTGCTTTAAAAAAAACGGCGTTTATGTCGGACTCAATAAACGGCTGTCGAAATGTTAAAGTAATGCTTTGTTTAATGTACGGATTAGTCGGAGGAAAAGTCGTTGTTTTACGAGCATTAATTACTGCAAAATAAATTCATAAATATAATAAATTCATTATGAGCAAGCATACCTACTGTTTGCTAAACTCATTCAGCTTATTTACATAAAAGTAACAGTTGCTTGTATCAAACTTGGTAAAACTCAAACTTCAAACTTGATATTTTATTTGTTTATATGGGCCTTGATGCCTGAAATAAATGGATAAATAAATAAATAAAACAAGCTAAAGGAAACTTTGTTGGGCCAAGCCAACACTGACAGTCAAAGCTATTCTTAGCCCATAGGCTATATACAGAGTATAAAAAGACCTATCACATAGCCATCAACTACGCATTCTGTAGGTACATCAAACTAAGTAACATTGCACAAAAATATTTGCTGTAAACGACTTTTGTTTTTGGAGTAAAAATTTACTGTTTGCGGTAGTGCGCAATTTAAGACACGCAACATGTTGTGCATATGGGTGCATTCAACAGGTATAGTCCAATACAAAATAATGATTACAATGGCGGGGAGTACAAGTGGTTCGGCTTCGTTAAGTATCTTTGTACGCCTGTTATAAAGGCCCTTACAAATTGCAGCTTTTAAAAATGCGGACTGGAGTGTTAACATCAGCAGCAGCCCTATTGGAGGAATATTGCATTCAATTCCCACGTTCCAAATTTTCTCAAAAAGATTTCCAAGTTTTAATTTCTTGAGGATTTCCGGCCTGAAACTGTGTCACAGTCAGTTGTGTGTTAACTTGACATTGTATTTTATTAATGCCAAAACTCACCATACTTTTAATATACTATAAAATACAAATCAAATGTGTACGAGTAAATACGAGGATAGTGCATTTAGAGTTTTACTCTTAATAAATGTTATAAAATAACAATGGGATATTGAACAGTCACGTTTTAAATATATTATCCTAATACCTGCGAGTACCTTATGCCTTTTCTTGGACATAAATACTTTATATGTTATGTTTATCTTCAAATCACTGCTCATCATGCCCTTTCCCAGCTATTTTCAGGTTGGCTTCCAGTCTGTACCTATTACGTTACCTATTACGATGCAGCTGCATCTGGTCATCACTGCTATTCAGTTGGATACCAGAATTTTACGTAGAGCGACAACCTCTCTGACCTACACAACACAGTTACTGGGCAATACAATACCCTTTGGTGTGACTGCTCCGGATGATTGCCCGCAGTCATCAAACGCAAGTACTATCTGACCAAGAATGGTATCTTAATGCATCGTTTCACTACCGTCTAGTACGTAGACACAGACAGTCTTACAAAAGCTTCCTCCAATCCAAGAGCAGCCTATCAGCTGGTCCCAATCGATTCGCTAACTGTTTCAATAACAAACGAATGTCGGTCGGCTGTCGCAACGCTCCGTAGTCCATACAGCTGTTCCGGATACAATCATGCTATTGTTGCATACAACCTGTGGTGATAGATACGGAATCATTGAAAGGTGTTCATTGCGGTTACATTGAGGTGGTCAATTTTGATGCCGATGGAAAGGGAGTAATGGTTGGCTGTCTATTTGGAGATCTTATTCGAAGTTTTTGATATCTATTGCTGAATATAATATTTTGACCGCCAATTGTGTCACCCTTTGAACAATTTCTACATTTATGTCTGTAATTTATATGGTGTAATAAAGAGTATTCTATTCTATTTGGGGTATATGCAATAATCGATAAAAAAATGTAGTTTTTATTTTAGTGATGTCATTATTGAAAACTCAGTCTTCTAAATTAATCTCGAAACAAAATAACCTTACGTATGTTCACATTGTTCTTATAAGGGTTACCAAATCCAAATCAAGTGTTAGAAAATAGCGCAATGAATTCTTACCAGTGTTAAGATATCGTCTCATACTATTATTGACAGTATCGTTACCTTTGTAACATTATGTGGTATTAAGTACACAGATTGCTTCAGGCCTAATTTTAACACCTCCAATGTGGAGCGCGAAAGCTATTTGTTGGCAAATACAATCAGTCTCTATTTCATTATTATAAGAGATCTTATCATCTTCGGTACCTACTTGTGATATAATAAACATTTCTACCTAAACGTTAGTATAATATACCCTGTAACCAATTGCATGTGTCGTAACTAGATACATTTTCCAAGTCCTACTTACTAGATCTACATACTTTGTAAGATAAATTGTTCCTGTTTTTCATTTGCAATATCCGTCTTTAAACATAAACTTATATCAGAATCGTATAGGTAGGTATACATTCTTCGTGTAATATTAGACATATACACGGCGTCATATGATCAAAGGCTTGTTGCAATACAACACAGAATAGAATAGCGGGACCTAGGTGGTACCAGCAAGGGTCTCAAACTCTCAAACTCAAATCATTTATTTCAATTAAACCATTTACAGGCACTTTTGAATTGTCAAAATTAAATAGTCGGTCAGTTAGTCAGAAAGTTGAAGCTAGTTGCCCATTCCAAAGCGTAGATCTCTATGGAGAAGAACGGGCAAGAAACTCATTTCTGATAGGCATAAAGAAGAATGTTTATCACTTGTTCTTTAATGAATAATAGATGATGAAGGCAGCTATAAGACCTCCAAAGCAATTAAGGAAACCACATTTTCAAAGAATAGTGACTAAACGCACTTAGACCATGCCACCGATATAACTACTCACATGTTACAACATCTGCCCAAATTCCAATCACACTTCGCCGAATCAAAAACTTGTTAAATATTTCAAAGTTATTTTTGTATTGGTCTCGAAGAAAAGTGAGCGCTTCGGTCAAGGCCGTCGGCCAAGTGATCTCGATACAGTGCCCAATTGTGGACGAGATGGTCTTAGTATTGCTAAATTGGGGCTAAGCAATGATTAGAAAGGGTGCTAAGGTGATGTTTTTTAGTCCTCTAATACACACGGTACTGCATGTCAAGGGAGGGGTTTAAAAATTAACTTGGCAAACTTACAGGAGCTAGAGAATCCTATGAAGTATATTGAGGTCATCATATCTACCTACAAGTCAAACCTTGGCTACTCAAAGGTATCTAATAATAATGTTATATGTAGCGCGATGTTTGCTGGTACATCTGACCTGTCTACATAGGCACGGATATTTGTCTTGTTTATTAAATTTCACAAACCTTGTAGTGTCGTTACTTCTTTTCTGGTCTTTTGACGTTCTTTATGGATTTATTGGCGCCAGCGAATCCTGTCTGACTACTAATTAATAGGAACATTGTAACGTCTTGACAAGCCTTATTACTCAAATATGTTAATTGACTTCATCATTCAGCTGCAGATGCACTTATTTTTCATGTTAAAGGCAATGAGACTGGCAAAAAAAATACGCGATCAGCATTTCTTTGGGGGCACGCTAAAGAATGAAGGAAATCCGCGTGTTAAGGTCACTTGTCGAACCGTTCGCGTTCGTTCGCACATTAGCGAAGGCTGTCTACTATCAATCGTGCTTCTTTTTTGTAGCAGTGATAACGTTTGCAATTTAATTATATGTTTTTTTAAGCTTATTGCTAATAAATCATTTAAATCTTTGCTTAAATTGTCTTAGGTTAGCATCTTCATCTCAAAGCTCTCACATATATTAACGTTTTTAGCATGATTAATGTTTGAGCACGTTCTTTACTATTGTTGATCCTAAATACACAATCATCATCAACAACAATGACAAAACTCCACTTACAATACCCGTACATCCTTCACGTGACCAGAGGGCTGGCCTATTTCTTGGCCAAAGAATCAGCATCGCCATACAACGTGGCAATGCTGCCAGCCTTTTGGGCACTGTTCCTGTTGACAGCGATGCGGACAAATTTTTTGATGCCCTATGATTCTTTTGCTTCTTTTTTCATATACATGTATGCATATTATTATTTTAAGTCTTTTAGCTTATATTCTTACAAACAATTGTTTTACGATAAACAACAGACTGATACAGGCTTACAGCAACAAAACAGCTATTGCTGACATCATTACCTATCAGTCAGTTGAATTTATGGGTCTCTAAAACTGATGATGACTACATACTCCGCAGTTCCTACTATATTAACATATCAAGAAGCCATTAAAATCATGCGCAAATCACCTGCATTTATTGAAAAATAATGGAAAGCAATAAAGCACATGTCATGCATTCAGACATTTATCTAAACATGTGCACTTAGACACATCATTATGAACAAGTATGATAATTCTATGATTTATCATCAACATCATCTATCTATAGATGATGATACATCACAGCACCAGGTACCTACATAGTATTTTCTTCACCCAATACAATGATCCGATACTCACGAGCCTTATCTGGCTCTGAAATGGTCATTGCCAACTGCTGAACCTTGCATGCCACGGAGCCTTGGGTATTTGCCAACTTTATTGTTACAATAGATTATGAAGATGTTACTTAACGAGTCGAGTGGTTACAGTCAGTTAAGTGACAACTCTTGGAAAAATGAGTGGTCGGTCCATATTGTGAAAAATCTGGTCCTTAGATCATCAAAAGACCAAAGAGCATGAAAATCGACGACACTAACAACTGCGTCATCTTAAAATAATCATTCATTTTCTGAACAAACGAAATTCTTTGTAGCCGGAACCAATGAGGTCCATATAATGTATTATCATAATTCCCATGCCAAACTTACCTAATGGTTGACGAACTTGTTAAATTCAAAACTAACAAATAACATCGTAAATGTAAATTTTTCGCGCCTCTGTTGAGCGTGCATCGGCGACGCAACGCAAAGGTCAGGGGAACTGGTTCCAAACTAACACAAGCAGGAATCCTCTAACGTTGCCTACCTTATAGTAGGTATAGAACGATAGATTGATAAAGATTCCTTTGATTTGTTTAGTTTTTTATGAACTATCCTTGAGGAAAACGTTTCTTCTAAAGAGTGTAAAATAGGTTGAAAATATTGAAGCAATAGTACGACTGTACGGACCAACAAATGCTCGCTCAGGTTTTTGCTCACATTTTTCGAAAATTTGTGACTACATAACTCATCGAAATTAATTATTGATTATCAATTAAAAAGAAAAAAAATATGACTAACTATTAAAAATAAAAGAAGTCTTACAAAAACACAAAAATGCTATCAATATATAGATAGATCATTGACAGCATTTTTCTAGAGACTAGACAAATTACCTATTTTTCGGCGAAGCGATTCTCCTTTTTATCCAATAACAAATTAATCAGAAGTGATCATAATTATCAAGGTCTTTGGTAACTTAAAACTACTGAACAGCCTTGAACCCCACTAACCTGTCATTATTCCAAATTGAGGGGAGCCAGAGAACTCTCCTCAACAATAATAATGAACGAGCATTGATTAGTATCGTATAAGTCCGAACGCAGTGGGTAGGACACTACTACACACTACACACAGGTACCTACACTTGTCACTGCATTCGGACTTCCGACATCTGATAAAAGTTTATTCTCTTTTTTCCCCTCGCTTTAAATCAATAATATCTCAGCAGTAAAAGTTTCTCCCACATAGTATGTACATAGTCTTTTAGTATAGTATATTCTTATAGTAGTAGTAGTTTTCATTCATACATAGACTAAATAATAACAACCGCTCGGGTCGATCCGTGGATGGGTGACCATCTTTAAATAACAAGACCTCCGTGTCTCGGAGAGCACGTAAAGCCGCTAAGGTCCCGGCACGCGTTACGGCGTCGTCAGAAGCACAAAAGTCTGACAACCTGCCTTACCAAGGGTTGTCGTGTTACCCAAGTCATGATAGGTATCTATTTGGAAAAAGTTCCTATAGCACATGCCAGGTTTTCAACCTTATCGTGCTCCTTATAAGGCACATTATTGAAACCAATCTTCAACATTTTCCAGATGCTGTGCCCCACGCTGTTCCTTGTGTCGCTGGCTCTGGTCAGCTGCGACGTGTCACACCTCCTGGAGAGCAGCACGACGCCGGAGCCTCCCCCGAAGCCCTACGTCTTCTCCTACACTGCTGGAAGGTACCCTGGACATGCTGATAGGACACACACTGAAGTCAGTGATGGCAGTGGTGTTGTTAAAGGTGATTTTCATTTTTGTTTACCCGCTTTTGTGTGGTCTTTAGGATCTCTATAGAAACTCTTACTGAGGCAAAACACTATTAGTGTGTGCAGTTTGGTGTAATTGAGAAAATACTCGCAAACCTTCCCATTCAAAATATTATAATGGACTAGCTGCGCCCCGCGGTTTCACCCACATAAGTTTCGATCCCGTGATAAATTCGGGATAAAAAGTATCCTATATGTTAATCCTGGGGGCCTACTCCGAAGTGCAAAGTGCGAATGTTCGGATCAGACCGACACATGGCCGAACCGAATATTATTGAAAAATGCGAAAAAAGTTCGGATCGGCTCAGTTGGGTCGGGACCATAGTCAATATTCGAAAGAGTGTAGGAGTGTAGGATCGGAACCGACCGAACCAAATAGTAACTTCGTAGCAGGAAACGGCCGATACTACTTCGGAGTAGACCCCCTGGTTATAAACCATCTGTGTGCCAAATTTTATCCAAATCCGTTCAGGAGTTTTTGCGTGAAAGAGTAACAAACCTCCATCCATCCATACAAAATTTCACATTTATAATATTAGTAGGATTACGTGCTTGTGCAGTGGTGACCCAGTGTTATCAGCCCCGACTAACGAGTTGTAGGTCTCAAGTTCGAACCCAGACAAGCACTGTACTTTGTGTCTTTCATTTCATCACACTGCTCTCAATACGGTGAAAGAAAACATCGTGAGGAAACCGGCATGTCCTAGAACCAAAAATTCGAAGAAATGTGACATTACCAACCCGCACTGGGCCCGCGTGGTGGATTACGACCCACTCCCTCCCACCGAGAGGAGGCCTGTGTCCCAGCAGTAGGAACAGTACCTATAGGCTGATTATGATTAACATGCTTGTGGTCAGGTAGTTGGTCACATCAGTGATGTTTCGAATAGTTTTGCCCGTTTTGTCGCGGTCATGCCTTGAATCTACCAGCGAAAACAGCGCTACTGCCCAATTCAGCCTCGTATAAATAAAAATGGTCTCAGATTTTGATATTGACACAACACATAAAATTCTTGCATAAATAAATAATGTTTTCACACTAATTTTATTGTTGCTTGACCTTTGTCTATTAAAATGTCATAAACCAGTTTTACAAGAGCTTCTAATCGGAGATGAGTAACATAGCTGTTCAAAAATGTTAATAAGCGTGTATATAGCCGTAGACGCGTAACAACATGTAAGAATGTAAGATATTATTATGGGCAATAAGGAAAGAATTATATCGTGTTAACTGAAGAAGTTAAGAAAGGCTTGATTTGGTCATCGATGTTAACAGACATCATCAAAATTAACCAAACCTGAGTCACAATCTACTCTAAAATACGAAAGATCTAAAAAAAAGAAAGTCCATAATTGTAGGATTTTCTTAATAAATTCAAAGGGACTAACTTCACTCATATTGTTACCTCTGAACAGCGTTGCTGTGTTTCGGTTTTTAGCGCCTAACTCCAGACACCTCCACACGTCTCAGACTTTCTAACATTTACCCTAAAGTCTCGATCGACAAATAATTATATTCCTGTTAATTTTTGAGTCTGCCTTTTCTTCTTAAATACAATTAATTTTCTTACACATCTCTTTAGGTACTAACTTAGGCCCTAATGCCAACCTTTAGTATAATACTCAGCCTATAACGTTCCCACTGCTAGGACCCAGGCCTCCACTCTGCGAAAGGGAGTGGGCATAATCCACCACGCCGGCCCAAAGCAGGTTGATGTCACATGTCTTCGGATTTTTGGAACGAAGTTCCTTATCGCGCGTTGCGAAAGGGGGCTAGACAGAAAAAATTAAGACCAAAAGTTGGAACAACACTTTTTGCTATAATTGTAAGCCGTGCGGCGTGCGCGTGTTTCTCTGTCTGTCTCTCTCTCTCTTTGAACTTCATTCCATCCGGGTGTCCCTTGACACCTCTCAAGTTTTTGATCTAGGAGATGCCGGTTTCCTCACAATGTTTTCCGTCACTGTTGTGAGAGCAGTGACGATTAAATAATTTATACAAAATAAAGCACCTGGCACCAGCAGTCTGGGTTCGAAGTCGTGGCCGTTACCACTGGCCTATCACTGCTCAACACCAAAGTCAACTTATGCTAGTACACAATCTCATAACACAAAACAACGGCAAGATTGCTTGATAATACATCTCTTCAATTACATGAACCAAGAAATGAAGCAATTACACTTTCTAATGCAGCGATATTAACAAGGAATTTGCGTAAATTCCCTTGGTCTACATAGATGTACAACTCTGATACCTTGGAACGCCCATAAGGAAGAGAAATCTAAGCTAAATTCCGTTTTATGACCGAATTTTCTGAACGCATAATTCGGAGCACGTATCTGAAGACTTGTTGGGACCAATTAGGCGTATTTATAGCTTTATTACTGATTCGCTCGTTTTACTTCACAAATACGTAGTCGCTTAAGTAAATTTTAGTTTTTTTTAAGAATACTGATTATAGTATCTTACAATACTCATGGTAATCACCTTCCCCGGCGTTGAGAATGAGATTGTCAAAATAGTTAAATGTATAATTTCAAAAACATCTGAATCTCCTACTTATTGCAGATTTAAGCATTTTTCCCTTTTTAAAAAATACATTAATTTCGAAAAAAGGTAGACGCGCAAAAATTGCTTCACAAGAAATTCTGGTCCTTCGAGTAATTCTACTCGAAGGACCATTTTTTATTTTAACTAATGGATTTTTAGTAATAGTAATTATTCAACATTCAAATTGTATTTCCTTGTAAAAGTACAGAACAGTAATGAACATGATCCTCTGATATTACCGAGACTTGGCAGCAGCTATAAAATAGAACGGCCCTTCACTGTATTTGTTTCAAAGCTTTCCACCTTGAGCACTTACCTTGGCATCAAACTACGGATAAAAGTCTTTGGTTAATTTACTAATTACCGTCACGCCTTCACATATGCCTCCAAGGGGTAGGTAGAATTGAAGCCTGTTTCTGATCTTACAAATATTTGTTCCGTAAGTTTGCACACTTTATTGCGATGAATTAGGCCATTGTAAGTCGGATTTCCGAGTGAGGGTTACGTTATTCATGGAAACTCAGCTACTCCTCAACCAAACATTTAGTTCAAATAGAGTTAACCCATTACAAGGGAAAGGTAATATACCTACTTAATTCGTAATTCTTCTGTACGTGTGTTTGTCACCTAACTTCTCCTAAATGGCTGGACCGATTTGGATGAAATTTTGTGTGTATAATTCAATGGGTTCCTGGATGGTTTTAAAACACAATTTGACCCGATAGTTGGCGCTGCTTTTCCGGCCAGGAAGACGTATGCCGCGTCCACTAGTAATTATATGTATTATAAAATTTACAACTCTAATGGGTCAAATATCAAAATGGCGACCAAGTATTGCATTGTTTTATATTGGCAATTTGTAGTAGTAGTAGTATAGTAGTAGTAGCATATTTTTTACAAAGAAGTGAAATATACTATCCTACCCGCAATATAGGATTTCTAGTAAAAAGATGTTGCCAATATAAATAAAGACGTTATTTGAAGAACACTTTCTAAAACATGATCTTTTAAACGTTCCAGGTTCCTTCTCCTACGTGGACCCTCGTCAAAAGGTCCGTACGGTAGACTACATCGCTGACAAGCAGGGCTTCCATCCGATCCTGAGAGACGTGCCTCCGGCGCACCCCTCGGACTCCGAGTCCGTGGCTCAGGCCAAGGATCGCCACTACCAGCTGTACGCCAAGATCGCTGAGGAACACGCCACGCATCCTCACCCTGAACGTGAGTTATTTTGGTTCTTTGATACGAGATGCTGTAACTTTTACATGGCCATATGCATGAGCTATGCAAACAAGGAGTTAAGAGGAGTATAGTCTGTTCCAAAAATGTCTGATGAAAATGTAAACAAATGAATCAGAAAAAACCTGAAAATACATGTGGATGCCAATTTGTAGCGTCACTTACAAATTGCTTTGATTTTATAATTTAAAAAAAAACCTTAGAAATGTTTTACATTTGATGTTAATTTGATAACGATACCGATTTTATGTCGATGATTTTTCAATTATATATTATTATTATTATATTAAATAATAATAATAATTTCATTTCAAGTAACAAGACTCATAGTGTTAGTAACAATATACTTACAAACTATAAAAGTGGTCACTATAAAGTGGTGAAATATGAAGTTGAAACCTAAATATAGACGAATGTGTTATTGACTACCTTTAGTCAGTGATTGCGTTAGAATAATAATATAACCTGTATAAGGTTTTAAACACTTTGTTGGAACAGACCATAAACAATGTATCTTTGAAGACAGAGTTACTTACAATCTCCACTATGGTCATTTAAACCATAAATAATAGGAGTTTGATGATTAAAACCAATCTTATATCACTCTGATCTTTCTTAAGAATAAGAAGCAGCTCATTCACAGTTGTGGACGCAACCACGTTTGCTAAACCAACAACGTCTTGTGTCAGTAGATAATTAATAATAGTCTCGCAATTTTAATAAGTTGCAGGTAATAATAAATAGTGTTTATAGATCAGTCCAAAGTAACATGCAATCTGTAGGTAAGCCACACTCCAAAACATTTGCGCAAGTCTTATCAATAATTTCCATTCCTCTCAGTTTCAGTAATCAACGCGCCTCTAGAGACACGAGCGGTGGCCCAGGCTAGGGCGAAGCATGCCGAACTATTCCGAGTGATCGCCGAACAGCACGCTCGCATCGCAGCCGAAAGGGAACTGCTGCTGCAAGAGGAAGAGGAGAAGCAACACCTCCAAGACCTCGGCCAGTAGACACTTGACTCCTCACAAATCTGTTGATCATCAAATATGGAATAGCAGATGGGTAGAGCTGTAATGACTAAATGTACTTAATAAGGATCTTAACTTTAATTCAGTATCTTAGATACGTTATACAAATCAATAGATTCGATAAGAAGAAGAATCAAGTTTAGCAATTGGAAACATAATGTCATAAAAGACAAAGTTCAAACTCCACTGCAATCAAATATTTCATTTGAACCTTTTTATTGCAAATGGTAGCTCAAAAATCAAATGAGAATATATGACTTTAAAGTGCATAGTTGATTGAGTGACCATTAACATAAATAATTTAAGATTCTGAATTAAAGTCAAGGTTAGTACAAGCGGCAAAGGAGATTGGTGTGCATGCAACCAAACGTTGACTGAAATAGTTGTGCAGGTCACTAAACGTTGTCTGAAATAGTTACTTGCATAATTGTCCCTTTTGTTGTTTGTAACGATCAATTTGAATAAAGCAGTGCGGTCTTACACTGACAAACATGAGTTTGAGCCATGTGTCTGATTGATTTTGTAAGATTTTACAGGGGCGAATGAAATCAGCTAGCAAAACTTTACAGACGAGGGTAATATGTAAACACGATAAAAAAAAACAACTGATTTTCTAAATTCGTCCTTCAAGTAACAACAAATGGGGTTGACTCAAAAAAAATCACCAATATTTTTTTTCGTTTTATCTGATTTAGATAGCCATACCCATCACGTCTGAAGTTTCGCTAGCTAATTTAATTTGACCATGTATATCTTTAGTAAAGATACTGAAGACGAAAATCCGCATTTATTGTGATGTGTACACGGCTTCGAAGTACCAATAGACGTCGTGCTAGGAATGGCTTTTGCCTTTATCTGGGAAACTGACGACTATGATAATTTTTAGATTCCTGCTATCCATATTTGACAATTAAAACGACTGCAGTAATACTACCTAAAGTTAATACAAAATTGTTACATATTTTTAACTATTTATGTAAGTACATTTTTCTAAATACTTTTACACTTTTTGATTTGAATATGATTTTGATACTAACCTTTTTTTAAATATTTTGATAATATGATCGTCTGAAACAAAGTTACAGTAAGTAATTGCAATTACTGATAATTCATCGAAAGGTTACCATTTATTTGTAAGATTTTAAGTGTCAGAAGTTTTTCTTATCATCCAAGTTTTGTTTAAAACAAGAAGTAATGAACTTTATTACCTTTAACTGTGAATAATACGTAAGATTGTATATTAAATATAAGTATTTTAATAATACTCTCTCGAATTGCCATATTAAAACCAATTTGATATTATCTGTAGTACTTTTATGTATTAAGAAGAAATTTTGTATTTTTGTAATGTTTTTTAATATGAAAACATCTCAATATTAAAAAATAAAAAGTAATAATTTTATCAGCGTCTTTTTAACTAGTGAAGATTTGTCACTTTTAATTTTTGGCATGTAACCTCAAATAATTCCAATTTTGCGCTCTCCTATAAATATTATTGAACACTACACAATGATTCGCGCCTCTTTTTAGAGTCTCAAATAATTTCTATTTTAGAGTCCTAAAAATACTAAATGACCAAGTAACTGTGAACTCTGCACTGTCAGAATCACAAAAGGGTTTAAGCAATTAATCGATCTATCTATTTATATAAAAATGAATCCCTATTTCCCTTGGTCAAGCCATAACTTGAGAACGACTTTACCGATTTCACTAAGTTTTCTAATACTTTATAGAAGGTTCTTACGGAAAAAAAAAATTAAGAAAGTTGCGCAGAAAATTTAAGAATTACTCTTTTACGCTAAAACATCTGAACGGATTTAGATGAAATTGGACACATGGGTAGACCATGATCTGGAGAAGGACATATGCTACTTTTCACCCTGGATCGCAGACGAAGTCGCGGGCAACAGCTTAATTTTATAAAAGTATTCATAGTTGGAAGGTCAGTAAGTTTTTAGAGGATCAGTTAAATATTTCCCTTCATTTCTTTACTGTTATGCCCATGAAGCAAAAACAAAGTTTTTGTTTTTGCTTCATGGGCATAACAGTAAACCACACAGAAGTCATTGCGGTCACGAGTACCTTTTTAGGTAGTTTCTACTCATTTTGTTATATTGCTTATTAAACATACTGTAACATTCAGTAATTCTTAGGACTCTGGGCTGATTTTTTCAACGCAATATTACATCCTGCATCCGTGAAATAAAATTTACTATAGACAATTATGTGTGGTGAAACCGTAGAAATATCTAAATTGTTCCTGAGACAAACATATTTGACGTTGAAAAAATCAGTCTTGAGTCAGCCGGATAAAGCTGATCAAAAATAAATTCAAAGATATAAAAATAAAACAAAAATATAACTGGTACTAAACATGCCACTGTTTATTTGTGAGTAATGTTAGCCGAAGTCAAAGTATTTGCTGCGTTGTTTAGCTGGTCGAATCTGGAAAGGAATAGGACTGGTTGTATTAAAAACCTTCGTGTTCAAAATTAAAAAAAGAACTAGGTAATTATTGGAATCAGATATTCATTTATCCACTACATTGCCAATATTAATTTTTATTGTGTGCGTTATAACATTACTTTTAAGCTTATGTAAAAGAATTGACTACTCAGCACACAGAACAATATTCTTAAAAAGTAACGTTGCCTGTACTTCAAATAACTTGTTCGAATGTGCCTATTCGAAATCCTAAGTTTTTCAAATATAATTGATAAAATACTTCCCTAAAATGTCCGAGTCTAAATTGCTGTCAATCAAACCATGAACCATTTGTACTCTCACACAAAAATGCAATAATCGATCTAAGTAATCTATTGAATCTCTCTCTCAGTCTTTCTTTCTGGATATTTCAAACTTCCAAAAGTTGTTCACAATCGAAGTATTTTCAGATCCTAGATGGATACTGATATTCAGTTGCATCCGATTAGACTGGTCGCCGACCTCAACAAAGTTGGGAAGAGGCAAGCAAATGATGAGACGGATGCTTGCTGTCATTGTGAGAGGAGTGCCACCATGCGAGTCCAGGACATTTGTGGATGTCTCCATTGTGTTTATATTTTCTGTCCTACGACATGCTGGATTCCTCACGAAGTTTTAAAGCATAACACATGACATGACATCACGTCTCTTCCCGAAGAGTTACGCAGATTCGTAGCTAGTATAGTTTCATTGCTACCTCGTATAATGTTATCATTGTAGGTAGTGGTACTCACTGGTTGGTGGTGGCCCCGGGGGGTTGCCATCCGGGGGTGGTCCGGGTGGCGGGTTGCCATCCGGGGGAGGTCCGGGTGGCGGATTGCCATCCGGGGGTGGTCCGGGTGGCGGATTGCCATCCGGGGGTGGTCCGGGTGGGGGGTTGCTGTTGCAGCCAGCCTTCGGAAGAGTGCAAACGTAAAATAGTAATAATAATATACTGGTTCAAATTGAAAACATGCGACGAATCGAAATAGGATGTTCCAAGATGGCTGGCGAGCTCTTACAACTTGAACTGTGACACAAACCAATATGTATGATACTCATTGTCGAGCTACGTTTATAAAGTTGAGTCGAAACAAAAAAAAAAATTATTTACCTACTTATTATCAATATTTTAAGTTGTACTCACCAGCGCAGCGAAGGCGATAACCATGATGGCCAAGAGTACTCCAAAAAACTTCATGTTTCAGCTAGTGATCACGAACTGACGAACAACTTTGTACCGCCATGCGCCAGTTTATATACCAGAGGACGACTAGGAAATTGAGCACTTGTGACAATTGTGCATCCGGTGAGCGATATACATAATAACAATTATTGTACTTAAATAAGTGTTATTCTATGATGCGACAAAATTATAGAGTTGTGTGGAATATTGTGACGCCAGAGATTGTATCTACTAACGTTACGATCACTCACATTGTGTATACTCACTACCGATAAGCGACAATTTGTTGCAAGATTCGTTTAAACGATTTAGGCTAAGCTCCTACGATAATTCGTATAGTGACTTGGTTAAACCACGAGTATTACCTAACTTTAGTATTATGGACAGGTACGTTTTACTTTTAATATCTCGATCTCGTAGGAATATCGGGATAAAAATGGTCATGGTCTATCTATGATCTTAATACGTTCAGCCGATTTAGCGTAAAAGCACACAAACATAGAAAAAATCAAATCTTTTCTCTTCATTTATAATGGGACTGATTTCTTGTTCACATACTAAACAAAATTTAAGTTCAGTGCATCTTTTTCTTTCTGTTTCGTTAAGAAAGGAACAGAAGATTAATATTAGTTTAGTTCTGTCAAATTAGTTAGCGCCTGACCTAAATTGAAATATTTTTTTAGTTTTATTAGTAGCAATGTTTTTAATCACGTCTAAACTTGTTTATGGAGTATCTAAATTTGACAGGACTAAACTAACATTTATCTTCTGTCCTTTTCTAGATGCACTGAACGTAAATTTAGTTTAGTTTGTGAACAAGGGAATAGGCGCCAATAATAGTTTATTTAGAATAATTATAATTATTTTTAGAATTAGACATTAGGAAATATACTTATTTTTTTTATGATTTAGTCATTTCGGGAAATATACATCCCACAAAAACATTTTCTGTTAAATGTTGCCAAGACGAGACCATGTAGCTCGCACTGTCAAAAAGTAATCAGATCTCATGTAGAGCCAAGCTTCTAACTCTACACGCCCTAACACTACAAGACGTAACTTTGCAAACTCTACACCTTAGTCAAAATATGTGGCTTGGCCATTTCGCTACATTCACATGAGCGTAAGGTGAAAAACTCTCATACTGTTACACAATGGTTCTTGTAGTAACGAAACGGCCAAGCCATATATTTTGACTAAGGTGTAGAGTTTGCGAAGTTAGGCCTTGTAGAGTTAGGGCGTGTAGAGTTAGAAGCTTGGCTCTACATGAGATCTGATTACTTTTTGACAGTGCGAGCTACATGGTCTATTAAATTTTCAGACCTCTAGCATCAAAATTTACGGAAGTCTCATACAAACTTTCACCCCTGGTTTAAGGGGTTGGGAGGGGGTAAAAGTTTCAAGTTTTAAGATTTTTTTTGTTTTTTGTGTACTTACTATTACTAGCTTACATACCAAATTTCAGCTTTCTCGGACTTCAGGAAGAACCTTAAGAATATTGATGATCATCAGTGAGTCAGTGAATCAGTGACGAAATCGGGGTATTTTAGATATCAATAAAATCTAAAGTATAAGGGCTATGCAATTGAAACTTTATAAGCATTTTATAGTGTGCGTATACAGACCTCCAAACTATCAAAACTGCTCTATTTTTGAGTCAGTAATGGAAGATGTCTTGGCAAAACTTGCAACTGGTAATAAATCAGTAATTATTTGTGGTGACTTTAATATTAATATTTTGGAAATCAATTCAAATAGCAATAGATTATTAAGCCTCTTTAAATCATTCAATCTGTCAAATGTGTTTTTGGAACCAACACGAATAACTACGGCTACTGCTACATGTATTGATAATGTTTTCTGTTGCTGCGAATATCTAGAGAAGGGCATTGTAAATTATCTCCCTTCTGATCACAGCGGTCAAACCGTTTATTTTAAGTCCAACACACCAATCCAAAAAGTGCAGATTCAAACTAGACCAATAACATCGAGTAATTTGAATAAGTTTAATATAACTTTAAATAGCAAGTTAAGTGTTCAGGGCCTAAGTATAACTAATGGTAATATTTTGTATAAAGAATTATTTTCATTGGTACAGAGTTCAATAATTATTTTAAGAAGAACTCTAAAACTATTTGCCCTAAGTTTTTATTCAGTGACTGGGCAACTAAAGGAATCAGAAAAAGTAGGGATAGATTATTTGAACTTTATGGCCTTAAGCCGACACGGATACTTTTAATAAGTATGTTGCTACTTATTCTAAAACTTTTAAAAATATCTGCAAAGCAGCTAAAGCTTCATTCATTAGTAACAAGGTTAAATCAGCAGACAATAAAATAAAGACAGTTTGGAAGATTATTAACAATGAAACGAACAGGAACAAAACACGTAATACTGATTTCACACTTAACACTCCCCGCGGTCTCATTAGCGATAACATCGATGTTGCTCAGGAATTTACAACTTTCTTTACCAATACCCCAATTAAAACTACAGAAACATTAAATTCCTCGCCCGCACTAGCTATAGAATTATTGAGAGCGAATCTCAGCCTGTACTGTGGAATTTAAATTTAAACATATTAACCCTATAGTTATTATAAAAGCATTCAGGCAACTTAGGATCAAAATTACCGAAGATCTGTGGGGCATGTCTACTAAAGTTTGTCAATCCATTATTGATACAATTGCACCCTACTTTTTTTTTTTGAGTGTGGGAAATCATTAAATGACTCCTCCCGCTCTGGGTGGAGCAGGAAGGAGTGTCAGACTCTTACTGACTAAAACCCACCCGTGTTCCTTCCTTAGCCCTTTATGTTCCAGGGCAGCGGTAAACCCTTTCGGATGTTCCCGCTACCCTGGCAGGCTTCGGCCCTATGGGGCCCCGTCGCTTTTGCTGACATCTCTTTGAGGCGCGCGTGGAACACGTACACGCCGTCCGGCACGGGCCTAGTCCTGATCGGATGGAGAGCTACCCATTACTCTCCGCCCGCAGGCCCGCGCCTACGGTGGCCGGGAGTCGTCACGCGGCTCCCGACGCCCGGAGCGTCTCCCGCGGCGGCTGAGGCGTGAGGTGCGCAAAGTGCGTTCCCTCGCCCACCCCGCCACCTCCTTCGCTAGCATGACTGCTTCGCAGAAGGAGGTGACTGCCTCCCACTACCTCTCACCCCGGACCATGGCTTGAACCAGGGCCGGGCGCGAGAGGTCGCCGCCGCTGCCAATCGCCTCTACGAGGACACGGCGGTGCTCTGCCCAAGCAGGGCAGACCTCCACCGTATGCTCCACCGTGTCCTCTGGGCGATCCTGACAGTGGTGACACCCGGGCGTCTCCTCCCGCCTGATGATGTGATTGCACCCTACTTAGCTTTAATATTTAATTTGTGTGTAGATCAAGGGGTATTCCCGGATTTAATGAAGTTCAGTAAAGTTATTCCACTTTTCAAATCTGGGGACAGCAAAGACACAAATAATTATAGACCCGTATCGGTTTTGCCGGTTTTCAGCAAGGTGTTTGAAAAAGTAATTTTAAATCAAATGCTCAATCATTTTAATCGTAACAACATCCTACACGATCAACAGTATGGTTTCACCGAAGGACGTTGTACAACTGACGCCGGTGTCACCTTATTAAAACACATCTTTAACGCATGGGAAGAGGCACTGGATGCAATAGGCATCTTTTGCGATCTATCCAAGGCATTTGACTGCGTGAATTACGAAACACTGCTCTTGAAACTTGAGCATTACGGACTGGGTAAAGTAGCTGTTAGCTTAATAAAATCATATTTAAATGATAGATTTCAGCAAGTTCAAATAAACGGTGTGAATTCATTGGGTTTAAAAGTCAAAATGGATGTGCCGCAGGGCTCAATATTGGGGCCGTTCCTATTTTTAGTATATATAAATGATTTACCTCATTTACTAAAAACCCGACCACAAATGGTGTTATTTGCTGATGACACATCACTGATTTTTAAAGTAGACAGACGTGCACAGCAGCTTGACGACGTAAATAATGCTATGCTTATGGTCCATAATTGGTTTACTGTAAATAATTTAGTATTAAATGAGAAAAAAACTAAATGCATTAGATTCGCTTTACCGAATGTTAGAAGTAGTGAATGTCACGTTGTATTGAATAGGGAGATACTTGAATTCGTCGAAAGTACAGTTTTCTTGGGTATCACGCTTGACTCAAAGCTGCAGTGGGGTCCTCACCTAACATCACTTGCAGGGCGGTTCAGCCGCTTACGCTGTCTGGAAAATCCGTCAATTAACAGACGTGGAAACCGCAAGACTGGTCTATTTTAGTTACTTCCATAGCATCATGTCTTACGGTATTTTGCTGTGGGGACGGGCTGCAGATATTGATTCTATCTTCATTCTGCAAAAGAGGGCTGTCAGAGCCATCTACAATCTCAGCAGACGCGAATATCTAAGGCAACTGTTTAAAAAAAATAACATCATGACGGTTCCTTGTCAATATATGTATATACGAAAACATTATGTACGTTCGAAAACATCTACATCTTTTTAGTAAGATAAGTAACAGGCATAACTTTAACACTAGGAATAGGAACAAACTAGATCAACCGAGCTTCAGATTGTCTAAAGTAAAAACTTCTTTTATGGGGTACTGTGTAAAATGTTATAATAAAATACCACTCGATATTCTTCAACTAGATGAGAAGAAATCTAAAACATGCATTAAACGCACACTATGTAGACAAGCATATTATAAGTTGGACGAGTATATAGTAGATAAAAATGCTTGGCTTAATGCTGGTCCTGCTCCACAGGCAGTTGGGCTTACAAGTTGATCACAATTTCAATTTTTGGAGGAGATGCTTCCCCTTTTTGTTTTTTTTTTTTTTAGTGTTTATTTTATTTAATCAGGATTAATTTTTATATACTTCAGTATTAAATACCTCTTCATGATTGGTAGTATTTTTTTTCTCTCATCTCTTAATTAAATTGCAAACTATAGTTTTGTATACTTTAGAAGCATTTTTGAAAATTTTGTAAATGTATGAACCATGGATCCGTTTTTTATGATATTTTGATGTTGACTTGAAAGAGCATGGCAGTTGAGAATATGTCATGCTCACTTAAATGTCTCACTGGTGGTGGCGCGTGTGTTGGATCATTCGGTTCCCTACGAAATGGTTGAGCTGGGTGGTGCTGATCCACGCGTCATGTTCGTGAACGGGCGCCATCGGTTGAGACTGGTCATCTCTTAACTGCCAGGGCTTATTTTTAATTTTATATTTTTAATTTTATATTTTAATTTGTTTCTTTACAGTGTTCTCACATATAGAAGCAATAATAATAATGTAACCAGGATTTTGTAAAAATGTCTTGATTTAAAAGAGTGTCCGTGGAGTTTCTTGCCCGTTCTTCTCCATAGAGATCTACGCTTTGGAATGGCCAACTAGCTTCAACTTTCTGACTAACTGACCGACTATTTAATTTTGACAGTTCAAACGTGCTTGTAAATGGTTTAATTGAAATAAATGATTTGAGTTTGAGTTATAGGTTTAATAAGTCAACGACTGACATCATATCCCGAAAATGTTGTTTATCTGGTATAATCCAAACCCAAGTTAAAAAGGTTCAAAAATACGACGAAGTGCTTCGAGAAAAGGTAGGTTGCGCTTCGCTTGGCTCGTCTTGGCGGGGGCACTCCCGTGCCCCCAGATTTTAAACCATTGAACATTTCGGGAAATTGGACATACTGAACTTGATCGGCTCAAGGCCTTGTATAAAGCAGAAATAAAAATAAAAGGCAAACGTCTTTAAACTGGTGCAATTATTTATTTGTTAGTAATGTTAGCCGAAGTCGTCAAGTGTGTGTCGCGTTCTTATTTAGCCGGTGGCGTCTGAAAATAAACAGAAAAATTATATACATTTATTTGTGTTTACTAGTAAGGGATTCTCAAAAGACATCAAAATAATCGGTGTCTACATTCTTTTTTATCTTTTCTCCTATCGCAGGTGTTCTGGAGATTTCTTTAGAAATAAGCATCGCCTTGGTGCATATTTTTCTGTTTTTTTTTCTTGTCTATTTATATACAAGGTGGCTGGCGTCCCTTTCGGAAAATGTAGATTTTACTTTCACATTTGTGAAGTAAACAGATACAAAATACACGTCAACAAGACCAAGAATTGCTGTACCCATAAAGAGCATGGAATAATTGTTTAGGGTCGCCTAATATCTCTTGTTTTGTCGATTTGCATTGGCCGGCAAGATCGCCTGATTTAACCGTTCCAAACTTCTTTTTGTGGGATTTTTTGTAGTCACGAGTCTATGTGAACAAGTTTCAGACTTTTGACTCTTGTAGCCCTCAAAGAGAATGCGAGCACCTATCGCCGGAAGTTGAGGCAAAAGTGATGGAAAATGCCATAAATCGGGCCCGAATGGTCATCAATTCTGGCTGCGCAATGGGCCAAACTTATGACCCATTGGATCCCTCTTAATGGCAAGTGACATCTCGGCGGGCCCAGACGGAGATCGCGGGATGAGCCGAACTCCTTCGACAAGAACTGGTCCTTAGTGACTTTTATCAGAGAGAAGTAGAAAGAGGGTAAGGAATCCTTTGCCCTGCAGTGGGACATCACAGGCTTATAATAATAATAAAAAACTTGAGAGGTGTCAAGGGACACCCGGATGGAACGAAGTATAACTGGCTTGCTTTCTATAAGAGAGAGAGAGACAGACAGACAGAGAAACACGCCCACGCCGCACGGCTTACAACTATAGCAAAAAGTGTCGTTCCAACTTTTGGTCTTAATTTTTTCCGTCTAGCCCCCTTTCGCAACGCGCGATAAGGAACTTCGTTCCAAAAAAGATTGAAATCACATCACGATGATGGGCACGCGTCTAAAGATCCTTGTACATCTAGCTATAATAATGAAACAGAAGCATTTCAATCAACGAATTATAAAAATCTTTTGCATTATGACGAAAATATGGCATTATCTATTATTGCATCCGATACAGTAGATTTCGAAACCGAGGCAGATGCGTGTATCCAGCACCTAACGTGTCGTGTTATCTATCTTCGATTTACATCGTCCATTATCGTATTGTATTGTACATGAGAATAACAACGATGTTATGTATGTGATGACAGTTTGTTAAGTGCTAATATATACCTGCTAGTTGGTTCCCGCGACTTCGTCCGCCTGATTTTTTTTTTATGACGGTAGTCTTACCTCCTATGACAAGGGACTTAAACATAATAGCTGGCGAAATGTAGGAACAGGTCTTCTCTCGCCCATTTGAGAAAACGGGCGTGATGTTAAAACTCTAAGCTCAAAGGCCAACTGTATCCCCTATAAAGGCTGTAAGTACTTACTGGTTGGTGGTGGTGGTGGTGGAGGAGGTGGTCCTCCGCCGTTGCAGCCAGCCTTGGGAACGGCGCTCATCCCGCTCTGGAACACATTACCCATTATTAGTTAGTTATTACTGCCAAGTCTTTCATTATCTTCGTCAGTATCCTATATAACCTTTTTCATTTATCGAAATTTATGAAGTCAGGACACAGAATACCTTTTGAAGATACGACACTGAACAGACTATTTAAAAAAAAACCGGTCAAGTGCGAGTCGGACTCGCGCACCGAGGGTTCCGTACAAATTTGTAGGAACTAAAAATTTACGGTTTTCGCAATCTTTCCTTTATCTGTGCTATAAGACGTTGATTCGTGCCAAATTTCAAGATTCTGAGTTCACGGGAAGTACCCTGTAGGTTTTGATTCCCTTGCGAGTGTCGAAAATTTGCGGCATAAACTTATTATTACTTATGTATTAAACTTTTATTTATGTATCTTTTGATTGCGTTGGCTTAGAAGTTTTCACAGCTCCAAGGGCAGTAGGCTTGAGTATTTGATATAAATTCCAGCTTGATACCTCCACGCGGTCCTGAGAAAAAGGGTCTTAACAGACAGACGGACGGACGGACAACAAAGTGATCCTATAAGTGTTCCGTTTTTTGCTTTTAGGTACGGAACCCTAAAAAATAAAATTTAATGACTTGATAATAAAGTAGCATACACTTTTGACCAATGGCGAGTTGTCATCAACGTACAACCTTTTTGGTAGTAGAGACTCGCTTTTCCTTCACCATTAAATCAATATATGAACGGTAGGTGAAGTTTAATCTTACCAAGTCTTACCAAAGAGTATCGTGTTACTCAGTAACTGGGTTGTGGAGGTCAGATAGGCAGTCGCTCTATGTAAAGTACCTACTGCAGTTCAGCTGAATCCGGTTAATTTGCAAGCCGACCACAAAATAGTTGATTAAACGACTGATGGTGAGAAGTTTAATTGGCGACTCTTTGACCAAATAGAGACAATCCGTCGATGCTTTTCGACAACCCAAGTTCCGGGCAATGCCAATGTTATAAAAATCAAATTAGGTAAACCAACTTTCCCAAAATTGAGAACTGTTAGGCCAAATGCATTTCAAAACATTTCCTTTATGATATTCTTAAACTTACATAAAATTGGGATAATTCAAGTTGTACTCACCACCGCAGCGAAGGCAATAGCCATGATGGCCAAGAGTGCTCCAAAAAACTTCATGTTTCAGGTACTGATCACGAACTGACGAATACTGTGTACCAGACTCCTATACATATAGTTTATATACCAGAGGGAAACTAGAAAATTGACCACTTGTGACAATTGGGCATCCGGTGAGCGAAATAATAACAATTATTATAAATATAACCTTCCGCTAAGTGTTATTCTGTGATTTGTACGCGACGATGCGACAAAATTATGGAGTTTAGCTAATTATTTTTTAGATGAAGACCTGGTGTTGGTTGCCAAGGGTTGTTGGCTGTTAATGATAAACTACCACGCTGGCCCAGTGCGGGTTGGTAGATATCATATAATAATAATAAGTAATAATAATAAGTATTTATTTTCTCACCACAATAAACATTACAGACATTGTTATACATGATATATTATTAGGTTTAGGTTACTGTGGGAGACTGGTGCCTAAGCTAGGCTTTAAGGGGCTGTGTCTGGTCACCAGAGGGGTGATTCTCGTAATTTTAAGAACGTTCACAGTCTGAAGGGCAATTCTCGTAATTTTAAGAACGTTCACAGTCTGAAGGGCAAATCTCGCAATGTTAAGAACGTTCACAGTCTGATCTCAGTCTCAATCTGTCAAAAAATACTTCTAATTTCCCTACATTTTGACTAGTGTTTGACATTTGTTTGTCGCCGAGATGAGACTGCGACTAGATTTTGAACGTTTTAAATTACGAGAATACGGGCCCAGGTCTCCGCCCTCTAACAGTTCGATACATTGCATAATAATCATAGACAACGTGATTTAACAAATTTTGAATTAGGAGGTTGTATAATAGCTTTTAGAGTCTGTAGCACAACATAAGGTGTTTAAAAAATAAATAAATAATAAATGAATATAAAAAAAACTAGACAAAAATATGTCTTCGAATTTCTCGCTCTATGATACCGGTTTCCTCACGATGTTTTCCTTCACCGTTTTTTCTTCTCCATCTAGAGAGGAGGCCTGTGTCCCAGCTGGCAGTGGGAACATTATAGGCTGATTATGCTATGCTGTTAATGATACAGAATATATTGAAGCAATAGACACGGTTCATGGAATCTTTAACTTATTCTTAGCAATACATTTATCTAAACTTAAAAATTCACCCTAAAATACATCTTTTATCAGCGCAGGCTGAGCACTACTTCAGCATGTTTTTACTGTCTTCGCGAAACCAAAATATAATAGAAGACAGCAAGATATAATTCTCGAACGGAACGATTCTAATGCCTATACTTAATATAATTTTTAAAATATTGGTCTGTTTGTCTGAATGTATGTTCCAACATCACACAGGAACTACTGGATAGCTTTTGTTAAAATTTTGCATAGATATTCCCTTTAAGTCTGGTCAGTATGAAGACTATAAATTATTACGGTATTCATCTGTATGAACACGAACAAATCGTAATATTGCTCAACCCCAATACAACCCCAATTAATTATTCTAAAAAGACGAGCCAAAATATTGCAGATAGTTACAGATTTTTCCTTTTAAATTATTATCATCACGCTGTACCTTGAAGGAGCTATGCAGTCAATCATGACATAATAATATAAGAACGGCTATTTTAGTAAACTTTCAATTCGAATACAACAACAAAATCAATGTTTGTCGTTGATCCTACTTACTGCTAATATTAACGCGAAAGTTTGTATTGATGGATGGATAGATGTTTGCTACTCTTTCACGCAAAAACTACTGAACGGATTTGGATGGCACACAGATGGTTTATAACCAAGATTAACATATAAAATACTTTTTATCCCGATATTCCCACGGGATCAATACTACGGGTGAAACCGCGGGGCGCAGCTAGTAGGTATTAACCATAGAAATGAGAAAAACAGGAGAAGTGGCAAGGAGGCGTGTTTGTGTCGTCGCGGAGTGATCAACGCGATCATAAACTAGGCAAATGGCCGTCTTCGCGAATTAGTGCGCTTTCGACCGTGATCGTGATAAAATATAAAAATGCCGGTTTGTTCAGTGGTTTCCTGTAAAAACCGAAGTAAAAATAAAAAATTCGTATCTCATTGAATCACTTACCATATGTAAGTACAAGTATTTTACTGTATTTGTCTTTAAAATCATGAAAAACAACAAATCTTAAAATATTTGTTGGTTTTACTACGTTATTTTTGTTTTCAAATATTGCAGCGACTGTACTATTTTAGCAGTAAATACATTGCTCCTTAACCACTACCTAAGTATGTCGCTAAGTGAAGTGGACAAGCAATGTAAAAAATACTCAAAGATACTTTATTTACGCGGAGCGTCGCATAGTACAGCCGCTGTGTCTTGCGGCGAGCTAGTGATGCGGTTGTATTGATCCACTAACGTAGGCCATCGACAACAATGTCGATTATCCAACGAAAATATAGTTAATTTTACAATTTGTCAACCGTTTTAACATAGTTGGAAGACCTAAAAAGATGACGTTTAAATCCGGTTGGAAGACCCTTGAGAAGATGTAATATAATTTAAAAAAATATATATTTACAAAATATTTTTTTTGCTATTTTTTTTTCATGGATAATATTATATTTTCTGCACATATCGTGTTTTATTTATTTTATTTTCAGAACGCCAAATTTTTATTTTTACAATAATAAATGGGAGAATCGATAACTTTCCGATTTAGTCAATCACTAGCGTAAATGTAAAATAAATGGCTTTTGCACAGCACAACGATAGCGACAGATGTTTTTGTGTGAGTAAGTTGTACGGCGCATGGTAAATGCACGCTGTGTTTGATGAGTTAAGGTTTATAATTGATTGTGTAGTACGCTCTGATTTATGAACTGCAAGTGTGCGCGTGACTTTGTATCTATTGCTTTTACTGAACTACATGTGTAGTAGTGGCGCGATGGTAGAATCGAAGTAACGACATTGAGTTCCGATACATTTTCAACAACCGGGGCACATCTACTTCTTTCCTATATCTATGGTATTAACATAAAGTAATGCGCCTGCCTGTGTTCGAACCCACGACCTACAACTCGTAAATCGGGTCGTTACCATTGAGCCACCACTGCTGCTGCTGCACACATATTGGTTTAATTTTCAACTCAGAGTATTTATTTCAAATAAACCAATTACAGGCACTTTTGCATTTTCAAGGGGTCGGTCATTCAGAAAGATGAAGCTAGTTGCCCATTCCAAAGCGTAGTAGGTACCTATGGAGAAGAATAGGCAAGAAACTCCACGGAAACTCTTTTAAATCAAAATAATATTGGTTACATCATTCATGTTAAAAATTATGCATGTGAGAACGATGCAGAACGTTAAAAGCATCCGTAATAAAAAAATAAATCAAATATTAAATTAAAATAAGCCATGGCAGCAAAGAGTTGACCAGTCCCTACTGACGGCGCCCGTTCACGAACATGTCGCATAAAATAGCACCATTCAGCTCAACCATTTTGAAGGGAGCTAAATGATCCAACACATCGATACCTCTGGGCTCAAAGGTCGTAAAGGACAAAATGCGACTTTTCAGGAGAAGCAAAAAACCAAAAAAATAAAAATATTTTTACTCTAACTTTTTTGTTTCTTGAGCTATTTAAATGAAACCCAGGAAAAAAGTACTTAGAATTTCTAGTATTATCTAGTGCAGTGTTAAAAAATTACCCTAGTGCTGTATTTACCGAGATAGATTTCCTTTACGACCATAAATTTAAAAATAAAAGTCCTTTACACCCTTAAAATTTTCACCCTATGATATAACCTAAGGGCGTAAATCCACTTTACTGCACAAAACTAAACAAAGTAAGGAAATAATCGACAAGTGTAATATTTTTTATGTTCTTAAGGATAACCAGCTAAGGTATTCTGAAAGGATAAATTCTTCTCAATTCTTCTCACACGCTAAGAAGAAGGATAAATTAATAATTAAACTTAAGTATTAAATGGATTATGTAATTTTGTATGTATTTATGTGTATGCTACTGTATTTTCTTTACGAATATTCATGAAATAACATAATTATGCAAATAAAACGTACATTTGTGTAATCAAATTGAGATAGTTTATTTGTACTTACTTAATTGAACACACAGCTCTAAATCTTTAAAAACAAAAAATATTTTTTTGGTAAGGTAGTAGTTACAGTTTTTCTTGCTTGCCTTTTCTCTACTCTCTTCTGTACTCTTTTAATTAGTTTCACTTCTTTAATCAACTTTATTCTCTTAAGCTAACTTTCTTCTATATACTAACTTTATTCTGTTTGATGAGATGATGAGTAAATAAATCATCATCAGCTGATAATTTATTTAGTCATCTTCTTTCTCACTTTTTTCATCGTCAAACTCAAACTCTTTATTGCATTCATGTGTACATTTCGATGTTACAATATAAGTCAGGTCCTCTTCGTCTATTTCGTTCAAAGTCTCACGTAGCTCAGAATTGCATGGAAACTCCCTGTATTCTTTATGAATTCTTTTAGGTATTGTTCCATTTTCACACAGGTTTATCAGGTCTTTATATTTCGCAGCGGGTCTTCAGGTCTTTATATGGGTAACCTACTATTGTATAGCTGCTTCACTGCATCCATACCAATCACTGGTTTATTGTTAATCTGGCTTTTTTCCCTTTAGACTTTCCCTTCCCCATTCCTTTTGTTTTTCCTTTCTCTGGGGTTTGCTCGCAAAATGTTACAGAATGAGTCTCTGCTTTGTCTTCCATGGAGTATTTGACAAACATTTGGTCGTTATGCTTTTTTTTTAATGTGGCGACTCTGATGTTTTTGAACTTAATATTTTTTAATGTCTTTGGCGTGAATGTATTTAAAGCTAATTGAAATTGTAAAAAGTCAGTACAGTCCATGACATTCACTTTGTAAGGTCTTGGTCTTTTGCGGGCCGACTCGAAATATGTAGACCACTGTGGACCTAATAAGACCCGAAATATGTAGACCCACAAAGGGAAGTGCGTAAAATTATTGTATGGAGTCCCTCCATACAATAATTTTACGCACTTCCCTTTTGTTATCTGCATAAACTGGGAAAAAGCCCAGTCCCAGGCCCAGTCCTTTTTGTGCGAAAAGTTTAAATAAATAAATAAACTGGGCATGTATGTATGACCCGGGAGTAAATAGTTCATTTGAATGACCTCCAAATTATTTGCTGAAATGGTTCATGGCAGCTAATACGATTTTATTTTTATTTTGACCACAACACGAATCACAGTACATCAGTAGATGTTTTACGCCCGTTTTGTCCTTTTCCTCAAGATATTTTACTAAGCAAGTTGCAATTTCGTTACTCCCTCTTTTGCCATCACATTCCCCCCATGTATAACAATTAACATCCTATGTGCGACTTTCATAAATGGTGAAATTAAACACTGAATATTTTCTAGAATAGTAGATACAATAGGTGATAGTTTCATTGTTGGGTGAATTAAACAAAATTGTGAGTAGTAATAGTTTCGTGTAAATGATTTAATTTTTATTAAGTTAGGTAGTAAGTTTAGATTAAATTCGTTGTTTTTTGAATATTATAGTATTTATGGGACAATTCCTCACTTACGTTTATATAAATTGTAAGGGTGTATAGGACAATTTGCAAAGACAATGTCCTTTACATCCAAATTTTTGAGGTGAATTATATTAACCACCTAAGGTGGTATAGGACAATTGATATTTTTTATGTATGTTACACCCAAAAGTTATTTTATACTTTGCTTTACTACCAAAATGAGTTCACTTTGGTAACTAAGTGTTATTTACATCCATATTTTCACGGTAAACTATGTTTAAAGTCTCAAATTGTGTGGGTCGTAAAGGCATTTTTTTTGCGAATTTCGTAAAACGGAATATACAGATCGATAGAGAATTAAAAACTGAGTAAAATAGTATCAAAAAGTAATTTTCGCCCAAATGTCCTTTACGACCTTTGAGCCCAGAGGTATCGACATGCGCCACGATCAGCGAGACATTAGAGTGAGCATGACATACTCTCAGCCGCCAAGGCACATTCAAGTCAATGAAAGACGTACCCAGTAAATGGTAGCTTTATAGTATGTACATAGTACTCACATTTGTGCTATGCAATTATACAATATTAGGAGATTGAATTTATAAAATGCATAAATAGTATTTTAAAATCTTCAGCAGTACCTATGTAAGTAGGGTAGAGAATTATTATTCTGCTGCAAGCATCACGGCCATTCATTTACCTATCATAATAAGCAAACTATTCCATCAAGCAAAACAGCCAAGTAATTTAAACGCATGATCTTCGTTTAAGTACATACATATGTGTCAGTCCAAGCGAAAAGGGTCCAGTGCGCGGCATTTAGTTTCCGAGATATAAGAGGTTTTGTAAAGTTGGGTATAAAAATTGCATTTCGCGATTTTAATTGGTTATAAATAAATGCTCAATTATCTACAATTTCATATAGTAAATGACTATATACGATGTTTCTAAGTACCAGAAACTTTATGAAAAAAGTTTACTAAAAAGGTACCAGTGGGTGGCATGTCGATATTCTGGGAATAAAATACGTTTCAATACCCCGTACTGATCACTTCTAATAATTTAATTATATTTTAAGATTAAAATGTTGAAACTACGTGTAAAAGGTCCCTTAAAGCGGGGAACTCCCTGCTACTATGCAACTACTAAGGGGATTTACTTTGCTTCACTTCGACATAGCGGGGATTTCCCTGATCGTTTTTTGCTACCTACGTGTCCTATAAATAGATCTGCCTGTGATGCAATAATTTATTTGTCATTTGACACCGGAAAGGAAACAATATCCGACAGTCTTTGTGTAAATATAGCAGTTTTTATTATCTTAGCTGTTTTAAATTGAGTGAGTGAAAAGTGCGCATAAAAATGAATAAAGGTAAGTCTTTACGTTGTCTATTATATCTACTAATACTATGTTTGTTGTTACGTGTTGTGTTATGTATCGAATAAGCTCCAAAAGTACTGAACCGATTTTGAAAATTCTTTCTCCAATACAAAGCTGCATTATTCAGTCATAGGCTATAATATTATTAACGTTATTACGCTTAGCGGGGCCGAGGTCGAAAAGCTAGTTCTATAAACCGGGGTATCGGAATGTTACGGAGTTCTTGTGTGTATCTACAGCTGTTACCTACTTTTCATATTTAGACCTCGACAGGGGCGAAGCCTCCTACAGACAGCAGTCGTCTTTAAATTCGATTTTTTATGGATTTTAGAGATTTAGAGATTTATGGATTAAGCGTAGATTACGTTACGTTCCTACTTATTTATTACATTTTAAAAGAGAGCAGCTTTAATCATAATAATTCGGCTGCATCCACATAGACTGAAAACTGACCGCGACAAAGTTGATAGGCTAATGAATCTCAATTAGTCATAATTTCATCCCATTTATACTAAATTCAAATTTGTTTTTAGGTAACATAATTATTGAAGATTCAACCGAAGGTTCCAGCTCTAGTGATGAATCTAAGCATTCTGATGGACCTGTACCACTTTCTATGGAGGTGGAAGTAAACACACTACCTGTTTTGGCCTCGACCGCAACAACGCCGGATTTACCAACAGAAGAAGAAACCGTTGCACCTTATTCAGGTACTTACAACTTAGAAAATAATTTCACAGAGTCGACATCTGAGATGGATGAAACGGATCAGTATTATGAAAAAAGCACTAATACAGAAGCAATCAGTGAAGATGAAATACATGAGTGTTATGATTTTGCTAAAATAGTTAGCCGAGCCTTGTGTAAAATCAAAAAAGATCGACGTGATCATTGTATGCATGCAATAGTACATATTCTTTATGACTACAGCAAGGACTCTAATACCAATTAAGAAGTTGTGTTAGGTACCTATGTCATAGACATAGTATGAAAAAATGACCTGTGTAGTATGTATATTTCAACTATTTGTTTTCAGAGTTTAGCTATTCAGCGTCTGTAGAACATGAAGACTATGAAAATTTTAATTTAGAGTTCAAAAGTCAACGGGGTACAGAATTATCGTGTGACATCGAATTTAGTGCTTGTGAGCCGCTCGAAGAGCGGCAAATTGGTAATATTTTACTAGATGATGATCCTTTAATTCTAGACGATGTAACTCAGGCCTCATTCTTAGATACTGGCTGTGGATGTAATAATAATTGTGTGTCCAAATTTCAAAAAGATGTAATATTAAGTAGTAGGTTAGATTGTATCGAATTAAATTCACGTTGTAATGAAGGAGTCAATCATCATCACTTGGTCTTGAAAGGAGCTTTAAATGCTCTCTTACGTACAAGTGAAAATACATTACATTCAAAAAACAGAAACTTGCAACGAAAAGAATACACGGTAAAGTATTTCTTTCGAGGTGTTTCAGTATGCAAGATTTTTTTCCAATATGTATATGCCACTGGTTTGAAAAGGTTAAAAAATGTAAAAAAGAACTTTCTGGACAGCGGTGTTGCTCCAAAGGTCCACGGGTCACGTAAACGACCTTACAATTTTATTAATTTGCAAACTAGATCAGACGCAATCACTTTTATAAGACAGTTTGCTAATGAAAACGGTTTAGTATTGCCGGGCCGATTACCAGGCCACCAATTTAAATCTGATTTAATAATTTTACCTTGTAGTATGTCTAAAGCGTATGTGTACAACAAATATTTGGAAACTATAGCTTTACTCGATAAAACTCCTATTAGTAGAAGTAGTTGGTATGATCTTTGGGAAGATTTTTGTCCATATGTCGTTATACAGAAACCGAAAACAGATCTATGTGCAACTTGTCAGAAAAACGTGACCACGTTGGGACGAATGGGTGGTTTAGATGAAAAGGAAAAAATACAGCTTGTAGAAAAGTCGAGGCAGCACCTTGATTTAGTGCAAAATGAACGAAAATATTATAACAATGTAATCAAAGTTGCGACTGATTCAATAACGGACTCTACTCTTATTCTTGGACCTCATGAACCATGTTCTTATGATGGCGTCATGCATTACTCTTTTGATTTTGCCCAACAGGTGCATTTGCCGCACAGTTCACAACAAATTGGGCCACTGTATTTCTTGACAGGATTTAAAGTCAGTTTATTTGGTGTTGCTGCAGAGCCTTTGAGAAAGTTCGTTTTGTACGTAATTCCTGAACCCTGTGCTACTGGGAAAGGAGCTAATGTAATAATTTCAATGCTACATCATTTTTTCGAAAATTTTGGTATAGGCGAAAAAGATGTTGTTTGTCATGCAGATAATTGTGCTGGACAAAATAAAAATAACTATGTCATGCAATATGCAACATGGCGAGTTTTAACAGGCAGACACCGAAGTTTCCGTATATCTTTCCTTCCCGTGGGTCATACGAAGTTTGCACCCGACATGTATTTCGGTCTATTCAAAAAAAGTTTTAGAAAATGGGAATGCAATAACTTAAAGGATATTCTTGCAGCTGCTGTTCAAGCTTGTCCGAAAACAAAATCTATAGTAGCTGTTCTAACTGGTGATGAGAAAGGAGAAACTTTTGTGAAAACTTACGACTGGGCCAATTTTTTTCAACCTGATTGTGTAACTATTAACCAACTTCTGCATTTTAGTCATTTTGAAACAAATGAAGATAATAGAGGGCACATGTTATGTTACAAAAAATATACTGACAGTCAACCAACTGTATCAAAGGTTTTGAACCCGAATAAAGTATACGGTTTTCCTTTAGAAAAATCCCCTGCAGGCATGACGTACGAAAGAAAATCGTATCTTTATAATAAGATTCGTGAATTTGTACGTGAAGAATCTAAAGACATTTTATGCCCGAAACCCATTCCAAATGTTGATGTTGACCACAACTCTGTCCCAACAACATCTGTCGAGTACTCTTTTCAGAAACCATCAATTGAAAAGAGTATTCGACAAAAACCAACATGTTCGTACTGCAAACAGGTTGGTCATAGGAATCAGGTGCGAGGAGGAATTTATTTTTGTCCAAAACGTAAGTTGGAGTCCCAAATAGAATAAGTTTTATTTTTATGTTTGTATTGGCTTTTTTCAAATATTATTGCAACAGAATAATGATTATTTTAGCCACTGGTACCTTTTATGACATTACATAAAAGGTACCAGTGGCTAAAATAATCATTATTCTGTTGCAGTAATGTTTGAAAAAAGCCTGTCTTGTTATTTTGTTAGTTCCTAAATAGAGTAAGAATACTTAATTTTAGTTTTTTATTGTTAATTACTATCGCAATAACTAACTTTTTATTAAATATCGGCAAGTGGACCTTTTTTACTAGACTGTGTATCCTTCTTTTATTTTGATAATAATTGTTTTAGTTTTGATGTCAAAAGTATAATTATAAGTTGATTCTATGGAAAACATATCAATCTACAATAATGAATAAAAATCTACGTAACAAGCAAGTAAAAGTGTGTTTTTTTTTCACTCAAACTTTCAAAATGCTTTTTCTCAAATCAAGCTTTTTCAGAATTTCAACTTCAAATGTCTGATAAAAAAAAACGTGTGCTACTTTTTGATTATTTTTTCAATCCATACTATCAATTGACTATTCTAGATACCGAATCCAGTCTTAACTCAATACCCCACTACTGGACCCTTTATGCCTGGACTGACACATATAGTGGCCTAACAAGAATTGTGCTTATGAGATAATAATAATGAATCTCCGTCGACAACGACGAAGTGCAATAAAACAAAACATGGGATAAAGCTCTTTATTTGTGAATAACTTGTAATATAATGATATCAGTATACTGTCTATTGTTGGTTATGTTTCGAGGCATGTCAGTGTTTCGTAGTGTCGTGGTTTATCCGCTACTTGTTGCATCTGTAACAAAAAGGACAATATTAATGAAACAGTCAGATCCAGGATATTATCCTATTTTGTTTAAAACAATAGCCAGTATACAATGTGGATACGACAGTAAATAAAAACACTGGCAATACTGGTGCAAGGGAGTATTTTGAAATTATCGGATAAATATATATCTATACTAATATTATAAAGAGGAAAACTTTGTTTGTTTGTTTGTAATGAATAGGCTCAAAAAGTACTGGACCGATTTAAAAAATTCTTTCACCATTCGAAAGCTACATTATCCACGAGTAACATAGGCTAAATTTTATTTTGGAAAAAAATAGGGTTCCGTAAGATATTTGGGTTTTTCGGACACAAGGTGTAAAACATCAACCAGAAAAGTTATTTTGTATCTTTATGGGTTATTTTGATTTCCTTTTGAAATACGCAATCCTGTCACAAATCCGAAATCTACGCGGACGAAGTCGCGGGCAGAAGCTAGTGTAGTATAAACATATATATATTCGTTCCCTGACACGAAGAAGAAGAGATCAGATAAATCGTAATTTTTTCAAACCAACTAAATAGTAGTGACGGGGCGACTATGGGTCTTGCCAATCTTGGACTAGCTACTAGTGATAAACTAATGGAAATATGTATTTGAATTTTTGTATATGCGGACTGGCAACGTCATTAGATATACAAAGTTTAAATTATTGTCGTTTTGTCTCTCCACGCCGTGTACTTTTTATAGTACCCATTGCATGAATTAACAATGAAAAATATCTAATGAAAATCTTGTGAGAAACACATAATTATATAGCCTTTCCATTTGGCTTTATAATATCAACATCTTCCTACGCTTGTCCCATGTTACTTATGGGCGGTGTCTTCTTCTACTTTCCCCTGTCAACCATCACTTTATTATTCAATTCCTTTTTCTTTCATTTCATTCCTCACTCAGTGATGAGAATCCATTTTGTGAGATGGATGCGAATCCATATTTTCTGTGGTCTTCTGCTCTCACTCCTTCGTAAACATACGGTTCATCCCTACTCATATTCCCTCCATCTCTCCTCGTACTTTTTAGGTGACCACTAAAATTAGCGCTGTTCTGTGCATTAGTATATAGTTCCCCCATAATTCAGGATAACAGCATCTTGTCACGGTCCCGACAGTAGTTTTTATTTCCCCTTTTTATATTCACGTTTTTGTGCCATTTTTTCCTCTATGTCTATCGAAAGTATACTCACTAGTAGCTGGTGCTGCAGTTGTGGCCGCAGTTGGTTGTGGTTGAGGTGGTCTACCACCGCCGCCGCCATGGCAGCCAGCAGACTGTTGAGCTGTGGCCATGCCACTCTGGAAATAATTTAGCCTTAGAAGACAATATCTAATAGGTGGACACTGATATATTCCTCTTCTTTCATTTGTAAAACGGTGGTCTATAACCGATTATAATAGTTTTACTATGATATTTCATTTGCGTTACCAACCTAGCTATATTATGTAAGTCTATTTCTAACCTGCCCCCTTCCATCTTGCCACAGTTGCTAAGTCTTCAAATTCAAAATCATTTATTTGCAAATATGTATGGTTGTATAATATGCAGATGTTTTACAATCATGTAGGCTTATTCCACAAATTCCCCTGAAAGTCCCCCTTAGGTAACAATTTTATGATTTAAAAGAGTGTCTGTGGGGTTTCTTACCCGTTCTTCTCCATAGGTACCTACTACGCTCTGGAATGGGCAACTATTGTATATCGACGGCAAAGTGCCAATAACTCCTAAGTTACAAAATATTTTTTTTACACAAACTGAAAAAAACGTTTAATTTCTTGGTAAATTACAAACAAAACGATAAAAAAGTGAATTTCGTGAAAATTGCTAGTTAGGAGTAATTGGCACTTCGCCGTCGATATCACAATCTTGGTATCGCCATATTTTACCTTACGGCATGCAAAGTTCATAAAATGAAAAATGTTTTTTTTAACTAAGCATTATATTTATAAAAAATCCAATATTTTATCCTGCAAATGTTTGGATACATGTAACTATAATTATTATACTATTTGCTTTGTTTATCAAAAAAACTTTTGTTTTTTTTTAACATACTCGTATTAAGCGATAATGCCTCCTTTAAAAATTTAGGAGCCATGCAAAATAGCAAAATATACTACTTATTATTTGAAAGAGTTGTTTTATTATTAGGATACTAATGTGCCGTTTACTTTTATATTTATCACAGTAAAAAATGATCTTCCAATGACACATATTTGACCCACATTTGACACTTTAATTCACATGCATGAAAGTGTCAGTAGTTTGAGAATTAAAAAAAAAATCTTTGCAACTATCTATTTGTTTAATCTTACAGTTTGATCGGACACATCTCTTCTGAGCCTTAAAAGCATCATTCTTATGCACAGAATTTCCCCAAAACATTATTCCATACCTTATTATGGATTCCACATAACCATGGTATATGTCGATATATCGGATATTTTGGAAAGCATTCATTGATTTAATTTTAAGCATAAATCTTCATACAAGTATTCATATTCATATATTCATGCCTAAAAAAATCTTATTTCAAATACTCGAGAAAGAGAAAGATTTGTTGGATAACTATTGCTAAGATCTTTTCGAAACAGTTGGAATGGTGGTTCATTTTCCAAAGAGGTGAAATCGTCATCGTCCTGCTTACCCCATATCCCTATGAATGACAGAATGATCGTCGAAATGTGATAACATCTAAATAACCCTTTTCATGGATTTGATGACATTTCTTTACAAACTGTGTTTCTGAGAGTAACTCACCACAATAGCTAATGCCAAAGCCATTATAGCCACAAATATTCCGATGAAGTTCATCTTGAAACATGGGCGTTGCTCCAAGGACTGATCACTGCCACGGTCAACTCACTTTATATATAAAATATAGGAAAAAATATATTAGAGGCACACAAAGGTGATAATGTGTTGTTCCGGAGGACTATGTGAACATAATCACAATAATTATAGTCATGTTAAGCGAACATTTCAATAATAACAATGATGTGTAGATATTTAGTCGGATGAGTCTACGTCACTATATACAAGATGGCTGCGAATTTACAGCAGATCATTACGAAAATTTAAATGTAAGTAATTTTAAAGCACTTTAGATCGTTTGGGAATACTGAAATCGTTTAAATTATGTACTAGTGTAGGCCTATTAGAATAGAAGCATTATTATATCATCATTCACATAATCTGCGTAAATTCATGCGTACCTTTATTTTTTTTGTCATAAATAAATCATCACCATCACACCTCGTGGCACCCACTGAAGAGTATCATTAGGCCTTTTGTACCAGCTTCCCTGGTCTGTGCCAGTCTTATCCGCCAATCCTTTACCACCCCCTTCTGAGTTATTTCGGTTTCATTCCCTCTACCTCTAGAACACATAGGCGGTTGATCACACTTCTCCCACCTCTCCGTTTCTTGGTAATTGTTCAGTACGAGCTTTGCTCCACTTGCCATCGCCATGTCGTGGCATCGAATTAACTAACTAAAGAACCTTCATACCAGTCTTTATGCGTTAGCCAGTGATAAATGTTTGAATATCTGGCGATGTCCGAGTAAGTGCACGACGGCGACGATTACTCGCTGGTGTACGTATACGCACGTATTGCAGCGTGACCTTAACGGTTAAAACCTATTATCTTTTAATTCGTTTAACTGGTTATCAATTGTGTATTCTTAATTTTTAAAATTTTTACATTCACAATCATCATCATCTCATTTGATGAAGAAAGAAAAGGGAGTATCTTATTTTTCGTTAAAAAAAATTTAATTAAGAATGAAGGTCATCAAAAACCTTCGTAATAGAAAGCGTGGTATTTTTTGTTCTTGTATATTTTTGGGATGCCTAGGTCTTAAGTCGTTAGCTTTTAGGTTACTCATAGTCGTTTAGTTACTCTCCCGTTTATTTTCTTTTTTTTTTCTGGAAAGTGGGTACTGCAGTGTGACCTCTGCCGTTAGAATCTATTCTCTTCTATATCGTTTAACTGGTTATCAATTATTTATTTTTTATTTTTTTTAAATTTGACGTGAACAACTGACGTGACTGTTCTTCCAATAATCAACAGTCACTTGCTGAAAAATATGTACTGAATCCAGTCGAACATTATTTTCGAATCATAATTTTAAATGGGTTAAAAAAAATCAACGGGTTGCACTCCGGCAGAAGTGAAAACTTGAATTACGTGTGCATTTTTGATATTTTGGAATGCGGTCTACTCTCCCTCCGTCTTACGATTTTTTGATCAGGTCACGTGTCCTGACGCGAGCTCCGTCTTACCCATCACAACAAAAGTGCACAACGCCGCTAAAGAAGTTTTCACTTAAAAATATGCTTTGAACCTTTTGTCTTAATTTAACCGAGATCTATCTTTTGAGGGCTGATTTTTCCAACGCCAGATAACTTAATCGGACGAATAATTTTGAATTTTTGACAGTTCTTCCTTACAAAAACTGTCAAACGTCAATTTTATTCCACGAATAAAAATTTTATCGGTCGATTGAAAAATCAGCCCCGAGAGATGTACGAATGTACAGTCCACCAAAAGAGATAAGGAACCAGAGTCATCGGATATAGTTATGTTTAATTTGATAAATGCTATTAATTAAATTAAATTTTATTCGAATACATCTATCAGTTTCTTACTAAACTTCAACTAAATCCGACGACCCTGGTTACTTATCTCCTTACGTAAAGTGTAAGTGCGACACCCAGATTACATGGAATCCTACCATTCTTCTTTTTACATTTATATCTGTAAGTTTTATGGTATATTTAATTAAGAGTATTCTATCTATATTTTCTGATAAATAAATCTTACGCCCATATTTAAAAAATAGAAAGAAAGAATGAAAAGTATTTTAAGAAACTTAAACATGAGACAAGCTGATCAAATTCTTAACAAAACAACAAAGCCGTATAAAGGTTTGAAGGAGATCATTTCAATTGGTCTAAAATCAGACACCAATATTTTAAATAAAATATTTATTCCTACAACAACATTTTAAATAAAATATATTATATATTTCCTAAACCAACTTAATCTAATTCTAATTTCTTGAAGCTGCCTTGAAGCCCGAATTCCTTCTCTGCTGGGGAGGGCTTGCCTCTAGGTCGGAGGGACTCATTCACTCGGCGCTTGTTCTCTTCGCGAATGAAGACTGAGTTCGCTTCCAGGCGTTTGATTATCTCATCTGGAAACAAAGAGAATGTGGGATCAGATGTAGAAAGTTTGCTATTGATAACAGAGGGGCAATAAATTATTCTCGTAATTTCAAGACCGTTCACAGTCTGAAGGTCAATTCTCGTAATTTAAACCGTTCAAAATCTAGTCGCAATGTCATCTCAAAGACAAAAAAATGTCAAAAACTTGTGAAAATATAGGAAAATTAGAAGTATTTTTTGACAGATTGAGACTGAGATCAGACTGTGAATGGTCTAAAGCTAAAAAAAAAGGCGAACGTTTTATACTTCCGAGATATCAACATATCTTGGAAGTATAAAACGTTTGCTTTTTTTGAAAAAAATATAGCGCAATATGAACATCGATAAGATCAGTATAAGCACTTATGAACTTCGATGAAAGATACTTATTTTTTTTTTTTTTGTTGTATGGTATTTTTTATTGTATTTTTGGGTAGTCAATGTGAGTTAGATACATGTGTATCTTTGTGGTAGTAACATTGCATTGGCGTTATAGCTATTAAGGTGTTATTTACGAAATTTAAAATAAATAAATAATAAAAAAACTAATGGATACACACACACACCCCACACACACGCATGCACATGGGACTTAAACATAACTGGCGAAATGTGGGTGTACTCAGGTCACTTCTGCCTTACCCTTTGGGAAAAACAGGAGTGATTTTATGTTCTACTAGCTGTGCCCGCGACTTCGTTCGCGTGGATGACGAAACTTATCAATGAGTTTTTTGTGTAAAGTGCTATTTGTGTAGAACGTTATCTATCGAGCATACTGGTATTAATACTTCTGTCCCGGCGTTATTTGCGGTTGGTACAGTAATCGGGTCTAGGGATCGAACCGCAAAATTAAGTTTGTTTTTTATTGTATATACTTTTCCGGGATAAAAAGTACTCAATGTGGTGCCCAGGATATTAAAGAATAATTATACCAAGTCTCATCGTAATCGAACCGGTAGTTTTTGCGTGATGCCTGAACAAACAGACAGACAGTCGGTCTAGTAACACCCCCTGCCATTTATTTTTTTGATATTTTCAATGTACAGTATTTTCAGTTCTACAGATTTATTATAAGTAAGTATACATTACGATACGATGTCCTAATAATTCTTGTTTTTTTTTTCAGTTTCTTAAAGAAACAATTCTAGGCCAGGATTCTAGGCTATCTCTCTGTGGATTTTTGGTCCGAAATAAAAATGATTATCATCGATTTATAAGAAATTTACTTAAAATATAACTAGTAGTCTTTTACTTAAAATGTGTCCCACAAAACCTGGTTTTCACGTTTTTTTTTTTTAATTTAAAATCAAAATTCATTTATTCAAATTAGGCTGAGAATCAGCACAACGTCAAAATTATAAAAGACAGTCCCCAAAAATCGCCCGCCATTCACCACTTCTTAGTGCTTTCGCTGGGAAGAAGTGGCGCAGTCAGTCAGCGCTCAGTCTCTGCAAAACCATTAAAAACCCACTACTAACCTCTTAAAGTATTATGATCCTTGTACTCCCCGCCCGCCTCTTTGGGCAAGGCTTTCATGGAGATCAGCTTGTCCAGCGACTCAGCCCCGGCCTGGTGCGTATGGATCATGTCCATCAACTCCTTCTTGAGGTAGGGTCTGATCAGCGACAGCACCTTGTCCATGAAGTACGGCGCCTTCATAAAGTGCACGCCTTTTAGCTTGCAGAACATGCATTCCTGGAATTTGTTAAGGTTTTATTATTATTTATCAATATTACATTTGCTGTTTAAAAAGTCATCTCATTGACGGCCACCATTTTTTTTTTTGTTTGGGGAATCAGCAAATGAAGAGGTCATTTGCTGATTCCCCAAACATTCCCGCTCTGGGCTGAGCGGAAGGGCGTGTCATACTTTTACTGACTAAACCCCACCCGTGTTCCTTCAGTTGCCTGTGCCAGGGGCCTCGGTATCTCTTTCGAACAACCCGCAGCCCTGTCAGGCATCGGGCCTAGCGGACCCCGTCAGTTCATGCTGACATCTCTTTGAGGCGCGCGTGGAACACAACGCGCCGTCGACCCAGGCCTGGTCCATACCGGGCGGCGAGCTGCCCATTGCTCGCCGCCCGCAAGCCCGCGCCTACTTTGGCCGGTTGTCTGCTGTTTACAAGTGTGATACTACGGGCGACTAGGGGCGTGAGGGCGCAGAGATTGCCTTTCCCTCACGCGCTTTGCCTCCTCCTTTACGAGCATTACTGCTTCGCAGAAGGAGGTGACTGCCTCCCGTGCACTCTCACTCCGTACCATAGCCTGGACCAGGGCCGGACGCGAGAGATCGCCACCGCCGATCGCCGCCACGAGGACGCGGTAGTGCTCCGCCCAAGCCGGGTAGACCTCCAGCGTATGCTCCACCGTGTCCTCCGGACGATCCACACAGTGGTGACAACTTGGCGATTCCTCCCGCTTTATCCTGAACAGGAACCTCCCGAAACAACCCTGTCCGGTGAGGACCTGTGTCAGGCGGAAGTTGCTTGAAGAACTTATCGCCGCAATTGTGGCGTGCCCAATTGACGGCAACCATGATTGGCCCAAAGGTGCCTGTTTATGCTATTGCTAATATAAAAAAAAACTGCTTAACCAATTCGTTTCCCATCTAGAGGATAGTCTCTTTCTAGGATTCCCACAGGTGAAAAACAGGTAGGATTTTCTTATTAAAGAAAAGCCTTAAGGAGCATGCGGTAGGGTAGCCCGCAACATTCAAATTTTCTTACGTTTTGCAATTGCCAAGTCAGTGTCAGGTTTATTTATACACTAGCCTGCAAAACTAAGTATCACACTTTTCAAATTGGAATAACTTTTTAAGCACACAAGATACAGGATTAATTTTTATTCAGTGCGCAAACTTTGACAAATTAAACTTAAATGAGTTTTATTAAACACCAATTTTTTATTTTGATAAGTCTTAGTACAAAAAAATAAAGTTATCGCTAACGAAAGATGTCTATTTTGAAATTGGTTTTATGGCCACTACGCGCCGCCCGGCGCGGCATGGCGAAGCGCTCGGTCGTTTTTCGTGGGCGTGGGTAGATAGATATTTACGTGGGTTACATACAATGTAGTAGTTGTTTAATGTAGTTTAATTCAAACCTGATAAAATCAGCGATCAGTAATAGCTGATTTTATCAGGTTTGAATTAAACTTTTTTAAGATTAGGCCGTGATCTGAAGTTATTTGAAGAGTAATTCCAATTTTTCCTTCATACTTTCATGGGCTTAGGACCATCAAAATGCAGAAAATAACGCATTAATCAATTAAATTAAGGCACTTTTTAACGATACCTTGGGCTCGCATTCGAGGTATGCTCTCCCTAGCATACATTCTGCGAGCTGCTCGTAGGCTTTCACCACTTAACAAATAGACTCGCACCATCTCATAGAACTCGCGGTTACTAAAATCCGACACCATAAGTACGACACAACGCGGGGGTTGCGCACTGCGCGGGAAAGCAACTGGACGTGACGTAACGACGACCGCGCACGCGCATGCGACGAGCAGACTGTCGAGCCGAACGGCCGGCCGGCCGACGCCGCCTGGCGCCACCCTGCCGCCCGGAAGGGGGTTTCCCCCCCCTGCACTATCACTCGTAAGCCGTACGGCGCCCGCGCTCATTGATATTATTACGAATAGATAGTGTCCATATTTTGCAGTCGGATAAAAAAATATAAAAAAGTTTTGAACAAATAATGGAAATGTGTTCTATTACTGATACTGAACCACCAAAATTTTTTTGCGCATTGCTTAAAAAATATTCCTGTATACTTTCGAAATAAAAAGGACTCGAAAAACAATTTAATTTTGTATATAAAAACTTCATAGTCGAGAACCTTAAAGAAAGAAAAGAAAAGACGATCGATCATAAATTTGATTTATCATGCCTCTTTCACCAGAAGAAAGTGCTAGAATTAAACTCAAATGTTGTGATTTCGTAAAATAAACATTCTATGGGGTTACGTGAACATGTTATTGTCACCCATCAGTTTTGTGGAAGTTTACTTACTTATTCTACCCTTTTAAAGTTAACCTGCACCCTAATTGCGTAACACACTATCAATCACAATCTGAATCATTTTGAAGGATATTGCTAATCCATTGCTTCATATGTATGAAAAATTTGTCTGCTAAACAACATAAATAACGCAATGAATGTTGTTGAACTGTCAAAATGAAAGACATTGCTACTGATAGTGTTTACCGCACTTACCGCGCTGGTTCGAAGACGGATTGGAGAGAAACGAAATCGAAAGTGTACCAACCTGTAGGAAATACAAGACCTTCTTCACGACCATGAGATCCAGCCGAAGCACGTGATTCAGAGTTGCCATATCCATGTCGATAAGAATTACGAACCTGTCAACAAATGAACAACTTTTTAGTTCTGAACCATTAATTTGATGAAGGTTTTTTCTGGCTCTTCCTATGCAGATCTTTGAAGTTGACCAAAGCATAGGGAAGGTAGGAGTCTGTATTTTAACTTCGTGATCGTCGTCGTTTAGGTTTGAAAATACATCAATATCAAGACAATCGTGCGATGCACTTTAGTATTTTTTTAACCGACTTCAAAAAAGGAGGAGGTTATAAGTTCGTCAGTATGCATTTTTTAATGTCTGTGTATATAAATTGCTATTCTCGAGAATTGTGCTATCAAATGCAAAAATATTTTTTTCAAATCGTACTGGTAGTTCCAGACATTAGCGCGTTCAAACAAACTCTTCAGCTTTATTACTACTAGCTTTACTATTAATCGATATTTTTTATATGACAAGTAGGTATTTATCATAACGAAGCATGCTTGTTTACAGTGCAATAATCTTGTTTGTCTAAGTTACACGCATTGTGAACCCGGGTTAAAGATTGCAGCAATTCAAATTAATTATCATCTTATAGCCTGGTTGTGTCATAGTTATAAATGCCTTTCCGGCCATTGTCGGCTATAACTAATTGGAGCGACGACCTGCGGGTAGTTGTGTGACACACGATCAGTGGCAATGGAGTTCATTTTGACAGTTCAACAACATTCATTGCGTTATTTACGTTGTTGAGCAGACAAATTTTCGCACATATGAAGCAATGAATTAGCAATATGTTTCAAAATGATTCAGATGGAGATTGATAGTGTATTACGCAATTATTGCTGTCCCTCGTGACACAACAGTGAGCGTGTCTCGTGACTATTGGGTCCACTGTGCGCGTACGGTAACGTCCGTCTAGGGATTCTAACATACATTAGCGGGTCTCTTCATCACACCATCACATATAGTGCAAGTCCCGCGCCTGATTATTTTAGTAGTAACTGCATCGTTGGTCTAGTGGTCGCAAGCGCTACTGCTGAGTATAAAGTCCTGGGTTAGATTCTCGGGTCGGGCAGTGTTCTTGTAATGTTAATTACTTAACATACCTAGTATTGTATACAATCAAGTATTTTCTAACTGAACAGACAGCTGTGCTGCTGGGGAATTTGTTGGGCCACTTCTTCCCAGCGATAGCACTAGGAAGTGGTGAAGGGCGGGCGTTTTTGGGGGACTGTCTTTTGTAATTTTGACGTTCGAAAAGTGCTGATTCTCAGCCCAATTTGAATAAATGACTTAATTTTGAATGGTTTTTTTTTTGTAGTGGTAGCTAAGCTAGATCTCGCCTGTTGGAAGAGTACAGGTAGTAACAGTAGGGACTGTTACTACCTAGTAACATTCACAAGGGGTTTTCAAGGTCTTTAGTATTGCGGCGGCGGTGGCCACATAACATCAGGTGGGTCGTTGTTGGAAACCTACCCAGGCCAAGTCCCTTCTTCATACTGCCACAAATCGTAGACCATCATGAAAACTCTGGCAGCTTCCATGAGGTTGAAGTTGCGAGGCTCTGGGTCTAGGAGACGAATGTATAATACCCGGTAGCCTTCCACTGTCGGCGTCGCCAGTGGAGCAAATAATCTGGAAATATGAAAAAAAGTTTTTTCATTAACGGGGAAGCAAAATTCAAATTTTCTTACGTTTTTGCGGGTCAGTGTCATGTTCAATCAAAACAACCCTCTATCATGCATATCTTTTCATGAAATATTAATCAACTAGCTTTTGCCCGCGACTTCGTTCGCGTGGAATAGTGACTTCACCAATAGATGACACCGACTCTTGACCAATAGATGGCGCTGTATGTCCGGAATAAATTTTATTTTTTATTTTTTGTAATAAAAACTATCCTATGTCCATTCTCAAGTTCCAAACTATGTCTGTACCAAATTTCACACAAATCGGTTCAGTAGTTTAGGCGTGAAGCAAAGACAGACAGACAGACAGACAGAGTTACTTTCGCATTTATAATATTAGTTTGGATAAAATTATATAAACAGGTCGGCCCGCAGCACCCAGTCGTAACCGATGTCCCACAGGAGCGGCCCCAGAACCGATCCCTGTGGGACACCGCACGACATCTCTCGCCGGTTCCAGTTCCCGTCGCGACCGAGGTAGATGACGGCTCTGTCCGTCAGATACGCCCCGACTACTCGACGGAGGTAAATCGGCACCCGGTGATACCGGAGTGCCTCCCCAATGCAGCTCCAGGGCAGGGTGTTAAACGCGTTGACGATGTCGAGTGACACCGCCACGACCACCCCACCCCGGGACACCGCGTCCCCCGTCGTGAGGGCTCTCACGCGCATGATGGCATCCACCGTCGAGCGCCCCTTGCGGAAGCCAAACTGGCAATCCGCAAGATCCGGCCCAGTCCTCACCAGGTGCCCGACGAGGCGGCCCGCAATCACTCTCTCAAAGAGCTTGCCAACCTCGTCGAGCAGCACTATAGGCCGGTATGCGGACGGAGTGTCCGCAGGGCGCCCTGGCTTCTGAATGAGGACCAGCTTCCCCGTCTTCCAACGGAGTGGAAACTGGCCTCTCTCCATGCATGCGCTTAAGAGCGCCTTCAGTCGAGTGCTCCCTTTGCCTTTAGTGAGGAAACCGGCCATGTCCAGGAACCAAAAATTCGAAGACATGTGACATCTACTAACCCGCACTGGGCCCGCGTGGTGGACCTCTCACCGAGAGGAGGCTGATGATGATGATAATGTAGTAGTGCTACTCACACTGTATTAGTGGTGAACTCAGCTCTCTTGTCAAAGGCCCGATTGTGGAAGAACGGCTGGAACAGTGTCCTCAGCGTGAAGTGCAGGTCCAGGACTTGCTTCGACACCTCGATGCTCTTCTGACAGCAGTGGTACACGATTACCAGGTCCACGTCTGCAACATTATTTATTTAGGTAACCAACAGCGATAAAATAGTATGTTACAGGGTATGAATATTGTTAATAGTTTTACCACTGTTTTTTTATGCTAGCGGTGTTAACCTATAATTAATTGTTACATCCGCAATTTATCCTATTACAAATAATAAGCTGCTACTGTACTGATGTAAACAATTGTTGGTTAACCCTAATTAAATAATAATAAAAAATAATTACAATACTCGTAATCCCCTCGTGTCCCATCGGATTATGATAGTGAAGGAAGAGAGAGTGCCAGCACCTGTCTGCGCACACATTTGTGTACTATAATGTCTCCGAAGGTGAGTCTGTTGAGATCGGCCGCCATGGCATAGAAATACGGTCGGGAGAACTTTTAGGTTTAGTTTGCCCAATTGTGGGCAAAGGCCTTCCATATTAAAGTATTCAATGGCTTATTTGGTAATGGTAGTGGTATTCCCTATATAACCAGGTTAAGCATAAAACATGCGATAATCGATTAGCATTGAACCATCTTTTGTCGTTTCTTGTTTATTTTTTTCATTTTAAAAGTTGTTCAGTAAACATCTCTCTATCAAAGACTAGTTTCGGCCCGCGACTTCGTCCTCGTGAAATTTTTTGTTTTAACATTTTATATATCCTATGGCACTCGGCAATACTAGCTTCCCATTGGTAGCTCCTACGATTACCCCCTATACACCGTTAAATTTTGATCGTTTTAATCCTTAAAAGGGGTCATTGTACTCACCATTATGAACAACTTTTACTACGCGACCAACCCTGAAATCGTAAAAAAAAAATCAGCTGATCCATACATTATGTCGAGTTATGCGAACATAAATCTATGGATCAACTGATTTATTTTTCACGATTTCAGGGTTCTCGTAGTAAAAGTTGTTTATAATGATGAATACAATGATCCCTTTTAAGGATTAAAACGATCAAATTTTAACGGTGTATACAAACTCACTTTTACCCGTTTATAATAAGTAGTAAGTAATTAGTATCTATAGATGAGGGGCTTGTGGCTAAGTAATAACAGCCGCGCAGGTCAATCGATCAGGCTAAGCTACGCTTGCCGCGGTTGGTCCGTGGATGGGTCCGCTTCGAAAGCGAGTATCACTTGTCTAGGCCCTGTGGTCCTAAGTATCGTCAACTATGGAATAATTTATTTTCATATCGCTAACGATAACTTTATATAAATAAGTGTGTATCTGTGTGACATTCTTGTCATTGTTTCCTTAACATTGTTCAATTACAGCTAAATACAAAAATGCCCTAGATAAGTACCCATTCTTAGCTTCTATGTCATTAGACATAGTTTAGCTGCATGAAACAAATATCAATCATAATTGATCAGCCAATCATCGCACTTAAACGCTTCTTAATAATCGATATGATGTAAGCTATTATTGTAACAGACGCATCTGATAATTGCACTTAGGTACTACAGAGGGTCAAATTAAATTAGCTAGCGATACTTCACGCCTGCGGAGTTTGATAGTATAGATAGATGAATACCTAAACGGGTAACGGTAACGGGTATCGTTACCTAAACGTGATACAATAAAAAAAAATTGATGTCTTTTTTTGTGGGTTATCTATTACAGTTATTCACTTGATAGGTATATATTAGTTTAAAAAAACAGTTTTTTGTGTAAACTTCACAGACGTGATTGGTATCGATATCTAAACACGTTGAACATATTTTCTCAACTCATACTTCAAGCAACAAGACTACCAGCGGACGGTGACCACAAAAAAAAACATTTTTTTTACCGTGTTTAGATATCGATATCCATCACGACTGCAGAGTTTCGCTAGCTAATTTAATTTGAGCCTGTATAAACGTATTATTAGCTTGTCAATGGCAAATGCTCATCAATCTTTTTTAATTGTGTTACTGGCGAGCCGTCTTGGCTTCACACAAAGCATCGAGATTTCTATGCTACGAGCTCGTATATCTAATTTAAATATTAATCATCATCATTATCATTTTCCTGCTCTTGTCCCATGTAACTTGAAGTCGTCGCAACACGTCATCTTCCATTCTCCTCTGTCAACCGTCACGCTGTCATTCACTCCCTTCTCTTTTATATAAAAAAAAAAAAATAACTACTTCAGACCTTGATCCATATGATGTTAGTAATACACACTACTTATAAGCTATGTTAGTAACAAACGAAAAACAAGATTTAATTCATAATTACATCTGCTGCACTCACCAGACGCACCGGGTATATGCATGTACACGTACCCAATGCGCCATAATGGTGCAGCACGGCTTATCACTAATGACCTTCAGAATGTCATTGCCGGTCCCACGCACTCTGCGCATCATAGAAGCAGTCTTCTTACGCAGAATGGTACTGAAACCGTCAGTACGTGCTTCCGCAAACATTCCTGACGCGCTACAGTAATTTGGGAGCCCCAACAACATCCTGAAGATTATTATACTGAACTCTGAGAAAAAATTAATATTAATGTATGATACAAATAAATCTTCCGGAATGAACGCTCTAAATTATAGTGATAACCATATAAAACCTTTTGAGGGAGGCGCCCCTGACGCGCGCACTCCGTACGCTCAACCTCATAGCGAGTGGGACGGACTTATTCTGTTGTTCTCGGAGTGAATTCACAAGGAATGCATTATTTATAATAAGTTATAGGTGTTAGTATAGTTTAAGTTAGGATAAGCGCATTTACCGCTTTGGGTTATATCCTGTAATGGTAACTGTAAGTAGATAAATAAATAAAAATCTATTGTGTAGTTTAGAAGATCTAATCGGTCACACAGACACGCACGAAAAAAAGAAAAAGAAATTTGCAAATCGCTTTTTTCGAAATAGATAAAACATTTACAGGATAAAGGGTCGTATCTAAATGAACAAAATTCCACTATCGCATAAATACGTGTGTAATCTGTATGCAACATAATCTTATGTCTACATCGAATTTACATTTTCATTTCAAGTTTAAAACTCGTGTTGTTTCAAATGCAACGGTAATGTTTCACAGCCATCATAACTGGTTCATGATGATACAACATCAGTTTCTATAGTGAGTATAGTGACACACACGCATAATATCATGACAGTTATTCTTGAAGGGTTAGGCAGAGTGTTTAGCACACCCACATTCCGGTTATGTTAAAATCCCATGTAATAAAAGGGGTGAAGGCTGCTGGAATCCGCTGGATGCGGGAAGCACAAAACCTGTCGAAGCGGCGATGCTTGTTGAAAGCCTATGTCCAGCTGTGGACGTCTTTCGGTGGAATGACTGAATAGGAGGAGTGACCATAGTGACATTTTGCCATAAATAAGATAACAAGTAAATGGGTTCCCTACGTGTATTCGAAAGTTGTTAATTCGATTTTTATTATATCGAACACAACATTAACAACTGTCGAATACACGTAGGGAACCCTATTTAAATGCATAGGTTACAGTTGTATCCCTTGACGACATTTCAAGCATTTACGTAAATTATACAGTAAGAAACTATTATTTGTCTCATAAACAATAGAATAGGATGGTCCGGGCCATTACTATCAGGCTGTAAATGGTTAATAAAATCTCACGTTTGAACTCAACGTGATGGATAATATCTAGCCAAGATATAATGGGTTATTTATAAATAAACTTAAGTCTATAAAACATGTGAAAACCTAAGTGAACGAAAAAAAAAAAATCTTCTTGTCTAGCCTTTCCCAACTACTACATATTATTATGTTGGGGTCGGCTTCCAGTCTCAGTTGATGCAGCTAACTACCAATTTATTACATAAAGTGACTGCCTATCCCCCCTACAACCTAGTTACCGGGTAATACGATACCCCTTGGTAAGAATAGTTGTCAGACTTCTGACGACCCGTAACAACTGCCAATCCACGAATGATAGTAGGGAGCAATGGCAATGTCTTGATATGTAAAGATGGTCACCAATCCATGGACCAACAGCGGCAAGCGTTACTTAACCTGATCGATCGAACCGTGCGTCTGTTATGACTTAGTCACAAGCCCAAAAATAACATAGTATTAATCTGCACTTAAGTAGGTACATAAGCGTATATTAAGCACATTGCATTGACAGTAAAGTGCGATCACACCTTAGATGTAATGTAATTGCAGGTCCATGAGACTTGGCTTTGCCTTAGGCTTTGTGTCTAGGAAGGCAGTTATCGCGTACAGTACAGTACATCAGTCATCAGAACTCAGGTGTATTGCATCGCAGACGGCGCTGAAGTAATCCGCTTGTTTTAACGTTGGCCCACGCTAGGTATTACTCCTATATCGTGAGTGCGTTTACAAACATTTAAACAAACAGCCAGACCCGGAACAACTACCAGTAGGCAATACAAATATTTGTTCCGTGCGGAATCAAACCCACGACACGCAGCGCAGCAGTCGATCGCTCAGCCGCCACTGCGCCAACCGTATCGTCAATGTTTAATGCCCAATAATAAAAAAACGTGTAGGATCGGGGGACCCAGCAGGAAAGTAGTAGAAAATTTCAAAATGACGCAAAAAAAAAAAACGCAGCCGCCCTCTTGGTTTTCCATTTTGACCACTATCGGCTTCAGCACCGCATCAAAATCCGTTTGCGGAGACGGACACGAAAAGCGATGCCTATGGTTTACAGTATGTATAGATAATAATATTATTCTTTAATTTTTAATTTAATTTTTAAGGTACTTACCTACTGTAATATTACTGCTACTTATATTGTTAGTCTAGTAAGTCAAAATTTTTTTGTTAACATCGAAAGAGCGAGGCTTTCCCAACACAAGTATCATTTGATTACTTTCTGGGAAGCCCCGGCAACTTATTTGTAAAGATTTACTGAAATAAATACATTTTTATTTATTTTATTTTATTTATTCGTTATAATATAATATACCTGTGAGATGTTTCTCAGGCAGATGTGGTTGCGTCTTCAGCCAGTCGCGTAACTTCTTGATCTCCTCTGGTGAGATGTCCGGGTTCTTCTCATACTCCTTTTCTATCGTTATCGGCTTCACTACACCCGCCATTTTAATTCTGAAATATAACAGAGTCGACTCTTTAATAATAAAGTATTTTTGATCGAATAGGCATTTTCCGCGACATTACAATATACAGGAACTTTACAACGAATTGAAGCCCACCGTCCATAAAAGATAGTTGATAGGGTACAAGTAGGTAAGTAAAGAAATGGAACCTTCCGAAGAGGCACCTTAGGAAGGTTTTATGCTCCTTTTCTAGCATTAGTGTTTGGCTCGCGGTATAGGGGTGCCAAACACAGGCACTGGAATAGAGTTTGCTTCGAACCAGAATGATGTACAAAATAAATAAACGTTTATTTCAGACTTTCTGTCCATAGGTACACTTACTGAACATAGAACGAAACATACAATAAAATACACATAGGTACTAACAAAACAAAATCTCAAAAATACACAACTCATAAAAAAGATACAAACAACAAAAGCGTAATAACATTTGGATTGCGTAAGTAAGTGCCTCTTTGAAATAAATGCTTTGACTTTAAATTATTTATTTTATTTTAGATGAAATGAAAATATAAATACATTTTTGACGAGGAAAATTTATTTATAAAAAATAATACGTTTAAGAAATCATTAGATTTTTACTTATCGCGATCGTTAATACAAAGCTTACCTATTACCTATAATCTGACAGCTATGCTGCTGGGGAGTTTGTTGCGCCACTTCTTCTTCCCAGCGAAAGCACTAGGAAGTGGTGAAGGGCGGGCGTTTTGGAGGACTACTGTCTCATGTAATTTTGAATTTCGAAAAGTGCTGATTCTATGCCTAATTTGCATAAATGACTTTTGATTTTAATCTGTAAACACTACTGGTCCATCAATAATCAAACTGATATGATACTTTGAAGTTGGTACTGTTCCATACTATTTATCTATGAAGTTTAACGAAGTCTAAATCATAGATTTTATTATTTTACATCAGCGTACCCACTAGTACTGATACCTTATCTCATTGAATATCCGGTAGGTACTAGTTTATGGAGTTGCCGTACCGGAAAATTACAAAATATAAAGAGCTAAGTACAAATAATTTTATGCACAATTTTGGTGATAGGTATACCTGCTGACCTTGCTGATGATATCCTAAGCATTACTTAAAAAAATATACGCGTCGACTTGAGAACCTCTTCCGTTTTTTTTCGTCGGTTAAAAACCATGTCGAGCCTTGATTCAATCATATTGGACAACCGTGGAGTCGAAGCTTCTTCAAACGATTTCCTTAAAGTTTTTACTAAGATTTACTCGATTGTTGTTGACCGACGCTTGCCAAACATTAGAATCGCGCAAACATTTAAACAACAGACGATCGATGTCGTGTCTTTCGACGATCGCCACTTTGAATCGTTTTAATTAATCGATAATTAACAAGTAATACTACATTTTAACCTAGATATTTAACCAGTCGTTAACGATCGATAAAATCGAACAAATTTACAGCACATCGAGCGACAATAACGATCGTCAAAAAGGAGCAAATCTGCTGACATCTTTAGACAGACAAAATCATAAATCAAACACACGTGGTTCTAAAAAGGTCGTAGTGCTAAATTTCAGGTTTTTAAAACCAGAACCTCGTGCGTGTAAAGCAGTTTTGCGTCAGAGCAGATGCTAGGTCTGGTTTGGAGATATATATATTTAATAGGTTGAGGAAAAAGTTTCTTCGCATTTTTTAAGAAAATTCAAAACATTTTTTAATATAGTTTATTTACATTTAACTAAAGTATGTAGGTACCATTTTGTTCGATAACTTTTTGCCATCTTGTAGGTAGGGACATGATCCCATTGCTATAGAATTTTTGAGACTTCTGATCAAAATACCGCGACAAGTGGTTTTGGCAGTCCTCTCGTGATGTTAAGCTGACACTGCCTAAAGAATTCTGAAGAGACCGAAACAGGTGGAAATCTGAAGGTGCAAGGTCAGGACTATACGGCGGATGCATTAACACCTCCCAGCCACACTCTTTTAAATTTTGCTGAGTGCCTAAAGATGTGTGAGGTCTAGCGTTATCATGATGAAAAACCACACCCCTTCTGTTGATTAATTCCGGCCGCTTTCTCTCAACTTCTTGCTTTAATCTCATCAGTTGTTCGCAGTTGAGTTCAGAATCGATTGTCCTGTCTGGTGGTAACAGCTCATAATGAATATAATGCCCTTCCAATCCCACCACACACACAACATCACCTTGTTGCGAGTTAACCCGGGTTTCGCCACAGTCTGTGAAGCCTGACCGGCCTTTGACCACGACCTTTTTCGCACGTTCTTGTCGTACGTGATCCACTTTTCATTACCAGTTATCAGCTTCTTCAAAAATGGTTCGGTTTCATTACGTCGTAATAAAGAATCACAAATGAGTACACGGTTCATTAGGTTTCTTTCAGTGAGCTCGTGAGGTAGGTACCCAAATATCGAGCTTTTTTGTGTACCCAGTTTTTTTCAAATGCGCCAGAACTGTTTTGTGGTCAATTCCCAGTTCTTCAGCTACGTCGTAACTACTGATAAGCCGATCTTGCTCCACTTTTTCAAAAATGGCATCCATTTTATCCGTAATAGGGCGACCAGAGCGACGTGCATCTTTGACATCAAAATTCAGTGCAGTGCAATGCGCGGTCGAGTACGGTCGCGTTTGCGCTGCACAGTACGAATATTATATTCGCGAATTGCGCGGCTATAGCCGCTGCCCGTTTTCCGCTATGAGTTCCCAAACTCTCATAGCCAACGAAGTATTGGCATTCATCAAACATGCTATCGACTACATGGACGAGATCAGCATCTTGCAGATCTGCAAGTCATCCTACAAGGAGGAAGAGATTAGCAGTGCCAAGTTGCTGCTGTTCACAACGCTCGGCAAAGTCAGCCAGATGCCGTCTCGTCGAAGGGACGGTACAGAGAAGAGTCTCCAGGACATCATAACGCTGATGAAGGAGACCGATCCGGACGACGTGCCTGAATTCGTGGCGAAGGATCTGCACAAGCTGCCTCCCGTCACGTTCGACCACGTAGACGTCACCAGGCTGCTGAAGGACATTACATTCCTGAAGCAAAGCCAGGCCGAGATGCAGCAGAAACTGGAGGTGTCCAACAACACCATCAGTGATCTACGGGCAGAAGTAGTGCTCTTGCGCAACGCAATTCCTGCAAGTAGGTCACCTACCGACGCTGACGCCGCAAATGTGAACACGCGTCGCGGGGCACAAAACGCCTCCATCTGCAGTTTCGAGTCGGCGGGCTCGAATGCGTCACCAACTGCCGAGAATGCTTGCGTTGCAACGCGTGCCGTGGCCGTCCCTGCCTCAACACAGGTGGAGACAACGACGTGGGTAGGTTCGTCGACCCCCAAACGAGCCTACTCAGCAATAGTAGCCGCTAACAAGCCTGCTGAGCCGCAAAACTCGCAGGTAAAACTAGCGGGAAAACCAAAAGGGGGTAAACGGAGCCGGTCGAAACCCAACAAGGTTTTGAGTAGGCAGGGTCCAGAGAAGGACACGTGCGACAAGGATGGTTTCATCAAGGTGGAGAAGAAGAAGAAGAAGAAGCCTCCTTGTCAGAACCAGTGCGGCACCGCGCCGGCAGGACCCAACATGCTGCTGCGTCCAGCAATCCCGACGACGCAGCTGTACGTGTCCAGACTGCACCACTCCACGAAGGTTGAGGAGATCGTGGAGTACTTGCGTGTGAAGACCAACTGGACTTTGAGGGTCGAGAAGTTGGAGTCGCGTCACAACACTAACTTCAAGTCGTTCGTTGTGCGTGTGCCGACACATCATCTCGAGAAGTTCCTCAAGGAAGAGTTCTGGCCGAAGGGTGTTGTGTACCGCCGGTTTCGTGGCCGGCTACATGACACCAGTCAGCGAAACACGACGCAGACACTTCGTGTGTGTTAGTTAGTTCTTAGTGTAATATTATAATGTTGTATGTATTTATAGTATATTTTTTAGTTATATTAATATTGTATTGTATGTGTTTGTATGGGCCTTGTTGCCTGAAATAAATGGATAAATAAAAAATAAATAAAAAAAAATTCCGGATTGAAAACGCTTAAACCAAATTTCTACTCTTCCTTCATGGGGTACTGTTTAAAATGTTACAATAAAATACCTCCCCACAACTCCCCTGGCCATGTTTGTCGCAGGACCTATGGCTGGCAGAGCAGACGGGTCCTAGAGTGGAGACCGCGTATCGGACTATCGGTAAGCATGGTGCGGGAGGCCCCCAGCTAATTGGACCGACGACCTTAAGAAAGGGCTGGGACAGACTGGAGGCGGAAGGCGGAGGGCAGGGCCAGGGGCAGGGCAGGGGTAGCCTGGAAGAGGCCATGTCCAGCAGTGTACTGTGATAGGCTGAGTTGATTGCATAAGAAAAAAAACTAAATAACACAACACCTGACACGTTTAATAATCGCGAGTTATTCTAAAAACTTGATTCACTAGATCAATTTAAATTAAAATTAGATTACTTAGGTATCAAAGTAATCTAATTTTAATTTAAATTGATCTGTTATTGTAATATTATACAATTAAAATTAAATACTTCGCATCTTCTTGACTTTTTGCTACAGTTATGATCACACATGATTGCATTATTATCCTGGAAGACATTACAATTTAATCGCGTAGTTATTTATGTATAAAATTACTAAAATTTTATTCAAAGCAAAAAACTGTAATCTATAATGTGACCTTTATTTTTCATGACAAGAACAGGAAACAGTTACGTAATAAGAACTCACAATTAAAGTTGTGTAACAAAATCAAGTTTTGGTAATAATATAACTTGTGGGTTATATTATAATGCTGCCCACAGGTAGAAAAAAAGTTTAAAAAAAAACAGTGTATTCGCTAGGAGTTTTAGTTGCAGTCCGTGTAATTAACATCAACATTAACATCCAAACTAATATTATAAATGCGAAAGTAACTCTGTCTGTCTGTCTGTCTGTCTTTGCTTCACGCCTAAACTACTGAACCGATTTGTGTGAAATTTGGTACAGACATAGTTTGGAACTTGAGAATGGACATAGGATAGTTTTTATTACAAAAAATAAAAAATAAAATTTATTCCGGACATACAGCGCCATCTATTGGTCAAGAGTCGGTGTCATCTATTGGTGAAGTCACTATTCCACGCGAACGAAGTCGCGGGCAAAAGCTAGTAGTATAATAAACATTAAAAATAAAATTTAAGTAAAGATACTTATTTTATTTTAATTCTGTAAATACGTATTTGTTACGGCCCCGCGAATCATATTTTAATCAACGTAAAACTTCAGTTAGATGGCGCTGCTGTAGGCTGATGATGATATAAATATGGCCTAAGTAAGTCTGATGACAATTTTCAGAGAGATGTCAATATTTTGAAAAGTACTATTATAAGAGACCACCAGATTCTATTATTATATTAAAGTCAACAATTTAAAAAATTATAAATTATAAATTCACAATAATGGGCTAAAGATAGAACCTTGGAGGATCCCTTTCAAAAATACAATAAGGATATTAGAAACGTAATTCCCACGTTGGCATATCTTTTTTATGTATGTCTTAATGTCTGATATAATGTTAAAAACGTGCAAATTACTCTTGTCGTAATTCTAGAGGGTTTTAAGTATGTTATAAGTTATGTTTTAAGTTAAGAACAACATTATCAAAGGCCGAAGTCAAATCTTCCCATATGTAGAACATTATCATTCAGTAGCATAATTCAAATATATATATTTCGTAGGTACCTGTACAATAAATATATAAAAAAAATGAGGAAAAGAAAAAAATATGTTATACTTAGGCTATAATGTTTATTTAAATCTATGTAAATTTATTATAGTTTCCAAAAAACAAAGAAATCCTTAATCAAAAAAAAAAAATTCAAGTGCAAAGTATAATATCGTAGAATGGCTATACCTATACTTACAATAAGAATAAGATTCTAAACACAGAAAATCATGCTAGGGGAAAAAATTGAGCGTTCTGAAATAAAATTGAATAAGAAGAAACATGTGAATTATTGTGTGATAAAAATATTCGAGATACTCACTACTCATTAAAACAATATAAATAAAATGTACTTAATGCAAAAAAAGATTAAAAACACACGTACCTTACTGGAATGTTGCATAATTATTATCAATAGGTAATTCATAAAATCCAAGTTTTAAGTAACCAGAGCAACGAGATTTAGCACTCGTTGGTCTGGTTACTTAAAACTTGTAAATGTACACACTTAGGTAGCCCTAAGTGTGTACATTTAGCTGTTTTGTATATTTGCCCGTTTCCAAGTCAAGGTAAAGTAATAAGCACCCTCAACTTAAAATGCTGCTACTACAAATAGGTACTTGATAACTTGGCAGCTCAATTCACATCGATTATTTTGTAAATAATAAATCGTGTTTAAGTCAACTTCTTATACTAAAATACGCTGTGTGCGAAGTACTTGTGACCTAACAAGTTTTTGATATAAAATTACAAATTAATTTACTTTGTGATTGAGTTGAAATTTTTTAAATATTAAGTTGTATTTTATCCGTCAAATAATTAATTTAGCTAAACGAGTATTTCGTAATATAATATATTCTTTACCAAGGCTGCATTCCAATGCCAAAATAAATAAATTCAAAATGGAGATTAGGTACTAATTATTTTACCAACGTAAGTAAATAGAATACCCCGATCGACTACAAGGCAACCTTGCACTTGACTGGCTTTATATCGCATTAAACAACAAGAAACGTCACAAGAAAATACATTGCAGAGAATCTACACTGCACACTGCATTTTAAAAATAACAATCTCCTTAGCCTTTACTTTATTTTTTTCTTATTCTTTTCTCTTTAGCTCATTATGTTTATAGGATTTGGAAGGAGCCGTTGGAACGACATTTCCTACTTTGGCTCAGAGTGTAAACAATGCAATAGCGCATTTCTGTGATTCCAGCACGTATAGCATGACCACTACTATCTCTTCTATGCGAAGAATATACATACATATATTCAGCTAGCCTAAAGGCGTCGTAGGGTTCTTCGATTACCCAATAATAATTAGTAGTACATATGGACATACGTAAGTAGTTTACTTCAATTTGTCAATTTCCATCATCAAAGAAATCCCCCATTAATGATTTCCGATGATAATCATATGTTAAGCTTACAAGAAAATAATGGGTTTATGAGTTGATCACACACTTGAGTACATAATCACACATTGTAGGTATTTCATCAATAGCTGCTAATTTTAGCTTAGGAGTCGGAAAAGTAGTGGTTTATGTGAAGTAGAAACAATGTTTCCTATGGAGAGACAATGGTTTTGTTGCAAGCCATGGTTTTGTCTCCTCAGTGGCTTTGAATTGCATTTCCCCTCATCATCTGCGTAGCCTTCTCCTCTTCCAACCATATTGGGGTCTGCTTCCAGTTATACCAGTATTTCACAAGGCCTGCATATCTGGTCTTCATAATCCAGTTACTGGTTAACATGATTATCTTACTCTTCTATCCTAATTAATTTGGGGTAGGACACCGGACGTCATCTCTATTAGTCGTCATCACAATCTCCTTTCTAGTCTGGTTTTTATTTGCCTGTAGACATTTTATGTCTGATCAGTTACAAAAAATGTTAATTAATCTATAATTATCTGTTGTCTAGATATTAATATACGACTGTATATTTACTTCATAGAATTGCATTCATAATATAATAGTAGTTATCTTGGAATTCTTGATTACCAATACCAGAATCTGGTATCGTAAAGCGGTATATACATTTAGATGGAGATGAAGCTAGTACAAAAACTTTTCCTGAACATGCTTACTTCTCTAATATCAGGAGGTTTCCTTTTTAGTTGACTACATCATCACATTACCTATTACATATGTACTTATCTGTTGATCTGAAAAAAAACTACAGCTAATACAAACTATGTGATGAAAGAGACTGGGCCTCACGACACAGGGTATCCTAATGTGGGGTCCAGTGTTACTCGAAACCAGAATGTAGTTTTTTTTTTTTATTAATTAAATAAATTATTATTAA